>CM070515.1:22694196-23398117 GCA_036346375.1 Guadua angustifolia
TCCTTTAGTTTGCACATTTCAGATTATCTTTAGCTTTATGTCGAGTCATATGATGATATTGAATACGTCTAGAGTCCCATATTCGGTCTGAGTTGGTTCTCTTATGTATACCATGGTTTGTTCTCATCCTGATTTATCTCATGCACTAAGTGTTGTCAGTAGATACATGGCTAATTTTGGCAAAGAGTATTGGAAAGCTGCTCAGTGGATCTTTAGATACTTGCATGGTACTTCTAATGCATGTTTGCAGTTTAAAAAATCTGGAGATGGACTTGTTGGTTATATTGATTCTGACTATGCTGGTGATTTAGATAATAGGAGATCTCTCATAGGTTATGTTTTCACTATTGATGGTTGTGCTGTCAGTTGGAAAGCAAGCTTGCAAACAACTGTTGCACTTTCAACTACTGAAACTGAATATATGGCTATTTCTGAAGCATGTAAAGAAGCTACTTGGTTAAGATGTTTGTACACTGAGCTTAGCGGGGTTACTTCTTGTGTTACTTTATTTTGTGATAGCCAAATTGCTATTTGCCTCACAAAGGATCATATGTATCATGAAAAAACAAAGCACATTGATGTGAGGTATCATTACATTTGAGATGTTATTGCTCAAGGTGACATCAAAATATCTAAGATAAGTACTCATGATAATCCTGCTAACATAATGACAAAGTCAATTCCTCCCACTAAACTTGAGCTATGCTCAAGCTTAGTTGGAGTTACAGTTTGAAGCTCAAGCTTAGTTGGAGTTACAATTTGAGTCCTAAAGACTTTTGGCGCTAGTGATATTTATTATTGAAGCGAGTTCAGTGATGATTCCTTTGCTACAAGAGGGACTTTGTCTCAAGGTGGAGTTTGTTGGGTATTGATCTGAATTTCTCTGTGGGTTTTAGGGATGCCTTTGGCCCATATTTCGGTATAGCACGTTTAGACTCGAGTCGCTTCATCCATCTATAAATACCTCTTGTATATAGCATGGAGGGGTATGCCTCAATTGTAAAACCCTAGCAGTCATACTCAATTCCTCAAATAGCGATATCGCCGGTTGGCACCCGTGGTTTTTTCCCGCAAGGGTTTTCCACGTAAAAATCTATGTCTCGCGTGTTCCTGTGTTTTTTGTGATTGATTGTTCAACAATTATCAAAGATAATGGATGGCAATTTCCTTTGCAACATCAACATAAATAATCCTACTTAATGAAGTGCCAGGCCACAAGATCAAGCATTATTGAGGACTGCACTAGAGCTATCCCTTTTTGCCCATCCTCTTCATCGTGGCAATTGACCCCTTGCGACTTATCCTACCAAGATATTGATCTCCAAGCCATCATACAACCTTTTAAAGGAGCCTAGGTCATCTTCCTGATTAAGTACCTTGGCTTATCGCTAGCTAATTCATGACAAGAAAACAAGAAGATTAGCTGGCTGGCAGCTGAAACATCTATCATCGGGAGGATGACTCACACTCCAAAAATCAGTCCTTAGCTCACTACTGACATACATACTCACAGCATTGAAATTGCCAAAAAAATTCATGAAAGAATTTGAGGACACATCAAGAGAGAAATGGAAAGTCAATTGGAACAAAGTTTGTGGCCCAATAGAGCTAAAGAGATTGGGAGTCTTGGACCTAGAGAGATTAATTTGCAACCGCACTAAGACTTTGGTATGAATGGAAAGCACCCCAATAGCCCTGGGTAGGCCTACCAATGCCATGTGACAATAGGGACAAATCACTATTTGTAGTGACCACCAAGGTAACAATAGGGAACCAACACAAAGTAATGTTCTAGACCTCTCCTTAGATTGATGGTGTGGCACCATATGCCTTTTAGCCCCAAAACTATACAAACATCCAAGAAGAAAGACAAGATAGTTGCAGATGCCATTCAAGATATGAGTCAAATATGAGACATCTGACATAGTCTTACTGTTGACCTGTTAGCTAGATATGTAGGCCTATAGGTTAAGGTGCAACAGAATGACATCAACCCAAACATTGATGACGAGATCCAATGGAAACTAATAATAGATGGAGCATAATCAATGTCTTTAGCCTATCGAGCATAGTTTTTAGGATTAGTTTGAAATTCTTATTGAGCTATCATTTGGAAAGCTTGGACACCCTCACGTTGAAAGTTTTTCACTTGGTTGATGTCGCAAGACAGAACATGGACAGCTGAAGACTATAGCTTCAAGGATGGCCAAGCCAATACTTGTACCAAATATGCAATAGAAACCTTGAAACTATAACACACCTCTTCATTGACTACTCAACAGACATGGATCAAAATAGCTCAATAGCTTCACCTGTCAATGCTCGATCCAACAAATCGAGAGCTACCGATGACAACTGAGCATTGATGGTTAAAACGGGTGCACTCCCTACTGACTTTTACTAAGGCCACAAAATAAAAACATCGACACAATGTGGTATCCTAGAACTGATCAAAGAGGAGGCCAAGCTTTGGGAGAAGACCGGAGAAAAACGATTAAAAGAGTTAACATCAAAGGCAAACAATGGTTTATAGCAAACAGTGCCTTTTTTTTTGTCAACCCCTATTTCTTTTTAAAAGAGTAGCATACATTTCTACTTCATCACAAGCTTTGCACGTGTCATCTGCAAAATAACTTGTATTCCTTTCTTATCTATGACCCCAGAAATTGCTGGCTTTAAAAATAAAAAACTATCAATAGCTAAATTTGACAAAGTTTAATTGGTTGCATGCATCCTAAAATGTCACTCTTTTATGAGTGGAGGTATCAATTAGCAGAACTTAATTAGCGGTGCATCGATCATTTTAGAAGAAAACATATCTTATACACTCATCCTTCAGTTTGGGCACCAAATAATCACAAAACATTTCAGAAAAAGTCGACGACGTACTTCTCAATGTGCTCTACACATGCACATACATTAAAACCTGTTGAAGAAAAGAAAAGGCGACAAGCCCAAGGGAAGGAAGGCAAAACGAAAGGGGCCTGCCGAGCCCGCTTCGCACGCATGGGCCAGACGGAGCCCGCAGCAACGCGCGAACCGGCGATGCTTCCTTCCTGGCGTGGGCAGGCGGCGGGCACGGGCCTGGGCTTTTGCTCGGCCCAGAGAGCTGAGAGGTGGGCTAGCTTTGAAGGGGCTTTTGGGGCGGCGCACTAGCCCGGCCTGGGGAGGTGAGGTGAGGTGAGGAGTCCGACCGGCCTGTTGTTTTCTGAAACCGCCACGACTGAGACGCCTTGATGGGCTGGAAAAAAAGTTTCTAGGTCTCAAATCAAAATCGATTCGATTATAATAGTTAGTAAGTTTAAAATTAAAGTAAATCTATGGAAAATGTTAATGAGACTTAACTCGGTAGTAGCTTGTTAGCTCAAGTTTGAAATAACTATTTAAATAATAAAAAAAGATTTTATGTCAATTTAAAAAAGAAATTCGATAATAGCTCGTTAAGCTTGACAATTAGCTCGTCAATATTGGTTCATAAGTAGGTTTGGTGCTACGCTACCCTTGGGGCGTATCCTTCCTTCTCAAAGGCTTTTGGGCATATCCTGTACAATGAAGATTGCACTATTGCATTAAAAAAACTACTGATAACAGCTGAATATACACCTTTAGTTCTTTACTACCGTATCCATTGATTTTTGCAAGGTGCTCACATATTTCGAGATTCCCAATAATTAGTTCAACAATATATGTAATGTGACACTATATTTGAATTCGTATTTGAAAGCACTTTCTTATTACTATGATTTTGTACATATGAACAAGCATTACGAGAGAGGTTAACAGTCAAAGTTGAACATTAGAGACCGCATTAAACCAGATCGCATCCTATAGAAATCATCAAAAGAGTATATTCTGGTGGTTGATATTTCTATTTCTGCTTAGCAAGTAGATATCACATTTCAACTATAACCCTCTAGAAAAAATTCAACCATGGCATGCTGGTTGGTGCCTACAAGACATGAATGCTACTATGACCATGTAAGAATATCACCCCTGAGAATTCGTTTTAGGTCGAGATTGTTAACTCCGTGTCAATTTGTCCCGAAAACACATTGGGCACATTGACATTATTGGCACCTCCTAACTGCGTTAGCTTAATTAGCTATAGTACTACGTACCAAAAGATCTTTCCCCATGTTGCCTACCACTAATCGCTCAGCTTTGCCATTATCATCGTTGCATTTCCTAAAGTAATGTGTTATCTGCTCGATCAAAGTAGTTAATTAATTAATAATGCCTCTATAGCGTGCACCAGCACAACTGTAATAAGTTCATGGGTCATCACCACCAACAAAAGTGATATGCTTGATTAATTTCTTCTAGAAATTAACTAATTCCAGGCGCCCACAAGAGCCGACTAATCCGGCCCCTGATTGGTGGAGCTTGCGGCACCCACGTGGCCTCGCCAAATGGGAAACAAAGCCTGGGTGTCTGTTGTTGGTAGTATGTACGGCAGTAGAGAAGATTGTTGTCATTATGCTCATTCATGTTATATTATGTAAGAATATTTTTAAAAAAAATCTATAATAAATGACATCTTAAGGTTCTCTATATAAGATTCTACAATTTTTTAGTAATAGAGTAGAAAAAGTGTTTATTATAAATAATAACTCGTATAATGGTGTTTTATGCTGTTAGTATGGTCATCTATTCACAAAGTGATAGCTATACCCTCTCTCCTCATTCTCTCTTTCGTATCAATAAAAATCTTATGTGGCAAAACATATATATAACTGATATTGCACCATTGTATACGCACTTAGAGCTCGGAATCATTAACTTGTGATCACCAAAGCAGATAAAAAAAAAGATTGGGAGGTTTTGGAGTTTGGTTAGTTTTTTTTAGATAATGGAATACAAAATTCCGGCTTCATCCCTTCAAAAGGGAATCAGACCAAACTTATTACAGATAGACAATCAAAATTTAATTGCGCAAAGCGAACCAAATCAACCAGCAGAATAACCAATCCTAGACAAAAAAGGCCAACCGAACGAAGAAAATAACTCCAAAGCCACAGTCTCCAAACGACGACGCACATCTAAGAGACTCGCTTGGATGACTTCACACCGCTATAATTTGGCCCAAGTTCGAAGCCAATGTGTTCCTCTGAATAAGACCTGCAAGAAAAATTTAGGTATGCGCTTGTCAAAAACAGCATCATTTCTAGTTAGCCATAAGGCCCAGCAAATTTCGGCTACACCTGTAAGTAATACAGAACCTTGTACCGATCCCCCCTGCTTCACCCACCCATTAAATAAATGATGAATAGATACAGGAGATGGAATACCCAAAGTTATGTATGCAACTCGCCAAAGGAATTTTGCATAACAACAATCTATGAAAAGATGGTAGATAGTTTCAGTAGAACTACAGAAACAACACCATTTATCTCCATGCTAGTTACGCTTCAACAAATTATCTTTAGTCAATAACACCCCCTTCTTAATATACCAAAGAAAAATTTTGATTTTCAAAGGTAACCTCGTTTGCCAAATTTCCTGTGATACCTTAACACCATTGTTAACCAGGTATCTGTACATAGATTTAACAGAAAAGATCCCAGTAGGAGTTTGGTTAGTTAGAGGACCTGATTGCTTTCGCCAAAAAAAAATTGTTATGCAAAAAAAAATGGCTTACAATAACTTATGTAAAAAATGGTTTGCATGTTCCTTTTGTTTACACTACAGTATCTTTTCATGATTATAAGTATCTGTCTCGGAAGTCGGAATTGTTTTTTTTTTTTGAGTGGCATGCTGACTTTTTAAATCATTCAGATTGGTATGTGAAAGAAAATAGCTAGTCCTGACTCCTAATTTGTTTTACTGAAATGCCTTGGTGAATCACGACAGGCCCACGGCCCATGGTAAAATCTCGATCTGCACATCGGTTGGTCGGAGCAGACCCACGAGTCGTCCAACATAATTTCGCAAAGATTAGTTGGGAACGGTGAATCCACGTTCACGTTGGGTGCACGCCAAGAGATCTCCACCGAAATCTTAGCACATGCGTGGTTGTCTGGCTTCTCGAATCCCTCATTTGGCTCTAACTAATCCAAACAAAATGGAGGCTACACGCTAAGCTTGGTTCTATATCATTGATTCCGTTTCAAGGAAGTGCATTGATTTGAATCTAATACTCTCTCGTTTTTTTTATAAAGCGTATTTTGACTTTGCATAAGGATTAAGGTTTCGTTGAAATTGAAAAAGATACGAGAAAAAATAACTTAGGTGCCCTCACTTAATTATCTTGGAAGATGAAAGATATATTTTGTATAGGTGGTAATGAATAAATACATATGGATGAGAGAAAATAAATAAGGGTATAGAAGGAAATGTCTCATTAAATCTACATACAAGCTTTACATTTGTAAACAAGACCATTCAAAAAATAAGCCTTATAAAAAAACGGAGGGTGTATGTACATCACACTACAGGAAAAGTATTTATTCTCCACGGCCACAAATATGGTCGACAGCCAACAAACCCTGTCGATCAAAACTGCATTAAGGTCGACGGCCGAAAGAATAGCCGTCTACCCTAAACGTGAAAAAGTGCGCCATATATCCCGCCTTGGAATTGGGTAAATTAGGGTCGACAGCATACATTTAAATCGTCGACCATAGTTTAGGATCGACCATATTTGGCCGTCGACCCTAACTGACACACGGGCCAAATTTTTCACGTGGCCGTCCACCCTAACATTAGGGTCGACAGCCTTTTCCACGTGGCCGTCCATCCTAATATTATTATAGTCAACGGCTAAGGAGAGGCCGTCCACCTTAATAATATTATGGTCGACAGCTACGAAAGGTCGTCCACCCTAGTCTAGAGTGGACAGCTGCTTTTTCCTGTCGACCTTAGCTAGTCTAGAGTGGACGGCCTATATTTGGTTGTCGACCCTAATAGGGTGGACAGCCCGCCCATCGAATTTAATATTATGGTCGACCACTTACTTTCGGCGGCTTAAGGTGGACGGCCAGCTATCGACCCTACGTATGGTGGACGGCTTTGTCTTTAGGGTGGACGGTTTTGGCTGTCGAAATTACTGTTTTTCCCTGTAGTGTCACCTAATTAATACTCTCTCCGTTTAGAAATATAAAGCCTATGGTTTGAATGGTCTTATTTAGAAATATAAAGCTCGTGTCCTACCGTGCTTCTATTTATTCTCTCTTAATTATATACATTTATTTATTACCATCCATTTTAAGTATTACTATCTCTTGTCTTCAAAAAATATTAAGTAAGTTGTTTAAATCATTTATTCTTGTACTTTTATCTTTGTAAAAAGTCAAAATGCACCTTGTCCAAGTAGTGCCCGTTTAATGATCATCGGTTGTTTCTCTCAGACATGTGGTTTGGAGAGAAGGGCTCTACTTTTCATATACTTTTATATCTATTTTTTATGCAAGATACAGTAGTGCACAGTTAACATATCAGACGAATATAAAACGTCGGGTAGCCATGAAGTTGCTACAGGTGTTAAGATACCACATATATATTCACTTTATATCTATGAGATATTGCATAGTGGCAATATTTGTCCTAACCTTGCTAACACAAATTATCTCTATGCTTCATCAGAACTGTTAACCTTAAGCAAATGAAGTGCAGCTAATTCTAGTTAGGACTTACACAGTTTTGATAATGATTGCGCTAAGCTAATTCTAGTTAGGACTTACACAGTTTTGATAATGATTGCGCTAAGCTAATTCTAGTTAGGACTTACACAGTTTTGATAATGATTGAGCTAGATTGCTTCATGTTCTTTCTGCAAGTGGCCCAATCTTAGAAACCCATAATTAATTCTTTTGGCAAAATTGGAGGTTAGGTTATTGGTCAAAATTCAAATGTTTTAAATACACATTATGACACTTGGTTTGACCGGAGAAAGTAATACTAGATGGTTTCTTCGCTTATAGAAAATTTGAATATGAACTCAAATCCGACAAAGTAAATTAAAGCGAGATATTGTCTCGTACATTTGAATTATCTGGTTGATCTAGCCCTCAGTTTGGTTACCGACTGAAATTTGACCTACACAATTATTGACTTGATTGCAGAGTAATAATTTCTCGCATGTCCACTAAACGACGATGGACCATCTCTCAGTCTTCACGATACATGTCTAATTTCAAGGAATATAATATAAACCTTGAGAGGTAACACAGTTGCTTAATCATAAAAAATAACAACGGGCTGAAATAATATAAAACTGGTGTATGCGAAGCTCATAGCTAACTAGATTATAATCGAAGACTCATCACTATTTTACAGGTGTTACGAATTAATGAAGCATCAACTTTATAACCTCACGCCACACATATCAACTTTGAGAAGTTTGTTTGATGAGGCAAAAAAAGGACAAGGTCCCCTACAGTTGACTTGTAACTGTTTAAGATATAGTCCTTATATCTTAGAGCTGTTCGATCAAGCCAACGAACGGTTCAGATTATCTAACTATGTATCGTTGTAGTAACAAACGCCACGGTGTTTGAATAGTATTCTTAGAAGATCTGAGGAATCACTTAAGTTGTAGTCCCTATCAGAGGCGGATCTAGAAGAAAAGTTCATCGAGGTCGTCAGGGTCATTACAAACTTGTAACATTAACTTTTAACTTATATTAAAAGGATTATGTTTAAGATGGAGATAGATAGGCCAAAGTTGTCATAGCACCAGTCATGCGCGCATATCTACGCTTCATGTAACCTTTACAATGCTTATGACAAAAAAAAATGACGACTAAGATGCAGGTATACATGGTAAAGTTGTCAATACCATATTGAAGGCACAACAATATGGTATTATATATATATATATATGCTTAATTATGTGCGCAACAAATTTTACTTGTAATCTTACCCCAAAATTCTAAATACATAGCATTAGGATGAAATATGATATATAGATCAATAAGTTCATAAGCTCAAATGTAGTTAAATACAATACAGCGAGCATTACTTCATAGTGATACAACCTACATTTCTAGATTACTACTCTTTCACATCATTGACATACAAAAATGGATCTTGGTCTGCTAGAGGCTCAGACATATGAGCATATGTTGTTTCTTCAGCTGTGACCAGTGTTAACAATGCCGATTTCAAAAAAACAGTTCAAAAATAGAAAATATCAAGTCAAAAATATCAGAAACCGAAGGGTTACAAAATCAATTTTTGAAAAAAAATAAAAAAACAAAAATAAATTGGTTTTCATTGAAAATCGGTCAGTTTTGAACAAAAATCGACTAGCCAATTAGTGGGTGCTGACCACTGCGGCGTTGCCACACGATTTTGACCTAAAACCAGCTGATTTTGATTGAAAACTAGTCGGTTTTGACCGAAAATCGACTGGTTTTACTCGCATAAATTTTTTGAATTTTTTAAAATTTTTAATTAGACCAATTTACCGATCAGTTTTAGATGTCGAACCAGTGAAGGTTTTATGAACCCTGGCTGTGACTGCCAGTGGTGGTGGTGGAACAGCAACATCAGTTACACTAACCAATTCTTCCTCTTTTAAAATCGACATGGTAGCAAATGGCGGATCGATGCTCTCCCACTTGAAATCATCTTCACTAAGAAGAGTAGGTTCTTCACTGACCCATTCTCCTAGTAAATCAATGTTATCAAGGCTAATGGGATCCAACGCAGCTTTATAGCATCTCCAAGAGACTCTCTACTCTGCTCCCTATCTGCATTTTTTTACCAATTTTGTCACTTTTTCCTCTCCAACAGCCTCGCAACTCGACTCTCTAAATCTTGCGAGCAGAGAGAGACTCGCTACATTTAGCGAGTCTCTCTCTGCTCACTATCCAGCGAGACGCAACGGTAGCCTCCTTCGCGCGACCACCGGGACATCGACTCCTTCACGCGACCGCCGTCTTCTCTCCCTCGTCTCGGCAGGAAGAGCTAGAGGAGCAAAGTCTTCTGGTTCTCAGATCTCTTCTCCCATCTTTCCCATCGTCTCGATCTCCCTCCCAATTCCCCTTGCCCCCCTCGTTCAACTTGGCATCGATTCCTCTTCAACCCGTGAGGTCTTTCGTGGGATTTTATTTCTTTTGGTTGATACGGGGTTTCCGGTGCTTCTATCAGATCTGCGAGTGCACAAAGGGGGCATTTGATCTGATCCGAGGTGTGGATGATTCGGTTTTGCAGGTGGGTGCTAGGCCGGTGTTTGACCTGCTGTTTTGGATCGCGCCGAGATCACCACCGAATAGGTCAGTGATTGGGATTTTTTATTTACCTGCCTAACAAATTTAATTGTGCTGTGCTAAACCCTGTTCTAGTGTTGATGGTTGCTAGTTTCTACGTGTTGTCACTACGATTTGTTCTGTGTGTGCTTCATGATTATACAGCGCAAATTACCGTGGAATTTTTCATAAAAGTATATTACATTGTTTAAGGTTTAGACTTATTTGATTTACTTGAATATGCCCATTTGGATTGCCCCTCTTTGTCTACAAATGATATGCTTTTTTATTGGGAAAAGAGCTAGTCAGGGAAGAACATTGCTTCTTTTTCTTGCACTTTGACATCGATTTGGCTCAAAAGAAAGATAGCTAGGATACTGCTAGATTAGAAAATGAAGTATGTAAGATGCAAGAAAATTTTAGTTTGTGCCTCTCTATATGCATAATTACTACAGGTATTGCATTGTTTCTTGCAAAATTCCAAAAGCATTTACTAGTTGATCTGTAGGTTCAAACTCTTGATCTGTTGGTTATTTATTACTAGTCTTGACTTACCACCGGAGCTCCTGCCAAGAACACTACGCCAGCACCTTAGTTCATCCAGGTTAGCGCCAACACTTGTAGATTGGATTCATGAATCACAGTGTAGCTTCAGTACATTTATGTTTAGTTGAAATTCTTATATTATTATTAGAGATCAAATTTAATTAGCTTGGTGATCTTTAAGCTTCAAAGACATTTGCACACATTTCAGAGTTCTATCATGAATATCTTTCAGAGTTCTCCTTTGCCATTTCTGTATTGCACACATTTCTTCGAATCAATTAGTCAAGACTAAAAGTATACGATCAATACTATTATTTTCTATGTTCTTGACTGCAATTATGCTTAGGAAGCCAATCTCTGCTATTTCGATACTAGCTTTCTTATCCTGTTCAGATGATCCATAATTTTGCAGAGATTGTATCTTCCTTGTGCCGTCACAAGGATTGCTACATCTCTTCAAACTTATCCTGATGAAACATACGGCGCTTCTTATTTGTATAATGAGTTTATGACTTCTTTGTGGTTATCAAATCCTCCAGATAACCATTCTTGTTACAGCTGATGGAACACTGAAATCCCCTGAAGTGATCAGAAGCGCTTCAGATCTCGAAGTAGTGGAGGAAAAGCTCAACTCTACACCTGAAAAGGTAAGCATGTATCAAAACTGGTTTCTCAGTAAATGCAAATTCCAGTCCTGCATATTTCTTGTTTTGCAATACATACACATTTTCAGAATTTTTTTAAAATAATACATTTTTTATTCAGAATTTCAAAAATATACCACGGGAAAAAAATTACAAAAATATACCCCTGTCGCCCGTTGGATGGGTGACAGGGGGCTAAATAGAAAAATAAACGGGCGACAGGAGGCCACGTCAACCCCCAGCCTCCTTTCTCCCGATGAAACGGCGACAGGGGCTAATTCAACCCCTAAGTGGCCACGATTTTTGGTTTCGTGGCCACGTGTGCCCCTGTCGCCATTTCATCGGGCGATAGGCATCAATTTAGCCCCTGTCGCCATTTCATCGGGCGACAGGCGTCAATTCTCAAAGATGTAATAGGTCCAATTGAGCACTACTTATGATGTATGAACTAATTTGTTGGAAACTTTTGTGCTACTGAACCATGCTATGCTACAATATATGTATGCACTATTTCATATTTAAATTTCTCGCATTCAAATATAGCCATTCGAATTTACCCATTACAACGTGGTCGTCACAATAAATTTAAATTTTTAAATTCCTACATTCAAATATAGCCGTTTGAATTTACCGGTAGAAATAAGTGTTGCTGTTATGACAGTTATATAGTTTGCACTACAGGAAAACCGACGAAAATTAGGTAACTGATGAAAATAACTATTTTCGTCGGTTACCCGAAGAAATTTGGCCGACGAAAAAAACAGACGAAAATATGAAAATTTTTGTCGGCTACCGACATGTGTTTTCGTCGGCTACACCGGGTTGACGAAAACGTGATTTGTCAGGGCTGGTTAGCATGGCACTAACGCGTTTTTGTCGGTTTATACAAGAGCCGACGAAAATACGTTCGCATATTTTAAATCGACACGAGTCAATACTGAAGCGAAAATATGTTTGTATATTTTAAATCGGCTCACGAAACAAAGCGAAAATATATTTTCATATTGTCGCCGGGCTGGACCTTAGGCCGACGAAAATAATTGGTTGCAGGGAAAAAAACAGATTCGTTCAGCGTCGTTTCAGACAAACAATAACAATATACGCAGAATATCACAATAACAGTTTAATTCATAATTCACACAAATATCACAATAACAATTATAACAGTACCAAACATCACAAAATATACAATCATACAACTTCATTCGTCACAAATCACAAATCGCCATTGAACTCATACGCAAAACATACAATCACAAAACATACGCAACAATTCACATCAAACACATACAATCACAAATCGTCACAAAAACATATATAACCATACAACTTCATTCATCGGAGCCTCCACCCAAGTTAACCACATCATTGAACTCATTCACCTGAGGTGAATCATAGTCGGCACTTGTGGTGAAAGGCGTGAAGCCGTCTGTTGCCAACCCAATACGAACATTTCTAGGATCTCTGGCGAAATTTGGATCGAACCGTTCCAATGTCTTCCAAGCTTCACTATCAGAAGGATGACCCATGGAACCCTCGTATGTACGCATGCCTTCTTTGTGCCACCTCATATGCATGGCAGTATCCTTTGATAGGTAAGCTTGCTGTAGCCTTGGTTTAAGGGGCATATAGCGGAGCACTTTGGCCGTTGACTTTGTTGTTACCGTGTTTCCCTCCTCGTCCGTTACTTGAATATACCGGGACTCATTGCAATATAGACAATGTGTTAGTTCTACATTCTCCTTCTAGAATAACATACACTTATTGGGGCATACATGTATCTTCTCGTATTGCATCCCTAAACCTGTCAACATTTTTCTAGACCGATAAAGATCTTTCGGCATCTTATGATTCTCTGGAAGAACATCACATATCAATTTAACCAGATCGTTGTAACAATCTTTACTCAAATTGTATTTCGATTTGATAGCCATCAACCATGTCACTGCAGCAAGAAGAGTGACATTGGTAAACTCATGCAGAGGCTCATTGGAAGCAGTAAGAAGCCTATAAAATTCTTCGACCTCAGCAGGTCGTTTTTCCGGTTCATCCCTGTACTGTCGACCAAGATCTTTCACCATATCTCGGCATCTATCCTCTATGTCATCATAATCCTGGACTATGTTAGATGTAGAACCCAAACGTGACTCACCTCGAACCAAGTTAAGTAATTGGGCATAAATCCATATCTGCACAAGTCTAATTCGATCTCCTCCTTCCGCTTACGAGCGAAGTTACGACACTTCTTTGCATGGACACCGCTACACCACCGTGGATTCAAAGAGAAAATATGATCCACAAATGCTGTGTCCTCTCTACCCATTAAATGCATGTGACCCCGTTGTTCTCCAAATAGACATACATCCATGCTCGATTATCACCCATATTGATACTACTCTATTAAAAAATGATAATACAAGAATTATCTACTAAATAGAAATAAAACTAAATGCAATATTAAGAGCAAGTATATAAAACTAATCCCAAAGTGCAATATGAAGAAAATTACATAATCCTGATAATGATTCTAATGAGAGGGTGACCCAACATACCAGCATACCACTTATCAGTAATACTTTTTTCTATGGTTATTTGTCAAAATGGTGAACTAATAATATTCCTATCAATTGCATTTGGTATCAACCATTGCTACCTAAATACATTTTCCCCCATCCAGCACATGTGCTACACTAAACGTTTGAACAATATAAACATTCATTTGTTCAATTCATCAATTACATATTTTGCATCATAGAGCAATAAACAATTGCAGCAAAAAGAATTGTGGAAATGCTATTGTACTCAACTCTTTCAAGCTTGCATGAGCATTAACTAAAAGGATCGCATCAATTCTGGATTTAGGTAAAGTGAGCTTGCAGAAGATGCCTAACATGAATGTGCACAAAGATGAAGCACTAGTTTGGGGAATAGAAGCAAGGAGTTCAGAGTTCACTTTTTTTGACTTTTCACAAATATCAGACGCTACAAGCAACTTCTCAGATGAAAATAAACTTGGGCGAGGAGGCTTTGGCCCTGTATACAAGGTAAAAAAAACCTAACTTGTAGCAGTGTCTAATTAGATACGGCCATGCTGAAAATAATTTTACATGTTATACAAGTAATTCTACTTCACAGCCCTTGGTCAGGAGATAAGTCAAGTGTCAAAAGTATATCACTGATGAACCTCTTTTGAACTTGTCTCTAGGGCCAGTTTCCAGGTGGGTTGGAGATAGCAATTAAGCGACTTGCTTCACATTCAGGGCAAGGTTTCACAGAGTTCAAAAATGAAGTCCAACTCATAGCCAAGCTTCAGCACACAAATCTGGTTAGGCTCTTGGGATGTTGCTCTCAAGGAGGAGAGAAAATACTGGTCTACGAATATTTGCCAAATAAAAGCTTGGACTTCTTTATTTTTGGTATTACTTCTCGTAACATCCTAGTACACATTCTAGGTTAACTCTGGCTGTTATTTTTCTTTTTTAAAGAGGAGTTAACTCTAGTTGTTGAAGGTGTTTTACCTACTGTATCTAAGTTTAATTGATGTGCAGATGAAACAAGAAGAGCTTTACTAAATTGTAATAAACGCCTAGCGATAATTGAAGGCATAGCTCAAGGACTTCTATATTTGCATAAGCACTCTCGGTTGCGTGTCATACATAGAGATCTTAAAGCAAGCAACATTCTCTTGGATGGCGAAATGAATCCTAAAATTTTAGATTTTGGGCTTGCAAAAATATTCAGCTCGCATGACATTGAAGGAAACACAAAAAGGATTGTTGGGACATAGTAAGCTAGCTTGTCGTAGAAATTAGTCTATCCTAATTATTTTACACGCCAACCTAGTACAGCATCTTGACATAGAAGTTTGACACAGAATACAAGTACACATTTCAGTTGCTGTGGATAAATCTGTAAATGATAAGCTTCAAGAGATCCAACTTAAGATTGAAAATGTATGTTTTGATAAGCTTCAAGCATCAGACACTGAAAGAAATAGAGGAAAGGTATGTTTTGATCCTTACACCAGAAAATGGAAGCATCTATACTACATTCAAAATGGTACTATGGGAAGAAGTCAATCATGTTGTTCTATGGGTCACATTATAAACAAAGATATTTGCAATGATCTGGATAACTATATACATTTACATGCGTCAGTTTAATAAAAGGGCTGCTTGAGTAATATCCTTTCGTATTAATTAGAAACATTACCAGTAGTTTTTCTTGTTTTCTTTTGATAAACTGGTGGGAGGAGGAGGTGGTGCGCGGCGGCAGGCGGAGGAGGGCTTGAGGCGGCAGTCGGTCGAGAGGTAAGGGCAGCGCGGCAGCAAGCGATGGCGGGCAAGCGCGGCGGCAGGCGGGGCAGTGGCGGCGCGAGGCGATGGCGTTGTGCGAGTAGACAAATAGGCAGGGCTTTGCAGGGTGTAACTAAACCCTATATTTTCATCGGCCTCAGTCCGCGCCGCCGATAAAATGTTTATTTTCGTCAGCCAGGGTTCGAGCTGACGATCACATAGTTGACAGTAGCAAACCTAATTCCTATATTTTCGTCGGCTAGGGTTAGAGCCAACGAAAACATGGTGACCGTGCAGAGCACCCTAACCCTAACTCCTATATTTTCGTCGGTATGTACTGGAGCCGACGAAAATATTTATATTTTCGGCGGCTAGGGTTAGAGCCGATGAAAACATAGTGACCGTGGCAGAGTGCCCTAACCCTAACTCCTATATTTTCGTCGATATGTATTGGAGCCAACGAAAATACTTATATTTTCAGCGGCTAGGGTAAGGGCCGACGAAAATATAGTAACCATGGCAGAGTGCCCTAACCCTAACTTCTATATTTTCATCGGCCTACAATAGAGCCGACGAAAATACATGTATTAATCGTCAGCTATTGTTAAGCCGACGAAAATTTATGTAGTAATCGTCGGCTCTAGTTAAGCCGACGAAAATATCTGTATTAATCCTCGGCTTTTGTCAGGCCGACGAAAATACATTTTTGGCCGATGAAAAATGTTGGTTTTCCTATAGTGTTGTGAATAGGTTGGGACTGGTTGTGAATTGGTCGGGACAGTTTGTAAACAGATTCAGGAAAAGTTTGTGCACTAGTTGGGACTGGTTGTGAACTGGTTGGGAAAGATTGTAAACAAGTCAAGACAAATTGTGTATCATTCTGGCTATATATTTGATTTGATTGCATATGTTGTTGGACATTACTATGTAATGTGTTTTCCTTGTCTATAATGGTTTCAGTACTTCAGAGCAGGTCATGGTGAGGCAAAGGAGATCGAGACTAGGCTTAAAGAGCTAAGGTCCAGACGGTCAATGTGTCGTCAAAGATAACTGAGGCTAGAGAGTAGCTACAAGCCAATAAGACAAATGGATTGTGCAGATGCTAACTTAAACCCTACGCAAGCGATGGAGGATCATTGGATCGTAGGTTCGCAGGTGGAGTAGTGGTTAAGTTGGTGGTGCCCTGAGAGGTGTGTGTCAAAACCCGTTATGATGTTGGGTTGTGGGTTATCCCATGTATAAGTGAGGGAGTGGATCTCAACCCTTGATGAGGCTTCTTGAGGGACAAGTTGTCATCTGAGGGTGGAGGTTACTCTCAGTGTGCTATACATGGAGGAGAGGGATGTCTCTTTCTTGAAGATTCTGATACTGCTTTGAGTTTTGCCCACTTTGTTGTGAGGCTTCGTAAACCTTCCTTCTAAGAAATAAAAGTTTTATTTCCCTATTATGAATTTACTTTCAGTATTTACACGATCTTTGTGCTTGGTAGAAGAAAGATCCTTATAAATCATATTATTATTTGTTTGATGGTTGTTATTTGATGTTCTTACTTCCTATGATATGTGGGAGGTCATCTAAGATCATCCTGATCATCAATTCCCTAAGAGCAAGCTAAGTGTGAAGTTTATGTTTTTGACCCGGTTTTGGTGCAACATTATTTAAAACTAGAAAAAAAACAAAACTTTAACATCAATCCTTGTAATTGAAGGTTGAAATAGGTTCTTGACATCTATAGGAAGGTGAACACAAAGTTTCACGGGTTTTGGACTAGCTGATCAAAAGTTATATCTTTTCTTGTTTTTGAGATCGTGTTGATTTTTACTATCCACCTTAACACTGTTCATTCCAAGCACTATTCATATGACCAGTGTTGTTCACCCATTTGTAGTACTATTCATCCAACCAGTGCTGTTGACCAGTTCGCAGTACTGTTCACCCGACTAGTTTAGTTTTTATTGTTCACTGGGCACTATTCACCTGACTAGTTTGTTACTTACTATTCATCCGATCAGTGCAGTTTTCTTTATTATCTGAGCACTATTCATCCGACCTCCTAGTCATAAGGTATTGTTCATCCAACCACTTATTTGAATTGTACAGTCATTCGATCTGATCTCATGGTGGTTTGAGTTTTAGGGAGAAAATTTTATTTGTGATCATTCACCTCCTTTGATCGCCTTTTTGGTCCTTTATCTAGAATGAGATTGAGTTTTTTCTTGCCAGCAACAAATTTCTCAAAAGTGCTCATGAGATACTCACACAAAGAGAGAGGCACAAGAAGAACAGGGGAAAGACAAATATGAAGATCTTGAAGAGGAAGAATGAACAACATGTGCATATCTCTCCCTATGCAAGACCGCTTCAATCTTGAGGACCTTATAAGAATTGTACTCAGTATTCCTAATCATAGCAGTCTAGGCCACTAATTTCTTTCTAAACTCATCATGGATTATACCTATGTTCCCTCAATCTCAGCACATCTAGCACAAACAATTGGTGACTTAGCTAGTAGGTTCTTAGCAAGTTCAACACACTTGATTTTCAAAGCATCATTATCATGTTTTAGTTGCCTACAACCCTCACATAAGCTAACTATGTCCTTAGAAGCAAATTATTCAAGTTCTTCAATCCTAACAGAAAGCTTCCTAAGGTGAGTGTTGATGGCATCAATTTCAGCAAACAACTTAGGACAATTATCATAAGAAGCACATATAGGAGCATAAAGAAGACTAACATTAGCATGAATAGCATCAGTGGTACTCAAGTTAGTATTATTCACTCTAAAAAATCTCAACCTCAGAAAGTACACTATCATACAAGGTCCTTAGGTTCTCCAACTTCACAAGCAAAGCATCGCACAAAGAACAGTAATCAGTATCATGGAAGGGTCTAGATCTAAGTGAAGTAAGCTCCCATGACAAACCACCTACTTCCTTCTCAAGCTCTGAACATCTAGCTCTAGCCTTAGCATAGAATTTTTCTAGTTTGCAAAAAACATTCTTGAGCTCATCATAGGTAGGTACCTCATTAGACTCGCTATAGAGGTCGTCATTGTTGATGGCGTTCTTGTCAGCCATGAAGCACATGCCGATAAAGTCGTTTCCACCCTTGGTCTTCTCTTACGAATCATCCTCTCCATCATCGCTCCAAATCTCGGTGTTGGAGAAGGAGATGTCATCAAGCATGGTGAGGACGCGATGAAAGAGCTTCTTATTCTTCGTGAACTTGTGGTACTTCTCACACTCAGAATCATGAGATGGAGCCTTCTTGTTGCAGTTCTTATTGGTATGGTCATTCTTGTTCGTACTGCTGTAGTCGATCTTGCCTTTCTCCAGCCTAGGGCAATTTGCCTGAATATGCTTGAGGCCACCACACTCGAAGCAGGTGATGAAACCACCTCTCTTCTTCTCTCTCTCACCCTCTTGTATGCATGGGAAAATTTTTTGACTAAGAGGGCAAACTCATTTTGAAAAACTCTCTAGATGCTCATCACTAATCTCACAAAGAGACGAGAGGGAAACACCAAAGGAAACCTCTGAAGTAATGGAATTGGTGACCAAAACCATCGACTATGACTTTATCTTGCATAAGACGACGTCAATATCATGAGTCTTAAGTCAAGAATAAAGCATGTTAAGAGTCAGAGTGGATAAGTCAGTGATGTCCTTGACGAAGGTCACCTTCCTCTCCCAAACACGGAGGTCGAGTGCCGTGAGAAAATGCCGAGCGTTTTTCAAGTTAGAGTATGTAATGCCTACAACTCAAAAATCACTCATGATCTTATTGAAACGACTAAAACACTCATCCAAGTACTCTCCAGCGTACTGTTTAAACTTGTTGTAGTCATACTTATACTGGTCCTACCTCACCATCTTGATCTAGGTGGTTCTTTTATGGTAGGCATCGAGGGTCATCTAGATTTGGTGAGCAGATCACAGATGAGAGATCTTGTCATCCTCACTGTGGCTAAGGCTCTGTATAAGGATGTTTCTTGTCTTAGCATTTGTCTCAACATCAGCCATATTCATGGCATTGACATTCTTATCAATAGGAATCTCACACAAGAGCTTCACCTTCTGCCAGATCATGAAGCTTTAAACAGGCAATGTTGTAAAACATCAATATAATAAAAATAACAGAGAATTCAAAATCGTAACTCGAAACAAGAAATACAAATTTAAAGCAATAATAAAGAGCGGCCCGGGTTAATAAAACTGAGAAAATTGACTTGGAAAGAAATTTTTTGGAAGCTCTATTGTGGAATTCAAACCTAACCATTAGAGGAGAAGTAGTGGGAATGACAGAACCTATGACTGCATAGGATTTTATTGAAAAGAATCCTAGTACTTCATTGGGTGGGATGGTGGAACAAACCAAAAAAATTGCCTTATTTGGTAAGGTTATAATATAAATTAACAAATAAGACAGGAAAGAGCAAATATTCGCCTGTGATATCTTTATTGAATTAGAATGCGGTAATTATCCACAAATCTCAATGACTAAGAAAATAATTGGTAATTAGTGTGGAAAAGAGTCGTAGAATACCAGGAATCCAAAAGACCGGAAAGGTGACTAAAGGGGGTGAATAGGAGCCAAATAAAAATCAGCCAAATGAAAATTTTCCCTCAAAGAACCAAGCTAAACCCCCAAGAGATCAAATGGAAGTGGAAAAAATCAATTTTCAAAGATCTAAGCCTGGGAGCGGCACTATCGCCTACGTGGGGGGTACTACCGTAATGAACAGTAAAATCAGGACGATAAATAGTAAAATCAGCATAATTTCAAAATAAAATTGGTGTATCTTTTGATCAGCTGATCTAAACCCTATAAAACTTTGTGTGCACCTTCAGGTGAATGTCAGGAACTTATTCCAACCTTTAATCGCAAAGATTGACGTCAAAGTTATGACATTTTTTGAATTTAGCGAAGATTGCACCAAAACAGTGTCAAATATAAAAACTTCACCTTATATGGTCTCCCATATGTCATAGCAAGTTAGAACTCCAAAGAAATTACCCTAAAACGTGCAAGATCAAGATCTATCTTAAGTCTTTCCTTCTCAAGCTAAAAACCGGTTTCTTGATAAATCTCTTGAAGACCATATGAGAGTTTGCCTAGATGTTTAGGATATGATTCACAAAGGATTCATCCATCAATCATTCATTCTTGATAACACAAAATTAAGAGAAGAAGAAATCACCAAGAATGATCAACAACTCAAGAAGAGGGAAGATCAAACAAGGGGTAAAACTTGAGCACGAATTTTGATTTCATTTCAAAGTAAGATGATCATTATAAAGCCTCTTATCTAAGGGCAAAGCTCCCAAAGAGCACTAATACACCCACACAAGAAAACCAAACTATTATGGAAACCCAAAACCTAGAGTCTTAAGGCTTCAAGGCTTAAGGCCTCACCTCCCTCTACATCTCCTTATGTAGAGGATGCAACCCTAACCCTAAAACATGGACACACAATTGGATACTATCTATATTTACAAAGGCTAACCCGATAACCCAACACACACAACGGATTTTACACACACATGTATGCTTCTCAAAACGGCCTTCCTCATGAAGCCCAATTCGCTCCATGAGCCCGACTTTGCGTCCATATCTACTTTGGCTTGACCTAAACCACTTAGGCCACCGCCGCTATTTTTCAAACCGTCTCAATCCCCAGTAATAGGCAAATTAGCAACTTGCCGCACGACCGGTCTTTTCCTTCCACTCGAAGCACCACCCATGCTTCGTCATCCACAATGTAACTCCAATAACTTTCCGCCAAACCTCTCATGTGTCTAGACTCCCCCGAACTATTATTGCTTGCAAACTAACCTAAGTCACTTAGTGTGCCACATGTCCTTGACCGCTTCACCATGGCAGCTTCAGCTTCCTTGATTGCTCTAGACCTTAACTCCTCCCTGAGTCTAGTCCCTGTCCATGCCGATGCCTGCCATATCCATCACCAATGCTTCATGCTCTAACTTCTTGTCTTCTTGGCTCGCAACCACTTCTCAGCTTTAATCATTTTTCAGCATCCCTTAACAATTCTAGACCTTAGCTCTCCTAGCCTAGTTCTGGTTTCCTCCGTCTCACCATGACCTAGCTCCTAAATCTTGCAACCACACAAACAAGCAAATGTCACTAGCACTATTTACAAAATATGCAATTAGCGATCACATAATTCAAAAATAATTCTCAACATCCTGCCAAAGTGAGCACTATCGCCCATAGGGTTGTTAGTACATCCTCGGTGCTACCGCCAACTTAGGGCTGGTGTATCGCCTTGGCCAAACCCCGGCCAAACCCAATTTCCACACTCTGAAAAATAACTACCGCCGACAAGGACCTGATAGTACCACAACCTCTGTACTACCGCTCTTACACGGCCAGTAGTGCCACTCACACTTGACCCAAAGAAACACCACTCTATAAAATACCTATCGCCATCTACAGACTAATAGTACCGCAAGGCCGACACTATCACCACCCATGGCCAGTAGTGCCTCCTAACCTGACAACACCTCAAATTGCTTTAAATTCAAATCAAACTCAAACTTGAGCATCGTAAGCTCAAACCACTATCAATTACTCATCACACATAAGGATAGAACTCACATGATTTTTCATGAAATCTCGCTTCAGTAACTAATTGTCCCCACTTACATAAAGTGACTAGTAGATGAGCTGCTGTCAATGGAAGAAGTTGAGATTTGATGGAGATGCTTGTTGTGGCCAAGTTTCGCATCGTGCTTGCTATCACCGTAGTACTTGTACCTCCCAGGCTCCCAGCACTACTCTCTCTATTCTCTCTCTTTGAGGCTAAGGTTTCCCGATTTCCCTTCCATCAGAGAGCTAGGTCTCATAGTGGTGGTCACTGGTATGACTAGTATTACGGCTGGAATGGTACAAAGACTATTCTATACCGTTTTAGGTAGCAATACGGTATATATTGGTGGGTATGGCCGGTATCAAAACGGTATTGACAACTCTTATACACAGAGGATCAACTAAATAAAACCCTTATTTTGGAAAGGGAAAACCCCGTTTAATTTGGAACAAGACAACCAGCTGATCGTGAGTTTTGACTTAATCCATCAACTTTCCAAGAAAGGCTAGCTAAGCTAACAACCAACAAGATTAGGAGATGACATCTAAAGATATGCTTAGTAGCTAATTAGTAGTAATCACATTCTCTTAATCTCATGAACCTCATCAAGATAAGCAAGCCACCAAATGCAGGAAAAAAAAATGCAGCTGTTGAGATCATCGATATGTCCCTCGATTAACCAGCTGCTCGCATTTCCCTTTCCAAAAACGAAGCAAAAGAAGAAAAAGTGACAGCATTAGTAGAGTCTTGTGAGAGCGCTGTATTAAGATATTGCAGCATGATGGGCATCCAAGCACGCGTCACGCGTTGATACGACAGACGTGGCGATCGGTATAGATATGTTTATCTTTAGACATTAATAATGATTTGACGAGGTAGACGAAAGCAAAACGAGGAAGAGTTGTCTAGTTTCCAAACATCATGTACTTCTCTATATATGCGCTTCCATGTCCTGAATTAGAATACTTTCTTAGGGAAGTACCTCAAGTCTGCATCCAAAATCTCAAAAAGCATCGACTGATCCAACTCTCGAACAAGACCGGCGACTGCTCGGGCACTCCGAGGATGAGCCACCTCTTTCATTGCAACCGCCATGGAGGCGAAACTTTTTCATACAAGTTTTCGTTCTAGGCTGTCAAGTAGTTAGATTGCCACAAGGAATAGGGAGCTGTGAGGAGCGAGGGATCAGCGAGAGAAAAAGAGAGAGATTAGAAGGCCTGATTAGGCTTTTCCAATTAGTCAGAAGAGAGCAAGAAGTACTATTACCTTCAACAATAGCAAAGTCCAATATTGGCGCTTGCTCTTCTCTCTCTAGATCTGTAGTGTGGACAGAAGATGGGGAGAGGGAAGATAGTGATCAAAAGGATTGACAACGCGACGAGCCGGCAGGTGACGTTCTCGAAGCGGCGGAGCGGGCTGTTCAAGAAGGCCAAGGAGCTCGCCATCCTCTGCGACGCCGAGGTCGGTCTCGTCGTCTTCTCCAGCACTGGCCGCCTATATGACTTCGCCAGCACCAGGTATATTTGTTTCTCCCTAACTTGAATTGGTTGCTAGATTGCTGTCAAGTTAATTGCTAGATCTGCTAACTGGTCACACATATCTCAGTACTGATTGTTAGGGTTTCTTCCACCTCAACTTGGACAGGAGAGAGATGCAAGTAGCATAGATACCTCGTACCAACTTGTGTCGATATAGAAATCCCGTCTCTCCGAAAAATAGAAGCAATTGGTGTACGTACGCACTATATATTTTTTTTGCTAGCTTGCAAGCTTATTCAACGAATTGATCCAGTGCATCTGGAAATTGATTTACAGCTAGGTACGTGCACAGAATTTGAACCATGCATGTGTAAGAAATGGAAATTTGATATCTGAGGTGATAGATTTTATTCGGAAGATACTCTCTTTGCAAGGAATTGCAAGAGCTCAAACTAGTCAAAAATCCGTTGCTCTATTCACGAGCGATGCACAAATAATTCTTACGTGTAAAATGCTTCGCAATTTTTTCTTTCTTACTCCTTTTTCAATTACCTCACCCTAGCTCAATTGTAGGATGAGTTGCAGACACATGTAAAATACATAATATACAGTCATATGTACAAATCATAATAATTTGGTTAAAAACAAAAAATATAACTATTTTCTAGTGAAAAAATATTTTTTGTAGGAGAGCTTCTCCACTTTTATGACACATCCTTTACATCCGCCACAAAATCCTCTACGGAATTCATCTCTCCTTATTTAGTTCTATATAGTGCATCGAGACATTGATTTATTATCAGTAGAAAAAATTGAAGACCTAAGTTATATTATACTCTTTATAAAATATTAGATGTATTCTGTCCATGTGCATGAATTATCTAATTAGAAAAGTAAATGCTTTAATATAATAGTGTTGGTAACTAATTGAAATATACACTTAAATGAGACACAATCAAGTGTTGGCTCTTCACTCGTATGGTTGAAATGAAAAGGACATAAATGCTAATATGAGCTAGAGATGGGAATCATACTTTGATAAAAAAAAAGGGATATAGAAAATAAAATTCAATCCACCTAATGGTTGAAACTGGAATTTGGATAGAGTAACTATTGAAAATAATATATATATATATATAAAATTATATTGCCACAGCAATATTTTAACGAAGATGTCATTAGAAACGCTAGTTTTTTTTTTTTTTTGCATTAAGATCTAAGCAATCATGAACACGAGGCATATACATGGTTGTAATAGCACACAAAAAATTATGTAAGTATCATAGAAGTGATAATTAAGTACCTCTGTTTGGCAACTCCAAATAGTTGTGTGATTATTTGCACACTTGATTGTTCATCATTTTTATGTTACCGAGCTCTCATAATTAAAGTTATACATAACGTACTGTCACTTTTGAATTTTGAGTGAATACAAAATATTGTATCATTTGTCATGTCTTTCAGAATTGATGGAAGGAACTCTTCTTTTGTAGCTTCATTAAAGAATTAATTACAAGTTGTTACTAAAAATTCCCTATTTCCACATAACACCCCAACACAGCATAGCCCAGGATGTCACCTCTTCCTTTGTATCTATAAACTAAAACTACCTTTACCAAAAACTTTCAACAACAATTTCCCTAACTATTTCTCTACAAAGAAATGATTCAAGAATAAACATGATGAATGACAAGGGTAAAATAAAGCATTTCACAAATATAATATTGGAACCTCGTACCCAAGCATGCTTGAGACCATATACCCAAAAAAAGTTCAAGACTACTCGCTTGAGAACACAAAACTTGTGACCAACCATGTGCCACACAACTATCAATATTCTCTAAATATGCCATTAACTAAATTCCATATAAATGAACTAAATAACTAAGGCTGATTAAGGATGACTAAGAATTGACCATTAAATCAATGGTGATGCACGTGATGTGTATGTGATATTTCCATCCTATGCATGTCGCCATCAACAGTTACCTAAAAAAATAATAAATTAAAAAGGGTGAGCTCGTGACTCAACAAGTACATCATAAAATGAACCATTAATGAAATCATAAACATTAACATAATCATATCATCTTCCATATAACTCATTATTATCTATGTCTTTCATTAATGCAATGTGAATGCTCATAGACATGTCTCACCATCTCTTTAGCTTATACTAGTATAGCAATGTGCACAAAACCCGTCAATGTGCACTTAAGCCTGCCCTCTTTCATTCAGTGACCTCAAGCTCATCCTTTTTTCATACAGGGATCTCATATCTACCCAGATGGAGTATCTGCCAAAGTAGGCCATAGATGCACACATAGGTCACCTATTTTCATGTCATGAATTTGTATTATGCCATAATTTTTTTCATCTATCATTCACCATTAACTATATCCATTATCCAGTATCTATAAAAACACCTATACCATAAGATTTCAAGGCAAACCGAGAGCCACGTGTCGCGTGCTTTTTTGAAAAAACCCTCCGTTTTTGAAATTACGGATAGGTCCTTCGCGATTTTTGTGAGACAAAATTTTTTTTCCTTCGTTTAGGTCCTGCGCGGTATTTACTGAAAAAGCCTCCGTTAATTTCAAATCGCGAACAAGCCCTTTTCTAATTTTTCGATAGCGACAGGTCCAAAAAATAACAACTAGGTCCCCGCTTCTTACGTTCGAGTCCTTTCTCCATTTTCTCAGGAAAATGTTTTCGCCACCGAAAAAAACCCCGAGAATTTTTTTTCGCCACCCAAAAAACCCGAAAAAAATGTTTTCGTAAAAAAAAAACACAGATTCATCGAAGGTTTATAGCAAGTTATGGATTTGCCAACGGGTCATAACCGCGGGTTTTTTAAATGTAGATTCGTCCGAAGATTTATAGCGCACGGATTCGCAGAGGTCCTAACGACTCATTTTTTAACAAAAGCAACAAAAAACCCTAAAAAATGTTTTCAAGACCAAAAAACGGAAACCATGTTTTCGTCATGGATTCGCGGTGGGTCCTAACGACCCATTTTTTAACAAACGCAACCCAAAAAACAGAAAAAATGTTTTCAACACTAGCGTGGATTCGCCGACGCGTCTAACGACCCTTTTTTAACAAACGCAACAAAAAACTCGGAAAAATTGTTTTCGCCACCCCAAAAACCGAAAAACATGTTTTGGTCACAAAAAACAGATTCATCAAGATTTTTAGCCTTTTTTCTTTAGGCTATTTTTCACGGTGGGTGGTTTTGCGAGCATGTATTATTACTCGGTGAACACGTTGAGTATTAGGCTCGACAAAAGAAGGTTGTCATCTCGATAATTTTTTTCCTTTTTCCTCTGGACTATTTTTTGGGTTGGTGGTTTTGCGAAAATAAAAATTATTATTTTTCGGCGCATCCTATCGAAATTCAACCGTAGCAGAAGCGCTTTTCTACCTAGTTTATCATATAACCATCAACATTTAGCCAACATTATTAACAAGAGTGTTCATATGAGCAACATGGTAAAGATATCTTATTCATAAAGTGTCAAAGCAAATAAATCATCTAATGGTCTACTAGGCACTTGCCTTTTGAACCACATGGAGCATATTGATGTGAAGTTGGCACCAACCCTGAAGTTACTGCTAGTATAGTAAATGTCCAACCTCAACAAGGAGATACAATTGTACATAAACATCAAACAAAACAATATCGCCCATACACACAACCCTGACATAAACAATCCCCTCTACTAGACAATCCTCTCCGATGTCCCAATGGTCAAACGATCATAACTTTTGGTTCAAGAATATTAAAAAACCATATAAATTTTGTGAACTACACAAATCTTCTACAAGTTTCTAGTTGGGCAAAAATCCTAATTAATCCAAATAACCCTCCTTTTTTACTTCAAAGATTTATTCAGTTGCATTATTAGACAACAGCCTTCTTAAAGCCATTACTTTCAAACTGCTCATTCGTGTTCTTGCAATCTTTGGAAAACTTAAACAATTTTCTATATTATTCGTAATATTGCAATGCTATGAAACATCATGTACATACCCCAAAACTAGACCACATTATTTTTTGCTGATGATGATTCAATCAGAGAAAAAAACTCAACTTCATTAATCAACCTCCGGCATCTGCTACCTAGCTATCACTAAGCCTCAATGTAAAGCTACTATAACACCATAATAAAGGTTTTAGGTTTACCCTAGGAATCAGATGACAAAACCGACATGAATGTGAAAAAAATCCTTGTTTTTCCTTCCATCTTCTCCCTTCTTCTCCCTTCCCTTGTTTTTCTTCCTTCTTCCTCCCCTACCTAGCATTCTTCTCTGGCCTCCTCCCTTGCCTCCTCCCTTGCTGCTCTCAATAGCAGCACATAATGGTAAGAGCAGCAGTGGTAGCCACAACCAACAACGGCTATGTCGGCTTGCATCAACGGTCCCCAGCGACATCCCTCGATGGCGGTGGTGCTAGGGTAGGCAATTGCATGCTCATGGGGCACGAGGCGACAACAATGGCTCGGTAGGGCAGCAGCTAGGAGTATGGGGGCATCATGGCCTCAACCTAGGCTCGTCCCGACTCCTAACTCGATCTGATCCCCCTCTCTTAATTACTTTTCATTACTTCTTTCTTTATATTTCACTTTCGTCCTTGGAACAAAAAGAGGATATTACATTCCATGGCCAGCGGTGAAAACTTTTATATTGATAATTGTTAAAAATATATATTAATCATATATATCTACCCTCATAATGAACTAGAACATGTTCAACAAACAACTAACAAACTATCCCAGTTTGTTTATCATTCCACTCAGTGTTTCCTGCCATCTGCATTTCCTTCTTTCCATGACCAACTTATGAATTAACACTAGCTCTGAAATCAACAGTTACTTTCATCACAAGTGACATGATGAAGTCCATGCATATTATGTCTCACAAGTCACATGTAATTATGTGACCTCTCAAGGGCATTCTCAAAATGTTGAGCTCTCATGGGCATTCTCAAAGTGTGGGTCGTAGCTTCCCACTAAAATGGACACAGAACTGCACAGATTTAGCTCCGAGTTCTGTTCAGGTTAGATCATTTGACTCGGCATCCAACTCCCACCAAGAATCCCGGACATTGACCTCAACAAAACATGCCCTTAGTGTCTTCTATAATGCAATATTGTTCCATAAAATAATGTTTATGAAAAATGTTACATGTGTATTCCAATGTTATCTAAAAAGTAAAAATAGTTAAGTAGCAACTATACTAATAAAATGTGATAGAATACAAGCACATCAAAAACTATTGAGTTGCAATCTAAGAATAAGATTATTTGCGGTTGGATAAGGCACCTTCCTACATACGCTTGATAGATTACCTCCTTTTACGTTTAGAGTTGACATACGGCATGACATTTAATAGTATATACAATTTGAACATTGCATGTAATTTTAGTTTAATTCAAATATCGATAATACGTACGTTAGGAGTATGTAATTGTGTAAAAATAACTTTATAATATCATAATAAGTATCGTGTAAAAAATAAAATAGCCTTAGAGATTTCCTTCCCTAAAGCATAAAGATGTGTTACTACATCTATACCTATTGCAATATTTAAACTTACAATTATAGCTCCATAAGTTTTAGAGGCGGTGTCAATCATAATGTAAGATCTTAAATATGGTGTCAATTATGATGTAGGATCTTCAACTTGACAAAGCACTAACTACAAATAAGAGTATGGATTAAATGAGAGAAAACACTCATTACAACATAGAAACAAATATATTATAAGAGAACGAGCACTCAATGCTTTGTTTAACTATTGTAATTTGGTACAATTCAAAAGCATATACTCCCTCTTTAGGTAGCTAGGTTTTAGTCTCTATCTATTCTCTACTTATGGCCTCCCTATGACCTTGCCATAGTGTAAGATTGAGGATGCCGACTAGAGGGGGGTGAATAGGTGGCTTTAAAAAAAATCTTCTACGGTTAATTAAATCTCGCCTATTTATCCCTATGTCAAAACCTAAATCAAAATCAATGCGAAAGCGATAAACTAAAGTTTTGACAATTAAGTCTAAATCAACTAGGCTCACTAAGTGCACTAGCTAATTATGTCTCTTACAAGAATATGCTATCCTAAAGACGATCAAGCAATTTAATTCTAGGAATGTAAATTGTAACAATATAAATAAGAATTGCAAGCAAACACAAAGAGACACAATACTTTTTATCGTGGTGTTCGGAAACATGCTGGTCTCCCCTAGTCCACGTTGAGGCAAGCCCAATTCTTGGACCGGCTCCGCAATGAGCACCCGCCTCGATTCCACTAGTGTGAGTTTTTCACCCATTCGGGTAGACTCAACTCAAACCTTCACAAACACGCCGGGGCTTCTCACAATTCCTTCAAGAGCTCCCTTGCACGACACTCTACGCCGTCTAGGAGGCGACAACCTCTAAGAGTAATAAGCCGAGTCTCCGCTCGAGTTTCACCTAACGCAACACATGCGCTTCTGGTGATCACCTAGTGTAACACATGCACCTAGGCTCCTCCTCAAGTGCAACACATGCACAAGAGACTCTCAACCCACTTCTAATTGCTACACATGCAATTAGTCTCACTCTTAGCTCAAAAATCAACTTGAGAGAATGCAACACATGCAAACCACCTCTCAAATACTCACACAAGAGCCAATACACAAATATGAGCTTCAACACCCAGCAAATGCCCCTCAAGGCCTTCTTATATAGTCCACACAAGAAAACTAGCCGTTGAGGGTAAAATCCTGAAAAACTCGGCAAATCCGGCACTACCACCCTCTAAGGGTTGGTAGTGTCGGCCTCAACCCCAACGGTTGGCTAACGGCTATATTCTCGGCACTACCACAGGCAAACTCGTGGTAGTGCTACTCAGCGGCACTACTAGCCTCTATAGGCAATAGTGCTAGACTCAGGATAACCAAAAACACCCATTCTAGAAAATAACTACCGCAGGCAAAACAGTGGTAGTGCCGTTACCGCTCTTCAAGGGTGGTAGTGCCGACTTAGCGGCACTACCTCTCTTCAGGGGCGATAGTGCCACATTTTTCAGACAGAAACGATCATAACTTTTTACTCCAAACTCCGATTTAGGTGATCTTGAACTCTATGCAAAGCTTATCACGAGGGCTACAATCTTCACCTATTTTCATGATTTAAGCAACCATAGATATTTTCTAAAATCACAAAAACAAAGACTCTAATGTAGTCATTCAAGTTTAACTTTGATTTTCTCGAAATCCCTCACATAGACTTGATCAAAAGCATGACTACAAGCTAGCAAAGGCTAACAAGATTAAAACTTGAGCCATGTGATGATCAACTCATGATCAAAATAATTTACAAATTCTATTCACATGCTTCAAAGAACCACATGTAAACTCTAAATCAACTTGCTTGAGCATCCTTGTTTTGCAACACATGCAAAACCTAGCTCCAAGCAAAACCAAACAAACTCAAATGTATGAGCTCACTATTTGCAACACATGCAAATCTTAGCTCCATGCATACCCCATAAACACAAATTGCTTGAGCCCTCTCCTTTTGCAACACATGCAAAACTTAACTCTAAGCAATTATTTCAAATAAGAAATTGAATTAAAGTAAGCATGAGCTATTTTCTTTGCAACACATGCAAGTACATAGCTCATGCAAGAACCAAGCATGAATTCAATATTCGCAACACATGCAAAATACGAACTTAATGCAAAAGCCAAAGCATACGCTTATCCCACTTGCAACACATGCAAATCAAGGCGTTATGTGAAAAACCAAAATATAGACTTCTCCCATTTGCAACACATGCAAATCAAAATCATATGCAAAAACAAAGCACAAGCTTCGCCCATTTGCAACACATGCCAAATGATTAGCTCTATGTAGAAACCAAACGGGTTGAGCTCACCAACACATGATGAAGCTCAAACTAGAAAACGTACTCGACCCATCTTAATAGTACGACGATAAAAACTAGACTCAAAGACTAGGAAGTCCTTAGCCTATCTAGTTATAACTTCGCTGCCGCACGCGATCCCCTTTGGGGCTTTTAAGATCTTTAATCATTTTGCATCTCCCTGAGATCGTCACCCTTCTTCTCTTCTTTGTCCATCATCTATTGATGAATTTCTTTTCTTCTTGTCTTTGGGATCTCCTCTTAATGCCCATCTTCACTTGATACATCATTGTCCCATTTTCTCATCTCAACCATTTAGACTTAACCTATCTCATTCACAACTCATAAAAATAGTTAGTCCAAGACATATGGTTGTCTCAATCATATATTCACTCCATTAACACATAATGGAAGCCTCTAATATCAATTGAGCACAACCTAAATCAAATTAAATGATATAAATGTGTCTTGAGTACACCGATGCAACTAATGCTTCGTTATACTCAAGAACTATCAATTATCGTTAATCAATCCAAAAGAACACCATCAACACATGATGAAATATCCTTTGATGATAAAAAGATAACCGACCTCAATTTAAATTTTTATTTAAATTGATATGAGTATATATTAACTACACAAGTTTTCATATACTCATGTTGATGAAAAGTAATGATCCATAATGTGTGGACTATATGGAAATGACCATTACTCTAAGCCATCAACTATAGAATAAACCCCACATGTATATGTGCATAGATATAATTGACTTGGAGACAATATGCACATATTCAATTTTGATTACATTGGAGCTTATCCTATATTACCATGAGTATACTATAACTAGGCAATTCAAATAGATACTCAAGGATTTAGTTTCAATGTCTTGATCCTTATATGTGTCAATAAAGAATAGATCAATACAATGAAACCTTCAAGTTAAATGACAAACTCCCCCTAGATATGTGCATCTATGTAAATATGGAATTGAAAATATTATGCACATCTTGAGGTCTAAATAATGGTAGAGTTCATCCTTTAATCTTGAATCCAAAATATGCATTAAGATATCATAAAATGAATACAAGTGCATACCTTGGGTTTTCCTTTTTTCAATGAGATGAAACTAAACAAAGATATACTCAATAAAAGAGTTAGTCTCATATTTGGATTTATTAATATAATCATGGGTATTGTATCCAACGAATGCAATAAGATATATAACATGAGATCGAATGTATACCTTTGATATTTCCATCTTTTTCATCCAAAAGAGACTTATTAGAGTTAAGCTCAACAAAAGAGTTAGTCTCATAAAAAGATTTGTCATTAATTAATAATTGAGACTAATCAATATATGATTATCAAAAGAGTTAGTCTCAATATTAAATTTGTCGTTAACACCAAAACCAAATTAATGGAGATTGAACTTTCACATGGTGTGCACTCCTAAGACTTGTGCAAATGGGTAGAAGACATTTTAATTTATAGATCTAAGCAATCTTTTAGTTCTTGTCAAGTGGAATGAAAATATGTTAGATTGCAAAGGAACTTCTTTCAAAACACTTAATGCCTAGAAATTTTTCTACATGTTTTATTTTGATTTTTTTCAATTATAAGGAAAATACATACGTAAAAACCACCATGCACACGAGCAATACACACACATAGATGCGAGCATGCCCCTAAGCACAAGCCTAGAAAGATGAAGGCTAGGGATAAACCCGCAACCTCGTAAAATTTCTACTAAAGCATACTCGTGTGTGCGTAAAGGTGGGCGTAAAGGTGGGCACCAACTTTAATGGGTAAAGTCATTCACCACCCCACCAAGAGGTGGTTATTATTTCAATATTGTTGGAACTTTTAAAACATATAGCCCTTACAAAATTCCTAATTCTTCCATAATAGCACAATCTTCCAAAGAATAGGCTCAAGGGTAAGTTTGGGTACTTGACTTAAGCCGTTTTGCTGAGAAGGTTAGCTTTAATTTTGTAGCTCAGAATTCTCAAAGAAAATAAGAAAGTAGAAAAGAATTAATTCACACAATTATTCTCTTGGTTGTGAAGGGGAAGAATTCATGTTGATTGTTCCTTTCCTTCCTGGTTTTAACATCTTTTTCTTTTTTAATCCTTCAAACGCCTAATTAAATGAAAGAAAATTACCCACCTAGTACCTATTCTTCTTCCATGTGAATAACTTAAAGAAAATAAAGTAATATTTGTTTAGAGTGCCATTGCCATCATCATCCTACTGATGTCATGTCCTATCTCCGCTATAGGCCTACATCTATTTTATATATCGAGTTTTTTTTACCATAACTATTATTTATATGAGGCATTTTATCATCTTTGGAAGGTACAAATTTTACATTGAAAAAGTTGGTAACTCTACCTTTAAATTTTTTGTACCACTTGGTACTACTTCAAATGTAAATTTTGGTATCTCATAAGAATGGTAAAAAGTTTATTTATTTATTATTGTGGCATGTGCACATTGGTATCTCAAAAGAATGATAAAAAGTCTCTATTTATTTATTATTGTGGCATGTGTACTTCCTGTAAACATTATAATGAAAAACTGAATTTTGTCAACCAGCATGAAATCTGTGATCGAACGATATAGTGAGGCAAAAGAGGATCACCATCTGACCACGAATGCGAGTTCTGAGGCTAAGGTATGCTACGAATTCAATACAATTCATACTCTTTTGTTGCGTCACATTAGAGTGGCTTAAGCCTTCCAAGTTGTATGATGTTTCTAGCAGTTCAAATTTCCCTTTTGCACGTATTGTATGCACAGATAGACAAGAGATACATGGCCAATCTTACATTTCTAATTCAAGTTCTGCTAGAAACTGCTGGTGAATTTCTTACATAAGAACCAGAAGAGAAAATAACTCAAATGCGAGTGTGCCAAAACCCGGTCAATTAACCAAAATCTCACTAGCTTTAAATTTTCTTTTGGTTTACTAATCTTCAAGCATTGTTGGAATTTCTAACCATATGATATTCTCTGCAATGACAATATGATATAGCTCCAAAAAAAATGTAGTGCCATAATAGTAATCAACACACCAACTATATATATTAAGGGAAATGTAGATTATAGCGATGTTTGTATGTCCCTCATATTAATTGACAAATCTTGCAACCGAGAGACATCCTACCAATTATGCATAAGCACAAGGTAATAACATTAGGGGCTTAAATCAAGGGCATCATTCTACAAATATGTCTGAATAATACTAGTCTGAGCAGTCAGTATAGCCAATTCCAGGTAGGCTAGCTATGTTGCCCGTCGAAGCGACAACAAAGACTCTACACAATGAATTTGAAGCCACAGCAGGGGGGACTTAGGTTTTGGTGAAAAAAAACCCGACATAGCGATGTGTGGAACTAGCAAAAAAAACATGGACATAGTGTGAAACTAGAGAAATATATTCATGCAGTGAAAGAGAGCAAAATCAAAACTTTTCTGTAGCTTAATAGTGGAATTCATTGTAGGCATATAATAAAGTGGAGTGATGTTTGTTGTTCAAATAAAGAGGATGAAGCATGATATAACATTCCATAATATAGGTGCGAATTACATGTGTATACAGTTCGGTTCAATGCCTATATTCGCCTAGTACTTTATGGTACAAATCGTGATAGAGACAAACCATAAACATAAACTACAAGTAAGATACATGTGCACCTTTCGAAATTGGAAACACGAGGGGATGAATTCTGCATTCTGGGCAGAGACCATTAAGGTTCAAATGTGTAACCATACATCATCCATATAGGGTGTTGATCGTTAAGATGGTGTGGATGTAGGTAGTGGTCACGGTAGTGGCAAGCACAATTGCAGCTCAAATTGACATAGCAGCAGTGTGGTAATCGCTGAAGGGGTGGAGCACCTCATTGTTTCTCTCCATGATCCTTTGCCTACGGATGGGGCTCATCTTGCCCTTTGCTGAACAATCATCTTCAATAGCCCAGGATGTCGATCACGTATGATACAAACTCAAGGCCGCTAGCTAATATTACCAGCTTTCACGTTTCTTAGAAACTACAGCTAGCTATTTGTGTTCTTACTCTCGACAAAAGCCAATACGATGGGAAGAATCTAGTTGTTACCATCTACTCCGATGGCAATCAATATCTAGCCCTTATACTTTCTAGTCAAAAATGTGCCATCCACACAAAGTAAAGGACAATAATGTCTAAACACGCTAATACACACATCAAAGGCAAAGAATGTTGGCTTAAGTACTATCTTATCAGGGAACTGCTACGAGTGCTATTCGAAATTATCGATAAATGTCCTAGAATTCTTTTATTGAATGACTTGAAGCATACATGACAAGTTTTGGTACGAGCCTTCATACGTATTGAACCTAACTTCGGAGGCCTTTGGCTTTGCCCTCCTATTGCATAGCTTATTGTATACTAAAACCTCTATTCTATTGTAAGTATAATGGAACATGGATCCAAATTCAAGTTGCTCACAATTTCTTTGTATATTGCATTTGCAACAAAGTCTGAAGAGATGTTTCTATACAATTGCATAGACTCTATCAACACGTATGTGTGTAGAACGAGTATTGAGTAATTCCAAAGGGTGTCCCACTTAGGTTGATACGCATGGACACACTATGGGCAACCCTCCATCTTGCATCTAGCATCATACACCTATTGTGTTGACTTCACAATCTTAAATGGTCTTCGTAGTGGCACTATCCATGCTTTCACTACTTCATACACATTCCACTTGCTTTTATAAATCTCTCCTTGTTACACCTCATTCCGATCATACTCCCATGCAATGCCTTCACCCTTATTGACTACCGGCTTGTCAAACTAGTACTCATTCCACTCCGTAGGGATACACTCTTCACATCCAACCTCCCCATCATCGCAACCGTCTTCATTAGATAAAGCCTCGTAGTCGCGGTCCTTGGCCTCTATTCGTTCTACCAAGCCTTTGATCTGTTCTCCTTTATTTGCAATGCCCATCGGTTGCTGCACCTCTAACATGAGAGCATCTAGTTCCTCACCTTGCAGTGACTTGTCACCCCTCTCACATCTTGGCTCAATAAGCATGCATGATTGCGGCTTGACTCCCCAACTTCTTCGGCTTCATCAGTAATGGCCTTCTCTTGCATCGCATGGTCGGAAGCGACTTTCTAAAATGCTTGCGTGAACACTAAAAGCCATCTTCGCTCCTTTGCCAATTGTACATACTAGCTCCATGACTTCATCATCTTCCATTCCACTAACTCCCAATACATGCATTCCCATGTACAACTGCCAACACCGTGCAACTTTAGATTATGCAACTCATGGTCCAATGAGAACAGATAGTACAACCATCTCATAATTGTACCCTATGGACTCTCCCTTGCACGTGACAGGCTAGCCATCACACTTGAAAAATGACCTAGCTAAACCCCTTCTCTAGCTAAACCCCTTCTGCACCCATATGTGGAACCACTTATTTGTAGTGTATTTTAAAATGTACTCGCTCATCCATACCTATTGAACATTTCCTAAATTTGTTATTTTGTACACAACGTAATGTCATTCTGTTAAGCAATACGTAATAAACTTAATGAATTCTAAAGTTAATAGCACCACTATGCCTACGTATCACAAAAGGCTACTCTACACTAAGGGTGAAACCGGGTCGGATATGGGCGGATATTGCTCGTCCCGTATCCTAACCCATATTTTTTCAGGATTCGAGTCGGATACGGATGTCCGGATACGGATCTGGTCGGATTATTCGAGATTCGGATACGGAGCGGATACCTGACAGATTCGGGTCGGGATCGGATATCATAATCGGATAGTAGTATAGTACATAATTGTGTACGTATAAGAATGAATGAAGCATTAACCTTACAACATTAGCTTCAAGTCATAATTACTTCAACGTAGGATAGTAGTATAGTTAGAGGTGCAATTTAGTGACTCAACTAATTCTAATAATTTGAATAGAAAAGAAGTTTATCAAATAAATTGAACAAATCAATTTAGGTAAAAGCATTATGTCATCACTCTATTTGTTTGTTGATAGATTTGTTGAAGTTCACGCTTAATAACAAAGTAGTGTTTTTTAGTGCCGGTATCAAACAACTATTCTATCTATCCAATAATGAATCAAATTAATGGAAGAATAATTGATTTTATCCGGATATCGGGTCGGATATTTATCGGATATCGGGTCGGATATTGCTCTTCCCATATCCTAACCCATATTACATGAGATTTTTCGGATACGGATCGGATATTGCTCTTCCCATATCCTAACCCATATTACATCGGATTTTCCGGATACGGATACGGATAACATTGGTACGGATTTTAAACGGATCCGGGATCGGATCGGGCAGATATTTCCTGTCCCGTTTTCACCCCTACTCTACACTATAACAAGGAAATGTTGCAAATATCTGTAAATTTTATTTTTCCAATTCCATATCTCCAATATAATTTTCACAATTCACCCTAACCTACCCGATCCGTCCTCAACCATACCTACACAACGACATATATAAATATATCTACATATCTATATAAATATTACTAATTTACATAACTAAATACCTACAAATCTACAGAACTACATAAATACACATCTTATTATTTCTCTTGCTAACCTACTATGTTTTCAAAACATAATTCAAAAAATAAAAATTCTTACCTCCAAAATCTGTAGCCAATCTCTTTCTCCTCCACTTCTTCCCATTCCATTCCATCACCTCTCTTCCCCTTCCCCTTCGCCTCTCTTCTCTTCCATTCCTCTTTCTCTTCTTCTCTTTTCTGGGTCTAGATCAGCTCCTGGTCCCCCAATCAGCCCCACGACGATTTAATGGGGTCCCTCTATCGCTATTTTAATTGATAACAGAGACGATATCTCTATCGTCAATTGACATGGTGACATGTATATGGCTGCCCCGCATAGCACTTTTGTCACCGTTTGAAATGGTGACAGAGGCTCTATCGACATTTCAAACGGTCACATAAGGTATATCATTTTGTAATTTTTTCAGTATATCATTTCTGTAATTTTTTGTTATTATTTAAAAGCAATTCCCTATCACACTATCGCTGCATATACCCACTCCATATTTGACAAGGGAGTTCAAAGCCAATTCAAACCCATGTTCCATCCATTTGCACATTAGCATGTTGCACATATAACCTTCTCATCAGTTGATTCCAAAATACTTTTGGACAAATAAACTAGGCAAAAAAGAAGGGCGATCAAATGTCATCGAGACGAGAAGCACCATACCTTCTCCATCGTGTCCAAAGTCCAAACAAGGTCTGTCCCGCTGAAGCACTCGTTTGTGGCGTGTGGATACACTCATAACGCTCTATTCTCAGCACCTCCCAGTGTGTGTGACTTAGGCCCTGTTTAGGAGAGCTCCAACTCCCAGCTCCAACTTAGATCTGAAACTTATATTCTAAAATAAAGTGAATTAAGTTTATATTTTTAGTCTAAAATATAAACAAAATGATCTACCTAAGCACTCTTAATGTACTCACCTCCCAGCGATTTTGGTGTGCTATCCCAAACACCCCCTTAGTATGAGACCCTCTGCACTGTACCACCCCGGCACCATCTTCCTGCTCATCAGCACTGGCACCAACACCCTTGCAAGTTGTGCTGCTCAAGGCCGACCCAGCATCGCTGACCAATAAATATTGCATTGGCTTTTGTCATTTCATAAAACTACCTGTTGAGGACAGCAACTATGCAACATGCATTGAAGCTTGAAGGTATCCGGTGTGGGACCACGGCTGCGAAGCTTGGGGATGATGTGGTCATGTTGAGTAGAAATCTAGAACAATCAGGCATCTCTTGTTGCTACTGCTATGGAATAAGGTCCCGTTAGGGACAACTTCTGATTAAAAGAAAAGTAGATTGTCTACCAAACGAAATGATTCTATACAACTTTTCATATAACTATAAGCTAATTTGTACACAAAATCAAAAACTATCACCCACCCAATTATGCGTATGTTGACTCAAATTTTGCGAATTCCACCTCTTCACAAGTCGCTATAGGCCCGAGGGCTTCCGCCACTGGCCCAAAGCCCCTTCACCACCCTCGTCCACTCGTCCATCACCGACGTTGATCAATAATCAGCACAGACCATCAAGATTGCCGAACGACCAGATTCTCCAGCCAGCAGATTCTTCGAGTATCTGCATCTGCAGATGTCTACTACAATCCAGAATCTACACAATCAGAAACTATCCTAAAGAGGCATAAACAAACTTTACTATAGCATTTCTGGTTATGCATGTACTATTCAAAGTCAAGCTCCATTTCCTCCCCATAATATTAGGAGGCAAGGTGTTCATGCCCAAATCAACCTAAGTGACAGCAGGCCCAGTGAATAAGGACTAGTCCAAACCGTACACCACAGGCATTGCTGAACATATTTGGTGAAAGGAGCTCTGCATAGAGAAAACAAGGATACTGAAAGAAACAAAGGAAGAAATCGATAACTAATGAAGATAAAAAATATATCAAATGCACATCTCAAGCTCATGCTAATGATTTCCCATAAAAAAGTATTATGTTTTTCCTAAAATATAGATTATACTAGTTATTGATGCGACGTACATGAACATGGATGGCAACATCCAGGGCCTTAATTTTGAGCACAATACCTTAGATCATACATTCATCAGCTGGTAGAAATAAACTTTCTAAATTATTAAAAAGACCAAGTACCACCACCAAATTCTAGATGTTAACTGTAGTACTGGAGTACAAATCGTGGTTCCAAATTATTAGCCGAATGATGCCCAGTTCAGAATAGGTTCTAGGTTTCGAGATTGAATTACAGAACTTCTCTCCATTGTCTGACTTGACTAGTCTGAGAAAGATGGAAAGGTCCAGTTTAATAACTAAGTGCTTGCTCGAACAAATTATGGGCTAAAAATTGCGACACTAATAAACTCTCAGAGAAAACAAGACTACATAAACAGCATGCACTGGTCAACTGGTTTATGATAAATAAAGCACCATGATATAACAACATCCATTGGCATTAGCAATAACAACATCCCTTGGCATAATCAACTAACAAATATTTACCAGAAAAAGTTAAGGGCACTTAGGCACCGATGACCATTTTTTATACCCATTAAAATAAAGATCGTTATCTATGCATGTGGCACATGATCCTCACTGCAGCCAATAAGAGCACCCATCTACACAGGAAATTTTATTTGATAAAAAATTATATATTAAATTGCTATTCAAAGACACAATAAGACAATGTTAACATGACTGCTTAAATGCATGTTGCAAGGCGTCCTCTGTATGTACTTATAAAGTGAATATAACTTGAAGATTTTCTTTAATTGCATTGAACAATTGAAAGGAATTCAGAAGTGGCAACAATCTCCTGTGCAAGTAAACTCCAACGAGAGAACCCAAAACATCCGTACAAATTAAATTGAACTTGTGTCCTTTTAGAGTTATATACATAACTAAAACTACACTATGCCACAAAAGCAACAATGAATCCGATCTTGCATACAGAAATGCAGACAATGTGGAAACGAGAACATGGATTTAATGCACACGTACTTGTGGGTGGAGGATATGGTGGCAAGCATATCTTCACGCCCAGGGTCTGTTGGCTCCTGATGCTGACACCTGAAAACCTCTAGAAGGCACAACATCCCATATTATATTTGTCATTTATATAAGATCTGACGGTAAATTTATAGGCACCCCCGGTCGGATGCATCAACATGAAGGGGGAAACTTAACGAGAATCACGCACAAGAAACCGTACAAACATATTGCATGTGTTGTGAGTGTTACAAGTTGTCTCATCCTCCCCATTTATAAGTGGTCCTATTTATAAAGGGGAGACGAAAGTGCCCAAAGTTACATTTTTGCCCTCAGATCTTAGCTCATGCCAAGGGGTGCTTTTGTCCATTGTGTCAAGCTCCGACCATGTCCGAGATTCACAACATCGCCTGCCTTCTTTCTACGCGGGTGTCGATGGGACCATGATTTGTGGCTACCCCGAACTTCATCCAGAGTGAATACCCCTATGTGCCACGCCTCGCCAAAGTTGGTCCTTGGACCTCATCTGGCATGAATCCCCCGATGTGTCACACGCCACCGAGGTTGGTCCTCGGACCTCATCCGAGGTAGGTTCCTGGACCCTATTCGGGGTGGATCCCTCTCTGTGTCATGCCTCGTTGAGATTGGCTATCAGACCTCATCCGAGATGGATCCTCCGATGTGCCATTCCCCGCTGAGGTTGGTCCTCAAACCTTATCTGGGTGGATCTACCGATGTTTCACGCCCTGCCGAGATTGGTCCCCAGACTTGCCTAGGGTGGATCCCCCGATGTGCCACGTCTTGCGGAAGTTGTTGAGGCACAATTCGGTGCGCCTTGCCTTGGCGAAGTTATCATTGGCTCGATGTAGTGCGGGACCATCCCCCAACAACATAGACTGAAATCAAGTAACAAAACTCCAAGGAAAGAACTGATGACATGGCTCCAACAGAGGAGATATCTAACCAATGCTTATCCTACAAACTGCCAGTACGGTCAGCCAACAATAAGTGACACAGAAACACCAAGTCAAGCTTTTCAATTTTTTTAATGCAATTGTTACATATTATTCAAACCTGACAGGAATATATTCTATTTGCGGTAGGAACACAGAACTGCCCTTGATCACTAAAACAGAGTTTATGATCAAATAAGCTACCAAGTGAAGTGGCCAATATTGTTCTCCAATAGAAGGGCTAGCATGAATTAGGAGGGGATAAATAATTATGACTAATGTTATTTGTGGTTTAGCTACCATGTGTGACCCTATAGTACCAAAAGATATGGTAGCTAAACATATGTTTTCTAAAAGATAGGCCTGTTGTACCCTGTAACGTAGCTTGACACACCACCATCATGTGAAAGCATAGGCCAAACCAGAAACAATTGAAATTTCAAATTTGGTGGGCATGCACTCTGTCTTTCGATCACAATCTAGGGAATTTTCTTAACAAGTAGATCATAACCACCACGCTAACAACATGAGTCCGTGATAACACATCACTGCTCTGGTTTTCATTCCACTCAGACTGCCACCAAAAAAAGAGCATTGACAATGTTATCTTCTGTAGATGGCATTCAATGCTATATAATTCAGTAACTGATGCAAAGCATCAACAGCTATATCCATGATGTGAAGCAACAATTTTTAGGCTGCAATAGCATACGTTGATGTTGATCCAAATCTGTTAGTAACACTGTAACAAATGCCTTTCTAGCCCAGTTTTCCAAAACCTTGTGCTGGAGACCTGCATTACTGGTTCCCCCCTGATCTCGACTGTTTTGACCCTCACTCATCCAAAAGTAAGGCAGAAGCTGATTGTAAACCAGCCAGTTTTTGGTGATAACAAGATCAAACAGAGACCACAAAACTATGATAACTTTGTTTTCATTTGTTTTCAGAATATTAAGAAAGTGATGTATATTTACAAAAGAACCACAGGATGGTTTGACTTGGTTTAAAATGTTTGTATCTTAAAGAATCATCTAGCATTCACTGTGCCCTCAGTGGTTTCTTCTCCCCCATGAGCCCAATCACAGCAGTTGATGAAAATCCAGACAACATCAGTGCTTCCACAGTTTTGAACACTTTTCATGCCTACTAACTACCTCAAACATTCTAAGTATTCACTGTACCACAAATATCAGGGCTAATATGTTCACCCAATGCATTATTCTATCATTAAAAGTCCCCATGTCAAACGAGTGACAACATCATTATTCTATCATTAAAAGTCCCCATGTCAAACGAGTGACAACATTTCCTGATGTTTACGTACAACAGCAACAAAATACCAATAGTGAACACAACACAAGAAGAGTACATGCAACATGGATAATTAGATACAGGCAAGGTAAATATTCACATGTAAGTACTTTAACAAATGAATGGCGTACAAGAGACCACTACCCATTTCAATATTCTAGTTGTTAGTAGCTGAATTCTTACTCTCATTGAGAGAGGATGACAATAGGAGTTGGGGCAATTTTCTAGTTTATTTCTCACACAATGTCATGCTTTGAGGGGTTGGGGTTACATATTTATAAATCAAGCATATGCTAAGATGCTAGTCTAAGATGCTGTCCTTAGATGCTATACTAAAGTAGTCTAAGACCTAAAGTAGTCTAAGATGCTATCTCGCAAAAGTAGTCTAAGATGCTGTCCTAAAGTAGTCTAAGATGCAAAAGAACTACATGAGGACCACAAAGACCAAGTACAAGGACTTATTCCATCATTCTCCCCTAAGGCTTGTGGGAAAGTTGGACCAGGCTCAAGGAACTTGATTCTCCCAAGGGGCTTGGTGAAGCAGTCAAGCTGGTCCTTAGTGTTGATGTAACGCCTTGATGCTTCCTTCGTCCAAGCTATCCCGGATGAAATGGTAACCCGGATGAGCGGGGTTCTTTAGTGGCGTCTCTGCCGAGGAGATCACCAAGCGATCGAGCAAGCCAAAGTGCTCGAGTCGGCGGTGGAAACCGCTATGTACTCGGCCTCGCAATGGACAGGGGCCACCACTTGTCGCTAACCGCGCGACTAACGAGGCACTTGCCGAGGAAGAAGAGAATCCCGCTTCGTGCTCTTCTTTGGTGTCGATGTCGCCGTAGTGGTCATTGTCTGTATGCCAGAAGCGACGAGGTGTGCCTCTCCGTGGCACCTCGGGTAGTAGAGGCCGTGGTCGAGAGTCCCCGCAACATAGCGGATGATCCTCTTCACGACTGTTGGTGCTCAAATCGTCGATCATTGCATGAGCAAACTAACGTGGCCGACGACGGAGAAAGCGAGATCCGCCGTGTGTGTGGGCGAGGTAGCGAGGCTCCCCACAAGACGCCGTGCTGCGTGGCGCCCACCTCTTCCGTCGTGTCGTCGCGGCTCGGCCACCGCTCCTCCATCGGAGTGAGTGCTAGGTTGCGGTCGGTGAGCCCAACTCACTCAACGACTCGCTTGGCGTGGCGATCCGTCGGCGTGATTAGGAGTCGTCTGGTGCACCTCGATCCCGGTAGAAGGAGGAGGCCCCAGTCACTCATTTGGAAGGTGGCCTTCATCTCTTCCTTGAATCTCGCCACCTCCACGTCCCTGGTGCCGGTGATCACCAAGTCGTCGACGTGACACCCACCCGCCAGTATGCGTTTCCACCATTGCCCGTGCCGGTAGATGGTCGCCTCGTCGCGGGCTTTGCTCAGCCCATCCTTTGAGCGTGGAATCCAACTTGGCATTCCACCCTCATTGTCTCGCCGCCAAGCCATAGAGGGCCTTGCGCAGCGCGAAGACCTGCCCTCCTGGGAATCTCAAAACCCGTGGTACGGTGCACGTAGACCTCCTTCTTCAAATCACCGTTAGAAATGCCGATTTAACGTCCATGTGATGAACATGCCGGCCTTCTGGGCAGCGGCGCAGGAGAAGTCGACGCATTCCATCCGGTGCCCGCGAAGCGAAGGCATCGTCAAGTCGATCCTCCTCGCCGCATTAAACCGCGTGCCACCAGCGAGCCTTGTGCTTGACGATGGCACCGCTTCATCCTCTTCGACTTGAACACCCACTTAAGAGTGATCGCGCGGTGACCACGAGGAGATCGATCCAAGCTCCCAGTCGCGGTTCTTCTCAACCGCATCCATCTCCAATCGCATCGCGAGACGCCATGCCGCGTGTCTCATGACCTCCGCGAAAGAACGAGGCTCGCCATCGTCACACGCAAGATGCAATCGCACCTCCGGATCGCGAGGCACCGGATCCGCAGACCGCTAGTCGCCGAGAAGGTTCCCCGTCGTGACGATATAGCGGCTCGCCGTCATGGTACACGTCGATCGCTCCTCATCGTGGGAGGCGGGGAAGCGAACTCCAGGCCGTGGTCGACACTAGCCGGTGTCGAGTGGACGTGCGGAGGAGGGCCGTTAGTCTTTGAGCGCGTGGATTTGCTTTTGTGGTGGTGTTGGCGAAGAACTTGCCTTGGCCGAAGTTGTGGTGGAGAGCATGACGCCGAGTCGGTGGAAGCTCGGGATCGGGTAGGCATGCTTGGTGAAGAGGAGCCGCCTACTCCCGACTCCCTTGAAGTGGGCGTACTCGGCGATTGAAGTCGTTGTATGCGTCGAGTCGAGCCATCGTCCACCGCCTTGTCCCATGCCCATCCTCGCCGCTTCATCGAACACTACGTCGGCTGCGCGCACACGCCGTGTCCTGGATCAAGAATGCGGTAGGCCTTGAGCCCTCCGCGTGAAGCCGAGAACGACCACTGGAGTGCTTACGTCGCCGAGCTTGCCGATGTGGCTAAGCTCTTTGTGACGCGAGTACCAAGACCCGTGGGTGAGGATCGCCGGCTGCGCCCATGCCAAGCCTCGTCTGGCGTCCCGCCATTGAGAGCCTTGGTGGGCGGCGGTTGAGATGTAGGCAGCCGTCACCACCGCTCTCCCGGAAGGCGGTGGCATCCCTCGCTTGAGGAGGGCCGAGCCATCCCCACAACCGCCTCGATTGCGCCGCTCGACGACGCTTCTGCTGCTGCGGTCAGACGGCCAGAGTAGTGGCGCTGAATGCTCTCATCCATGTGATCTGACGCGAACTCACCGCTGAAGTGAATTGTTTGGTGCCGTTGCCGGTCTGCAACCTGTATGACTTCTTTCCGCATTCGCCTCCGCGGCGGCACATGCCGCTGATGGCATCCGACCTCTCCCTTGTTGTCGAGAACCATCACCCACATGTAGCGGGAGAGGTCGCCGACGACGAGCGATGAAAGTAGCGTCGTCCTCTGGTGTGGCCGGTGTCACAGGCCAGAAGTCCCCGACCACTAGCCGCCATTGGCTCGGAAGCTCATCGCTGGGAAAAGGAGCCGCCTCTGCTTTGTCGACCGCAGACGTCGCAGAAGCGCTCCACGTGGTCAAGGCACGGAGGCCGTGCACCATCTCGTTGGCACCGAGCCTCTTGAGGCCTCAAAGTGAAAGGTGCGGCGCTCATGCCATTGCCATGCCTCGTCGTCCGACGAGCAACAAGGCGAGAGGTTGTGCCACCGCACGTTGAGGACGTAAAAGTCGATTGATGCCTCTGGTTACCTTGGCAAGAAAGCGGCGATGGTGATCCCAAATCCTCATGACTCCGCTCTTGATCGCCCGCAGCGAGCCGTTCTCATCCGGCTATCCCAAGCCGATGATCGAGTTCCTTAGCGGGATGTAGTGGACTCGGTGAGCGACTGTGCTCTCCGGACTTCGGCGGTGAAGAGAGACAGAGCGACGCCTTGATCTCCACGCCGAGGCGTCCCCAAACTTGAGCGGAGCCTCGGGCGTTAGAGTCAAGCTCGGTGAAGAACTCCGTCGGCCGGACATGTGATGGGTAGCGCCCGATGTCGGTACCACCCGTCAATCTTGTCGCCGCTGGAGCTGCCGCCAAGAAAGGCGTGTGCTTCGGCTCATCAAGGTGGAGGAGATTATTGCGGCGATGCGGCTGGAGATAGCTCGATGCTTGCGTGTGCGGGGCAGAGCCGCTCTTCTTCCTTCCACCAGGCGGCGTGGGCTCAGCCACGCGTGGTGGGGCGACACTCCGCCGACTTCACAGTTCTTTGGTGGCGCATACTGGCGCCTCATGGCGTCACCCTCGGACGTCCTCGCGTACGGACTGACGCGTCCGCTGGCGCCTTCTTGCGCGGCTTAGCGGCGCTTGCCACTGTCGCGGAAGAGGACTCCCTTCTTCCCGACACCTGGCAGCCTCCCACTGTTCGAAAGTGAGATCTGACTTCCGCCGATGGTGATAGGCCCCGAGAGAGGTCGTGGTTCGTCATTGTCGACGACCTTGAGGCGACCTATCGCCTCTTCGATCGACATCGTGGGAGATCCAGCGAGACTCGTCGGCGAGCGATCGCTTGTACTCTCGAGGATGCAACGGAAAAAGCACGGGCGGCTCTCTCCTCGTCGTAGGTGTCGTCGCCGAAGCGCACCATCTTCGCAGCAGAGTGTTGAGACGGAGAGCAAAGTCGTCAACGTCCTCGCTTTGGCTTGAAGGCGGGTTTTCCCACTCCTGCGCGGTGCTGCGCAGGTGGTCTTGCGGGCGTGGTCGGCTGGCGTCGTCTTGCGCAGCGATGGCATCGAGCCTCCTTGGCGATTCGCTTGTTGAAGCGAAGCGCATCTCGAAGCGAGCTGCGGTATGAGGGCATCCGGCGCCGTCGATCCTCGTAATGTCGGCGTCGCCGCATCAAGCGCTTCCACATGTGCCGCGCTGAAGCCGTGCCGCATCACCGCGCCCGCTCGGCGTAGTTGGTCTTGGTGAGGTAGGCCATCCTTCGCCGGACCGGCGTCCCGACAATGGCTCGATCCGTGGTGACCATCGTCGGCCCGGTCCGAGAGCCGCGCCGCTGTAAAAGCCGCGATCTCCGTCGACCCAACCGCCGTCGGGGCGCCGTTAGGCGCATCCGCGCTGTCTGGCTGCCACCACGCTCATGGAGTCGCGTTCGCCCACTCTGCCGCCGCTCACGAAGCCGCCTCGCTCGCCCGGCTTGAGCCCCACGTCGATGCCGCCGTCGGCGAGGCGAGCCGCTGGAGCTATCGCCGCCAGAACCTCGAACTCTCTCGCCTTGCCGCCTGTATTTGCATCCGCTTATTCTTCTTTGCTTCCACTGCGCTTCTTCTTTGCCGCCGCCAGTTCGCTGCCGCCACCTTGCCGCGTCAGCTGCGATCTCTGTTGCTTCTTCGCTTCGCCATGATCCTCTCTGCTTGTGGCAACCTCGACCTCTAAGTGCAGTTGCTTTCGGAGGCCGTCGAAGGCCGAGATCGCCGGACATGGCGCTAGTGAAGGTTTCTTGCTAGGGAAGAAGCGCCTCGAACAGCCGCCGCTTGTCTGCATTCAGAGATGAAGGGTGGCGAGGAACAAGCGCTAGGCTGTGAGCAAGGGCGTGGGAAGGAGATGAGCAAGAGATGTTTAGGCTGCAGGAAAGAACGGCTCTGATACCACTTGTTAGTAGCTGAATTCTTACTCTCATTGAGAGAGGATGACAATAGGAGTTGGGGCAATTTTCTGGTTTATTTCTCACACAATGTCATGCCAACCTGAGGGGTTGGGGTTACATATTTATAGCTGGCCAAGGCAGTCAAGCATATGCTAAGATGCTAGTCTAAGATGCTGTCCTTAGATGCTGTCCTAAAGTAGTCTAAGACCTAAAGTAGTCTAAGATGCTATCCTGCAAAAGTAGTCTAAGATGCTGTCCTAAAGTAGTCTAAGATGCTGTCCTGCAAAAGAACTACATGAGGACCACAAAGACCAAGTACAAGGACTTATTCCATCACTAGTTGTGTCGCCACATAAACAGTCAAATGCAACATCCAAAGACTTAATTTAAAAAATGTTAAACCATTAAGCATTTTCAAACCAGAGAATAGCATCATATATGAGCTGCTACCTCACAATAATGTTGTTACACAGTGTGGCTACATAGCCTTCTAGCGTCTGATTGCAGTTATATTTTTATTTCTTGAATTCCATATTCTGAAGTACAAAGCATACTGCTGGACAACCATTCACCTATAGTAACTGAAAGTTTTCATCTTACTAGTTTTGGCAAAGGGAGGCAGCAAGCTTGAGGCAACAACTGCGTAACTTGCAAGAGCATCATCGGTATAATCCTCAACCAACCTACAATAAATGCATATTCAGTCATTGCCAAAGTAAAAAATAAATATCATGTGATTATGTGACATCTTTCATTTTCTAGTATTGTTACTATTCTAGCGCTAATGATCATAAGAAAATCATTTATTCATGTGTGCCAGATATCAGCCTCTTAAATAGCATCATTAGAAAAGATATTATATTTCCATATTATGCTCAGGTATGGGACCATTGGGAACAAATTCTTGGCACATCATACCAGTTACCATATGCAATCGTATCAAAGCTTTAGGCATCTATTATGTTGCATCCAGGAGTAAGCCTACCAGAAACACTGTTCATTCGAGTCACAATACAGGATTCGGGTTCACGGTTTGCCACTTTTTCTTCAAATTTCCACTGCGAACACGAACCCCGTGCCCTAAATTGGTTCGGGTTCAACGATCTGGTTTACAATTCACGGAGATTTATAGCAAATCCGGTAACTATGAGCCTAACATTATCAAAAACAAAGTTTAACCTTACAGGTCTTAAGGTAAATTATCCAAACCGAGCCTGTGCTATAATGTCCTCAAGTCAAACAACAAAAGGAAAACAGGCCTATGCATTCCCAGATGCCAGCTATTTCACCCTCCACTGTTCTTATTTGAAACACACTCTAGTGGCACGCTTGTGTGACGCCTCACTGTTAGACAGTTAAATGACTAATTAGCAATGTACCGTATTTGATAAGCAACCTTTGGTAATAAAAATCAGCAAATATCTGTTTCATTTTTTTTCACTTGATTAAATTGGTGTCTTACTCCTTGCACACAGAAATTTTAGTTCATATGTTAGTTCAGTTCACCTGTATGCTTGGATAGCCATATTATGCATAGATCAACTGTGAAGCTTTTACAAACTATAGGAAGATCTGATCATCATGGAAATAAGTACCTTTGTACTTGCCCTTTTTTGTTGGTGAGGATGGGAATAACATGCAAAGTATATGACTTTTCACACACTAAAAATTGTGTAGCCCAACTACTAGGTTTTTAACCCCAAATGAACCCAAACTGCATATAAAAATAAATAAAAAGGTTTATAAGAAGTAAAATAAGTAAAGATGGTTGCATAATAAACTATAAAAACCCTAAATAAGTTAACAAAGAAAAACTAGGCACAGCAATAATTCGATAACAATAGATGTGTTTTCAGAAAAGTATAATAAATGTGCTTATGCAATATGTCATTGCAGGAAGTTGTTGGGTGAACAGCTTTCTGGGCTGGATGTAAATGACTTGCAAAATATGGAGAATAAGCTAGAGATGAGCCTAAGAAATATTCGTCTGAAGAAGGTTACATTATAGTTTTGTTAAGACCACACCCCCATTTACGTTTTCTTTAAATGACATGGATATCAATGACTACTTTGACTGAAATTCACTTTACAGGACCAACTTATGATCGATCAAATTCAAGAACTAAACAGGAAGGTCCGTTAGTACAATTCATTCTAGTGCATTTGGTTCTATATCGAGGCTAATTGACTGCACAAACTTCTTACTTGAATCACAGGGAATCCTCATACACCAGGAAAACGTAGAACTATACAGGAAAATCAACCTTCTTCATGAGGAAAACATCAATTTGCAGAAAAAGGTGCAGGTATGCAGGAGCATTTTGCCAAACAATGATGCAGCTTGTATAAGTCATCATTTCTTATTCAGGTTCACTTGTCTGGCATATGCACATTGCAAAATGTTATTTCTTCTTCATTTCTCAGGTATATGGAGCCAAGGGAACAAACGGACATCCAATAGGTCCTATCAGTCGATACAGTTTTCCGGCTACAGAGGATGAAAATTTGCCAGTTAATCTTGAGCTAAATCAACCACAAAATGGAACACCAACTCTGGGGTGAGTTCTTATCTAAATTAAAAAAACAGTTCAGATTCAGCAAAGCACATGATTTGAGATGGTTCACTGAAAGTGTAGCAGACTTCAACTGCAGTGAGGATGACCGAAACTAAGAGATCAACAACCTACGAAGTTGGGCTGACATTACAAGACCTACCAGCTAAACTTTAAAGCTTCCAGATGCAGTAACTTCTGCATGAACAAGAGCATCAATTGTTCTTCAGATTTTAATATCAACTGCTAGAAACTCATTTAGTCACTGCAGATTTTATGCCATGTACACTATCATTCTGAAGAATATAGTGCTTCTGATTTTTTTAGTGTAACAGAGAAGGCTCATCACCAGTTGGTAACATGCTAAATATACACATTTGATATTGTATTGATTAGGACTTGTTAAATACAAATATGGTTAGTTGCTTACTTCTGAAATGCTAAAGACAAAAGCTGTGTGGTACACTGGTATATAAGGAACTTACGCACTGAATCATACAGAAAATTATTTTGGTCAATGATGACGATCTTAAACTTTAAACAACAACAGCTCAATGTCCAGTGTACTATACTAAAATTAACAAAAAAAAAAAACACCCACCACACACCTGCATGTGCACATGATCCCCCAACTGAGTGCTGCTATGCCACAGATAGAAAATCTTAAGCTCTTAGCACTAGGCTAGCCTATGGTGGAATTCACGTACACAGGGTGCACTTCTCAGTGGTTTGCAACCCATAAATTCTTTTCTGTACAGTCTTCTTCACCCCAAATCACAAAAGGATGCAGTAGACTACACGCTTTACCCATCCTCACTATGTATTCTTAATTTTATTAGTTTATTGTGAAATGAAGACAAACCCCTGTTCCAAGAAAACATATAAACACCTAATATTCTACTTCCAAGTATTTCGAGTTCACAAAGAGCTTTCATTAAGGGGCGATCCATCCAGGACAATTTTCTCTTTGGTAGGACCCGAGTCACTAGCAGTGATGCTCAAATTAGACATAGCAAAAGCCTTTGATTTAGTTTCTTGGGAATATCTATTGAACTTACTGCAGCCCAGGGCATTGGGCCAAAATGGAGAGAATGGATGGCAACTTCCTTTGCAACATCAATGATCCTGCTCAATGGAGTCCTAGGCCACAAGGTCAAGCATCATCGAGGACTGCGCCAAGGCGACCCCCTTTCACCCTTCCTCTTCATCCTGGCAATTGACCCCTTGCATTGTATCATACAAATCGCCACTAAGCAAGGGTTCTAACACCCCACACACCACCACCAAAAGAAAAAGAGGTCAAGTCGCCACAATGGGAGTGTCACTTTACGCCAACAATGTGATCTTGTTTTTCAACCCAGATAAGACACAACTAGAAGCAACAATTGACATCTTGAAGAAATTTGAAATGCCTCAGGTCTGCGAGTTAATTTGGACAAAAGTCAGCTGCCACAGTAAGATACCAAGATATTGACCTCCAAGCTATCATGCAACCTTTTACGGGAGCCCAGGTTAGCTTCCCGACCAAGTACCTTGGCTTACCACTAAGGCGCTAACCTTGGGAAAACTACGCCAGAATGATCTACAGCCAATTCATGACAAGGCAACAAGAAGATTAGCTGGCTGACATCTGCAACATCTATTACCAGGAAGACAACTCACATATCTAAAATCCATCCTTAGCTCACTACCGACACACTTACTCTCAACACGGAAACAGCCAAAAAAATTCTGAAGGACTTTGACAAGTTTAGACAAAAATTCTTGTGTGCAGCAACCAGCGACACTTAAGGAGGGAAATGCAAAGTAGATTGGAACAAAGTTTGACACCTAATGAGCTAGGGGAAATTGGGAGTCTTGGACCTTGAGAAATTTGCAACCACACTAAGACTTTGATGTCTTTGGTATGAATGGAAAGCGCCGAAAAGCCTAGGTAGGACTACCCACGCCACGTGACAGCAGGGACAAAACATTCTTTGCAGCGGCCACTAAGGTAACAATTAGGAAACAGGCACAAAACAAAGTTCTGGACCTCTCCTTGGATTGATGACGTGGCACCATGTTTCTGGTCCCGAAACTATACAAACATTCCAGATGAAAAAACAGGACAATCGCAAATCCCACCCAAGATATGAACTGGATACGAGACACAAGACAGTCTTACCGTTGACCTGTTAGTTGATTACGTTGGCCTATGAGGCAAGGTTCAGCTGATTGACATCAACAAATACTTTAAGAATGAGATCCAAATAGAAACTAACAACAGATGGAGCATACTCAACGTCCTCAACCTATCAAGCATAGTTTTTGGGATTAAATGGAAATTCTTATTGAACTATCGTTTGGAAAGCTTGGACACCCTCGTGTTGCAAGTTTTTTGCTTGGTTGATGCTGCAAGACATAATATAGATAGCTCAAAGACTGCAGCTTTGAGGATATGGTCAAACTAATACTTTTGCCAAATGTGCAGTATAAACCTTGAAACTATAATACACCTCTTCATCGACTGCCCGGCAGTTCAGCATACATGTACCGAAATAGCTCGATGGCTCCACTTGTCGATGCTCGATCCAACAAATTGGGAGTCGACGACGACAACTGAGCGTTGGTGGCTCAAACGAGTGCACTCCCTACTGACTTTCACTAAGGCCGCAAGCACATTGATCATTCTTGTAATGTGGCAATGGTGGAAGGAGAGCAACAGATGTATCTGTCTTCCAAAACAAATATCGATGCACCATGAGATCCTAGCACTAATCAAGGAGGACAAGTTTTGGGAGATGGATGGAGCAAAACGATTAAAAGAGTTAACAGCAAGGGCAACCAATGCTTTGTAGCACATTTTCCCAGTTTTTTTGTTGATCCTCTGTTTCTTCTGTAAAGAGTAGCATACATTCTATTTCATCACAAGTGTTCCTTGTGTTATCTATAAAATAACTTGTATTTGTTTCTCTCCTTTCTAATATATGACCCCAGCAATTGCTGGCTTTAAGAAAAAAGTACCTTTACACTAGGAATGTTGCCCACATTTATATTATATTGAAAGGGGTCATCTTTTAGGTGCAATGCTTCAAAACGCATACACACTTAGTTGTAAATCAAGCCTACTATTATATTATCACACTTCACTAGAATATTGTTATACCCTGAGATCTCTAGGTCAGTACATAGCAGCAAGCCAGCAATAACCATGCACCAACCAATAAAGGTAAACAACAAAAAAACATGGTTCCAACCAAATAACATGTTGTATGAAAAATAACTATGATGAATAATGTAGCGTAGGTGTTTCACAATACATCAAGAAGACTTACAAGTTCCTGCAAGTTATGCAGTTGCCGCCTCTAGCTTGTTGCCCCCAAATGCATATCTAATCAAAACAGTCCAAGGTTAGTTACATAAATAAACTCCAATGGAAGTACTTATGGTAACGTAGACATAATTTCTCCGCCAAAATAATCAATATGGTATCCAGTTAAAATTGCAGCATCAACACCATGTTGAGGATACAAGAATAACATAGATGCATATTAGGAAATGGGGGTTATGTTGTCCTATAGCTCCAAGAAAACCAAATGAAATAGCAAATGAAACAATTGATATGGTGTTTTAGTTTTATATATCTTGTGTTTTCACAGAATGCGATGGTAATATGACTTGATTACGCTATTCCAACCTATATCATGATGCATGTGGAGTAAAGTATGTCACAATTAATGTGCCAAAACACTTATCCACTTTAATTTTAGCGTCATAAGCACTTCACGTTGCCAGCTTAATGACAAGACCAAAGAACTGAAGGCACTGGGGGTACATGAGGCAGCATGCAGCCAGCATGGCACACCATGAGAGCTTTGGCACAACATATAAATGGGTGCCACGTGCAGAGGCAGGTACTGCCATTTCTAGTTGTGGGCAGCCATGAGGCACATACAGGATCAACTCACGATAGCCATAAGTCTCTACACAAACCATGCAAAAGTGACTAAATTGTGTATCAAGGGATGACATTTGGGTAGCTAAGATATAGGTTCGAGTGTAATCAAATTAACTAAAACTTGAAATTTTTCACTACCTACACTATTTCACATGGATAATAATCAGCAATTGTGTGATGTCCATATGAAATATATTGTGTCTCCTTAATGTTGTTGCATGTTCACCAACATAACCCTCTACAAGACAGGAAACAAGCAATACAAAAAATGTATACAATGATGAAGAAGTTAACTGTCTCCATTTGTAAATCCTATCGTAATTTTCTTCAATCACAGTACCAAATGCCATACAGTATTTATCTTTGTATAGCTTGCAATGAACTAAATGCAGTATTTGAAAACAATCAACTAATCATTTCTAACCAACAGGATCTCAAAAGAGGGGAAAAAAGAACATCGTATGGCCACTAAGATACGATCGAGATGAGTATGGTTCAACAGAAAAGTAGAAACTACCAATATACTTTACTCCCACCTTTCCTGAATACATGCCATTCTAAGTTTCAAATTTTGTTCTTAAATACATGTCATTCTACAATTTTTTTAACTGTTTTTTTCCTTTGCATACCTCTGCCATTCATTATTCCCAATGTTATTTATTATTGTGAAATAGAGTAATACACACCAACCAAGAGCAATAAATGAGCTAATGAATAGAGGGTGATTTGATCATTTCTGCATGTGCTTTGGTTGAAGTGCAATATCCTAAAACCTCATCTATTGAGGAACAGAGGGAGTAGCTAACAAGGATCCCACTGGCCCTTATATTCCATGTGCTATAGGAAAATCTTCTTGCTAACCCACAATCTTCCACTTGGGAACAAATTCTAGAGACCCAGATATTGCAAGCTGCTTGTACTTTGACCGATCGATCGATCGATCGCGTCTATCTAGAACGGCATTTCGACTCTCTCGGCCCTCTCCCGCACCAAAACCGCAAGACACCGGTGGCCCAAACTCTCCCAGGCAACCATCACAACGGGACGAGAAACCGCCCTCGTCGGGCAACCCAACAGCGCTAAGCGAGATGGCAGGAACAGAATTGAACGGATCGGAAGCAAATTAAGAGCTGCGCCGTGGGCTCACCTGGATCTCTCACCCCGTCTCGACGCCGCTGCGCTCGCTCGCTTCACTAGACCCTAGATTAGGCTGGGAGACGGGAAGGAGGAGTGTGCTGTGATGGGCGAGCGGGAGGGCGTGGAAGTTTATAGGCGGCCGCGGCGGAGGCAGGCAGGAGGGCGCAGCCCCACGATTAGAATAGGCGCCGGTCGGGACTCCCCACTCGCCAGCCTTTCAGATCTGCTTGCCACACGGGCCCACATGGAAATGCAAGTATGCAACGACAAAAGGTGACCAATGCGTGTCTCAGATCCAACCAAATATTCCAGAAGTTATCCTTTTTCTAGTCTGCTCCTCATTTTTGCAAATTTAACCACCCTATAAGCGTATTTACAGAATTGATTCCGTTCTTGATCACAGAAGCGTTGAAAGTGCGTTCTCCTACTACGGAAGAAGCCTCTCACACTCCCCATCCACGCTAACCTAGCTGCCACGCTCTCCAGCGGCAGTATCGGCCGTCCTTCCTGTGTTGCTCATCCGCGAAAGCCGCGACTCCAATGGCTATCTGTCATGTTGCTAGATATGAAAAAAAACGAGCCGATGTGAATTAGAAAAAAAGATGATTTCAATTATTGAGACGAATTGTTACCATTGGCATGTTTGGCTCACATCCTCCCAAAATATACTTTGCCTTAATCATCAGTGACGCTCTCGTGTTTATTTAGTTTCAAATTTAAGCTCTCTTATGATGCACTAAATTTAATAGGGATGTTTATTCTTTTAATTCCATCGATCATAACAAAGTCAGCATATGTTACTTACCCGGCATATGCATGCAAAATCGGCGTGGGAGGGACAAAACTAGTCTAACCCGGCGATCAACGGAAATGGTGGTCTGCAGATTTCTCAAAGAAGAGCGTAGCTCAATTTTCAATGGTATTTATGTATCAACCAAAAGCTGCTAAAATACTTCACATATCATCCGCTTACGTAGAGAGAGGACAGGAGAGATTACACTCAATTACTAGGACTCTTAGGGCAGTCCCAATGCTCTATATCAGCTAGTTTTTATAGTATTAATAGAGTTACCATATAAATAAATTGGTGACATGGCAATATAGTTATTGAGGTGAGAGAGGGAAATCGTTTCTCATGCAGGAAACTAAATCCTCCCGTAGATCGATGCGCAAAGAAACTAGACAATTTGCGTTGGGAGCAGAATCGTGGTTTCCATCCCCTTCCTCCTGGATCCGATGCATGTATGAAGTCATTAAATTTTTCTCTACATAGAAACTACTATGGAAACTATGTATTAGAGAGACTAGGTCTAAGTGAATATTTATTGCGCTCTCTCTCCTCTAGAAACCACTCATGGAAACTATGGATTGGGATTGCCCTTAGAAAATCAAAGGACTTCTCAGAGAATAGCAAATTAATTACTCCTCAGTCCATGTTTATAAAGTTTATTTTTTTAATAGTCTTATCCATAAATATAAGATATATTTCATATTCTAATGTAAAATTATTGTGATGTTCCATCTATACTCCTAATAAATACTCATTTTTACTTTATATTCTCTACATGCATACATTAAGTATAGTGTTTAGTGATGATAATAAGAGATAATCTAGTTATTTTTAATATCTTTTTTATCTATGTATCAAGAAAAAATATGCCTTATAAATTTAGAGGAAGAGAGTAATATTTAAATTAGATAAGACTCTTGCGAAGGCAACTAAGGGGTGTTTGAATGACTAGGATAGTTTCTATACCATTAAATGCCATGTAAGCAGTTGGTGATGTGGACGTAGAGTTAATGCTCGAAGGAAAATTTGTGGAAACCATTTCTACACAAGTACATTAAGAGTGTTTAGGTATATCATCTTGTTTATATTTTAGATGAAAATATAAACTTAATTCACTATTTTAGTTTATAAGTTTAATGTCTAGATGATATGGAAGATCTGAGCTCTCCCAAACAGGGTCTAAATTACGAAGAAGTCAAAAGAGTCATCCTATTTTCGTGGTAACTTCTGGGCAGCTGGGACAATCTTCATTCAAGTGGCTATAATTTCCTCCTCGACTCCAACGTTGCGCTGATTGCCGCATCAAATTCTAGACTCAAGCCTATTCACAGTGCATTGTATCTTGTCACAATATCCAAAGATGTCATATCATATGATATTATAGAAGATACAATTATCCTAATGTATGGTATCATGGATTGTTTCTTAGCCCTCACACGATAATTAAATGCTAGATGTGTATGAGAGGCATTTTTTTTAAATAATACATTTTTTATTCGAAATTTCAAAAATATACCACTGACAAAAAAAATCCCAGGAATATACACTGCCGCTTGGTGGCGGCGTAGAGGCCTAAATAGAAAAAATACACGGACGACACGAGACTGGGCGATGATGTGGGTTTGTGTCGCCGTGAAGAGCGAAAGCCCTGAACGGACGCGTCGCCCGCGAAAGGGCAAGGAGACCGTGTCGCCGCAAGCAACAAAGCGACAGACCCATGCCGCTCGACCAGCAGGCGACACGCTACCATTCTACCGAGGGAAATCATGGGCATAAGGGTTTTCGCAGCCATGACAAGGCCGATCGAGTCCAAAAATACGAGAAAATCAAGAGCGACCTCATAACCGTGCTACTACTTACGTATGGGCGAGATAGGCGACGTTGCCCGGCATGAAGTTGCGAAAATCGGAAAAAGGCACTCGCGGCTATGAAACCACAGAAATCGTGGCCACTTAAGGGTTTTCGTCGGACCGCGGGACAAGCCGGATAAGGGCCAAAAAATACGGGAAAAAATCAAGGGCGACCTACGCAACGCTGGCTACCACTTACGTATGGACGAGATATCCAGACGTTGTTCCGGTAGAGGAAGTTCTGAAAATCGAAAAAGGCACTCATGACCATGAAACCACAGAAATTCTGGCGTCGAAAAAATTTGAAATTTTTTATGGAGGTTCCTGATAAAGCAGTAATCTTACCATAATAATTTCAAATGATTTGAAGATGTGAGGAATTTTTTAAAATTCAAACAATACAACTGTCCTGATTAAACGCTGGCCGACAAGTTTGAACCGAATGAAAAATGAAATAAACCACGTTAGAAAATTTGAAGGGCACATACGGTGAAAGTTCAGATGATAAAATAAGCGAGAGATTAGATTATATTAGAAGGGCATTACAAGCGGTGGCGAAATTGCTTGCGAACTAACTAACGAAAGCAATATTCGTCATGGTAGAACAAATGATCGTTCAAACCTATCCGAATGCAGCTGAATGATGTCCAACGTCCTCGGACACCGCTCAGTCCCTACTATGAAAGAACTCCATGGGGATCCGCAGTTCTCCCAGCTGTCGCCGAATGGGTGCCCTATGCCGTACGTCTCGGGTGTATAAGACATAATTTTTTGGTCTTTTTTATGTGGATTTCTGCCCTCCCATATGGGCATGTCATCCCGATTCCCGGCGTCCCCTATGTTAATACCACAGGTTCCGGTTGGTCTGCATAGCAACGTCAAGGATTTGTTATGCGTCTTTGCGGACCTCGGTACCGCTTCCTTGTCCCTTGTTCTTGAGAGGAGGAACCCTCTTACACCTCGGTGTGTTGGTGCATTAGCGGAGGCATGCGAGACGCGCTTTCTTTTGGCTCGCACTCCACTATATGGTGCGGGAGGTGTGTGTTGGGCTTATCCTTGGACAACCGGAGCGTGCCCTTGATCAATGCAAGATGCCCGCTGGTCGTTGAATAACACCGTGGCGTACTGGAGTCTGGCTTTTACGGGCGGTAGTGGCACCACAGAGAGGTTGCTCCCCGGTTATCCCATGCAGAAGCATGAGATGTGGGTGGTACGTCTCGAGTCCACCGGTTGAAGTACCAGCACCATTCTTCCTCGGCCAAGGGCACCAAGAGAATCTCCGATCCGCTAGATCACCGTGGCGGTATCAACCATTGCTGCGCAGCCATGTTATAACGTCCGGGCTTTCGTGGCCCGAGGAGGTTTCTCCTTTGACTTGAGTAAATTCGCAAGTTTCCTTTTGAATTCTGTAATGCGATAAATCGGTTTAGAACTACTACTTTATGAGTTTAACATGAGTATATCGCATGAAACTCACCGATTGGTTGGCCCTTGCCCACCGCCCTAAGCTCTGGTCGATCTAGAAAAGGCGATATCTGGCGCCTCCCACCGGGTGAAGTTCTCGGCGAAGCGGGGTAGGCGTCATGGCGGTTGTAGAAATTCAGTAGTCACGTCGTTAAACCCGTCGATCCATTGGAAGAAGCAACACGGTCCTTGTCTTTGAGAAAAGAAAGAACGATGCATGAGATGGTGGTGTTACCTCAGACAGTGGACACGAGAGGTTTACTTTGTAGGTGCGGCACTATGAGATAGAGGCTGTGGCCGTCTCTCCATGGGTAGATTGCATCATCTTCGCGGTGAGGTTGCGATTCGTATTTGGGTCGGGCAACTCGGTAGAACTTGGCGTCGGCGCCATCGGCATCCGGATATTGAGGCGAGATGACTTCGCTTCTTTGAAGAGGCGGACAGAGAAACGACATTGTGCCCTAATTTGTGTAGATTCAACCGGCGTTTATTCTTTGGTTTGGTGTGTTTGGATGTCTCGCCTCGCCCTGTTTTATAGTGGTGGTGAGGGTTACTCAATACAATTACAAGACTTGTCCAGTAGCGCGATGTGTCACCCTTTGTCGAAAGTGGCGACCGACGAAACCGCGTGTTGTCGTCTCGATCGAAAAGCGGGTGCGGCGTGTTGTCGTCTCGGTCCGAAAAGCGAGGTGCGGGTGTGTTGTCGTCTCACCTGAAAAGCGGGGTGCAGGCGCCTTGTCGTCTCGATCTAAAAGCGGGTGCGGCGTGTTGTCGTCTCGGCGAGAAGCGAAGTGCAGCGTTGTCGTTTGGTCGATAAAGGTAATAGGTGTGTCACAAAGCTACTAGGTGATGAAAGGATTAACTAAGGACATAAGATTTAAATTACAACAAAAGGGAATGCAATTGTTAGTGCAACATGATGTTTCAAGCGAGTAACTAAGTACATAATATACTACCAATAATAAAAATAAAAAAGAAACTACATCGGCTCGCTGCGGGAGGCCTCCTCCTCGAACTCGTCCCGTGAGTACGTCAAGCTGCGTCGGCGTCGGTGGGCCCTCTGTGACCTAATTTGAGGCGTCGCGTGCTCGGTTGAGTAGGGTGCGTCGGTGGTGGCGCTCGTCTGTTGTGAAGACCCAGCTTGGTCTGGACGAGGAACTTCGCTCTGAGGTCCTCGTAGTCCACCGGTGCAGGTCATCACCTCGCCCTCGTAGTCGTCGGGAGCAAGTCAGCTACGCGGCGCTAAAAATCATGCTGTGGGCTGTAGCAAATGAAGAATTGTTTAGAGCATTGTTATACGCGATTGTAACACGTGAGCAGTGCATCTCGAGAACTCACCGACGGCGTGCCCTCTCGCGACTGCGGGGCGGTAGCGTCGCGAAGATGTACCGCCTGCACCTGCCTCGCTAAGCGCATACTACGAGCTGCGTCGGTAGGGATGCACGATGATCCGGACAACTCGAGGGCGCGTGTTGAGGCCCGTAAACCTCCCGGCGTAAAGGTGACCTCTGTCTCGTCACCTCGACTCGGTTGGTCACCGAGTATGCAAGCCCCGAAACTCCTGTTGTGATGGAGCATGACATCACCGCCAAGTGAATTACCAATTAGTTAGCAAAATAAATTACGAATCACTAAGATTATACCGAATGTATGAGGCAGCGTACCATAGTGTGCGCGCCGAGTCCATATGGGCGGTGGTGCGTGTCCGCCACCCAGGAGCGTGTGTAGGAGGATCGGGTCGACACGTACCAAACGCAGTAAGTCCGGGAGCATACCGGTCGCGATGCGTCCATGCGGGTCAGTGCGGCGACCTCGGCGAGACGTCCTCGAGGCTCCTCCCACTCCTCGGCCCAAGGCACCATATGTACGTGCGAGGTCCAAAGCGCTCTTCCCATCGTGCTGTGGGTAAGAAATAAATATAAGCGTTATTACATGGCATTACGGTAATAATTATGAAAACATCGACACGGGAACTTACGCGTGGGTGCGGGTGGATCGCGCGGTTAAATGCGTGCCGGCGATCTGGGGCACCACAACAAGACCCGCGTGATCGGAGGCCGAGGAGGTAGGAGGCGTCTGCAAAGTGATCGTCATCTCCCGACGGGGAGATAGAAGGTGTCGTCTCGGCCTCCACCGATCCACGAGGCGGTGATCGGCGACGGTCAGACGGAAACTGCGCCCCAGAGCTCAACCATCCTACCGAGGGCAGCAATGAAGCGAAGCCTAACAAACAAAGACATGTCATTAATATCAGTCTTTGCACTAGTCATCTTTGCTAGAACAAACATGTTTACAAATTTAAATCTTGATATGTTACAGGGACCCAACGCGGATCGATCGTCCGGGATCTTTGTCTTTGGTCTAGGTCGAAGGACGGTCGACTCCACAGAGAGTCCCTCCTCCTCCGGGACAGCGGTGGCGAAGCGGGCACGGTGACCACGATCGGCGACCGGGTCCAACAACTCGAAGGCGGTCATCATCTCCTGGCTGGTGAGCCATCGCTGCAATTTACAAAAAAGAAGTTAGAATCGAAACACATATGTAAACCAAAGAGTCCAGAAAGCGCACAAGCATCACAACAATATGTCGAAACAAATCGCACATAAAAAGCGGAGAAGCTCATTACAAAATATCTCAAAGCAGTTGCAACAATTTATCGAGACACAACACTCGCAACTAGCAACAGAGTTCATACAACACACGTTATATCGATGAAATATAAATTTGATATATGACATATGATAATGCAAACTCCTTGTCATCCGGTGCGATGGCGTCGTGCAGCAGTCGGGTGGCCATCTCCTCCTTCGTCTTCTTCGTTTTGTGCTTGGCAGTTCTTGAACGTATGTCCTCGGTTGCATAATGAGCATTTCTTCACGCGTTTGCCAGCTTCTGACTCATCCATGTCATTTCTTATACGCCTTGTTTTTCGACGCCCTGCTTTCACTCTTCTCGCATCAAGATCGGGGACCCAGAACCTTTCATCAACACCAGGAGTTGTGGTGAAAGAACTCACAACCCCATAGCCATAAAGCTCTTCGCTCCAAGTTGCCATCACCCTTTCCTTCATGAAATATTCAGATAGGTATGTACCAGGTTGCATTCCAAATAAAGCACACGCGGCTATGACATGAGAACATGGCTCATGCAAAAGGTATGGCTTGTTGCACGAGCATTTGCACTCACCAGAAGATGCACTCTGGGTGACAACCCTACGGTTGGTTCCACGCCTTCCTTTATCCTGCAGATCACCTCGGCGCAGTGTGTCCGTGCACCAACTTTGATAGCTCGTGTTTGGCATATCCGACTCTTCTCATCCATGTATTTAGTGATCATCGAAGAGTACAGAACTTCTCATCTCTCATTACTATGTTAGCGGTGCATGCTGTCCACAAAGTACTTGGTTGTACCCTCGGACTCCCTCGACAATTCCTACCAACGGAAGACACCTCATCCCTCGCATTACCCAGTTGTAAACTTCTGCAAAGTTAGTGGTCATCACACCGTATCTGGCACCATGTGTGTCATATAACAGTGACCACTTCTCTTTCGGTTCGTTCTTGATCCAGTCCAAGAAACATTTGATTGGCCTTTGCCTCCGACGACGGTTAGTCGCCTCATCCTCTGTTGGCAGGGGGAAAAGAGGCTCCGCCTGCTCCTGTGTTCCACTACCACTAGTGTTGTTCGTCTGCTCCTTGTGTTTCCTTGTCAGGTCATCAAGATTTTTCCACAGAGTCCGGAACTTGCTCTCCTGGTTGCAATTACATAGTCTTTTGAACATGTTCATCGATTTGCTTGTTCTGAATTGCTTATAGAAGTTTGCACCCAAATGCCTCATGCACCATCGACTCTGCAAGTCGTGCCATCGAATGGCTCCTCTTCCCTGCTTGTACGGTGGTTGATAACACTAAGCAAGCCGGCATGCCTATCATGCAGCAAGCACACACCTGGACGAGTTTTGACCACCCCGATCTTTAAGTTTAAGTAGGAACCATGACCAACTCTCGTAGTTCTCGCTTTCTACGAAGGCAAAGGCAATAGGCGAATCTGGTTGTTCCCATTGACGCCCACGGTGTCGATGTTGCCCTCTGTATTTCCCGATCAAGAATGTGTCGTCCACGCACAACAATGGACGACAGTGATAGAACACCTTAATGCAAGCTCCGGATGCGAAGAACACCCTCCTCAGATGCATTTTAGTTGGCCACTGGATTGACGGACAATCTTGATAATCATAGTAGGTCCGTGATTTCTTCCCTGAATGCAAGCCGAAAGCAAGGAGTAGGTTGTGGTATGAGTCTTCAAACTTCCCAAACCTCATTTCTAATGCCTTCTGTTTCGCCCTCCACGCCTTCCCATAGCTAATTGTGTATTGATATCTGTTCTCGATCGCTCGGATAATAGCACGGGGCTCAAAACTCGGGTTCTCCACTATCTCTGCGACGTGATGTTCGCGACATACCGGATGATGAGTTCGTGAGCCATCATCGTTTCTCGATCATGCATGTGTCTTTGCTCAACCGAACATATCCAATGGATGCCCCATTTGGGCTTGTATGAGTGCACTCTCCACGGACACCCATGGATCTCACACACCACGTCGTAAAGGTGTTGAGGTTGATTTCTTAACCACGAAAGTCCTTAATGATAGAGCCCAATCTTTCACGGCATCCCTGCCGGCCTCTTTTGTCGGGTAGAATCTTGTCAAGCCTAACCTCATTATCGATTATCTCGCCAAAGCATGTGGTTGCTTTCATTGACAACTTGACCTATCAAATTCTGCGTGCTCCTAAAATTTGGCATAGGCGTCTCCGTACCTCCATCTTCCTCATCCGACTCATCGTCATCCTCATCTTCGCTCTCTTTGTACTCACGGTCTTCCTCTTCCATCCTAGTGTTATTTCATCAATTTGCTCACCTTAAATGCCGCCACCCCCGCTTCTTGGCCAACATTTTCATCATCCTCCCAAACTCACCTGTTCACCGCTTTGACAAACGATGTCATCGTTGCATTCTTTGAACATCTTTGCTCATGCCTAGATCCCTAATTTGGTGTCACCAAACCGAGCTCATTTTGAGGTGATTGCACTCACCGGCGTCCAGCTCGCTTTGGGAGGCAACATCCTCTCATATGCTCGCACTAAAAGCACCGATTCCATCCCTTTGCTCTGCCGCCTCACATATGATCTCCACGATGGGGTTCCTTCACTCAACTAGCTCCCGATAAATAGGGTCGTTCGCATACTACATAGGCAAAATACCTTCAACTCGCACTTCTCTTGTTCCATCCGAAAGTATAATACAACCATTTCAACACGGAAGCAAATGTGCGCAAATCGACCCTACTCAAACTTACGTCACATCTTGCATGTTACTAAGATCTGCACCCTCCAAACCATGCATTACAACCCCATCTCTATAATAGATTCTAAATGGAACTCGATTCGCCATATCTCATGAATCCATTCATTCACTCACGAATTAATTACTTTCAGTATAAAATACTATGACGTAACATAACTATACCTACATGCTACGAGAATATATATCTAACCGTAAAAACATCTACATTCCTAATAATTCATATCGATGTACTTATATCTCGAAAAAACATGTACATTCATTTCTAACAATATATACATATCGATGTACTTATATCTTAACAAAAAATATACATTACAACTACATTACCATCAATATATACCGATATACTCCTTTAAAGTAAAAATATCTAAATTATCTAAACTACAACTAGTTGTGACCTATCAATTTACCTAAAATTCTCTATTAAGTAACCTATCAATTTACCTACATTTATCTCCTACATTTATCCGTAACCTACATCTAAAACTATTTCTAATCTACCACTATTTCTTCGCTCGATTGCCCTAGATCTAAAACTATTTCTAACATATCATAATTTCATCGCTAACAAAAATAAACAATGTAAATTTACCTCGAAACAACGGCGCAGAATCTCCCCTCTTCCTTCTTTTCTCTCCTCTCCTCTTCCTCTCCTCCTCTCTTCTCAATTCAAAGAATGCCAACAAGAATCGGCGACTTTTTTTGTAAACGCTGTCGCTTGGATTCGTCAAAGTACACACGCCCGCGCCACCTTTTGCCCATTCGCGATCGATTCTCTTAGTATCGCCCTTTCACGGGCGAGACGCCTTGCGTTCGCCATTTTCGCCCTTTTTCACGGCAAACACGGCCACGCCACCGCAGCCTCGTGTCGCCGTGTATTTTTCTATTTAGGCCCCTCGCCGCTCGATAACCAGGCGCATAGAGTATATTCTGAATTTTTTTTCAATGGTATATTTTGAAATTTGAATAAAAATGTATTATTAAAAAAAGTATGAATTGTGAGCCACTTAGATGATTCAAGTTTCAATGTCTATGATTTCGTGCCCAAGTAGTATCTTCCTCAAGATACAGTTTTCTTCTCTCCCCTCTTAACTCTCTCGCCACATCATTAAAAATTCTTATGTAGCATGCATTAAATGGGTATGTTACCATGCACTGGAAATAGCCTCATAAAGCTTTCCGTCCATGTATAGCATGACTACTAATTAAAGGTATCCAGACTGGAGCATACATAGCTCCAAAGTTTACGAATCAGGACTGAATCAGATTTGTTTTTGAACATGCACTTCCGTGTTTTATGTTTTCTAGATGGCATAACGTGTTCTGTGTTTGCCGCTTTTTAGAGGCAAGTTTAGGGGAGAGAGTTACTTTTGCATAGGTGGCATTGATCCATCTTGTTTAGAAAACAGCTTTGAGAAATTGAGACATTTCTCTCAATTTTACTGTTATAAAGGTCGAAGATAAGGAAGAGGGGCTTACCTCCAACATACCGAGAAAGTTACGTCGAACTCGAAGGAAATTCAAATTTAAATATAGCCGTATCTACACCACACTATCTATGTTGCCTATCGCACATCGAGATTCGAAAGATCCATATTATATATTTGTAGTTAACTTGTAAAAGAACAAAGTTTGGCAGAGTCGAACACGAGATGAGTGGTATTGAGTAACATAGCAAGAAGTCTCCATGGCAATATATCAGGTCAGGTGAGGACCCTCAGGGCAATCGGAGGCATCTGATCCATTCACTACAAAGACAATAAAAAAAAACTAGATGAACCCATGGCTTTAAAATAATAGATGGCAGTGACGTCAACCTCCCGTGATTAAAAAAAATGAAAGAAAGATATTATTAGTATCTCCACGTACAATGTCCAAGTTCATGGAACCAGCTTTTGCAAAGACAGCGTCTCTCCTCCATTTTTCTAAGTGAGGACAGTCTCCTTTGAAAAGGAGGCGCGCGGGGGCGGGCGCCGTGGTCCCCCTACCACCCAAACCGGAGGACGGAGACCGGCGATGGGTGCGGCACATGCAGCGGGAAAAGGCTCCCACTTGCCTGGAGCAGCACGCGCGCGGGACGCAGCCACCACCCTGCCCAACTTGCTGCCGCGGGCGGCAGGCGGTTGTTTGCTCTTGCTCGGGCCGCGCGCGCGGCTGCCCCGCACGCCGCCGTCCGCCGAGCCGAGAGCAAGCGGATCCGGCAGGCCTGCCACCGCGAGATCTTGCCGGGGAAATCTCGCCTGCCTGCTTGCGCGGCGCGTGCCTCCTTGCCTTGCCGACCTGATCGATTCCGATGCCCAGCTGCCTCAAGGCGCGGTGTTCTCGGGAGTGTTTGTATCGAGCGGTGCTTTAATGATTTCCTTTTTAATATAACATGTGTGAATTTTAAAACAAATTAATCTTGATTAATGGAATATAGAATATGTTTATAGAATTAGTGTGTCAGGTGTTGTTACACAATGATGTTGAGTTGTGATAGAGTTATCATACAACGATGTTGATTTGTTGATAGCACGTGGTGCTTGATAATCAGCTGGGTGGTAATCATTTAAATTAGGGCAAATGGCAAGGGACAGTGTGCTAAGGTGAGCCAGAATGGTAGAGGGTTTATGGAAGTCTTACCTCGGTCATCCTAAGAACTTAACCTTGCAAGTATTTGAACTGAATCAACATGTAACCAAATGTTTGGTATGAGATGGACCTAACTAAGTAGGATTACCGATATCTAAACATGTGATACCTCAGATGGATACTCACATGAAAGTGTGGTTACACGTAAGTGTAGTTATGACGGAGGATATGGTGTACTTCGGTCTCACATCATTCCAACGATATGTCAGTCATAACCTTCACCTCCGCTGAGGGAAGGGATAGTGTATGGCTTATCGGGAGGGTTAGTGTTGGAATAAAGGTTTTCTAAAGGTTTTGTCATGATCGCTCTGTCGACATACCAAAGAAAGTGTGTTAATTACATCGCAATAAGAGGCGATCATGTCGTGTGGGTAAAGCGCATAACCTCTACAAAGTATTAAATCTATTCGGATAGCCGTATCCGCGGTTATGGACAATGCTTAGGAATTACAGTCAATGGTTATATTTTATAAACTGAAAACTTGGATGGGAAGGCAGGTTGCTATTGGTAAGTTTTGAACTTGACTTAGGCCTAGATGTCATGTTTAAGAAATTCTTAAAGTTATTATTTATTGTTATTTATTTTATTATCTTCTTAATCTACTTATCATTTCATTTATAAATGCTGCTTTACTGTAACTAATCATATTAGCCATTCCATTAGAATAAGCCTTGTATATAATAATGTTAGAATTGTATTTTATGCACAACTTGTTAAGTGCTTTAAGTACTCACCTTTGTCAACAACAAAATCACTAGTTAAGGAAGAGTCTATATCAGCTTTAGAGGAGGAGTGCGAGGAAGAGATGAACGTTTAGGGTGCGAGCCTTATCAGTTGCCTGTGGTAGACTAGGGGGTTTATTTACGTTTTTATTTCGCTGCAGTTTAATTTGTTATTCACATTTTAGCCTCGCGAGGCATAATCATGAAGGTCAAATATAAGGTCAGTCAATAGATTTATATTTAATATATGAAGTCTTTTATTATATTTCCACTGTGTATGATTATAATATTCATTAATATTAAGCCTGTGTGAGCTAGCATGATGTTGGACTAGTGCGATATACACCATGACAAGTGCCAAGCAAGTCGAAGTGGAATACACAAGTAGAGATCACCTACTACCTTGATACGCCTTTCGCGGAAACTGAGCTTGACATGGATGAGGACAATTAACTTAGCTTGTTCTTGTGGTGGAAGAATAACTAACATATTTACCCTATGCTATCACACTTTGCATAGGACATACTTATGGTTCCAGCATCTACTGTCTTGTCGGAAGCCACTTTCAATTCGGTGGAGAGGATACTTGAGCCAAGGAGGTTGTCTCTCATGCCTAAAATGGTTGAGGCAATTACATACCTCAAAAAATAGAAGTGTGTAGATGACAGGACACAACATCAGATCAAGGATCTAGAGATCACGGACGCATTAGCCGACTTTGACTACCTCGGCATTAAGTAGTCTATGTATACTATTTTTCTTATTAGGGGTACCCCACATTAGGGTATAAGGTTTTTAATAAGGTAGTAACTCTGTATATATTCGAGAATGAATAAACTTTACTTCTTTTCCCCCAATATTTGTGTATATTGCCTTAGATCCGTGCATCTTTGGCTCTGTTCCTCTCATTGAAATAGTGCACATGGGTTGGGCCTAAGCTGTCATGAAGTGCAAAATAGGTTGTGCCTAGGCTCACCGAAAGCGAGCTAGGCCAACACGACACGATGGGCACGTCTGGTTGTGACATCACGGCATGATTTAGGCACAAAGCACGACGAGCTCGTGTCGGGCCAGCCTGGTATGGCTTGACGCCCACCTCTAACCATGCATCTTGAGTGCAATGGCAATTGATTGTAGCGTGTAGTTAGTATCATGCATCAATCATTTGACCAGTTGGCTAAAAATCACCGAACAACACTACTGTCCTATTTGGTATGGCACTATCGTCCTGTTTGGTATGGTTGTAAAATTTTTAAGAAATAGTTTTTGGCTGGTCTACATGGTAGAAGGGCTACACGACTAAACAACTAGACTGAAAATGTTCATATTTGACAGCCTAGCTTTTTATTTGTGAGGAGTATGGGTCAAGAATAAGGGTCCAAGGGATAGGGTTTAAGATTTTATACTTGGTAAGAGAAAGGTAATTTTTTAACTCTAGTGATAAAGTTAGAACCTCAACCCTCGAAGCCGGGAAAAGCTAAGATAGAGATGCGCATTCGATTAATTAGTTTAATCTGGTTCGGTTTATTCGATTTAAAAATAAATCACTTTTTTCTTCTTCTAATTAGCTCTTAGAATCCAGCGTTTGGAACTGCATCTCATTAATAGGGATGAGATGTCTCACCGATTCAGAATCAAATTAGCAAATTGGGGAAGCGGTATGAAGTGAGAGTTCTAACAAATCAACCAAGATAGGGAGAGGGTCCTAACAAATCAAGAAGCTTGCCATGCCCGGAACAAATCTGACACCTTGAAGCATCTCAAAGAAAAGAAAATCTCACCTTGTCTATCCTTCCACTGACAGCGTTGGCAGCACCCATCCTGGCGGCAGCCGGCAGCCGACGACTCCTCGAAGAGAGACCTCGAGAGCCTCTTGTGCGTGTAGCCAATGTCGAACAAGATGACGCCGAAGCCTAGGTCGACAACAATTGTGCCCTTCACAAGGAGCCACAAAAAGAGCTCCTCCTGCGTGAGCCCCTCCACACCGCAGAGTGCGCCGAAGCTGAGGTTGCCATGCACCACAATGTCGAAGTAGGCTAGGTCGTCATCGTCATACTTGGTGTAGCACGACACCGGCAACTGTGCCTCTAGAAGCCCGTTCGCCAAGTCCATGGGAGGCGAGGAGACGGGGGAAGGGTCATCCATGGGAGGCGAGGAGACGAGACGGCAGTAGGGAAGGAGGTCGGAGTTGGAGCGGGCCTCCCAGGCAGCGATGGGGATGGCGAACTTGTCAGGCCCCAACAACCCCAGGCTATGGTAGAGCTCATCGACCTCCCCCTCCACGTTGCCGCTGATGTGGAAGTCTATGCCGCCGCCTTTCCCCATGATCGCTCCATCGACGAGGATGACCATGACGCGAACACCGACACGGACGACGCCCCCGCCCTCGCATGGTAATCGATGTGCCAAATAGAACGGAGAATGGGATGGCAATTCGAAGAATGGGGGAACTTGTGAAATGTGTTGTTTGGATATTTGGTTCTATGGTTAGTTCGGTTTTTGAAACGAAACAACCAAACCAAAAATCAAAACCCGAACAGTGTAAAAATAAAATCCAAGAACCAAGAAAACCTATTTTTTGGTTAATTCGGTTCGGTTTGGTTTTTCGGTTTCGGTTAAAAAAATGTCCACCCCTAATACCAGATCAGCTTTTGGTTTTCAGCTTTTTCTAGTACAAATAGGCTATTAGCTTTTGACTTCCAGCGTTCCAGCTTCCGGCTTTCAGAGAGGAGAAGCTGAAATTGAAATCGTCCCAAACATGATCTAAAGCTCCACTGATATGCGTCCCATGCAATTGAATAGTGGTTTGATTCATCATTCATGTGAACCTTTAACTGGGCTGCAAGATTGTTAGAACTTGATTAGGGTTAGCCCCTAAAGATTAATACATGTGGTTGAGCAATGGTTCGTTTGATGAAGCTAAAAACGCCCGAAAATGCCGAGAGTTAATTTATGGTCGGTGAACACATGTTATCTATCATCTAGATCTTTGTTTTTATCGTATACGTCAGGCTGGCATCAAGTGATCTACTTTTTGCTATGTACAAGTGCAGACTGGTTGATCTCTTTATGTATGTTTAGCGCTCGATCAAGTACTTGTTGGAGATATACCATAGAGATAATTATATTTTTTTATATTCATGATTTATTATCTTCTTTCTTGAATAATGTTATTATTATTTATTAACAAGTATGCAACTTGTTTGTGAAACTCTATGTATGACCTTGTGAAATTATTCTAAAAGTGATCCCTAGTCGATAAACATATGAGAACACATATGAATAGACTAGCATATATATTGGTTGATGACCATGTTTTATGGGTCATGGATATAAAGATATCAAACCAATAATATAGACACATGTTAGAGAACATAGAGTTAGATCGACCCACCTTAAGATACTACGAGAACATTGTAATCTTACTTGTCATCAGTTGGTCTCGTATACAATGTATATAGTATATTCTTAGACTTGACATTGATGCATATAATCGAGATGTGTAATGACTTACTTAGGGGTTACCAAACGCTACTCCGTAATTATGCAATTATAAATGTGGCTTTCGGGTTTGTTGTGAAGCATGCTGCAAGGTGTGGTCAATTAAGATAGGATTTGCCCCTCCATATAATAGGAGAAATACCTAAAAGGCTCTCGAGTGGTCGGATTTCATAAATGAATGGTCATGCCACTTGTGGTTAAAGAGTTAACTTAGTCGAGGGTTTCAAATCACGTAATCGAGAAAGAGTAGTCGAGCTAACTAAATAAGGATGGTACATACTCACCTTGAGTTTGACCAATATCATAAGGCAAAGAAAAATGAATATAACTAAGCATTGTTAAGGTTCATCTGATGTGATTTTTACATATGCTCGGGAGTCGGCACATCCTGCTAGGGACCCCTACCGATTAATGGTTGAGTAAGAGTATTTAGACCATGTTCAAGTATACGCGAACTATAGGGTCACACGCTTAGATAGTTGTGACTTAATTTGGACGGTAATCTGAATTTTAATGGGTTTTAAGTTTCTAATGGGCCTTTAATGTAGAGACTTGACGGATACCCAGGGCATGGGTACCCCCAGCGGCCTAGGAAAAACGAATGGGCCGCCTCACAGCCTAAGCTTCGAGTTGGGGGCCCGCTCAAGGTGCTCGATGTCCAACATACCGAAGCCTCGAAGGCGGCCGACCAGCCACCAGGTCGGACGCCTCCAAGCCACGGCCAGGACGACCGGAAAACAACCCGACCAACGGGTCGAACCGCTCGGGAGCCCCAGTCGGGCTCAGGCCATCTCCGCCGGAAAATAGACATCGTATCATCACAAACCGGTCTCTGTCCTGGTCACCTACCCCGCAGTATGACACCTCGGCGTGACCACACGGTTAGAGGCTCCTTCCGAGGCGGCAGTGAGTGCGGCGGCAGCGCCAACCCGTCACATAGACATGAATAGGGGAGGGAAGCGCGCCTTCCCAAGGTAACTCCCGAAGCCAAGCGCCCTCAACGTCAGCGCTTGACCGACGCACAGAGGGCAGGTACGTCGCTCCCCAGCGAAGCGGAACGATATGTCACCATATGTGTCCATCGGCCCATTAAGGAGCGCGCCATCATCCGTCAGGCGTCAAATCCGAGGCGGAGGATCGGACACCAAGGTAGAAGACCAGACTCCCGGGCTCAGGGGGCCCCATCCCTTTTCTTTTTTCTTTCCCCATGTAACTGCTTCCTCGGCTATATAAGGAAGCGGGACCCTCGAAGCAGGGGCTAAGACAATCGATAGTAATCCTAGAACTCGGGCGCATTCGTAATGACCGAGTCCCACATTCACGACCATCTTAGCCAACCCCTTCGCACGAGGCACACGGGGCCAGACCTCGACCCTCGCTTGTAAACACCGTGAGAACCCCCGTCTCAGAAGCAATATACGACCGCCTCACGAACTGGAGTAGGGACCTTCAGCCCGAACCAGTATAAACCTTGGACTCCTCTTGGTCTAACCATTCAGGGGGCGGGACCGCGCGGCCCCTAGACCTACAAATTTACTTGCCGGTTTCCGAAACACCGACAGTTGGCACGCCAGGTAGGGGCCTCGCGCGTCGTCAGCATCTTCGGATTCCCATACGCCTCCCTGATGGCTCCCTTCGCCGGCGACAGCAAGGTCGCGCCAGGAAGCTGGATTCGTTTCGGCTCCATCGACTTCATCGCCACCACGGCGAGAGAGCTTGTACTCGCTCCCGTCACGCCCCAGGACCATACCCCCGCTGGGCACCTGGATCTTGTCGTTTCTCTCCTTGACAATCTTCGGCTCGAGGCCCCCACGCGAGCCTCGATGCCGGAGCTCACCACGCGCGGCGCCGCCTTCGACGGTGGCGCGTGTAGGTCCGTGCGGGTGGCGCCGTCGCTCCCCGTGGGCCCACATTTCGTGGCCATGGCCGGTTACGCGCCGGCCTCCATCCACGAGATATTGGAGAGTTCCTCCGACCACGATTCTAGCTCTGCCGCAGAGTTCGCTTCGGAGGAACCGTACCCTCGTGAATGCAACATGGCTGGTGCGAGCGAGCAACCACCCACGACTTCTCCGAGTCAAGAGGTCCACCTCCGGCAAGACCGGGCGGCCGAGGCGGGCTACCAAAGATGAACGGCAGCACCTAGAGCTGGAGGCTCAAACGGCCAAGCTCGATAGAGCAAGGGCCGACCGGCCGAGCACCAGGCCCCACCCCAAGATTTGCACTAGGCGGCAGGCGCGCCAGTACACACCAACAATTGGCGAAGGGCGGCTCCGCCCGTGCTTCCTCCCGAAGTCGAGAACCGCGCGACCGCGATCCTGCTCCGAGGCCTCCCTGAGCCGGACGAGCCCGAGGCTAGGGCCACCTACCAGCACCTCCGGGAGTTGGTAGAGCGTGCAGTTGACAAAGACGCATCAGCCTCCTCCGCAGACTCACCACGCGAGGTCCCACTCAGCACCCGAGCTGTGGTCGCTATGGCGGCAAGAAGAACCGCAGACCGCCGGAACGGCCTCGGGCATCAGACACCCCGGCTACCGGCCCGCCTCAGCCACAACCACGATTACCGCGACACCCTCGACGCGCGAAAGAGGTCGGCAGGAGAAGTGGCCCGATCGCAGGTCGCGGACAGTGGCCGGCGTCGCAACCGCAACCCGAGCCCGGACGGCCCGGGGCCGCAGGCGTTTTCACGGGAGATCCGAAAGGCGGATTTCCCCGCCCGGTTCCGGGCACCCGTCAATGTAGCCAAGTACACGGGGGCAACAAACCCCGGTTTATGGCTGGAAGACTATCAGCTCGCCTGTCGAGCCGGCGGGGCTACTAATGATCTTTTTATCATTCAGTACCTCCCCATATACTTGGCGGACTCGGCTCGAGCCTGGCTCGAGGACCTGCCCGCGGGAACTATCAGGAACAGGACCGACTTGAAGAGTGTCTTCGTCGGAAATTTCTGTGGCACGCATAAACGCATACAGGAACTCTGGGACTCAAAAGCCGCAAGCAAGAATGGGAGGCGCTCCGGGACTATATCCGGCGCTTCTCCCAACAGTGCAACGAGCTCCCCGACATCAGCGACGCCGACGTCGTTGGGGCGTTCATCTACGGCACCACGTGCAAAGCTTTGGTACACAAGCTGGGTTGCATCAAACCTAGGACCACCAAGGAGCTGCTAGACATCGCCACCAACCACGCCTCCGGCGAGGAGGCCGTGGGGGCCATCTTCGATAAAGGGAAGGCCAAACACGAGTCTGGCACCGACTGCAGGTTTAGTATGCTCTTCTTGTAGACATGGTAAGATGACTGCAGGTTCACATCTACCTCTTACCATGGTGATAGCGATTTAGTATGCTCTTCTTGTAGACATGGTAAGATGACTGCAGGTTCACATCTACCTCTTACCATGGTGATGACAAACGCTCGGGACAGCTACTACATCTTGACACGGTTGGATCTTCTCGAGTTCAATCCTTTGGAGGCAAATGGTATGTACTGGTCATTGTTGATGATTATTCTAGATACTCTTGGGTTTATTTTATGGTATCTAAAGATGAGGCTTTTAGTCACTTTAGAAATCTTGTTACTAGATTATCTGTTGATCACCCAGGAGCGCTTAGAGCTATTAGAAGTGATAATGGAACTGAATTCAAGAATTCTTCTTTTGATCACTTTTGTATTGAAAAAGGAATTGATCATCAATATTCTTCACCTAGAGTGCCTCAACAGAATGGTGTAGTTGAAAGGAAAAATAGAACCTTGGTTGAGATGGCTAGGACTATGCTAGATGAACATCACACTCCTAGGAAGTTTTGGGTGAAGCAATCTCAACCGCATGCTATGTTTCTAATAGAGTGTTTTTGAGATCAAAGCTAGGCAAAACTCGTTATGAGCTTCGTTTTGGTCATAGGCCTAGTGTATCTCATTTGAGTTTTTGGATGCAAATGCTTTGTCTTGAAATCTGAAATCTTGATAAATTTGAAGCTAGATCAACTGATGGCATCTTTCTTGGATATCCTGCTCATACACGTGGTTATCGTGCACTTGTTTTGGAGACTAACAAAATTGTAGAAACACCGTGAAATCACTTTCGATGAGGCTAGTCGGGCACTAGTCCAATTGATGCAGAACAGTGCATATGTTCGTGGGGAGAGTATTTTTGTTGATGATGATGATGAGGATGAGGATGAAGTATTGATTCCTATTGCACAACCAGCTGTACCTCTTTCGGCACCTATCACTACATCACCTACAGCTGAGCATCCTCAAGCAACAACATCTTCTGTATATGCTGAAAACGAAGAAGAAGGAGAAGTTTCTGAAGCTACAGCTCCTTTGCACATTCAAAGAAGACATCCACCTGAACAAATGATTGGAGGTTTGAATGAGAGAGTCACTCGATCCAGGTTTATTGCTTCTGATTCTCATGCTCACTCTGCTTTTGTTGCTTCTTTTGAACCCAAAGATATATCTCATGCATTAACTGACGAATCTTGGATCAATGCTATGCATGAGGAATTAGAGAATTTTGAGCGTAACAAAGTTTGGAAGCTTGTTCCACCTCCTCCTGATTTTAATATAATTGGAACTAGATGGGTTTTCAAAAATAAACAAAGTGAGGATGGTGTTGTGGTCAGGAATAAAGCTAGATTGGTTGCTCAAGGATTTTCTCAAGTTGAAGGTTTAGACTTTGATGAAACTTTTGCTCCTGTTGCTAGAATTGAAGCCATTAGAATTCTTTTAGCATTTGCTGCATCTAAAGGTTTTAGATCAGTATCAAATGGATGTGAAAAGTGCTTTTCTTAATGGCTATATTAATGAAGAAGTATATGTTAAGCAACCTCCTGGTTTCGAAAATCCCAAATTTCCTGATCATGTGTTCAAACTGTCCAAAGCCTTGTATGGATTAAAACAAGCCCATAGAGCATGGTATGATAGGCTAAAAACCTTTTTACTTGAAAAGGGGTTCACAATGGGAAAGGTTGACAAAACTCTCTTTTTACTCAAGCAAGGCAATGATCAACTATTCATCCAGATTTATGTTGATGATATTATCTTTGGTGGTTCCTCTCATGTTTTAGTGTCTAAGTTTTCAGAAACTATGAGAATGGAATTTGAGATGAGCATGATGGGTGAGTTGACTTACTTTTTGGGACTGCAAGTGAAACAAACGAAGGAAGGTACCTTTGTTCATCAAAGTAAATACACAAAAGATTTGCTTCGTCGCTTTGGGATGGAAAACTGCAAACCGATCATGACACCCATGGGAGGCGCTTGCACACTTGATCCGGATGAAGATGGTGAGATTGTTGATCAAAAGGAGTATAGAAGCATGATAGGCTCTCTGTTATATCTCACTGCATCAAGGCCGGATATTCAATTTTGTTGTGCTTGTGTGTGCGTTTTCAAGCTTCTCCACGTGTTTCTCATCAACAAGTCAGCGGATCTTGAGTATCTTCATGGTACTCAAGATTTTGGCATATGGCTTTTTGCTTCCTCATGCATTAGTTTAAGAGCATTCTCTGATGCTGATTTTGGAGGTTGTAGAATTGATAGAAAAAGCACATCTGGCTCATGTCTTTTCTTGGGTAATTCACTTATTGCATGGTCATCTAGAAAACAATCTTCTGTTGCACAATCAACTACTGAATCTGAATATGTGGCTGCTGCTAGTTGTTGTTCTCAAATTCTTTGGATAGTAGCTACACTTAAAGATTATGGGGTTAATTTGGATAGTGTTCCTCTTTTGTGTGATAACACTAGTGCAATATGCATTGCTAAGAACCCTGTGCAACATTCTAGAACAAAACACATTGAGATCAGATTTCACTTTCTTAGAGATCATGTAGAAAAGGGAAATATTGTGCTTCATCATGTGGATACTGAACATCAATTGGCAGACATTTTTACAAAACCTTTGTCTTCTTCTCGTTTTGCTTTTATTCGGGGAGAACTTGGGTTGGTTCATCCGATGGGATATTTTTGAGGGGGAGTTTTTGAAGTTTTTGTAATATTTTGTAACATACTTTTTATTTTGTGTGTTTCTTAAATGAAAAACAAAAAAAAATGAAAAAAAAAATGGAAAAGTAATGAGCATTGTATTTCATACACACATGTCATTTGAAGCCATGTTTATGTTACAAGGTCTTTGCAACTTCATGTTTATACATATATGGTGTAGTTTGTGTCATGACTTTTTAAATGGAATGACAACTTGAATTAAATCTTGTCATGGTTGAACTTTCTTGGCTATCTTGATCCTGCTTCGAAAAATTGCTAAATATGAAAGTTAAGTGCTAAAGCTCAAAAGTGATTGTTGATAAAAGCAAGATCAAGGTTATGTCTTTGTCGCACTTCTTCTTTACTGAGGCGCTTATCATTGCACTATGATATGAACTTGGAAGAGGTTGTGTATGACCGAAACCATGAAACCTTAAGCTTGTGATTGCTTGGCATGGTTGAAAAGTAAGGCTGATGGTGCATGTAATTCCTTGCAATTGTGATTGTTGCAATCAAATTAATGAATCAGTTTTTTCAAAGCACAAATAAAGTGTACAAAAATTTAATGTTTTCAGGTTTTAAGATTGTTGAGAAAGGGAGATCATGCCATGCAAAAAATCGTTAATAGTACTTGATTTCTAGTTATGCTTACTCTACATTGTTTATGTGTAAATTTGAGGGTGCAAAATCTTTGTTGATAGCATGACTTGGTGATCAAGTTGTTCCATTTGTGCATGATTCATAATGCTCAAGACATAAAAAAAGGAAAACAACAACATAAAGGGGAGAAGTTTCTCTTTTGCTCTCTTTTGCATTCTTGATGAATCCATTGTCAAAGGGAGAAATTTTGGAATCAAAGGAGAATTTTTGTTACACATTGCACATTCACACACACATTTCTTCCTTCATTTGGGGAATTTCTCTTTCTCATAGGGGAGATTTCTTTTTAGATAAGGAGAGATTTTGTTTCTTCTTTGTAGGGGGAGATTTTCTCTCTTTGTCTTTTGGTCACCTTGCTTATCTTTTGTTTTATAACAAATTTTTTTTACAACTGTTCTTGTGAGGTGAATGCCAATGTTCAGTCCAAGGGTGTTGCCAATGTTTTCATCAAGGGGGAGATTGTGAGATCATGTGATGAAAAATTGGTTGAATGGTGAAATTGGCATTGTAAAAGTGATTTTGGTTATGACATGTGTGGTGCTTGTGCATGTGCTATGGTGATATGATAATTATGCTGGTGATAGCATAATGGTTTTGCTTGATGCAATGTACTCTTGTGAGTGGTTGCATGGATTAACCTTGAGTCAAGTCGTGGACTTGTGCTCGGACTGGTTGTTTGTTTATTCGTGTGCAGGTGTTGCTCGAGGGCGAACGTGGTCGATGACGGGACCGGAACTAGGTTCATGGAGGAACTGAGGTTCGGGACTAGGTTCAGGGAGGAATCGAGGTCCTGGTGGTCGAGGATGTCATGCGGGGCGTTCGGGCTAGAGAACGGTGCACACGAAGGCTGGTTAGTCACGTGAGTGCGGCAGGCGGGCCGTACGCGTGCATGTGTGAATTTTGGGTTGTATGCATATATTGGACCATGTGTTATTGGGCCAAGTGGATATGCATACATGTGTTAGGGTTTTGAGTTGTATAAAAACCCTGGAAACCCAATCAATGAAATCATTGCTTTTTGTGACGACTAGAAAAAGTTCTTGCGCCAGAGAGCTCTGCGGCGGGACAGATCTTTGTGGCGGCTGGCTTTTCTTAGCGCTGTCTCCCTGGCGACTTGACGGCCGGAGTACATGAAGCTGGGCATACGTCCGCATGCATGCAAAGAAAAAAATCAGCGACTAGATAATTGGTTTCCTTGTGACCGTGCATGCACATGCAAGCCAAGCAAAGATGAGGGAGACTAGAAGCTCATCGTGTGGTGGCATGCATGCATAGTAGACGACTAGAAGACTCCTGACGTGAGGCCCTGTTGGCTGCCGAAGCTCAACAAAAGAAGATCGGTATTTCGTTGAGGGAAAGCTGAACGGCATACATGAGCGCTGCTATACTTCTTCGTATACTTTTTGTTCTTCATACATGCGTGAGCTACTGCTCCACCTCCACAATCCGGACCTCCAAGTTTGGTTAGTTCACTCTTCATTAATCCTGATAAATTTCATTTTTAGAGTTTGATTCGTAGCAGTAAGATCAATTCCCGTCATTACTGAGACAGTCAATTTGTGAAGGTTATAACTCTAGATTCGTATATCCGATTGAGCTGATTCTTGTTGCGTTAGTTTCGGATTTGAATCTAGTTTATACAGTTAAAATTTCACGTCAATCCGACGGTTGGATCTTCAGGAATTACGGTTTTAGTGAACGTCTGTTAATCTGTTTTTTGTTGAAACCGAGAGCAATATTTCATAATTAATTTAGGGGGTTTTGTGAATCAAGAAAATTTTGATTTTAGCTTCCGCGCAATCATTCACCCCCCCTCTGATTGCTAGTTTAATATATATCGATCCTACAAGTGGTATCGAGCAAGGTTTTTCTAATTAATCTTAACCGTGATTAGAAACCGTAGCGATGGATAGGTATTCGACAAAACCTTGTGTTTTCGATGGTGTTGATTTTCAGTTCGGAAAGCGAAGATGGAGGCGTACATTCAAGCTCGTGGCTTTGCAATCAGAGAGAAGGTATACAAGCCATATCAAGTGCCCGAGAATGATGAAGTCAATGTAACCAATCAAGCACATGTTGAGGCAAAAAAGAAAGCGAAATCTGATCATCCAAGGATTGGGAAGAAGTGACTTCGATCAGCGTGATCCATCTCAAATCTGCATATGAGGTATGGAAATCTCTTTGTGATTATCATGAGGGTTCTAACAACATCAAAGAGGTTAAATCAAGATATTTATAAGAAAGAATACATGCGATTTGAGATGAAGCCTGGTGAGTCTCTAGATGATTTCTTCGCACGGTTCAATAAAATTCTTAGCAATTTGCGTGCTGTTGGAGTTTTCTTTGATGAGGCTACAAATGCTAGGCAATTGCTTGGTGCATTAGACATGTCTATTTGGGAGATGAAAGTTACATCTATTAGAGAATCCACTGTCATGAGTTCACTCACTTTAGATGTACTGTTCTCAAAATTAAAAACTCATGAGTTGGATGTTCTTGCTAGGAAAACAGATCATAAATTAATTGCACTAACTTCACAATCTAGCATGAACAATGCTTCTTCAAGCTTTGCTTTGTCCTCTTTGTCTTCACTAACTGATGAACAGATCGAAGAATTTCCTGAAGAAGACTTGGCACTACTCTCTTCTCGGTTTAACAAAGCTTTGCAGAATGTGAGAATGAGAAAGAGAGTTGGTGGTGGCCCTCCAAGATGCTATGAGTGTGGTGACCTCAATCACATTAGATCAAATTGTCCTAAGCTTGCAGGTAAAGCATCAAGGGAGGAGAAGGACAATGACAGGAGAAAAGAAAAGAAGAAGTCTTCACCAAGTGATAGAAAGAAAAAGAGCTTTATCAACAAAAAGATTATTCATCGAGTTCTTTCTGCTCTTGAACAAGTGAATTTAAGTGATGTGGATTCAGAGAGCAGTGAGGATGACACAATGGTTCCAAGCAAGCATGATTTGACAGGAGTATGTCTCATGGCTAGAAGTGATGGAAGCTTCACCGAGGATGATCATGATAGCGACTTCAATGAGGTAGATCCTTCTTACGATGATTTAGCTATTGCTGTTGCCCGTCTTGGAAAATTGCTTAACAAACGCGACAAGAAAATTAAGAAACATGATGTTCTTGTGGAATCTTTGCATGCTGAAATTGCTAGACTTAAATCTTTGATTCCTGATGATGATGCTTGCAAATCATGTGACTTAATCTACAGTGAGCTTACTGTGCTTAGGAAAGAACATGTTTCTTTGTTAGAACAAGTCAATACTGAAAAGAAAGAAAATGCGAAACATGTTAAAAACGCTAGCTGTTCAACTGTTGATTTGCATGATACAACTCATTGTTCTAAATGTGCTATATTGGAATTGAAGTTGCATGATGCAAATGCTAGGGTTTCTCAAATGACAGATGCTATGCTCACTCATGAAGTTCTCTCATGCTCAACTTGTCGCAAACAGAAAGGAAAAGTGGACGTTCCATGTAATAACTGTTTAACTCTTGCTCGAAAAGTTGATTACTTGGAAAAATCTTTAGAACGTTTCACTAAAGGAAAGAAAAACCTAAACATGATTTTGGATCAATCAAAAGTTAGCACTCATCACAAAGGTTTAGGTTTTGATTCTTATGCTCATCATAAATCACATGCTTCCACTGTTGTTAAGACACTTGAAAGTGAAAAATTTGAGATTGTCAATGAGCCTAAGAAAACTATTTTCAAGTCTGCTGGTGTGTTATCTCCTACTATGATAAATGCAAATGCTACTTCTATTTCTAAAGCTAAACATCATGTTAAGTACACTTGCACTCATTGTGGTAGAGATGGACATTTAGTAGATTTTTGTTTTAGGCTAGCCAAACAGCAAAAGAAAGAGAAGACTAAGGCTAGGTCTAATTTCAAGAAGGCACATTTTACTCCTTATTTTGTGCCTAGGGTGATGCAAACACCTTTTGCTGCTAGAAACACGAGAAAAGGCAAAATTGATTCTGTACACAAGCATTCTCGTGTTGTGCCTACTCGTCGTGTGTCTCGAAGATGGATTCCAAAATGCTTTATTTCTAACCCGATCTTGAGGCCTCGACATTCTTCGCTCTATGTAGGCTTCTCATGAGGAAGGAGAACATTTGGCTAGTGGATTCGGATGCTCACGCCACATGTCCGTGATAAGAATTGGTTCTCCTCCTCACTCGTGCATCTCGTGCTGAAAGTGTTACTTTTGGAGATGCATCTTCTACTCTGTTAGGCAAAAGGTACAAGAAAGGTAAATGACAAGTTTATGTTCAAGGATGTGGCTCTAGTTGAAAACCCGAAATACAACTTATTATGCATTTCACAAATGATTGATGAAGATCTTGAAATATGCTTTAAGAAAAGTGAATGCAAAGTTTTAGATGCTTCAGAGACCTTGTATTCAGGATTTCACGCTTTGGAAGAGTTTTTAAAGCTGATTTTGATGTGTCACTTTCTTCTAAGCATAGGTGTCTAGTTGCCAATGTTTCTAAAGATTTTTTCTTTTGGCATCGTAGACTTGGTCACATTGGTTTTGATCATCTAACTCGTGTTAGTGGTTTAGATCTCATTCGTGGTTTGCCTAAGCTTAATGGTGATAGCGATTTAGTATGCTCTTCTTGTAGACATGGTAAGATGACTGCAGGTTCACATCTACCTCTTACCATGGTGATGACAAACGCTCCAGGACAGCTACTACATCTTGACACGGTTGGATCTTCTCGAGTTCAATCCTTTGGAGGCAAATGGTATGTACTGGTCATTGTTGATGATTATTCTAGATACTCTTGGGTTTATTTTATGGTATCTAAAGATGAGGCTTTTAGTCACTTTAGAAATCTTGTTACTAGATTATCTGTTGATCACCTAGGAGCGCTTAGAGCTATTAGAAGTGATAATGGAACTGAATTCAAGAATTCTTCTTTTGATCACTTTTGTATTGAAAAAGGAATTGATCATCAATATTCTTCACCTAGAGTGCCTCAACAGAATGGTGTAGTTGAAAGGAAAAATAGAACCTTGGTTGAGATGGCTAGGACTATGCTAGATGAACATCACACTCCTAGGAAGTTTTGGGCTGAAGCAATCTCAACCGCATGCTATGTTTCTAATAGAGTGTTTTTGAGATCAAAGCTAGGCAAAACTCGTTATGAGCTTCGTTTTGGTCATAGGCCTAGTGTATCTCATTTGAGTTTTGGATGCAAATGCTTTGTCTTGAAATCTGAAATCTTGATAAATTTGAAGCTAGATCAAGCTGATGGCATCTTTCTTGGATATCTTGCTCATACACGTGGTTATCGTGCACTTGTTTTGGAGACTAACAAAATTGTAGAAACTGTGAAATCACTTTCGATGAGGCTAGTCGGGCACTAGTCCAATTGATGCAGAACAGTGCATATGTTCGGGGAGAGTATTTTTGTTGATGATGATGATGATGATGAGGATGAAGTATTGATTCCTATTGCACAACCAATTGTACCTCTTTGGCACCTATCACTACATCACCTACAAATTGAGCATCCTCAAGCAACAACATCTTCTCAGATATGCTGAAAACGAAGAAGAAGAAGGAGAAGTTTCGAAGCTACTGACTCCTTTGCACATTCAAAGAAGACATCCACCTGAACAAATGATTGGAGGTTTGAATGAGAGAGTCACTCGATCCAGGTTTATTGCTTCTGATTCTCATGCTCACTCTGCTTTTGTTGCTTCTTTTGAACCCAAAGATATATCTCATGCATTAATCGAATCTTGGATCAATGCTATGCATGAGGAATTAGAGAATTTTGAGCGTAACAAAGTTTGGAAGCTTGTTCCACCTCCTCCGATTTTAATATAATTGGAACTAGATGGGTTTTCAAAAATAAACAAAGTGAGGATGGTGTTGTGGTCAGAATAAAGCTAGATTGGTTGCTCAAGGATTTTCTCAAGTTGAAGGTTTAGACTTTGATGAAACTTTTGCTCCTGTTGCTAGAATTGAAGCCATTAGAATTCTTTTAGCATTTGCTGCATCTAAAGGTTTTAGACTGTATCAAATGGATGTGAAAAGTGCTTTTCTTAATGGCTATATTAATGAAGAAGTATATGTTAAGCAACCTCCTGGTTTCGAAAATCCCAAATTTCCTGATCATGTGTTCAAACTGTCCAAAGCCTTGTATGGATTAAAACAAGCCCATAGAGCATGGTATGATAGGCTAAAAACCTTTTTACTTGAAAAGGGTTCACAATGGGAAAGGTTGACAAAACTCTCTTTTTACTCAAGCAAGGCAATGATCAACTATTCATCCGATTTATGTTGATGATATTATCTTTGGTGGTTCCTCTCATGTTTTAGTGTCTAAGTTTTCTAAACTATGAGAATGGAATTTGAGATGAGCATGATGGGTGAGTTGACTTACTTTTTGGGATCTGCAAGTGAAACAAACGAAGGAAGGTACCTTTGTTCATCAAAGTAAATACACAAAAGATTTGCTTTGCCGCTTTGGGATGGAAAATCGCAAACCGATCATGACACCCATGGAGGCGCTTGCACACTTGATCCGGATGAAGATGGTGAGATTGTTGATCAAAAGGAGTATAGAAGCATGATAGGCTCTCTGTTATATCTCAACGCATCAAGGCCGGATATTCAATTTGTTGTGTGCTTTGTGTGCGTTTTCAAGCTTCTCCACGTGTTTTCATCAACAAGTCAGCTGCGGATCTTGAGTATCTTCATGGTACTCAAGATTTTGGCATATGGCTTTCTGCTTCCTCATGCATTAGTTTAAGAGCATTCTCTGATGCTGATTTTGGAGGTTGTAGAATTGATAGAAAAAGCACATCTGGCTCATGTCTTTTCTTGGGTAATTCACTTATTGCATGGTCATCTAGAAAACAATCTTCTGTGCACAATCAACTGCTGAATCTGAATATGTGGGCTGCTGCTAGTTGTTGTTCTCAAATTCTTTGGATAGTAGCTACACTTAAAGATTATGGGGTTAATTTGGATAGTGTTCCTCTTTTGTGTGATAACACTAGTGCAATATGCATTGCTAAGAACCTGCGGCAACATTCTAGAACAAAACACATTGAGATCAGATTTCACTTTCTTAGAGATCATGTAGAAAAGGGAAATATTGTGCTTCATCATGTGGATCTTGAACATCAATTGGGGACATTTTTACAAAACCTTTGTCTTCTTCTCGTTTTGCTTTTATTCGGGAGAACTTGGGTTGGTTCATCCGATGGGATATTTTTGAGGGGAGTTTTTGAAGTTTTGTAATATTTTGTAACATACTTTTTATTTTGTGTGTTTCTTAAATGAAAAACAAAAAAAATGAAAAAAAATGGAAAAGTAATGAGCATTGTATTTCATACACACATGTCATTTGAAGCCATGTTTATGTTACAAGGTCTTTGCAACTTCATGTTTATACATATATGGTGTAGTTTGTGTCATGACTTTTTAAATGGAATGACAACTTGAATTAAATCTTGTCATGGTTGAACTTTCTTGGCTATCTTGATCCTGCTCGAAAAATTGCTAAATATGAAAGTTAAGTGCTAAAGCTCAAAAAGTGATTGTTGATAAAAGCAAGATCAAGGTTATGTCTTGTCACTTCTTCTTTCTGAGACCGCTTATCATTGCACTATGATATGAACTTGGAAGAGGTTGTGTATGACCAAACCATGAAACCTTAAGCTTGTGATTGCTTGGCATGGTTGAAAAGTAAAGGTGATGGTGCATGTAATTCCTTGCAATTGTGATTGTTGCAATCAAATTAATGAATCAGTTTTTCAAAGCACAAATAAAGTGTACAAAAATTTAATGTTTTCAGGTTTTAAGATTGTTGAGAAAGGAGATCATGCCATGCAAAAATCGTTAATAGTACTTGATTTCTAGTTATGCTTACTCTACATTGTTTATGTGTAAATTTGAGGTGCAAGTCTTGTTGATAGCATGACTTGGTGATCAAGTTGTTCCATTTGTGCATGATTCATAATGCTCGATTACATAAAAAAGGAAAACAACAACATAAAGGGGAGAAGTTTCTCTTTTGCTCTCTTTTTGCATTCTTGATGAATCCATTGTCAAGGGGAGAAATTTTGGAATCAAAGGAGAATTTTTTTACACATTGCACATTCACACACACATTTCTTCCTTCTGATTGGGGGAATTTCTCTTTCTCATAGGGGGAGATTTCTTTTTAGATAAGGAGAGATTTTGTTTCTTCTTTGTAGGGGGAGATTTTCTCTCTTTGTCTTTTGGTCACCTTGCTTATCTTTTTGTTTTATAACAAATTTTTTTTTACAACTGTTCTTGTGAGGTGAATGCCAATGTTCAGGTCCAAAGGGTGTTGCCAATGTTTTCATCAAGGGGGAGATTGTGAGATCATGTGATGAAAAATTGGTTGAATGGTGAAATTGGCATTGTAAAAGTGATTTTGGTTATGACATGTGTGGTGCTTGTGCATGTGCTATGGTGATATGATAATTATGCTGGTGATAGCATAATGGTTTTGCTTGATGCAATGTACTCTTGTGAGTGGTTGCATGGATTAACCTTGAGTCAAGTCGTGGACTTGTGCTCGGACTGGTTGTTTGTTTATTCGTGTGTGGGGTGTTGCTCGAGGGCAAACGTGGTCGATGACGGACCGGAACTAGGTTCATGGAGGAACTGAGGTTCGGAACTAGGTTCAGGGAGGAATCGAGGTCCTGGTGGTCGAGGATGTCATGCGGGCGTTAAGGCTGAAGAACGGTGCACACGAAGGCTGGTTAGTCACGTGAGGCGCAGCGGCCGTGACGCTGGCGTGCATGTGTGAATTTTGGGTTGTATGCATATATTGGACCATGTGTTATTGGGCCAAGTGGATATGCATACATGTGTTAGGGTTTTGAGTTGTATAAAAACCCTGGAAACCCAATCAATGAAATCATTGCTTTTTGTGACGACTAGAAAAAGTTCTTGCGCCCGAGAGCTCTATGCGGGGATGATGATCTTTGTGGCGGCTGGCTTTTCTTTATGTTGTCTCCTGGCGACTTGACGGCCGAGTACGTGAAGTTGGGCATACGTCCATGCATGCAAAGAAAAAAATCAGCGACTAGATAATTGGTTTCCTTGTGAGTGCATGCACATGCAAGCCAAGCAAAGATGAGGAGACTAGAAGCTCATCGTGTGGTGGCATGCATGCATAGTAGACGACTAGAAGACTCTGACGTGAGGCCTGTTGGCTGTAGAAGCTCAACAAAAGAAGATCGGTATTTCGTTGAGGGAAAGCTGAACGGCATACATGAGCGCTGCTATACTTCTTCATGTATACTTTTTGTTCTTCATACATGCGTGAGCTACTGCTCCACCTCCACAATCCGGACCTCCAAGTTTGGTTAGTTCACTCTTCATTAATCCTGATTAATTTCATTTTTAGAGTTTGATTCGTAGCAGTAAGATCAATTCCCGTCATTACTGAGACAGTCAATTTGTGAAGGTTATAACTCTAGATCCGTATATCCGATTGAGCTGATTCTTGTTGCGTTAGTTTCGGATTTGAATCTAGTTTATACAGTTAAAATTTCACGTCAATCCGACGGTTGGATCTTCAGGAATTATGGTTTTAGTGAACGTCTGTTAATCTGTTTTTTTGTTGAAACCGAGAGCAATATTTCATAATTAATTTAGGGGGTTTTGTGAATCAAGAAAATTTTGATTTTAGCTTCCGCGCAATCATTCACCCCCCCTCTGATTGCTAGTTTAATATATATCGATCCTACAAGTGGTATCAGAGCAAGGTTTTTCTAATTAATCTTAACCGGTGATTAGAAACCGTAGCGATGGATAGGTATTCGACAAAACCTTGTGTTTTCGATGGTGTTGATTTTCAGTTCTGGAAAGCGAAGATGGAGGCGTACATTCAAGCTCGAGGCTTTGCAATCTGGGAGAAGGTATACAAGCCATATCAAGTGCCGAGAATGATGAAGTCAATGTAACCAATCAAGCACATGTTGAGGCAAACGACAAAGCGCGAAATCGATCATCCAAGGATTGGGAAGAAGTGACTTCGATGGCGTGATCCATCTCAAATCTGCATATGAGGTATGGAAATCTCTTTGTGATTATCATGAGGGTTCTAACACTTTGTCAAAGAGGTTCGTCAAGATATTTATAAGAAAGAATACATGCGATTTGAGATGAAGCCCGTGAGTCTCTAGATGATTTCTTCGCACGGTTCAATAAAATTCTTAGCAATTTGCGTCTTTGTTGGAGTTTTCTTTGATGAGGCTACAAATGCTAGACAATTGCTTGGTGCATTAGACATGTCTATTTGGGAGATGAAAGTTACATCTATTAGAGAATCCTTTGTCATGAGTTCACTCACTTTAGATGTCTTTGTTCTCAAAATTAAAAACTCATGAGTTGGATGTTCTTGCTAGGAAAAGCAGATCATAAATTAATTGCACTAACTTCACAATCTAGCATGAACAATGCTTCTTCAAGCTTTGCTTTGTCCTCTTTGTCTTCAATAAGCGATGAACAGATCGAAGAATTTCTGAAGAAGACTTGGCACTACTCTCTTCTCGGTTTAACAAAGCTTTGCAGAATGTGAGAATGAGAAAGAGAGTTGGTGGTGGCCTCCAAGATGCTATGAGTGTGGTGACCTCAATCACATTAGATCAAATTGTCCTAAGCTTGCGGGTAAAGCATCAAGGGAGGAGAAGGACAATGGAGAGAAAAGAAAAGAAGAAGTCTTCACCAAGTGATAGAAAGAAAAGAGCTTTATCAACAAAAGATTATTCATCGAGTTCTTTCTGCTCTTGAACAAGTGAATTTAAGTGATGTGGATTCAGAGAGCAAAGGAGGATGACACAATGGTTCCAAGCAAGCATGATTTGGCAGAGTATGTCTCATGGCTAGAAGTGATGGAAGCTTCACCGAGGATGATCATGATAGCGACTTCAATGAGATAGATCCTTCTTACGATGATTTAGCTATTGCTGTTACCCGTCTTGGAAAATTGCTTAACAAACGCGACAAGAAAATTAAGAAACATGATGTTCTTGTGGAATCTTTGCATGCTGAAATTGCTAGACTTAAATCTTTGATTCCTGATGATGATGCTTGCAAATCATGTGACTTAATCTACAGTGAGCTTACTGTGCTTAGGAAAGAACATGTTTTTTTGTTAGAACAAGTCAATCTGAAAAGAAAGAAAATCGAAACATGTTAAAACGCTAGTTGTTCAAGCTGTTGATTTGCATGATACAACTCATTGTTCTAAATGTGCTATATTGGAATTGAAGTTGCATGATGCAAATGCTAGGGTTTCTCAAATGACAGATGCTATGCTCACTCATGAAGTTCTCTCATGCTCAACTTGTGCATAAGCAGTAAAGGAAAAGTGGGCGTTCCATGTAATAACTGTTTAACTCTTGCTCGAAAAGTTGATTACTTGGAAAAATCTTTAGAACGTTTCACTAAAGGAAAAAAAAACCTAAACATGATTTTGGATCAATCAAAAGTTAGCACTCATCACAAAGGTTTAGGTTTTGATTCTTATGCTCATCATAAATCACATGCTTCCTTGTTGTTAAGACACTTGAAAGTGAAAAATTTGAGATTGTCAATGAGCCTAAGAAAACTATTTTCAAGTCTCTATTGGTGTGTTATCTCCTACTATGATAAATGCAAATGCTACTTCTATTTCTAAAGCTAAACATCATGTTAAGTACACTTGCACTCATTGTGGTAGAGATGGACATTTAGTAGATTTTTGTGTTAGGCTAGCCAAACAGCAAAAGAAAGAGAAGACTAAGGCTAGGTCTAATTTCAAGAAGGCACATTTTACTCCTTATTTTGTGCCTAGGGTGATGCAAACACCTTTTGCTGCTAGAAACACGAGAAAAGGCAAAATTGATTCTGTACACAAGCATTCTCGTGTTGTGCCTACTCGTCGTGTGTCTCAGTACTGGATTCCAAAATGCTTTATTTCTAACCCCAGTACTGAGGCCTCGACATTTTCTGCTTCTATGTAGGCTTCTCGCGCGAGGAAGGAGAACATTTGGCTAGTGGATTCGGATGCTCACGCCACATGTCCGGTGATAAAATTGGTTCTCCTCCTCACTCGTGCATCTCGGCTGAAAGTGTTACTTTTGGAGATGCATCTTCTACTCCCTGCTTGGCAAAAGGTACAAGAAAGGTAAATGACAAGTTTATGTTCAAGGATGTGGCTCTAGTTGAAAACCTGAAATACAACTTATTGTCTGTTTCACAAATGATTGATGAAGATCTTGAAATATGCTTTAAGAAAAGTGAATGCAAAGTTTTAGATGCTTCAGGAGACCTTGTATTCAGGATTTCACGCTTTGGAAGAGTTTTTAAAGCTGATTTTGATGTGTCACTTTCTTCTAAGCATAGGTGTCTAGTTGCCAATGTTTCTAAAGATTTTTTCTTTTGGCATCGTAGACTTGGTCACATTGGTTTTGATCATCTAACTCGTGTTAGTGGTTTAGATCTCATTCGTGGTTTGCCTAAGCTTAATGGTGATAGCGATTTAGTATGCTCTTCTTGTAGACATGGTAAGATGATTTGCAGTTCACATCTACCTCTTACCATGGTGATGACAAATGCTCCGGGACGGCTACTACATCTTGACACGGTTGGATCTTCTCGAGTTCAATCCTTTGGAGGCAAATGGTATGTCTTGGTCATTGTTGATGATTATTCTAGATACTCTTGGGTTTATTTTATGGTATCTAAAGATGAGGCTTTTAGTCACTTTAGAAATCTTGTTACTAGATTATCTGTTGATCACCGAGGCGCTTAGAGCTATTAGAAGTGATAATGGAACTGAATTCAAGAATTCTTCTTTTGATCACTTTTGTATTGAAAAGGAATTGATCATCAATATTCTTCACCTAGAGTGCCTCAACGAATGGTGTAGTTGAAAGGAAAAATAGAACCTTGGTTGAGATGGCTAGGACTATGCTAGATGAACATCACACTCCTAGGAAGTTTTAATTTGAAGCAATCTCAACCGCATGCTATGTTTCTAATAGAGTGTTTTTGAGATCAAAGCTAGGCAAAACTCGTTATGAGCTTCGTTTTGGTCATAGGCCTAGTGTATCTCATTTGAGTTTTTGGATGCAAATGCTTTGTCTTGAAATCTGGAAATCTTGATAAATTTGAAGCTAGATCAACCGATGGCATCTTTCTTGGATATCCTGCTCATACACGTGGTTATCGTGCACTTGTTTTGGAGACTAACAAAATTGTAGAAACACTGTGAAATCACACTTGAGATATTCTCTATCTTGGAATGTAGTATCTGAGCTTAGTATTCGGTATATGTATATGACTAGATTTATCTTTTGAGTTATCTTGATAGAGCTTAAGATTTCTTAGAGCTTAGATTGATTGTTGATGAGCATTGATGAATTCTATGATTGAATGTTAACTCATTTGGTCACTGATTGAAATGATATTTGAATGCAACTGTTGGATGTATGTAATGTATGCTAAGAATATGGAATGTAGTTAGTTATGAATTCTAGATGGAATCTGATCTAGATATTGTTATGATTCAACGCAGTAGTAGATGCTTTTGAGTCAGCTAGACTGTATAGCTTGTTGTCAATGAGACTTATTGGATCTAAATGCTATTGTATTGATGAATCTAAATTGATAACTAATGATCACTTGATCGGTATTATGCATTTACGATGATGATTTAGGAGTCTATGCAATGAAAACTGTATGACTTGATCTAGGCATCTTCATGAACCATTTGATGGCAACTTATATATGTATCTGAATAATTTAACATGCACATCAGTAAATGACTTAGGCAGGCTTTGAGTCAAATGACGACATGATTGTCATCTGAAGTTAGATTCAGTATCGTTTGAGATTTTCCTAGAAACATTCATGCTTATCTGAATCAACTTAGAATTGTACTTGCCTAAGATTCATTCAATCAATCTGATTAATGTGTTGATGCATGTGAATTAGTTATGCTGTTCATAATGAATATGATGAAGATGTGAGTTATGATCATGAGAATTTTAGTTACATGTATTGATCATCTCAGATCTTTAGTTAATTTGCTTTGAATGTCATCAACTTGTATGATAGTATTTACATATGAATGAGGAATTGTTTTAGATTGCTTGAAGTTCAAGATATTTAGACTTTGCAACTATTGATTAATGAACTGAGTTAGAAAGTAAGCATGTTATGAAGTTAATCAATCATCTGACTTGATCTGTAAGGTATACTTTATGAGTTAAGTTATCCAGTTGCATCCATTTAACAATTGAATGCTTGTTATCTGCAATCTTGATGATTTGAATTCAGAGCCTATTGGATGTTATAAACTGACTATTATGAAGGTATGATAATGATGATGATACTTTAGAAGACTAAAAGAGGAATTATCTGTTAGTAAATTAAGCTAAGATGTTACTTTCGATGCATATGTATGTAAGTTTAACTTACTGATATGAATGCGGTAGTTGTAGCTTGAAATAGCATACTAAGGATCATTGTAGTAGCAGTATGTGCATTCGGTTTCTTTGTGAAATGCATTGTGATCATGTTTCAAGTGGTCTATGTTTGTAATATACAAGATTAGACTCTTAGAGATTGACTCAGCATACTTTGAACTTGTATTGTACGGCATTCATCTATGATTATATAGAGATTGTTGAAGATAGATGTCTCTTTATTAGCAATGAGTTCAATGCATTATCTGATACTTGATGTGTCTTAGCTTTCGAATGTCCAATGAATGTATTGTGATTTTCATACTTTTGATGATAATTGGTTTGAGCATGATGCTATTGATTCATGCTGAATTTGCGAATTAATATGATTCTTGATTGACTAAATTGTATTTGTAATCAAAGATTCACTTGAGGAAATATGCATTATTACTATGCTATTACGTGAATTCTGAATTAGTACATTATCACTGTGTATTTGTAGTTTAAGATTTTTTATGATCACATCAAAGATTTGTTAACTTGTTAGTCTTGTTCAAATGCTTAAATAGCATTTAATTGATGCAACAATGATGCATATGATATTTGAGTATCTGTAGATATGAACATTTGTATATACATGATTCATGTGATTTAGTTTTGACATATTTGCAATATATTGTTATATAATGTAACTTTGAAGAACACGAATTGAGTATTAATCTTGTTTGAATTGTAGATTGCTACGTTATGATTATTTCAATTAATTATGTGTAATTGAAATCAAATTATAAGCTAGTATCTTGAAGTTTTCATTGAGAATTCAAGTGTATAAGTTATAAGTTTAGAGTATGTTGATAGCATATATTATGTTTTGCTGACTTTAACGTGAATTGCAATAATGAATTGTAAGATTAACATGTACACATTGGAATTTGTCATAGATTTGATTAAGAAGATCATAATGAATTTCTTAATAGTGTGGATATGATGACAGCTTAATTCGATATGACAACATTTTTTGTACTTTAGCTCATTGTATTGATAGTGTGCAGAAATTGTAATGTATAAGGATAGTTGTTAAGATTGTGAAGTTTTGTAGATGTCAAATTTGATTATTGTTAGATTATTTACAATAACTTTTATGTGAAATATGGCAAATAACTATAGATTTATTCATAATCATGACCATTGTGATGTTTAGTCAAATTGTTGTAAGAGTACATTGCATATTCTTCTCATTAGGTTTAAGTTTCATTTGATCAAAGAGTGCATTTTGTTGCATTATTATTTTTGCAATTTTGAGTCTTGAATCATTATTGCAACTTTTTGTTTCAATTTTAGTTAGAATTGATATGCAAAGATTTTCTGATAGGATCTTTAGTTTATGGATTAGTAAGTATTTATGATTTGCTCTTCATTAGGGATATTTTTGACTTGATGTGACATGAAGTTGTTATCATGAATCTAGTCATGTAATGTGACACTTGTCGTTGATTGCTGTCAGGATGTGATGGAATTCTCAGGATTGATAGTGATACTTATGATGTTTTAGCATGTATAGTGTAAAATTGTTAATGTTTACAAGTCTATGAAGATGTAAGTGTATGAATAGGAAGCTTTGAGCATTCAGTATATGTGATGCATTGATGAATGAGTGATTGCATAGTTGAGTATGCAAAGCATTGTATCATGTCTTTATGTAGATCGTTGACTATTGATGATCGTAACACATTACAGGATTTTCTACTAATTCTGTGATGCAGTTCTGAATAGTATGAGGATAGTGTGAGAATTGCAATGCGGGACGAGTTTTAGGGTAGCTATTCTTGACTGGAATCCATTGTACAAGGTGGATTCGTGCATGATGGAGTCGTTCATAGAAAGTCTGACACATGACATATCACGAAGACTATCTCTGCTTGGATGTTTGTTCATATGAATCATGATTTTTGAGACATTGCAGTGTTTGCTAGCAGTGTGTTGACAATGATTCTTGATCAACGTAATTTTATGATATCTTGTCTTTTTAAGTCAGGCAATTCGGCTGAGGTTTTAGCATGGTCATACTTTCGATGTATAGAAATGCATATGGTCTTTGTGATGTATGCATCAGCAATCCGAGTGATTGGTGATGATAGAATATTGGCATATGATAACTAAAGATCGTATGAGCAAGCAAGATTGACTAATGTGTTGTGAAGCACTATCTAAGCAGAATTGCTCTTCATGAATTTTCGTTTGTTGAGGATCAGTCTAGCCTGATCGGTTCAGAACTTGTACGGTTATAGTATGCAGTAATCTGGAAATCTGTGGGTAGTGGGTTAAATGCGATTGGTATACATGCGTGAGCTACTGCTCCACCTCCACAATCCGGACCTCTAAGTTTGGTTAGTTCACTCTTCATTAATCCTGATTAATTTCATTTTTAGAGTTTGATTCAGTAGCAAGAAGATCAATTCCCGTCATTACTGAGACAGTCAATTTGTGAAGGTTATAAATCTAGATCCGTATATCCGATTGAGCTGATTCTTGTTGCGTTAGTTTCGGATTTGAATCTAGTTTATACAGTTAAAATTTCACATCAATCCGACGGTTGGATCTTCAGGAATTACGGTTTTAGTGAACGTCTGTTAATCTGTTTTTTTGTTAAAACCGAGAGCAATATTTCATAATTAATTTAGGGTTTGTGAATCAAGAAAATTTTGATTTTAGCTTCCGCCGCAATCATTCACCCCCTCTGATTGCTAGTTTAATATATATCGATCCTACAGAGCCCGTGGTCCAACCACTGTATCCCGCAACACAAGTACGGATCATGAGGTCCTCGAGACGCTTCTTCGAAACCCCACGCAGCCGCTGGGTAAGGGAAGAGCGTGACCCGACGAGGTCGGGAGGAGAAGGCACGACGGGTTCCTTGAGTCTGACGGATGCCTTATGATCTTCGGCGGACCAAATAGGTTACGCCGACGACGAAGGCAAAAGCTCGCTTATCGCGAGGTACACACGGTGACTCCGCCGCGTCAAGTACTCCGATGGTCTGAGTCCCCGATCACCTTCAATCGGACGGACCACCCGACCACATCCCGCAACCAGAAGGTACCCGCTTGTCGCCGACCCCATCAGAGATCAAAGCGCCACACCAAGTGCTCATGGATCGGCGGCATGCAATGTCTCAACATCATGTATGTTGAGACACTCGACGCCTGGTCCTCGCCGACCTCGCGGCCGAGCAAGGCGCTTTCCATGGTGTCATTCTCGCCAAAGAGTTTGACCCGCCTGCTGCAGTCGACCGCCCGCCACCTTCGGAGGGCTCTGAAAATTTCCGATCAAACCCTCACCTTCGAGGTGGTGGAGTTTGCGTTCCTACCACGCTATCTTGGGAGGCCGGCTACGCTAAGTTCATGGCGGTCCCCAACTACACGCACTCTAAAGCTGAAGATTCCGGCCACGAGGCGTGATCACCGTGGGCCTCGCTATTCCAACTTGCTTTCAACCGCGAACGGCAACAATGAAGCTAGCCTCCTCGGTCATCGTGATCCGCCGAGCTCGAGCACCACGGAGGGAAACTCGTGGTCCGCCTCTAGCTCCAGCAGAATCGGGCTCGGATCCTTCGAGTCCGCCGAGGACACGGGGGGTCGCATCATCCGGAAGACCCGGCCCAAGACCGTGACGCATGGGAGCCGCCTCCCCGCCAAATAGAAAGCACGTCGACTACGACTTCCTACGAATCAAGATGTCTTTGCATGGAAGACCTCGACATGCCGCATCCCGAGGAAGTCGCCAAAGCACGCTTTGAACATTCGACCGCACAAGGTCGGCCTAACGCCCGCCGCTTCGACGAAGAGAAGCGCAGCTCATAGAGGAGGAGGTAGCTGCTTTGGAGGCAGGGTTCATAAAGGAGGTACGCCACCCCGAGTGGCTTGTGAACCCCGCCCTGTAAAAAGAAATCCGCAATGGAGAATGTGCGCTGACTACACGAGCTCGAATAAGGCATGTCCTAAGGACCCTTTTCTTTGCCTCGGACGATTAAGTCGCCGATTCCACCAAGGTGCGACCGTTATCTTTTCGATGCCTACTGTGGTACCACCAGATCGCGATGAAAGAGTCCCACCATTTCGCGACTTTTTCATCACGCCGTTCGCCTGCTTTTGCTACGCGGACAATGCCGCTTTGGTCTGAAAAACGCGGGCGCCATACCAAATGGATGCATGTACCGCTTTTAACGATCAAGTTACCGCGAACATCGAGGTGTACGAGATCACATCGTCATTAAGATCGGAAGGGCGACCTCATCGCCGACTCCAGAAGAGACCTTTGCGAACCTCCGACGTGCCCGCATAAAACTCAACCCCGAGAAGTGCGCCTTTGGGTTCCCAAAGGAAGCTCCTTGGCTTCATCATTTCAGAGCGACATCGAGGCCAACCCGCCGTCAAGATCTCGCGATCATGAGGATGGGCCCGATCGCCGATTTAAAGGGCGCCCGAAATTGACCGATGCCTCGCCGCTTTGAGCGGTTTCGGTCACGGCGAAGCGAGGGATGCCGCCTACAAGCCGCCAAGAAGTCCGACCGGTTCAACCGACGCAGAAGCTCAGAAGCCCTCGACGGGTGAAGACTTTTAACCTCACCCCGGCTCACGTCGCTTAGGTGAACCATCGCTTCTCTATATTGCCGCAACGAACGAGTCGAAGTCAGGCGCTGGGCTGTCGGAGCGGCCGAAGAAGGTCACAGACTCAAGGTACAATGACCGGTCTACTTTGCCATGAGGTGCTCTCCGAATCCAAAACCCGCACCCGCAAGTGCGTGGTTGTTTCCACGCAGCGCTCATCGCGAAGAGGAAGCTAATCCATTACTTCACCAAAGATTCCGCCTCTGCAGGACTTTCGCCGCTAAGCGAGATCATCCGCGAACCGCACGCCCGAAGAATAGCCAAATGGGCACTCGAGCTCAACGGCCATTATATTTCGTTCGTCCCGAGCAGCGATCGTCGCAGTCCCGCGGACTTCGCCGCGAGTGGACCGAAGCCCAGCGCCACCTATACTAGAGGATCCCGGTAATCGACGATGTATTTCGACCGGATCCTACACGAAGAGCGAGCAGCGCCGAGTCGCCATCATTTCATCGCCGGCAACAAGCTTCGAAGATGCCATTCGCCGCTTCGACGCTACCAACAACGCCGCAGAGTAACGGCCCTTATCATCAGCTCCGGATCGCGCGCTCGACCCTACAAGACGATGGTTTTACGTGCACGGCGACCAAGCCGGTGGTCGACCGTGTCATGATGGCCACGGAGCTCGGACCCGATGGCGATATATCGTCGCGCAAGCACGCAAGCTCGAGGAGAGGTTTAAAGGATTCAGCCCACCACGCCTATCGACGCTTACAACGGGCGAGGCCGACTACCTGCTAACTTCGCTTCCACAGAAGGGACCAATCCCGCCCCAGATCTTCGTCCCACGACCTCCACCACCATCCGTCCGACCGCACTAACGGTCAAACCAGCGGTTAACCCGCGACCGATGAACCAACCACCGAGCGACCAGACGCGGCCCCACCCGACCCCGACCACGATGTGCGATGGCGGACTTCGATCGAGGAAGCCTTCGTCGCAGGCGTTGACGGACGGATCGCTCCCCGTCGACCTAATCGAGGTCCGACGCCGCTTCTCGGCGGCGAATCATTCGTTCCGGTCGGCGAAGACCTTTATAAGAGGAGCCCGGTCCTCCAAAAGTGCATTCCGGCCGATCAAGGAAGGAGTTGCCGCCGACATCCACTTGGGTGCGGCCATCACACCGCCCGCTCTCTCGGTTTTAAAAGCCTTTCGGCAAGGGTTTTACTAGCCGACCGCCGGGTCGATGCCGAACAAATCGCTCGCGACTCCGAAGGGTGCCAATTTTTGCCCGACAAACACATATGCTCGCGAAGCCCTCCGCAGACGATCCCCATTACATGGCCGTTCGCGGTCCGGGACTCGACCGCTTCAGCCATTCAAAAGGCGCCGGGCTTTACCCATCTTTTTGTCGCGCGTCGACAAGTTCACCAAGTGGATAGAGGCAAAGCCGGTCGCCTCCATCACGCTTCTGCAGCAGTCCGACTTCTTCGTGGCATTATTTATCGGTTTGGAGTCCGAACTCCATCATCACCGATAACAAGACACGCTTTACGGAAGGAGTTCCTCGAGTTCTCGCGACGATTTCAATATCTCGCCGACCGCGTACCGTGGCTCATCTGCAAACTAATGGCCAGGCCGAGAGGGCGAACGGTATGATCCTTCAAGGGCTCAAGCCGCGAATCTTCAACCGACAGAAGAATCAGACGGACGCTAGGCGGCTGCTACCCTCCGTCCTTTGGAGCTCCGCGAACCATGCCAACTCTCTGGTAATCGGATTTACACCATTTTTCGTATTCAAGGCCGGCCATCCTACCAACCGACCTCGAGTACGGGCGCCCAAGGCTACTGTGCTTACGACGAGACACGGGCTTGAGTCGCAAAGAAGACGCCATCGACCACCTCGATGAAGCACGCGATGTCGCCGCCCCACGATCCGCTAAGTATCAACAAGTGTTACGGCGATATCGAGTCGCTATGTCCGCTGGCCGGGCCTTCAACGTTGGTGACTTGGTCCCGCAAGAAGTTCAAATTCCAACCAAGGCGGCACAAGCTACTCGCGGGAAGGCTCCTTCACCATCGAGAGATTATCCCACCAGACTCACCGACTCAAAGATTCGAATGGCGGATCCTTTCAAACGCTCGAATATTGAGAAGCTCAAAGGTTCTACCCGTGAAGTTTACCCATGACTTAACGTCGGTTCCCCGACCTACCACTGCCGATTCCCAGTAACAAGAGGAAGGGAAAGCGAGGGTCGAGACGCCATGCAAAACAAGATTTTCCAGGGAAACATTGTATTTCTAGGAAAACGATACGAGTGCTTATTACAAAAGCAAAATATGGAGGACGCAAACCCACTCCTGCAATTTACATCGCCCGAAGGCAGGAGTGAGTGCAAAACGGAGGCCGGAGTGCGACGGATGGGGCGCGACGCCCTGACGCCAGAATTGCCTCGCCCGCAAGGCAAGTTCAGGAGAGCGACCACGGACTCTACCCAAGGATCTGGTCAAGAAGGCGCTGCCCTCCCGGAGCTTCATTGCTGCCTCTTGACTTGTCATCCGAGACTCCAGTGCACCAAGGCCGCCACCGCTTCCGCCTCCAGTCACTGCCGCCACGCCGCCGCCTCAATCCGGGCGACGGCCGCCGCCGTCGGAGGAGCGCATCGGCCGGGCGCAAAGACGCCAAAGACGCATTCGCCACCAAGACCGCCACCTTCGCCTCTTTAAGCGCGGAGCGCCACGCAGAGCGGCGGCAGGTCCTCCAGAGCCTCACCGCCTCGAGTGAGGCCGGACGCATCGCGCCACAGGCGCGGCCAGGGTGGTTCGCTCACCAAGACCTCTGGGCCTCGTGTTCCGCGCATACTCTCATAGGCAGGGCGACCATGGAAAGGAGGACGCGCCACAGAGTCAAGTTCTCGCTTCTGCCACCTCGCCTCGGCTACCAAGACGACGATCACTGGCCGCCACTTCATCCCTTGGCAGTTCGAGGAAGGCCACAGAGCCGACGCCCACTCTGTATGCGGAAGACGAACGTGAGAGGCCGAAGCCGCTGCAGTGACCTCGCACGCGCCCACCATGCCGCCCGCCAGCTCCGGGCCACAAGAGGTCGCTAGACACCGCCGGTGCGCCGGCGGCCAACAATGATGGCGGCGCCACCGACTCGCCTAGCCACGTTCCTTGACCTACTGGAAGAAGACAAAGGAGCCGCCAAACTTTGAGACCCCGATATCTCGCCAAAGACGGCCGCGACAATGACTTACGCTGCGAGGATTCCAGATAGAAGGCCGGCGAGGGAAGGTTAAGCCCACCTTCGCCGCGGCCTCGAGGAGTTTTCGCCTTCGCCGATTTCTTTTGGGTGCGAATCCCGAGGGTTCACTCCTCACGGCCGCTCTCGGCCCTTTCGTTATTGCAATTCTCCACGCCATCACACCGTCTGGTTTCTCTTTGAAGATGAACTTGGAAGACGGAGAAAACGAAGAAGCACAAACGCAATGGCTGAGGGGAGCTAACGCTTCGCCCCGCATCCCATATTTATAGGAGCGAACGAGGCGGTTCAAATCGCCGCTCTTCGCGCCACTTTTGTCATACAGGTTGCCACAATTCTCGCCCACACGAGGGCAGGACAACCATTAAAATCCCACTTCGCATTAAATGGCGACGCGATCAAGACGGGCGGCGGACGCCGCCGCTACAGAGACAACATGACCCTTCGATTTCACCGACAAGATTCGGCCATGCGCACGAGCCACTCAAGAACTCGAGATTCGGTCATTCGGCGATGATCATGGTCCGGCCGAAGCCTCCCCGAGGAAGCCACGCCCGCCCCATCATTCCTTCTCTCCAAGCCAAGATGCAACGCTTACTAATTTCCCATTGTGCATCCAATGCTAATGGGACGCTAGTGAGCAACAGGATAGCGTTCCACGCTAGGAGCCTAAAAGAGATAAGGCATCAAACTCTCCTTTACGCTATTTTAAAATCTAGCGCCACGCGGTCGACCACAACTTGGTCCCCACGCACACCACTCGGCTAGGCGAGGGCGACGCCACACACATTCGAGCTGGTCGGTAATCCGACGGCCGCCAGATTCCCCAACAGTAACTCTCGACCCAGCGCCACGGCCACGCCCCACGGCTACGATCACGAGTGGCGCCATGAAAAGGAAGTGCCTCAGACGGACGATTCAGAGCTTGGCCGGGAACGCTGTTTTCCCTACCAAAATGTGACCAAAGGCCTTGCTCCCAAATGCCGTTTCGACTCTCCTTTATGCTTTCCTTGGAAAGGACAAACACGCCAACTCACGCCCGAACGACCCGCGGTTTCTAGGACTACGGCCGCCGAGCGCTCACTAGCACGAGGAAGCGCTAAACTCGCGAACGGCGAGAAACGAGCCCCGATTCATTACATGCTAAAAAATTTACATCTTAAAAATGTTTAACTTCATTCATACTCTCCGTGGAGGACGATTCGCGCGATATCTCATCGCTATCGCCTGCATGCGGTTCGACTTGAAGCGCCGGTTGCTCAACCTCCTCGCTTGGTCCGATTCCCCGCGATCCCGCCGCTAACCTTTTCTAGGTCAAGGCCGCTAGAAGGACATGGTGCGGACAGCGAGGAGGCCCTGAAAGGGCGCTTATGGTCACCGAAGTTCTCGACGCAGTTCTCGCACTCGAGCTAGCTTTGTACAAGAAGTGAACTTGTGCTCGCGACGGCTCCAAGCACTTTGGCCGCAGACGGTGCCCGATCAACTTTTCTCTAGGGTTACCACCGCGCCAGATCGGACCGACCACCTCCGCCACCCGTCAGCTGCTAGCCTTCGCCGCCGAGACCGCCGTCAAGGCCTCCACCGCCAACCTCCGTGCTTCCGAACTCGCCAAGGTTCTTCGCACTCAAGACCAAGCAAAATCAAAAAGCATGACCAACGGATGGCATTTTTTCAACCAAGGCGCCGATCCTTTACCGACGAAGTCCGCTATAGCAGTGAGCTTGGCCCGGTCTCTGCTGAAGTTTTTCGCCACCGCTTCGCCGAAGCGGTGTCCTCGCATCAGCATCCCTCGCCAGAGGGATTCCACCGATACCCTTGTTTCAAGGACCGACCCGCCACGCTTCTCTCGCAAGACGCGGGCGATCTCATTCATCGCTCGCGGGCTTCCCTAGCCTCCCACTGCCAGGCGCCACGGCCTCCCGAGCCTCGTGCGTACGGAGCCCGCTTGGTCATGGTCCTTTTCTCGCCGCCCTTCAAGGTCATGCAAAGGGCGGAGGAACCTCGACTTACCATCCGACCGCTTCCCGCAGACGCCGCGAAAACGCCGACATCCCGTCACCCAGAGCAAAATTGTCGAGGATTGGGACAAAGGACTCAGAAGGCTGGGCTACTATGCCGACGAAGTCGATCCCCTGTGATGACGCCCAAGACCTCGTTGAGGACCCAAGGAGATGGCCTAGACTCGTCCGACTCGATCCATCTCGTCTCTGCCCGCCGCGAGCCTCTCCGCAGGGACTCCATTCTCCCGATCTCCGCCGCCACAGACGGTCAGCCGCCGTACGGACGGATCGCCGCTCGGCCGAACCAAAGGTGGATAGAGGCGGCCGAGGAGCTCACGTGCGGTCGCCTCGGTGACTTGCGCTGGCGTATGGAATATCCGCCGCCGCCGACGGCGTCGGTTTCAGCCGACGATCGCCGGCAGCTTGGGCCGCTCCTGCTCATGAACCCTCGAAGGGCGACGGCGACATCGCCTTCAAACGCTAAGATCGCCAAGCGATTCTCCCACGATCGGCGGCGAAGATCTTCCTCGCTTTCACCAACCCTTTAGTTGCGCCGATCATTGAGAGTCGCCGGAGTTGTGGTGCACCGGCCACGGTGGCTTGCATACCAAAGTCAGGCCTCGCCTGGCGGCCTGATGGCCACGGCATGGCTGCTACAAGGCTGCGCACTCCTGGTCGCTCCAAGTTCGCCGGCGCTTTCTCGGTCCCCGCCGACGGAAGGACGACGCCAACCAGCAGGGACTGGCGGGTTTGCCGCCTGCCGCCAAGCTCTCCCCTAAAGTCGCTGAGCCCGATGACTAATTAGAGACAGCATGGGCCTAAGCAACGCAACACAAACAAAAGGCGAAGCACTTATCAGGTCGAACGGAGCTGACAACACGCTTTTCACCGCCTTTCCGGCTGGGCGAATCACCTTCGCTTCCCCGGGGGCACTTTGGCAGGGCGTTTCACGGCCGGGCGCCACGACGGTGGCGCTTGTTCCGCTTTCGTTCGAAGCCAGCGCCTCGACGATGTTCCGAGGTCGAACGAGCGACGGGTCGGTTGGGCGCTGCGATCACTAGAAGACGATCCCGCGACCACCGCAGAGAGGATGGTCGATTCGAGATATCTTCGCCGCAAGATGGACTTCCGCTGCTCCTCCCTCTTCTTCTCTTCTTTCTTTCTTCTCCGCTTTGAGAGCGGACTGTCACATGACCTCTTATGGGTCAAGGCTCATCGCCCTCGCAGAAGAACGCCGAAGATGCTCCACAGTTCTCGAAGGCGAAAGGCACCACTCAAACCAAACTTGAAGGATCGAAATAGAGGAGGAGAAGGAAGGACGAAGGAAAGGAGCCACCTAGATTACAGTTTGGAGGGTTCTCCGCCGAGAAAGGTTCGGAGCACCACCCGCCGCCACTTGGTTCGCCGACCAAAACAAAGAAACCACCCGAGCTTCGACCACGCGCAGAAGGTCGAACGGCCCATCCTCATGGGTCGGGGACGCCTCACAGACGCTAACATGGGGCGCGCCTATCCATAAGGGGTTGCACGCGCCCCCATGAACGCTACGGACCACAACTTCGCCATTGCTTCTCCTCCTCTCGATCCCCGATCCGCCTCCAAAATCACTTCCATTTTCCTCTTTCCTCTCGTCAGACCCTGGCTTCCACTCCCAAGACCGCCATTGCATAATGACCGTGAAGGCCGGCGCTTATTTCCCAAGTTCCGCATAAACCACTTAATGCCACTCCCGGCTCGACGTAAGCAGCTTCACTCGATATACTCCGCGCCGCACCGCTGAACTAGCTTGATGGCGGCACCGCCGATCGGTGCTGCCTCAAGGTTTACCGATCGCTTGTTCTTCCACGAACGCACTTTGGAAGAAATACTTAGAGAGCCCAATGAGGCTCGATCCCCAAAAATGCCTCACACAACGTGATGAAAACCGCCATGTGGAGCACGCCGTTGGGGTTCAGATGGTGTACCTCCACCTTGTAATAATGGAGGAGCCCCTTAACGAAGGAATGAAGGGGAGCCCCAACCCGCCAAAGAAGGGCGCAGATACGACGACCCATCACCCTCTCCCGGGTCATGCTTGCCGCCAAGCACCTCCATTGGCAGACATCCTCATGGGAGGAATCGCTTTCTCCAAACCAAGGGCGCAAGGGAAGGATGAAGCACTCCGCCACGACATCTCCGACGGCGAGTTCAGCGGACGAAAGGAAGACTTAACGAGAGGACCTTTGTTCTCGAGCTTCTCCTTTTCTTTCTATATCTTGATCTATCGCAGCAAGGCAAGGGAAATGAAGGCCGTCCTCCTCGACGACTTCTAACCCTTAAGAGCTAAGGAAGACACCGCTGTTGCCGAAAGCAAAGTGACGATGCTCAATGAACGGCGACTTATCGCCGCTGCTGGTCCAATCTGGTGACGCTGCATCGGTCCTCAATTCACTCGCTCAAACTCGACAGACGGCGGCTGCATTTAAAGGACCTACATCGTAGCGCGCCACGCAGCCTCCTGCCCCAACCCCGGATCCGATAAGCCGCGACCGCATCATCGCGAAGGGCCCACCGGACCGCAACGATCTCGAGAGCCATGAAAAAGCTCAAGGAATTCGCAACCGGGACCCGATCAAGCGTTACGGGTTCCGAAGGCCCGATCCACCAAGTGGATTCAACGCCGCCCCGATCAGAAAATCGAGCGAGGGACGAGGACAGGGTGAGCCCCCAGCGGGCCTCGAGTCGGGACGGCGGACGACCCGATCGCCCTAAATCGTGTCCGAGGCCACACTTCACACTCTCCCGCGGAACCCATCGATGGGAGACAGCCTGCTGCGCTCTAGGTCGGCGGATGACCTAGGGTCCGGTTTGGGATTGAGTAAAGAAAGGTTCTCATGGTCGCTTCATGCGCAATACCGCTACCGACAACGCCGCCGGAATGATCACCCTTTTCGAGGTCACCAGGCCCACTCGACAACCCGCTATCACCTCGACGAAAGCACGGCGTTCAGCCAACGCGATGGCAAACGCGTTAGCTCTACACCTCCAGTCCCACACTCATGACGGGCGCATTCGTGGGACTAACTAACGAAAGCACTTCCCCGAAGCGCCTCGCCTGACGAAGGCATCGCATGACGATCGCCACCCAAATTTAACGAGAACCGCCGGGGGTGTCGAAATCGACATAAGACTACCCGCCAATCGAGGCCACCTCACACACGTTGATAGACCGACCGCTCCCGACTCCGCCGGGTTTCCATCCACCGGATGCGCCTACACTCGCCAATCGAGGCTCCTCCAGACGCTGCGATAACCCCGACCGCTCTCCGACCCGCCGGGTTTCCATCCACCGGATGCGCCTCACAGCACCCGCCTCAAGTCGCTTTAAGAACTCGTGACTATGCTACGTGTTCCTCAAAGATGGTCCCTCGGGAGGATCACATACTCAAAGAAGCGCCGACGAACAAAACCTAGCGGCATTCATATAACGCTAAGTTACATAATCGCCATCACGGGCGTTATACCAAACCATCAAGACGACGCTGAATTTACGGCGCTTAACCGCTTGAGGGCATCCCGCTTGACAAGCCTCGGATCGGCGGTGATCAACAAGGCCGACGACGGGCATCGGGGCGGCGCTCGCCGATCCATTTGCCCATGGCAAGGTCGGTCACCCCGAGCTCGCGTGAGGAAAGCCTCGTCTGCGGGCGTCGGGGCGAATCATCCCCAAAGTCAAGACCAACTCACCATCAAGATCCGAGGAAGGCTAAAATTATGAGCGGCGAGGAATTTGGGCGGCAATCAAACCGCCCCAAATACCGCAACAACACCGCCCTTATATGCTTGAGGCGCAGGTTTAACCGGTTCAATGAATGAAGGCACCGTAGGCCGAGGCGCCACCACGCCCATCAAGAGGATCGCACCGCTCAGAATAAACCCCGACGGGTCTCCGACCCACTGGGGCTCGGGTTTCCTATCCACCTGATGCAAGGCCACAAGACCGGACAGACGGCCGACAAGTTTGGCCGCACCGACGCATCAGACGATCACCGACCAAGCTACCCCAAACACAAAGGCCCCGCCACGCCGATTGCATGACCCTGGCCGAGATCCATCAACCAGATAGAGATCCCCTGCCGGTTCTCCCGACCCGCCCGGGTCGGGCTATTGATTCGATACCAGGCATGGGTACCCCAATGCCCAGAAAACGAATGGGCCGCCACGCCTACCAAGCTTCGAGTTGGGGGCCCGCCAAAGGTGCTCGATGTCCCAACATACCGCTTCGAAGGCGTCTTGACCAAAGACCACTTGCCTGGACGCCTCTCCAAGCCACGGCCAGATTTATCGAAAACAATCCGACCAACTGTCGAACCGCCGGGAGCCCCTGGGCCTCAAAGCCATCTCCGCCGGAAAATAGACATCGATTATCACAAACCGTCTTCGCTCCTGGTCACCTACCCACGTATGACACCCAAGATGACCACATCGGTCAGAGGCTTCTTCCGAGGCGGCAGTGGCGGAAGGCAGTAACCCGTCACATAGACATGAATAGGGAGGAAGCGCGCCTTCCCAAGGTAACTCCCGGCAAGCGCCTCAACGCCGCCACGCTGGACCGGCCGCATGAGGGCGTGCACGCCGCCCTCGGCCGGCAGCGAACGACACGCCACCATATGTGTCCATCGCCCATTAGGAGCGCGCCATCATCCGTCAGCGCCAATCCGAGGCGAGGATCGAACACCAAGGCGTAAGACCGGACTTTTGAGCTCGGGGCCCCATCCCTTTTTTCTTTCCCCATGTAACCCGCCTTTCTCCGCCTATATAAGGGGAAGCAGACCTCCTAACTGGACGACACAATCGACAGTAATCCTAGAACTCCCAGCGATTCAGAATCTAATTCGAGTCCCACATTCACGCACCATCTTAGCCAACCCCTTCAGACGAGGCACACGGGCCGCACTCCCGACCTCGCTGTAAACACCGTGAGAACCAGACTCATTATATGGCATCTATATAAAGGAGATCGGGTGGTGGCTTTAGGATTGAGAGACACAATAGGAGTTTGGAATTCTTGAAACCCTAGCCGCCACACCTCCTTTGCCCAAAATTGCAGCCGATGCTAGTACTCTGGCACGTGCTTGCCCCGTACGTATGGATACTTTGAAGGCGTTGCTGCGAAACTTCAGCGTTAAGAGATCTGCAACTTGTGACCATGACAAGAACGATTCGCAACATGTAACAGTCATGAGGAATTGTTGGAGGAGGCACGAGGCTGGTACGACTACACCCGCACTAACGTGCTATATTGACTCTACTTCCGTTATATGTTTGCGTGTCTAGTGGTAATTCCATGATCTATAATTTATAGTGGTTTCTTGGTTACACGGTAGAAAATTTTGGTTTATGCTAGAGTAGCCTACCCGTCAGTGGTGTAGCTAGTAGGTGGGCTCGAGCCCAACTGAGCCCACCCTCCGTTCATTTGATCCTATGTGTCCTTTTTAGCACTAGCAGTCATTTTTGGCATAGAAGCGGCAAATTTACACGTACTCAGGTACGTTTGGAGGAGAAAGAAATTTTGCTGAGTGGTGAGTTACCTTTTGTGCTATATGGTTTAGTAGCCTGCTGCTTATTGAATGCATAACTTTGCAATTGGTAACTTCGTTTTTTGCCTACAAATCTGGGCTTGAACCCTTGATGCATGCAGAGACCATAGAGAGAGAAGAAGATGGCTCAACACGTCTCCTTTGTAAAGATATGGCAGCCTATAAAATCGGAGGTGCTTGATGCATGTCGTCAGGAGTTGGCGACTACGAGGGCACAACGAGGATGCCGAGTGAATGTCGAAGAGCTAGCGAGAGCGCGGGCATGTGACGATAGACAACCCACTCCGATGATGGCGAGTAGAAGACGACGCAACGTGAGTTAGCAAGTGGCTAACCGGCTGAGTGGGCTGACAATGATAATAAATAAACAATATGAGCCCCTCTTAAATAAATAAACAATATGAGTCTCTCTTCTAATATATGATTTTTTGTATCAATTATAACTGTGTCAGTGGGTTGAAAGAGATAATAGCCGATTTGTTTGATTGATTGGTGCTATCTTATTTATTTTTTAGATAATAGAAGATTACATCTCCTGGCCTTTGCATCATAAGATGCACACAATCAAAGTGCTAACTTATTTATAGATTTTCAAAAGTTTGATAAATAAATGTTACACAAGTATTTCTTAAATAATAAACTACTAGTAGTAACACTCGAACAAATGAGAATATAACACAAACTATTTAATATATTTGTCTCAATTTAGCCTATTTTTTTAGTCCAACGTTCATTTTTATCTGACTTCACTATTGCTACCCGTTCCCCATCAGTACTCATTCCACTTATCTAGTTCTTTTCGTGTCACAAACTAATAAGGTAAACATGATAGAATCACATAATACCATATATCAAATTTATGCACTACTAATTCTAGTCTACTTAACCATTAGGTGCATGCATGTAATGCATTTAAGGTAATAACACAACCAATCCACCAAAGGCACCATTTGGCACTTGTCCACGGCACCACCTTAGGAGTGAGGATAATGATCTCATGTTTATGCTCCATAGAACCATAGAGGCACATCATAGCATAAGCAACATCATAGTACTAATACATTGACGACTAATTAACAACATTATGGTTGCTAGTAGTTGAGTTTAGACCTCAAGCAAACATAGCCACATAGAAAATGATAAGTTCATACACTGATACACATAACTAAGTAATAATATTATGGTTCCCAATAGTTTAGGCCTCAAGCAAACATAGCCATAGCCCATAGGTGACAACTGATAAGTGAACAACAGTAGTAAGTAGTTACAATCTACTAATCTACTTCAGCCTCCTGGTCAAAAGTTGAAATATCCAACTAGCACCCGGCTTGGATTTTTCGCAACAACCAAAAGGAATTATAATTCACTTAGCTTCTTCGCTGCAACAAGAAATGTAGTAGCAATTGTTAACAAATTAAGTTTTAAGATGCATAATAAATTATCAAAACATATTCTCCAAAAACATTGGAGTCTATCATGAAATTTTCTCCTTATTCGGAGAATAAATGCTCTCTTGAATAGACAATAGAACTCAACATCGAGGTAAAGAGGGTGAGTTAACTTCTATGAATTTTCTTGTACCGTGATAGAATGAATTCTAGCGGCTTAATTTCTGCTGCATGTTAGAAATGTAAGCGTGGAGTTCTCTCGAGTAATTTTTGCTCCTTCAAGGACAAAGACCACCATTAATAGACTATTATAGCAAAACGGCACTTCGGCTTGAGTAGACTAAACGCCACGCAGGAGCCGAACGAGCTTTAGTGAGCCGCATGTGCTTTTTTCTTGATGAGCTGCGCCAAGAGCACTAAATATCGGACATTCTGGACAGCCTCGCGGCGTTGATTTAGCGGCGCCATTCAACGCGCGGTTGGACCTCCTCGCTACAAGTGGCACCGCGATCAAGCGCTGTGGTGCACTTTGGCGCTGGCACTTTGGCAAAGGGTAGTGGCGTGGCACTTGGTAGAATGGTAGTTAATACTTGGCACTTGGCAATTGGCATCGGCATCGGGTAGTCCGGTAGAGTACCATGAGTGCTATTGGTATATCGTACTAGTGCCTCTGCATCGTGACCGGTGCTTTTTGATTGGAGAGTTACGCATCTATAGTCTTGGAGAAGTCTTTAAAGTTTTCTTGATAATATCCATATTTTATATCCGAATATTATCCGATTATAAACTCCTGATATTCTCAGATCCGCTTGGATAATTACTATCCGTGATCCGTATCCTTATCCGAGATAACTATCCTTATCCCAGATCCAGAGATCCGGAAAATTCTTCAATATCCCAAAAACTATTCAAATCGCTATCTAAAACTTGTAGGTCGAAAGTGACTCAGGTATGTTTGGTAGAGCTCCAAATTCCAGCTTCATCTGAGATCTAAAACTTGTAGGCTAAAATAAAGTGAATTAAGTTTATATTTTTGGTCTAAAATGTAAACAAGATGATCCATCTTAACACTCTTAACGTACTCATAGCTCCAGCTCCACAGATTTGGTAGAGTTAAGAATACCCAGCTCCACTAGCTCCACAGATCTGATGGAGTTGGAGCTCTACCAAACGCATCCTTAGTCAAGTGTGCGCTAGCTAGCGGCTACATATTGTAAGACTGTAACAAATTTACGTCTCTTCCCGTTCCCCTATGGCCTAATGCAGGCCAATGTAAAGAAAAACGAAGGATACATATTGCAACTTTAAACTCGCATGGGAGAGTCGATCGGGAGAAGAGCAAAGAGACACTGCACCAGTCCACTTGCCAGTATAAAAATTACTAGGGTACCACTCAGCGCGCTCGCAAGTTCAATGTTCGACTCAAATGCAAAGCAAAACACCGCATCTGGTATCGCATTTACGTAGTACATGGGTTAACTAGTTCCTAGCTTGTTCCTCGATTACAAGTTGTGATATATAATATCATTACCCGATCGACAGCAACTCCAATTCTTCGAGATGCAGCATGTAACCGGCGGCTTTCCGTGGTTTTGGCCCTGCCGTCTCTGCAAAGTTGAACCAAAAAGGTTGTTTTGAACTCTTTTTCTTTTTTTAAATCGTCAAGTTGGCTGTTTGGATCAATGACCAGGCCTAACACGAAAGCTAGGCCTGCCAAGTTGCTGTCATGCTTTTAATTGCTGTATCTATATATATATACTACTCCCAGCTTAGTATTATATTTGCAGACTTTACAAGCAAACTAAAATGCATGTCGGATCAATTCGCGAATATATTTGTCGAGTGGAGTCAACTTCTTAAAAATTTGCGGTGGTCTTTTTCAAAAAAAGAAAGAAAAAAAAGTGAGTAGGATCGCTTTCCGCATGGCTCCGCCGCTATTGATACAGGCTCTTCAGGCTCTTTCACGGAAAGCACGGCAAGGCTGCAACCTTTCACTGCCAAACGGGCCCAGCCTCGATGAGATGGAAACAAGAATCATTAGGCCAATAGTCGGCACATTTTCTTTCCTGCAATCACGTGAGGTATCTGATGCAGACGTGTCCGAATACGTCTATATGCTACTTCAGTTAGCTATAAGGGTGCCATCTCAGTATCTTACTTAGGTGGAAGAGAGAAAATGAGGAGAGAGATATAGACCGGCTACTAATGTATAGCCAGGCTATAACTGATTTCAAGACACTTATTATCTATTAATTACATGTGGGCTAATATTTAATTTTATAGGTAATGCTATAGCTAATCCATTAAAAAAGTTGTTTATATGCTATCTATAGATGACATGGACATTTCTTATAGCTAGTACCATTAGAGATACTCTTACTTGGAAACTGTTAATGTGACGAGTTCTTCTTAGGGTACGTAGAATAGGGTTTTAACTCGCTTAGAGACAATATTAGAGATAACATCTTCAGTGGTTCGTTTTTAAAATTATTTCTCTAACTATGTTATATTATTTTCATCAGATTTTACTCTTACATTTATCACTATTTAGGTTTGTTTACGTGATTAGATTGTCTATTGCATAAGAGCCAGCATGCATGTTCTCTTTCTTCACCCCTCCCTCCTCTATGTAGGATTTTACTAACATGGTATAGCTAAGAGACAGCTGAAATGACACTGTTGAAGATGCTCTTAGTGTGATGTTAGGACAGGGACTTCACTTCTCCCAAGACATTCCCATCTTCTTATATGTTTAATTAATCCTTTAAACAAAGTGGGCAGTCTTTAACAATTTGTTAATCAGAGGTGTTTTTAAGTACAGGGACAAAAGGTTTGGCACAGATGCAATTGCCCATTAGTTAGTTCAGAGCTTTTAGCCACCTGCTTGGCTGCCGCTTACTCTTATCTGTTCAAAAATACACTCATATCAGGGTGTTTGAGACAGCTCCAGCTCTACCAAAATCTGTAGAGTTGGTGGAGCAGGGTATTTCTAGCTTCAGAAATTTATGGAGCTAGAGCTGTAGGTACATTAAGAATGTTTAGGTAGATCATCTTGTTTACATTTTAGACTAAAAATATAAACTTAATTTACTTTATTTTAGCCTATAAGTTTTGATTTGAAATTTGAAATGGGATCTGAAGCTCTTCCAAATAGAACCTATATATCGTTTTATGTATGGACTTCAATATCCAACTCCGGCCGTTGATATAGTTTTCAATACTCTATATTATGAAATAACTTTTGTAGTGACAAATCTAGTAGTATCGTTTTCACATAACCCATCTAAATAGTTTCTCAGGAACAAATGATCAGAATTAGAAAAAATTGACTGCTTGCATTTAAAACGTCATAGTCCATTGAACGGAACGAGCACCGGTCTCTTCGGAATTTTCGAACCAGGGGGCAAGCAACTGCTGCCTTGGAATATATAGATTGTTCAAGTTAACGGGTTGATATGCTCTGAACTTTCAACATCATTAGAAAATTAAAGTTTTTGCACCACTAAGGCCTTTTGGTAGTATAAAAAAGATGCCTCGATTATTTGAACAGCGAAGAATTGAGGGTGCATGTCGGCAGCTAGCTTGCTACTGGCTACTGCTATGTTAATTACAGCCTTACATGGCAGTATGGCTAATTTGGCAAAAGCTAATTTGCTGTTTGAGGGCAGTCCCAACCTATAATTTTCATGAGCAGTGTCTAGAAGAGAGAGAGCTATAAACCAATGCATAGTTTCTCAACCTATGGTTTCTATAAGCAGTGTCTAGAGGAGAGAGAGAGTAATAAACCAATGCATACACCACAAACACAGCTTGATCAGTGTGCAGAAATGTCCAACCCCGATTTTGCTCGTTTCTTGCGTCTTGGTGCTTGCGCCGACCCAGTTTCTTGCATGCGATACGGTTTCTTTGTTTTTCCTTCTCTCCCTTCCTTAATTCTTATGCCACATCAGATTTTTGCTTAGTTGACAGTGTAATTAATTCTATAGATACTAGCTGAGGTGGAGGGTTGAGACTGCCCTGAAAGCTGGTTTATTTGTAGATCAGGTTTAGGCTCTCTGACTGCTCTTAAACAAGTGGTTATGCTTCAGTCGTAGCATTTCATTATTAATTGAAAACCCAATCTGCCAGATCATATATACCAATCCCACGGGCACCCTTCCCCGGTCCCCCACCGTTTGATTTGCCCTCCGTGTGGAATCCACCCTTGGATGCCCTTGTGTCCTTTTTCTGCCGGCGACCACTGCCTTCTGCCTGTCGTGTGCGACCACGCAAGAGAGACAGCGGCAACAACCAATAAACGATAGGCGGGGCCATGGAGGTCTTCAACGTTCCTCCCAGATCGATGTTTGAGTTAGGTTTTGGGTGACAGCGTCACTGCATGGCCGAGCTAGGGTTTAGGAGCAACGTCAAGTGACCAGGCGCCGATGCCGGGAGTGGGAAACGCGTGTGTTGTGGGCACGGGCAAAAATGAGATCGAATACCAATGGACAGTGGTTCTGCTATATTTTTTATATATTTTCTATATGGATGTGGATAAAAATAAAGACAACTCAAATATGAATACAAAGATGAATAATATCGAATAGAATATTGTCATATTTTTGGTACATAGAAACCCTTTAAATTCTACGCACAGAATGAACAAAAAAAAACTAGCTTATTTGATCCAAACATTCACGAAGAACATGTAATGAAGCAAGATTTGCACTCTCGATTGAATTATGTTTCAAATAATAAATTGTGCATCTCTAATCTTTTCTGCATTTTTAGCTACTTATTTAAAATATTTTCCTAGTAAGGATAGCTGTGTTTGAATTTTAGAGCAGATTTAAAAGCTAGAAAAATCTTGCAAATAATTTTGTTAAATGCTAGATTGTGTCATAAATGTCCCCAAATATTTTTGTAATTTTTGGAGCTAGTTTGCCAATATTTAAAAAATTGAAACTTGATTTTCAAAATTTGGAAACCTTTTTGGGCCGAAACAATATCCTGGCCTAGCCCATGCGTCTGAATATCCAGATAATCCAGCCCCTTAATATGCAGATAATCTGGATCTGTATTCATATTCAATGGATAGAGCTATCGAATTTGTATTCTTGTCCGACAGAAAAAAAAAGTATTCATTTTCGATCCGATACTATCTAACAAATATCCGAACCGATAGAACATGTATTAAAAAATTGTTTAGATTGGTCAGAAGCTATTTGATCTATTTTCACCACTAGTTGTGGGCTGCTATGATAGATGGGGAAAGAGGATTGGGGGTCGATGGCAAGGTTGATGGCAGCGGTTGGTAGAAGGGGTGTCAACGGATCGAACATGATTGAATAGTGATCAAACAATATTTGTATTCATATTTTTCAAATAGATAAGATACAAATTTGAATATACTTGAATATGAATATGAATATGAATATGATTTTGAATCGAATATTAACTCAATTCGATTGGATTCAAATATCATTGTAATTTATTTGTTTCACATAAAGGAACATAATTTCACATTAAAATAAAATACTTCTCCACCTAGTTAGGCATACTGTAATATCATATACATATTGCTTTACCGAATTCGAATATGAATACAAATAGTTCGGATAAAATAACATTTAGGATGGCAAAAGTCCATACCATATTTGTTCCATTTTTTATGTGCATATGAATATTGTGAGACCATGTGAAATCACTCCATGTTTGTGATGAATGTACGACAATCTTGAGGGTGATGGAATTGTATTTGAGTGCTCGAATATGACAGATACATTTTTGGGAGTTTGCCAGGTAGAGGCCGGTCTTGCCAGTTTGTAGAGCTGATCTGACTGATGTGCATAGGTGTAGGCATGTTTAGGGATGTGGTTGCACTAGGTGTCATTGAAAATGAAAATTGGATCTGAAACTAGATAGAGATTAATAGAAAGGTCCAGAGAGGGTGTTATTCAGAGACTTAGACTGGCTAGGTAACGACTGTTTGGCCACTCAGGGGCTTCGAAATGAAAATTGTTGCTTGAATTTGGAAATGGTTCTAGGACTACAGATTCTTTGACACATATGTTGCATGATGCATATATAAACTAATGTTGGTCATGTTGGAATGAACTTATGCCCAAAAATGGTTTGCTTGGTCCATTATTGTTCTGGTGGCTTGGAGTCAACCATGGTCAACAGCGAGGAGGATCGAGACTTGATTAGGAGAATCAAGGTCTAGAATAGTCATGGATGTTGGGTGAGATGGTTAGACTCATGCAAGATGCAAGATGAACAAGAACCATAGAAGACACAAGTGGTCTAGGTCAAGCGGGACTTGTGGTACACCAGGTGACTTGAGCCTATTTGCATCTGAGGATAGTTTGGTGGCACCCAAATATGTGAGAGGCTTAGCGGCAAGGCATTGGAGCCACATGAAGGATGTCAAGCATAAGCGATGCTTCGAGGTGAAGGAATTGAAATAAGTCGGTGAGGGGCAATATGTCACTTGCCTAAAACCAGAAAAGTGAGCGGTTTGCAAAACCGTTGTAGTGGTCTAAGTGGATTAGGTCACGGAGACTTCACGAAAGAGATGACACAGCGAATTTGATCTTTCAAAGCCAAGGCTGAAGATGACGCTTTGAAAAGCATGCGTGGGTGTGTTGAGTTAAAAAAACCCGAATGTGTAATGGGTTAACATGTTCCCATAATAGCGGATAAAATCCACCTTGTGACTAGGTTAAGGTTTTTTGTGAGCCTCCATTGTATAAGGAGCTAGGGTTTGCCCTTTTGCGTTTTATCCTCTAAGTAGAATGGTGGCAATCCTTCATCAAGTGGTAATAGAAGATCAATCCAGTTCCTCAGTGACTTATTTGTGTTCTTGATGATTTTCTTGGCCTCTTGGTGATCTTTGTTTTCTCCATGCTCTAGTGTGATTTGTGCTTAGTTTAAGCTTACTAGATCATGTAGGAACCTATCTAGGATGATCTTTGAGGTCTAGATTCAATGAGCTTGAGTAGATCTCGTTTTCCCTCTTTTGCTCGGTTCTTGACCACTCTTCTCTAAAATGGAAAAAGGTAGGAACTTTAAAACAATTCTTGAAATTGTTGGGTGGAATAGGTTCTTAATATCTAAGGGTAGCTTTGTTTCAAATTTGGTATGATTTAATCTAGAAGATCAAAAGTTAGGAGGATTCAGTAGCTTGAAAACATGTTGTTTTTAGTCTGTCACATGGAGCGGTTAGATCGCCATTCCTTGCCGATCAGACTGAAGTTGTGGCGGTCAGACCGCTTGATAATTTTGACATTGAGACCGGCCTGGACATTTTTTTTTGTTGTGGTCTCTTGATTTTTTGTCCTTGTGGGTGTTAGTTTCCGCTGGTGCAAGTTCAATCTTGATCTTGAAAGCTCTCTACAGTCATGGGAGTGAAAAGATCGCCCAATACCTGGGGGGGGGGGGGGTAAAATTGTCAGTCATTCATTCCTTTGACTGTCATAACCGATCATACAAATATGAATACTAACATGGGAGAAAAATTCAGTCAGATGAGAACGATCTAAACCATGTTCACATACTATCGAAGACGATATTCGAATAAAATGGATTTTTTTTTGAATCTGGAAGACTTTATTAATTTCAAGAAAGTTACATCGAGAAGATACAATTCCTTGAATTTCTCCTACCTCGCTTTCAAAAAAAGCACACATGCCCAAAAACCAAAAAACACACACACCCTAGTGACTATCAATTCAAGACTACGCCGCCACCCATGCTTTGGGAGAAGAAATCCTTGGCCACCAGATCAACCGCTATGAAACCTCCATCATAATAGTTCGCAAGTCCGATTTCAAAGACACCTAAGCACGAGCCAATGGAAGTAGCATAAATAACTGCAAAGTGGAGATGAGATCGATTTCTTTTTAAATACCACATCATTCCTGTTTAACCAAATAGACCAACAAATGATTGTGGCCCCTAGTAAAACGACATTTTTAAACCCCTTCTCAAAACGACCTAACCAACTCCCAAACATATTGGAAACACTGAAAGGTCTAGAAAAGCCAAAAGCTAGGTACAAAAATCCCCATACCATTCTAAATCAACAATGAAAAAATAAGTGCGTAATTGTCTCCATTTTGTGACAAAAGCAACATATTGTACTTCCTTGCCAATTGCGTTTGGCCAAATTGTCCTTAGTCAAGATAACTCCTCTTCGAAGATACCACAAAAACACCTTGATTTTTAGGGGCGCTTTTAACTTCCATAAACGTTTATTCAGATTAACATCACATTTAATCAAAGCTAAATAATGAGATTTCACTGAGAACTGTCCTGATTGGCACAAGTTCCAGCGAAATTCATCATCATCCTGTGTCAACTGTAAATTGGTGATGCGTGAAAGCAAATTATTCCATTCCACCAACTTGGAACCAATCAAAGACCTTCTCCAAGGAATATTAGGATTATGAGACATAAACACTTCAGCAATAGTTATGTTTTTTTCCCTTGTAATACTATATAACCCAGGATACTGCTCTTTTAAAGGGCAATTTCCGAGCCAGCTGTCTTCCCAAAATCTCACTTGTGATCCATTATTGATTTTAAAAGTACCAAAACGAATAAAATGGATAATTCGCATAAATTTGACACCCCAAATGGTGGACCAAGAATAATTGCTTTTGAACCTTAAAGAAAAGAAAAACACCGCTGATGATTTATGCCAGTACTTTTGTATAACATATACCACTTGTAGTATATACATATATACATATAAAGTTTCAGGAAATATTAATTGCACTAAGATACTGGAATACAACACAACTGGTAAATTACCTTTAAATTTCAACAGTGCACTTGCAAAAACCACCAATATGTCATACTGGAGTCCATTAATTTCATGCATGTTAACATAGCTCATTGAGGAAGCGCATGTAGAACACAAAAGCAAGGTGGACCAAACTCACATTGTAGGCATGTTAATAATGAACTCCCCTCTTTATGCTGTGTCAATTCCATCATACACAGCTCTACAAGCCTTTGCGAAAGATTCAAGAATGGAGTTCATCTGCATGCTTATGTCTGAAGATATTAGCATCCTTAAAGCTAAATCTACAAATCCAGAAAAAACTTAGATCTTTGTTTTTCATAAATTACCTGGAGTATCAGTTTAGGGGATACAAACTTCTCCAAGAATTTTCAGAGCTTGCCTCGTAATAATAACTAAATATTTTCATCTTCTATGCTAATACAGCTGCAACATGTAATCTCACAGTTCAATACCATTTTCCCATGTTAATCAACAACAAAATTAATGCACCCAGCAATTGATCAAAGACACTTCAAGTTATAAAGCGAAGGTTGCCAGCGGAAACAGTGCAGTGATCAATTTCACAACCGATGAAAATCTTTTGTGCTTGCCTACAATTTTTCTGCTTCGAAGTGCCAAACCATCTAGGGCAAGGATCATCTAAGATCCTCCAGACCATTCCCCCTATCCTAGAAGTATAGCTTGTAAATCAACAAAAGGATAATTGGTGAAACAAGGGAAATGGAATTAAAAGCAGAGAACGATGAATTTATATCATTCTATGGTATAAATCCAAGGAAATTAGGAGCTCTTCATAATACTGCAATCATACTTGTTGGCTTGGTGTGCCTCTAAAGCTAACATTGCCTCCCCCAGCTCTGCCGAACTGAACCTGTGACAGCAGTAGGAAATAGCGATTAGTATCTCTCTGAAAACCTGATATTCAGAAAGAAAATGATTACAGTATGCTCCATAATGAGAAACAACATTTCGAAGAACCAAAGAATGGGAAAGCACATATACAAAGAACTAACCTTGACTGCACGAGGAAACAAGTGGAATCAACGACAAGATTGGCCTGAAAAAAAAATCTGTAAGGCACAAATCAATTTCCTTTGTGGTTGCCTCCCCATTCTCAACCCTGTATACAAATAAATAAGAGGAAATTGCTTGTCATAGGAAAAATACAACAAGTAATTATGGTGGGCTCACTACCGGAAAGTTTGATCAGAGAGACATCGGTCCATATGATATATTAAGAAAAGAAAATAATAAATTTAAATCCTGAAGACTAAACAGAATTGGAAGCCAAAGTATGTTAAAGGACAAAATTTCCAATCTAAGGATGTTTAAGATAGCATGGCATCATCAGCGACAATCCAACCTCACAAGCAACAGTAAAATCCGTAATTAGCTACATGAGAAAACATCAACTTTCACAAAAGTAGGATACATACGTATCTTGCAAAGGTGAATGAAAGAAGCTAAACAGAGCACACTATTCATTCTGTAAATTACTTACAATGTCATTTCAGGTGAGCTTTAAGCTCTCATAATAATGAAGTTTGCATTATAGCAATCATGAAGCTATGCTGGAATAAATTTACCTGCTAAATATTTTCTGCCACAGATTGACTGTCCTGGGAATTGTTTGGCACACATGATGCAAATACCTGAAAATATGAACAAAAGCCGTTGGCTATCAAATTATAATGCAGTGAAATGTTACTGACAACAAAAATACACCCACATTATTTTGATGTGTTCAGCTTAGCTACCCAAAGGGGAAGTTTTTACCAAAGTCAAAACTATTTTTAGCAGTGAATTGGTATTTTCAGCAATATAGCATTACCCACCAACAAAATACCATGTATATATAGCCATCTTCTTTGCTTAATATCCATAAATACCAAGTATGTATAGCTATCTTCTTTGCCTAATATCGATGAGGATCATTTAAAGAGATAAATAAGCATTGGACAATCAGCTGAAAAAGTACGTAGATCCAATAAAAAAAAAGAGCAAGCACCTGATTGACAGTACAACACTTTGCTATAGAATATTTCTGGTATCAGAAGCTGCACACAGCCAGCACTTAAATAGAAATCTCTGCTGCAACACAATTACAAAGCTAAATTATTCTTAGATAGCAGCTAACAGCAGATCATTCAGAACCATAGATATAGGAAAAGTGAAGCAAGAATGCTTATACTTTCATATCTAAGTAGTTTCCTGCTTAAGACATTTTGTCAAGCAGTTAGTACGTGATCTAATACCGAATAATTGAAAACATGATCCACGTTAGGATTCAGTTGAAAAGAAAATAGATGACTTAAAGACAACATTAACTCTTCAGCTTCAAATTTGGCGTGAGACCAATGGAGATGGCTTTGGCGAAAAAACTTTGCTCAACAATTGAAGTGACAAATGTTTCAACTACAATAAAGGAAGTGCACAAATATATGACAATTTTTTAGATGCATTCGTACCATTGATCCTGGGCAATGAAGAAGCAGGAAAATTGAATATCAAAATCATATTTTTCAATTAACAGAGGAGGAGTGCAGGAGAGAAGTAAAGCATGCCAGTCTGCGGGCCTCAGATTTATCTAACAACACGGGATATGGAACTACCATTAGAAATCGACCATGACCGAAGGCTTTTTTTTTTTACCGAAACTTGCTGCCTGATATCTAAATAGACAGCCCAAATATGACCAAATCCAGGAATGGCTGAGCAAGAAATCCACTGTAGATTAAGCAATAGCATGCAAACCTGTCGTGGTTCCCCGCGGATGTCGCCGGCCAGCCGCCTCGAGAGGAACCAGGCCGGCGTGTGGCACTACCTCAAGCACTGCGATGCCTCCTCCCAGGTGGTTCAGGCCGATGAAACTGGCCGTAGCGCGGGCCGGCCGAATGGATGGATGGTCATCAACGGTCCGTTTGGTTTGCTTCCAATATTTACCAATACTTGCCTTACCAAATTTTGATAAACATTTAGTTTGCTATCAAATTTTGATAAAATCCCCTTCTCTTTTGGCTCTCTAGGTCATTTTCTTACTAATCTTTGACCAAAACATTGATAGCAATTTGGTGATTAAATTTTGGTAAGATTTAGTTTGGTAAATTTGTTATCAAACTAAACAGATACCAAATTGGAAACTAATGTTTTAGCCATAGATTGGCAAGAAATGAACTAAAGAACCAAGTGAGAAGGAAATCTTACTAAAAATTGATAGTAAACATTTGGTAATCATTGGAAGTATACCAAACATATCCTTATAACATCCAACTTTCACAACATTGGAATTTTGCACCATTTTTCCTATGCCCTCTTGATCTGCACCTTCCAAGCATCCTTCTGCACATGCTGCTTGCAGCGCCTGATATACGACCTCTACTTAGTCCATCTGGAGAAAATATTCCTACAAATTCGTTGTTTTTCAATTTTCACCTGTGGTTTACGGATCTTTATAAATGGCCAAGGGTCAGATTGTGTACATATTGGCGTGATGTAAATGTAATTATAATCGATCATAGCATCTTTGAGATCCATAACTCTGTTTCATATCCATCATGCTGATCCATGAACGAGTTTATGGTTGTTCAGTATTGGGAAGTGATCAAAAGAGTATCGATCGATAGTTAAAAATTTACAAATATGACTTACAGGTGAAATTCCGAAGTTTAGTAGAAGAATGAACTGATTAGTTCATTCTCATTGTCGTCCTATGCCATGGCCATGGCACATGAGTACACTAGCATAAATTGAAAGGTAAAATATGCACATGTAATCAATACCATTTTCACGATTGCAATTACATTTGCCGGCGCCTTTTGCTCATATATAGCACAAAATCAGAAGAACTTTGTCGATTGATTGCAAAAACCAGCGAGCATCCATGGATACCAATATTGTCGGAGAGACATTGCTGAGCCCACCACGCGGCGCATGGCCGGGTACTGTAGTTTCTACAGTATCCATGCTGCAGTGATTTCATTTTTCTCCGGCGATGGAGACACAGTTAAATTGTACATGAACAGCTAGCTAGCTTGCACTAACAACGTGATAGATTGTACACAGGCTTCTCGCCTTAATGCTTTCTCTTTGATCATTGCATCTAAAGTCTAAAGTACGAAACATGGCTACGGCCTGAAGGTCTATTATAATCCAACTTTCTTCGTCTTATTCTCACTGTTATGGCAAATGAAGGCAGTAAGCCCGAGGCAGCAACTGCATAACTTGCGGTAAAATCATTGGCATGATCATCATCCAACCTACAGAAAATAGATCATATGAATTGGAAGACTGATCCACACATGCAAACTTGTGAGTATACCATTAATTAGAACCGCATGAAATCCATAATAATTAGTAGTTTTCAAGCATAGATGTAGAAGATTTGGAAGGTTTAGAACGAGTAGTCAATGAGCTTATGCTATACTCGGCTGAAGAAGCCTAGCTACATTAAATTGCTGCTTTTAGTATTTTTCAACATTGGATACTAACTAATAACAACTGGTGCAAGTACATTAGCTTTACAGCATCCATACTATAATTACTCTAATACAATTTATATTTATGAGTGATTTATCATCCATCACATATTAGAGGAGTGTTATACCAAAGTGCGTTCAGTCTATACAAAAAATCGCAGGGAGGCCTCATTTAATTTGTATCTGATTCCCATGTATATATATATATAATATGATAGTTGAGTTAATTCAGACTATCACACCTTATATGCATTGCATGAGGTTCATGTATTCTGCTGGCGGGAGTTCCTCTACACGTGGAATTAATTAATAGTCTTTCAACAACGATCGTCAAGTTCAAATCACTGTTACGAGCACCAAAGCTAATACTATTATTAAATAGTACATGTTTTAGTATGCATAGCTTGTAAATATAAAGTAACACCTGCCTCATTCCAATGGGATATCTAGGAGACTAGACTATAAGTTAAATTGCAATGCTTGGTGGGCTAATGCTGACGCTTCAGACTTTGAAATGTCAAGTGACAAAATGACCTAGAAATGAGATTAATACTCTATCCTAGAAAAATGGGATGAGGAAGTATAGTCCAAAGAATATATATATTTTTTATCTAGACCCCCTTCCTGCTAATAACATTTTAGTTTTCCCAACGAGATCTTTTCCTAATTGATTGTACAAACCAATTAAGGTGAATATATAGGCTAAAGAACACATGAAAATCTATGGATCTAATTAATCTCCGAGAAGTTCCCATGATAAATATTAACAATTTTTTTTTAAGTAGATAGTCCATAAATCTGTAGATAGTCCATAAATCTTACGGGCTTCTCGCAAGTTATGTAGTTGCTGCCTCTAGTTTACTGCCGCCAAATGCAAAACCTACAACAGAAAAACATGTTGAGGCCAGTTAGTTCAATCAAACATGAACTATTTGCTATGTCATTAATGTTATTGTGCAGTGTTCACCAACATAACCCACCACGACGGAAAATATGCGACATAAATTAAACAGCAGTACACATAATGATGGCAATCTTCCTTTTAAAAATCCTATTTGAGGTTTCTTCAATTAAGGTCCCATATATGTTATAATGACACCGTTTTGTGATGAACTTGTAATGAGCTCTCTGTAGGGATCTTCAACAGATCCAGAGTGCATGTATATAAAATGTGCCTAAGATGCAAGCAATGACCAAATAAACTCCAAACGACAAGATTTTGGACATAACACGATCTGCGCTGACCGGCCTTATACTGTATGTTCGGCCACAAAATTCAAAATAATTTTCTTGGTATGTGCTTCAAGATCGAAACATTGAAAGCGAACAGAAAAACAAGATCTAGCTGCACAAAATTAAAAGGTGTTTTATGCATGCAATCTCTTGCTGTGCCATACGATCTAGGATATCAAGACAAGCTTTAAAAGCAAAACTGATTAATTCACAAGCAAGCTAGGCAACCAGATCGTGTAGCACTAACTGTATATGCTCCATGCATCACAAAGATCACAAACGGTTCATGAGCAGAACTTATCTTACTCAATTAGTTTAATTAATTACCTGGATATGTAGATTAGATCTTCACACCCACACCATAGTGATTGAACTTGCAGCTCCACAGCACTCCTTGACCTTTCGTCACATCTAACCCTGGAAGACGGGGGATCAGAGAAACATGTTCAGAGCTGTGTTGGTGCGAAGAAGAGGGAGGACGAGACCAGGTCTTATTTTATAGCCGACAGGGAAGAGAGGAGATGAGAAGAGGCCGTGGGGGCCAACCATGCCAGAAACATATTTAAGGGGCAATTATTAATTAATTGGATTATTAGTGACAGGCAATGTTACTTTGCATTTAAAGACAAGAAAAACTCCCACTTGCGTGGAGTCATTTGCCTCTGCTTGGACACAGCCCCGTTTAAAATGAGTATAACCTTTTAAATTCAAACTTTCTTTGGGTACAAAAGTTCAGTAAGAATTAATAATCGTCACGGGCAGGTACTGACAGACAAGATGGACGGCTCTTTTTAATTCTACTTTGTACATGTAGGTCCCAAGGTCTGTTCTTGTGTACGCATATAATTATAAAAAAAAATCAAGTGGCATTACATGTCCTTTTGGTTTGCCGATGGACCTGTATTTGACTGCCTGATCGAATGGACTTACATTGTGAAATAGAGAAATAGCAAGATTTTTTTAAATAATACACAAAAAATAAAAAATTACAAAAATAATATGCCAAAAAGAAACATCTATCACCATTTCGAATGGTGATAGAGTTCTGTCACCAATGAAAACAGCGCTTATAAGTTTTGTGCAAATAAGTTTCACTTAAAATCATGACTGATACTTGGCTACCAATAGACTACTCCTCGGGTGGATCATATTAGTCGTACTTCTTGACCTCTTCATGAGCTTACTAGAGATTACCCAAGTCTCATAGACTGCGACCAACAGTCAGGCTCGTATATGTGTGTTCTTTCAAGAAAGCTCTGTAGGACAATATCTTTGCTAATTAAAGCCAACGTAACACATTAAGGCAATAGCCAACCTGCCTTAAGATTCAGAGAGTATTGCATCTTCAGTGGAGTGGATTGGAAAAATACTCTCCTTCAGTTAACCAATAGTTTGTTCTTCCCAGATCCTAATTCACGGGATCTCCGATCACGTAGGTTGGGTTACCACTATAGTGTAACTCACGTGGGCCTCAAACCTAGCTCCTTCAATGTATTGTTTATCACATTGCATGATAAACCCTTTGTAAAAGGGTCTGTCAGGTTCTTAGTTGTTTGGATATAATCCAAAACTATCACTCTGGAGTTTCTCAATTTCCTAATATACTTCAAACGTCTCTTTACATGTCTTGATGACTTCATATTGTCCTTAGAACTGTTCACTTTGACAATAACCGTTTGTTATCACAGTTCATAATAATAGCCGAAATCGGCTTTACAACCACTGTAAGATCCATCAAGAGTTCACGCAACCATTCTGTCTTAACAATGGCTATGTCTAGAACAGTGAGTTCTGCTTCTATGGTTGACCGCGTCAAAATGGTTTGTTTGCAAGACCTCCATGAAACAACACCTCCACCAAGAGTGAATGCATATCCACTTATGGCCTTGATCTCATCAGCATCGGATATCCAATTTGAATCACTATAACCCTCCAGTACTGCTGGGTACCCGGTATAGTGAAGCCCATAATTCATGGTACCTAGCAGGTAGCGCATGACTCGCTCGAGTGCTAGCCAATGATCATCACCCGGGTTAGATGTAAACTGGCTCAATTTGCCCACAACAAATGAGATGTCTGGCCTTGTAGTACTAGCTAAGTACATGAGAGATCCAATAATCTGAGAGTATCTCAATTGATCCCTAGCAATTCTTTTATTCTATCGAAGAATCAAGCTAGGATTATACAGTGTTGGAGAGGGTTTGCCTTTCAAGAAGCCAAAACGGTTCAAGACCTTTTTCACATAATGAGATTGCGAAAGTGTAATCCCACTCTCACCTTTGATTAGTTTGATGTTAAAAATTATGTTAGCCTCTCCTAGATCTTTCATATCAAAATTATAAGATAGGAAAGACTTGACCTCTGTAATTACATCAAGAGTTGTGCCAAAGATCAATATGTCATCAACATAAAGGCACAGAATAACTCCCTCACCCCCACCATGGCGATAATATACACCACTATCAGCCTCATTAACTAAAAGGGCAAGGGATGTCGCCTAGAGGGGGGGTGAATAGGCGAATTATAATTTTACAATTTAACATGCAGCGGAAATAAAACACCCAAAGTTTTCATCCGAGTGTCCGGATTTTATCCGGATACTCCTAAGATAAATGTCCTGACTATCCGGGTTTTAGGTTCTGACACTCCGGATTGGAGACTTTGAGTGGCCGAGGGGTTTAGCCCGGACTCTCCGGACTTTTATTCCGGATACTCCGGTATAAATGTCCGGACTATCCGGAGTAATTATGCGGATACTCCGGGTTAGGCACCTCGGGATGAAATTTGAAATTTCTCCAACTTTTAAACAATGTACTTGAACACAAAGATGATAAATACTAGCAGGAACCTAGATCAAGTAGATGCCTAGCGAGAAACTCAATAATCAAATAGATCGGGCAATTTCAAGATTCAAAATCAATTACTAAAGCAAGAACAAAAGTAAGCAAGAATGAAAGGCAAACTTGGAGACGATGATTTTTCACCCGAAGTTCGGATCCTTGAGGGGATCCTACGTCTCCGCTGAGGCGGCACCAAGCCGGGTCTCTTTCAACCCTTATCCTCCCTGCAGCACTTTGCACTGCCATGCACCTTGGTCACCCAAGACACGGGGTCTCTTTCAACCCACTAGCCGCCTGTGTTGCACCTTGCACTCGGCCGGCCACTTCTTTGATTCCTTCTCTTCGGAGGCGGAATCGGCCTTCACAAACTTCCCACTACCAACCACACAAAGCTTGGTGGCTCAGAGGCGACCTCCTAGCCGCCTAGGAGTCCTCAACCTCCAAGAGTAACAAATGCTCACGAAGAACAAGCTTGGAGATGAAATCAAGTGCTCAAACAACTCAAATCACACTCAACCCGAGCACTACCCTCTCTCACACCCAACCCTTCACTCAAAAGGGGATCACTAAGATCTAGGGTTAGAGGGGCTTTTGGGAGCTTAAGAACACCAAGAATACACCTCAAAGGACCAAGAAACCACCCCAAAAACTCTCTCCTAACGGCTACCCAAGAGGGTGCTTTAAATAGAGGTCCCCAAAAAACTAGCAGTTTGAATCACAGAAAGTCCTGATACTCGGACAATTTTACCGGAATGTCCGGACTAAATGTCCGGATATTCAAATCATCCGGACACTCCGGACTGACCTAACCGAGAGACCCAGCCGGATACTCGGACTTAAGTCCGATACTCCGGACTCGACTCAAGACCGATTTAAAACGAGCATAACTTTTGATTCCGGACCGATTTAAGTGATTTTGGACTCTATTGAAAGATAAGAACAAGGGCTACACAACCAACAAGGTCTCACTACCCAAATCTCAAAGGATAAATCCAGATTTCACCAAGAATCCAAGAGAGACCTACAATTCTCACTTTCCGTACCACCAATACCACTCTCTCTAAATTTCACAAGGATGGATCATTTGAGCACTTGATACATCTAAAAGTCATTCGACGTTGCATCCTCTTAATAGTACGGCAATCCTTAGACTCAAATTAAATCAAAGAAATCTAAGTCTTACATTCAATCCGCATGCCGTCTTCTCCGTGGATGCAATGTGCATGATGTCTTTACCAAATGATTGATGACATCTTCACCTTGTCCAACTTGACTCGATTCACCTCATGAGACTCTCGCCCCATCGACCTTGACTTGATCATCCTCTCCGACGATCTCCACGCCAAGTCGATCTTGACTTAGTCCTCAACTCTTGGTGACACCGCCGCCTTGTTGACCTCGGCTTAATGATCATCCTCCGGATACCTTGGTCATCATACACATACGGGACCTAATTCTTTCCAAACCACTCATGAAAGACATTAGTCCCAAAAAGCGCAGTAGATGTGAATAAATTGATATTTGTGAGCAATTAAGTACCACAAGTGTTTCATACGAAGAAGCATAATATAACCGAAACACTTGACATAAGAGATGTTCTCTACTAAGTGCATCATGATAAATATGTAATTGATCTATATGCACTAGAGAGATAATTGCCGATATGATGAATCAATTAAATCATGGCAAGGATCACATCTTTACTTTAAATGAAGCACATGATAGAATATACATGAATTGTACATGTGCAGATAATATTTGGAATAAGAGTAAATATGTGATCCAACTCTAGATTAAACTTCACTAAGAGAAGTGCATAAGAAGGTACACAACTAAGACATGCATGCACCAAGTCAATCTATAACAATGTGAAGTTTAACTCTAGTTAATACATGCACACTAAAAGCAAAGCACATAATGAACTCAAATGAATATATATGCACAAATAAATATGACATGAACCAATGTGCATATATATAATCAACATGCTACTTGGAGTTCACTATGCATTTGCACAAAAGGAATGCAATAACAAATATGGAAGGGATACCGAGATTGCATACCTTATCTTTGCTTAACCATCCACTTGATTTTCCTCTAAATAGATGAGACTAATACTCAACTTGGCAATAAACATGTTAGTCTCATAGCAATACAATCATATTAGAGGTTTGTCATTTGTTAAGCACTAAGTTAGGCATTTACACAATTATATAGATTGTCATTATATGCGTTTGTCATTAATCACCAAAATAACATAATTGCCTAGATGCACTTTCATTAACAACAAAGCCTGCAGATGTTAAAGTTCTGTCGAACTTCTCATGCCATTGCTTAGGAGCTTGTTTCAGACCATACAAAGATTTCAACAACTTACACACTTTGCCTTCTTGACCTTTCACTACAAATCCATCAGGCTATTACATGTAAATTTCCTCATCCAACTCTCCATTAAGGAAAGTTGTCTTAACGTCCATTTGATGAACGAGAAAACCATGTGAGGCAGCCAAGGAAAGTAGAACTCGAATAGTAGTCAGTCTAGTGACAGGTGAATAAGTGTCAAAGAAATCTTCGCCTTCTTTTTGGGTATAACCCTTGGGCACAAGCTAAGCCTTATACTTTTCAATAGTACCATCAGGACTAAGCTTCTTTTTGAATATCCACTTACATCCCACAGGTTTGCAACCATGAGGTCAATCTGTGACTTCCCAAGTCCCATTAGCGAGAATGGAATCCATTTCGCTACGGACTGCTTCCTTCCAAAGAGTCTCAGATCCGAGATGCAAAAGCTTCTGAAATACACTTGGGAGTATCATCCACAAGGTACACAGTGAAGTTATCACCAAAGGATTTAGCAGTCCTTTGTCTTTTACTCCTCCTTAGAGCCTCACTGTCATCCTTCTCAGGATCTTGTTCATGTATTTGCTCAGGGTATTCAGTTTGAGTAGTTGGTTCGGGAATTACCTTAGGAGTTTGGCTAGAAGTGTTATGTACATCTTTCATTGGAAAGATGCTCTCAAAGAAGGTTGCATCTCGAGACTCCATACTTGTATCGACAAGCACGTCAGATACCTCTGATTTCACTACTAAAAATCTATAGGCAATGCTGCGATGAGCATATCCCAAAAAGACACAATCCATAGTCTTAGGTCCAAGTTTGCGCTTTTTAATTATTGGTACATTGACTTTCGCCAAGCACCCCCAAGTGCGCAAGTAAGAGAGTGACGGTTTTCTCCCTTCCCATTCTTCATATGGAGTTTTCTCTTTATTCTTAGAAGAAACTTTATTCAGAACATGACACGGGGTTGATAGGGCCTCCCCCCACCATGCCTTAGATAATCCTGTAGTGTCTAACATGGCATTAATCAAATCAGTTAAAGTGTGGTTCTTCCTTTCGACAACCCTATTTGATTAGGGTGAATAGGAAGGCGTCCTCTCATGAATAATCCCATGTTCCTTATAGAATAAATCAAAATCATTAGAGAAATACTCTCCACCACGATCCGACCTAAGTCTTTTGATCTTCCTTTCCAATTGGTTTTCAACCTCTGCCTTATAGATTTTAAAGTAGTCTAGAGCCTCATCTTTAGATTTCAACAGACATACATAGCAGTATCTAGAAGCATCATCAATCAGAGTCATGAAATATCTTTTTCCACCTTTCGTCAACACATCATTCATTTTACAGAGATCTGAATGTATGAGTTCTAACAGTGCCAAATGTCTCTCCTCGGCTACCTTGTGAGGCTTACGGGTTGCTTGGATTGCACACAGCTTTGGCACTTAGAATCTTTGACCGTTTTAACACATGGAATTAAATTCATACTGGCAAGTCGAGACATACAACCAAAATTTATATGACATAACCATAAGTGCCAAACATTAGCCTTACCTCCATTAGAATTGTCATAAATATGGTTCACAACTTTATTGCAAAAATCAGAAAGGGAAAAGCGGAACAAGCCTCTGCACTCGTAGCCTTTGCCAATAAAAAGTCCATGTTTTGACACGACTACTTTATTAGACTCAAACACCACTTGGAACCTGTCTCGATAGAGAAGGGAACCGCTGACCAGGTTCTTATTTATTGAAGGGACATGATGCACGTTCTTCAGTTGCACGATCTTACCCTAAGTAAACTTCAGATCTACCGTGACAACACTATGAACAGAAGCATGTGACCTATTCCCCATTAGGACGGAGGAATCCCGAACGACTTGGTAAGAAGAGAACATTGAACTATCATCACACATATGCACATTAGCACTAGTATCAATCCACCATTTGGTGAACTGACTCACTGAAAGAACAGTAGGTAAATTATTATACCCAGAAGTTCTATCTCCAGTATTGCCAATGGTCACGTTGACAGACTTTGAGCTCTGTCCTTAATCAGCCTTTCTACCTTTGCGGCTAGGACACTTCTTAGCCCAATGTCCAGTCTCACTGCACACATAGTAAGGCATGTCATCTTTGTTCATCTCCTTCTTCTTGAAGTTTGTGGTATGTTTGGCTTTGTTGTTTTTCCCTTTGTTCTTACCGTACTATTGCACCATATTGGCGTTAGACAGTCTCTCAACTCCCTCCGTAGGTGCATCCTTAGCCCAAGCTTTCTATTCAATATCAAGAGACGTGATCAAACTCTCAATAGAGATTTCTTGTCTTTTATGTTTCAAAGCAATGGCAAAATTCCTCCACGAATGAGGTAATTTGGCAATAATGCCCCCTGCCACAAACTTGTTGGGTAAGGTACACTAAAAGAGTTCGAGTTCCTTTACAATGCATTGTATTTCATGGGCCTGCTCGACCATAGAGCGGTTATCAACCATCTTGTAGTCGTGATACTGCTCCATGACATACAGTTCACTGCCAGCATCTGATGCACAGAATTTAGAACTCAGTGCATCCCACAGCTCCTTCGCATCTGTTATGTGCATGTACACATCACACAGACGGTCGGTAAGAACACTAATAATGGCTCCTACAAAGAGTGTGGTGGCATCCTTGAACTCTTTTTCCTTTTCAGGAGTAAGGGTTCCTTCAGGTTTGCCAGCCACAACCCAGTAGACGTTCATAGCTGTAAGCCACAGAGTGACTTTGACCTGCCATCTCTTAAAATGCACACCGGTAAATTTTTTCGGCCTTAGTGCATCAGCAAAGTCAGCCATTGATAAACCAAAGTGCCTAGAATAAGGTTTTTGGATTGCTGGATAAATCAGCACTTTCAGGTATAATTCGAACAGTAGATAATTCATGAACACAAATTGATTGAGAAGCCTACACATTAAGTACAATTATATTGTAGACATGCATGTAACAAGACTACACATATGCCCCTCTAATATACTAGAAAACAATAGCAATAAGATTGAAAATAGCGAAGACATCGAAACGTACGGGTCTTCTTGAACGGAACTCGAGGCATGGAATGAAGTAGAGGACCCCTTCGCGACGATTAGTAGACAAGATAGATCACGAACGGAGAGGAAGCAGATCGCGAGCAGTCGTGTCGAGCGCTTCCCAAAAACCTTATTCGCCCTCTCCGGTATAGAATCTTAAGAGCGACAGGTTTCAGAGACCTTCTCTCCCGATGACCAGTGCACCCCGACGCAGCAGGATGGAGCAGCCTATCAGTGGCAACACAACAAAGAGGAAGAGGCAAAACCCTAGATTTTCTATTCTTCTCCTTTTTCAGGTGGAAGCCCAAGTGGTATATATAGGAAAAGACCGCGAGATCAAAGGATGATGCAATTTCCATATCTTGTAACCAATCACGGATTTTTCGGAGAGCAAAAGAATAAAGTGCAAAAGAAGGTTGTATCTGCGCAAACTACTAGACCAGATTTTGGTGGACCATTCACGTAGGTGCCGTGCCCCCGCGCCCTTTGCCCCAGCCCGGCGAGGCAAGGCAAGGCGAGCGAGTGCGTGTTCTTCTCTTTATCTCCCACATAAGCTAGTGGGATGGAGCACACTCCATTATTTAAGTTGGTGTTGCTCCACTTCAACTAGCATGGTGGTACTAAAGAGTTTTACACCTCCTTTATATAATGGGTCTTTGAGATTTATTTAGAATTATTCTCAAATATTTATGGGTCTAGCCCATATATTCCAATATGGCGCGTTGTTGATGGCATACCAGTACAGGTTCCACCACTACTACGGAAAGGGCATTTAGTCCCGGTCCAAAACTGCCTTTAGTACCGGTTTTTGAACCCAGATAGTTATCCGGATCGATGCTCAAGGGCATCGCCCCGGTTCACTCACCCGATCGATGGAGTATCAAGATCGGTTCGAATTCACACGTGGCAGCGCATTGGGAACCTCGAGTTTCATCAAGATCGGTTGGTGTCTCCAACCGCATCGATGAGTTTATCATCGCATGCTGTTAGTTTCTCCAACCGTACTAATGTTTTGTATATATATAGGTCTATTTCTCCGTAGCTATTATATATATATGTGTGTTAAATCACAACTAATTAAAAGCACAGATAATCAATCATGCACTTTGCCCGATAATTAAATCATGAACATTCATTAATAAATTTAATTACATCTAATGTATTAAAATATGTACACATATTTGTTCTTCTAATGTATTACAATATATATGTACACAACTTTATATATGTACACAACTTTAATTATACCATCTGTACGGTTCGTATTGAACCGCATCGATCTCCCCGCAGCTCGTGAGCCGCTGAACCGGACTGATCTAACTATCGGTCCCGTTCGCATGAACCGCAATCGATGGGCCGGTAGCAAAGGTCGATTCTGTAGTAGTGCACGTCCCCGACGAGTTCACCAGTTGGGTGAACTTGGACACATCCGTGTTGATGCCCGGCTCGCCGATGCGCACGTGGAACACCCAGACTCATGGCCATGTCTATCATAGCAAGCTCGTTTAGCAACGCGTGGGAGCTCCAGCGCGAGATGATCAAGAGGCGTGGCCAACGTCGGATGTCCCACCAGTCACCGCTGGGCTCGCCCGCCGCGCGCTCTAGCCCGAACGCGCTGCGCAGCATCACACGGAAGTCCACCATGGAGTGCCCCGATGGTGTCTTGGACGCCACGCGTCAACGAAGCAATATCGGATGCGCAGTCGCATAGTCAAAGGTGATGGCCGGGAGCGCGTTCTTTTCCTGTTTGCTTTGATGAGCTCACTCTGCTGGATGCGAATTGATCTAGGCTTTGCTTCATAGAGCTTCGTGCTAATAATATGTTGTAAAACGTAATCATTCACCCACGATCAATCAACAGTATGCCAACAAAATCACAATAATAAGAACTAGAGCACACACAAAGTAAGGGGCAAAGTTCTCTCAATTTATTAGATTGATTCTTGCATATAGGGATGCCCAATATATAAAGAAGCACAAGAGATGAGTTCGGATTCGCCCACACATAAAAGATAGATTCTAACCGAAATGGTTACGGATATCTTATCTCATAACAACAGCTAGCTTTTTCTTTTCCTAATGACTTGTGATTGGACGTCTGATTTTTTTGGATGCCTGCAATTTTTTTTCCTATACATGCAACATTTTATTCCCATGCATGCAATATTTTCTTTCGATAATAGTACAAATATCGACCCAGATCATCGCAATATTTTCTTCCCATGCGTGCAACATTTGCAATCACTATGTGCAACAAAAACGCTAAATAACAGTAGGAATGTGCATGAAAAAAATGTTACATACATGGGAAAAAATGTTGTGCCAACGCGTCTGAGAAAAATAGCTGCGATCGGACCCCCAATTGCTAGCACTCGCCTTTTTCTTTTAGAAATTTTTAAGTTAGTTGAGTGAAACCCTTCTTTTCTAGAAATTATCACAAACTAATTTTAGAATCTATATAAAAATAAAAATGAACAACTAAAATTACATTTAAAATTGAGGTAATATTCTCAATATATATAACTCTAACTAAAACTAAATTATGAATGAGAATAAAAGTGTTGACACCCTCCCTTTTGGTATGGAATACTAGAAGACCTCATGTGTATATCGTATTAGTCCTATGATCAATGGCTAGTATACATTTTACAACATGGTGATCACATTTATACACAATATATATCTTAAATATGAGGTCATCGACAATGTTAATAATACCTGATTCATGTATAATCCGCTCGTCACCGTGACTGGTCCAACATGTATACCGCTTTTGAAAGCCCTTAAAATCAAGTGTGCCTTCAATCTAACTAAGTTTTGAAACATCCTCAAATTCTCGCAATTAATGCATGGATAAGACATAAATTGTACCCTCTTGTTAAACATATCCTCCTCCATGGCTTTTCTAAATGCAGACTCCATTAATGTACTCGGCATTCGCACGATTCTCAGCATGCATCCAGCTTCGATCAGTGTAAACTACGCATATAATGATTAGTGTTAAATATTGAAGTACACTAGGAATGCACATACACACATTCTTAAATTAAAGCACAAATTAACTAGCTAAACCCTATCCTAAATAATAAACCACGCTATTACATCTTGAATGTAATGCAATTATAACCAATTACTATCTTAGATCACAAAGAACAAATGGATCTGCAGCAAGCTAGATCTAAACAATCTTCAATTCTCACTTTACCAAGATAAATCTTGAATATAATGCTATTAGAACCAATTATTAACCTTAGATCACCAAGAACAAATGGATCTACAATCACCCTTCAAAATCAATAGTCTCCTTTCACCAGATCATCTCACAACCATAGCCACCTCAAAGATAGATCATAAAACCCTAAAAACACTAAGTAGGTTGGGGCTCTGTATTATATATTGCCAGGATATGTCACATACGGTTTTATCCACCAACCATTAGTGATGTTAATTCATATCACTGATGGGTGGTGGATAAAACCGTTAGTGATATCTATTGATGTTATCACTAAAAGTTTTAAACTAAAATTGTATGTGGTATCAATTTATTATCACAGATAGTTTGTGGATAAAACCATTAGTTATGATATCAATAGACATTATTGATAGTTTTGTCCACCAACTAGCTATGATATCAATTATCACAAATGGTTATTCTAAAACCGTCTTTGAAAGGACCGATATGTCGCCTAGAGGGGGGGTGAATAGGCGTTATTTCAAATTTAAATGCGCAACGGAAATTTACTATTCGGATAGTCCGAAAATACCTTCGGACTGTCCGAGTGGTTCGGATAGTCCGAATGTCTTTTTCGATATCTCAATCGCTGCAAGAAAACCCTAAAAAGTAGATCTCGAGTTATTTGAGGGCTAGATTACTACCAAATAAAGTTTCTAAGCTAGGACAACTTCCAGATAATGAGATCCACCCAATATCTATTGCATGAAGCTACCAAACCCTTGAATCCCCAAAAGATTAGGCTAAGCACAAAAGGACAAGTTCAAAACTTACAAACAAGAGAGATGCACCGATTTTTCTCCGGGTTCGGATCCTTGAGGATCCCACGCTCCGCTGAGGCGGCACAAAGCCGGGTCTCTTTCAACCCTAATCCTCTAGGTGTTGCACTAAGCACTCACCTACTTTTCTTTGAATCCTTCCCTCATGGAGGTGGATTCAACCTCACAAACTTCCCGGGGCGCCCCACACGAGCTTGGGGGCTCACCAAGCAACTCCTAGCCGCCTAGGAGTCCTCAACCTCCAAGAGTAAAAGATCCGCAAGAGATTCGCTTGAAGATGACCCAAGTGCTCAAGATGAATCACAAACTTTAGAGCCTTCAAACTCTCAACAAGATTTCCCCCAAAAGATTTGCTAATCAAGAGATCAAGAGGGAAGAACACTAGAGCTCAAGAGTGAGAGGGAGCACAGCTCAAAATGAATTGAATGCACTTCTTAGTGGGTAGGTGGGAGTGGGGGAGGTATTAAAGGCCTCCCAAAACTAGCCGTTTTTCACTTGATTAATCGTTCGGATAGTCCGAACCCATGTTCGGATAGTCCGAACCAATAGAACTAAGGCAATGGAACACTCAGTCCGGACAGTCCGAACGTCCCTTCGGATAGTCCGAACCTAATTAGAACAAGGGCAACAGAACACACTGTTCGGATAGTCCGAACCATACTTCTGATAGTCCGAACCAATTAGACTTAGCCCTAATCGAGAGGGGTCGTTCGGATACTCGAACCGGTGTTCTGACATTCCAACCAAATAGAATCGACCAACAGAGAGGGTCACTCGGATACTCGAATCGAGGTTCGGACATTCCGAATCGGATTTTGCCAGAGCAACCGAGGGTCCAGCTCGGACATTCGAACAAATGTTCGGATATCTCAACTAATTTGAACACTTTGCCCTAGGACTTCACACATTTACCCATACTTAGACTAAGATTCATCTTTGAGCACATTCGATCATTCCAAAGCTATTTCTTGCCCTATCCTCTTTATAGTACTACCGTCCTTAAACTCAAATAAAATTAAAAGTACATACTGTGAATGCTGAGTTTAGTCGACGCCTTTTCTTCTTCAAATTGAGGATCTCTTTTCTAGTTTACTTTTCCATGAGCGTATCTATCTGCTCACCATACTCAAAACACTCATTAGTCACTTAATCTTGTTGTCATTAATCACCAAAATCATTAAGGGGCCTAGATGCACTTTCAATCTCCCCCTTTTTGGTGAATTGATGACAACACGATTAGATTTATGATTAAAATTGGAAAGAGAGTATTTGAAAACCAAATACACGGAGAAGCTCCCCTAAATGTGTGCATTGAAATAATTTTGGTGGTGGAATGTCAAATGCACATATTTACTTTAAAGATTTTATGCAGAGCTCCCCTAAATTTCGCCGAGAGAGTATATAACAAGACATATAGCAGATAAATTGCATAAATGGATATGACATGATATCACACAAATGCATTGCTAAAGAGAAATGTAATTGAGCTATTAAATTCAAACATCCAACAATTAAATCCAAACAACCAACAAGTATACGCAGCAAAGGTTTAACTTAACAACCAACCAAGCAAAAGCGAAAGATAAAACTAATCTCCTCACTCCCCCTTTGGCATCAAGGCACCAAAAGGGTCACTCCTCACTGCCATCATCGCTGCCGTCGCTGCCGTTCTCCGAGCCAAGACGCATCGAGAGTCGCCTCATCGTCACCAGAGGCGCCAAGTGGCCGGAAGGTCAAAGAGCTGCCAGGTCGCCGAATCAACTGTCGCTGAATCAGACTCTGACTCGGATTCTGAAGAACAAGACAGATTAAGCTTCCCTTTTATGACATTAAGCTGACGGCGAGTGTCGGTGATCTTCTCATTCATCTGTCGGATCTTCCCGTGGTTCTTGATCCCAAGGCGTAAAATTGCAGAAGCATGTTCTTGATGGAGCCGCTGGGGAAGAAGGATCACCTGAAGCGGGCATCGCTCAAGTGGCACCTGACCTGGTCGAGGGCGCTCAAGGAGGAGGCACTGGCTGAGCTGGAGGAGGTGGAGCCTCGATCACACGAACACGATGACGCACATGCTCCACATCCTTAGCAAACCACAACCCGAGATGCTCTCCACCATGCACATCACATAAGGCGCGATCCACAAGCCGCTGCATGGGCTAAGGGAGTTGAGGCGAATCTCTTGCCAAATGAAATCAAACACATCAAACGGCCTAGAACCTTCGCCAATCCTCAAGAGCAGGTTCCTAGAGTAGGAACTGATGTTGGTGGCGTCTCCCTCCTTGGGCCACAAGGTCTTCCTCAGCAACTTGTACAGAATAGCATAGAAAGGCTTCAAACCTTTTGTAGTGCCCAGCTTGAAATTCTGGGAGCTGTCATACAAGGGAGTCAAATCATTGATGCTGGAGGAGTCAAAAACATGAAGCTTGTCTAAATTCTCCCAGCCCTCGGTGTTGAATCCAATGCAACAAGAATCGTGCCTTGGTCACCGTGATAATATAGCTCATCAACCATGAACCACATGGTGCACTCAAAGATCGGTGTTTACATACTGTGGTCGCATAGAATCGTGCCACAACTTCATTGTTCCATTTGCACCTGAAGGACATGATCTCTCTCAGACAGACGCCACAAGCAAAGAATCACCTCATTGAATACTGTGTCCTCCTGCTGTGCCATATAGTCCCAATCGATGTATTGCATTAAAGCTACTGGGTTCTTCTTCTCGGCGATAATAGAATCATAAAAGTCCTGCTGAAAATGGTTCCAAAATCTCTTGTCCACATAGTCTTCTTGCAAATACAGCAGCGGATCCTGACTCCTGTGCTGACGGACCTCTTTGCCTCTTCCTTGCCCAACACAGTAGTCGACCTTCTTCTTTGGAGTCACACCCATTGGAGTAGCACGACAGGTGGTGAATCTCCAATGGTCCAATCAACAAGACCTTCCTGCTACCGAGTGCTGCACACTTGGCTGCCCTCAACCTAGGCATAGCACCCTAGGATCCTCAAAGACCACCGCCTCCCCGACCTCATCTCCTTGATCACCACCACCCTGACTTGGAGCACCCTTATGAGATGACTTCTTCCTCTTGCGAATGACTTGGCGCTTCTGCCTCCCGGCTGACTGAGCGAGAGGAGACTCCGGAGGGGAATCCTGAGGAGGATCAGCGGGGGCCGCCGAGGAGCCACCGGCGGGAAGATCATGCCTAGCCTTCTTCGAGCGAGCCGCATCGATGTCCGACATGCCAGAATGGGGATTGCCACCTTGAGAGGGATCCATCTAAAGGTATACAAGGGTTGAAGCAAGATTAGACACTAATTATAACCTAGATGAACAATAAAGAGTTGAAATGAAGTCACATTCTCCGGATAGTCCGAAGTTATCTTCGGATAGTCCGAGGGTTTCTTCGGATAGTCCGAACCTCTTCGGACATTCCGAATGGAAACTCGGACATTCCGAGGTGACAGTTCACAAACCCTAAATTTTCAATCTAGGTGATAATTCAACAAATTTAAGATCTAATCATAGGATGACTATCCTAGCAAGGTCTAGGATGGTCTAGAGTCCAAGGGTTCTCAAGATAAATATGAAAATAACCGACATTAGGAGAGGTTTGAACCAACCTTTTGAAGAATAGAAACCGGAATCCAAGGCAAATCCGGAGCACAAGGATGATGGAGGTGAACCCCTTGCCCTTGGAAAAGGTCTTGAAGCCCTCAAACCGCAAAATCTCCGGCCAAAACCCTAGATCCAAGTGCTAGGGCGGAGTAGAGGAGAGAGAAACCGAAAATATGAAGTGAGGGGAAGAAAGGAGGAAGAGAGAGGGTCGGGCGGCTTAAAAAGCCCGAGGCCCCACTTTCGACAAATCCAACTTAAGTTCGATAGTTCAACTATTCGGATAGTCCGAATGGAATTTCGGACAGTCCGAACTGTTTTCTCAGGATGGCATGAAAATAAAGGCAGGAATGACTCCGGAGCGAGAAATAGATGAGAGGACCTAAAGAGTCAAGTCATCAAGTGATCAGCAAGCCATGCAACAATTCAAACCATGATCACAGGATGATTGACAGATCCAAGATCAAAACCAACCAACACAATAAGATAAGAGAAATGAAGAGAATAAGGTTTTCCAAAAGACTTTTGCAATCACCAATCAACGTGAGCATGTTTCAAGCCAAATTAAGAGAGTCTAGAATATTTAGTCCACTCCTCAAATCACAAAACCTCTTCTCATCAAGTGGCTTGGTAAATATATCGCTAATTGGTCAATTGTGCTCACATGTTGGATATCGATATCGCTTTAGTGGAATGATCCCTTAGGAAATGGTGACGAATATCGATATGCTTTGTATGGGAATGTTGGACGGGGTTGTTGGCAATTTTTATGGCGCTCTCATTATCACACAAGAGTGGAACATGGTTATAGGTTAGGCCATAGTCATTTAGAGTTTGTCTCATCCAAAGCAATTGCGCACAACAACTCCCGACGGCTATATATTCGGCTTCGGCTGTGGATAGGGCTACGGAATTTTGCTTTTTAGAGGACCAAGAGACAAGTGATCTACCCAAGAATTGACAAGTTCCCGAGGTACTCTTCCTATCCACCTTACATCCGGCATAATCCGCATCGGAATACCCAACTAATTCAAAAGATGAGCCTTTATGATACCAAAGCCCAAAATGAGGAGTGTGCACTAAATATGTCAAGATTCTCTTGACAGCCACCATGTGACACTCTTTAGGAGCGGCTTGAAACCGTGCACACATGCACACACTAAGCATAATATCGGGCCTAGATGCACAAAGATAAAGTAGGAAACCGATCATTGAGCGATATACCTTTTGGACGACCGGTTTACCTTCTTTATCGAGGTCTAGATGCCCGTTGGCTTGCATTGGCGTCTTGATTGGCTTGGCGTTCTCCATGCCGAACTTCTTGAGCATGTCCTTGATGTACTTTGTTTGGCATATGAAGGTTCCTTCCTTAAGTTGCTTGACTTGAAAACCGAGAAAGAACTTCAACTCGCCCATCATGGACATCTCAAATCTCTTAGTCATGATCCCGCTAAATTCCTTGCACAAGTGTTCATTAGTAGATCCAAGATGATGTCATCAACATATATTTGACATACAAACAAATCATTATCAATATGTTTAGTAAAGAGAGTAGGGTCGGCCTTTCCGACTACAAAACCTTGACCGAGAAGGAAGTCGCGAAGACACTCGAACCACGCCTTGCTTGCTTAAGTCCGTAGAGAGCCTTATGTAGGAAGTAGACATGGTCCGGATGGTTCGGTCTTCAAGTCGGTGGTTGCTCAACGAGACCATTTCGAAAGTGGTCCATTTAAGAAGGCGCTTTTCACGCCCATTTGATACAACTTAAAATCATGGTGAGTAGCAAAGGCAAGTAATATTCTAATAGATTCAAGCTCGCTACGGAGCATATGTTTCATCGAATCCAAACCTTCGACGGCGTGAAGCCTTGAGCAACTAACCGGCTTTATTTTCGTCACTATTCCGTTCTCATCTTGCTTGTTCCGAAAAACCCACTTGGTTCCAATCACATTTTGCTTGGGCCTTTCGACAAGCTTCCAGACTTGGTTCCGTTCGAAGTTATTCAACTCCTCTTGCATGGCCATCACCCAATCCGGATCTTGGAGCGCTTCATCTACTTTAAGCGGTTCAAGAGAAGACACAAAGGAGTAAAATTCACAAAAGTTAGCGACACGAGATCTAGTAGATACTCCCTTGTTAATGTCTCCAAGTATGTTGTCGACCGGGTGATCTCGTTGTACACTCTGATGGACTCTTGGATGAGGTACGGTTGCGTTGGTTCTTTGGATGGGACCCTCATCGTCTTGAGTGGCATTCGAGCCGTCTTGAACTTGCATTGAAGACGAGGAGTATCATCCGGATCGCCCATCGTCGATCATGAACTTTTTGAGTTGAAGAGCTTGGAATTACATCTTGCTCAAGCGGTCTTACTTCTCCAATTGCCGCTTGATTGCTTCAAGACGGGGTTCTTCCCGTCAATCACAAAGACGATCAACTTGTTCTACTTGAGAACTGTTAGTTTCATCAAATGTCACATCACGCGAATTTCAACCACACCGTGGTGTTGTTGAAAACTCTCAGATGCATAGGCATTTGATCCAAGCCAAGCAAGAAACCTTCATCTACTTTAGGAGCAAATTTAGAAGACTTAGCTTTCTTGTTGAGAATGTAGCATTTGCTCCCGAAGACTCGGAAGTAGGACACATTTGGCTTCTTGCCGGTGAGGAGCTCGTACGCCGTCTTCTTCAAAATCTTGTGGAGATACAGACGATTGGTACTATGGCACGCAGTGTTGATGGCCTCCGCCCAAAAAATGTCGGAAACCTTGTACTGCCAAGCATCGCGCGCGCCATCTCGATGAGGGTTCGATTCTTCCTCTCGGCTACCCCATTTTGTTGAGGGGAATAGGGAGCCGAGAACTCATGTTTGATGCCCTCTTCATCGAGGAACTCCTCAACCCCGGTATTCTTAAATTCTGTGCCGTTGTCGCCCCGAATTTCTTGATCTTCACCTCAAACTCGTTTTGAGCCCTTCTCATGAATTTCTTCAAGCTTCCTTGGGCTTCGCTTTTATCATGCAAGAAAAATACCCAAGTAAAGTGCGAAAAATCGTCAACAATAACTAACCCATACTTGTTTCCTCCGATGCTTATGTAGGCAATTGGGCCGAATAGATCCATGTGAAGCATCTCCAGAGGCCTCGAGGTGGTCATCACGTTTTTTGCGGGATGAGTAGCTCCAACTTGCTTCCCGGCTTGACATGCGCTACACACCCTATCTTTCTCAAATACAATATTCGTTAGTCCAAGGATGTGATTGCCCTTAATGAGTTTATGAAGGTTCCTCATACCAACATGGGCAAACCGGCGATGCCAAAGCCAACCCATGCTAGATTTAGCCATTAAGCACGTTTCAAGGTTCACTCTATCCGTATTGAAGTCTATGAGATAGAGGTTTCCCTTTATACGACCCTTAACGGCTATTGAACCATCATCCCTCTTAATGACATCCACACCCTTATCACTAAACACACAATTGTAGCCCGCTTCACATAATTGAGCAACGGACAATAAATTGTAGCTTAGTGATTCGACAAGTAATACATTGTTTATATGAAAGTCATTAGTAATAAGAATCTTACCTAAACCTACCACTTCACTTTTTTCCGTTGTCGCTGAAAATTATACTTTCACTATTTGATCCATTGGCTTCTAATTGTGCGAACATTGCCCTTTCTCCGGTCATATGATGTGTACATCCGCTATCCAAGATCCAACTTGATCCACCGGAGATGTAGGCCTACAAAATGAACTTTAGTTTTTGCTCTTTGGTACCCAAACTTGCTTAGGTCCTCGCACGTTAGTAACAAGTGATTTAGGGACCCAAATAGATCGCACACAAGAGTTATCTTTGGGCTTACCCCCAATATGACAAGCAACTACCCGACCTAAGTTAGTTTTCTTGAGTACATAAGATGCAAAGAATGTAGAGTGAGTTTTGAACTTAGCGTTTTCCTTGCTCTTAACAAATTGGATGGGCTTGTTTAAAGGAGCAACCACAATATTGCCCTTTTTCCCTTTTGGCGGAGTGTATCCAAGCCCATGCTTCATAGCGTTACCTTGTCGCTTACCTAGGAACTCCTCTAGTCCCTTACTTGCCTTGTAGGACTTTTGAAGTCCATCTTCGAGCATCCCCTTGAGCTTCTCATTTTCAAATGCTAACACTTGCAATGTCTCAAGGTTAGTGGCATAAGTATCAAGATTAATGTTGTAGCATCTAGCGATCCATTGCTCGAGAAGGTAACAAAGAATTGGAGTTAATAGTCGAGGTAATCGGAGGGCTATTCTTGAGATCAACAAGCTTCAACTCAAGAGCCTTGCAAGCGTCCTTCGCCTTAGCAAGTTCCTCTTCAAGTGAAGCGTTGGTGATCTCGAGACTAGTCACCTCGGATTTTGTCAACTTGGAATTCTTAACCAAATCCTCGTTTTTCTCTTTTTCAAAAGATAAGCTCTTCTCTAGCTCACGATTTTTCTCTTTTTCGAGGATGAGCAAATCCTCTTGAGCCTCGAGAATAGCTTCCTTTTGTTCTACAACTTCCTCCAATTTTTCAATATCTTTTAAGAGCAAATTTAACTTATGAATATCAATGTTTTTCACAGATTTAAGCATGGTGTTAATGTCATCATCATCACTATCGCTATCGTGCTCATCTAGACATTCATTAGCAATGGAGCGAGTGCAATCTTTTGATGATACCTTATGCCCCTTTGCCATAAGGCACATTGGAGCGTTGTCGTCGTCATCGCTCAAGTTGTCGAAGAGGCTCTTCGACGTTGTTGAGGTGGTAGGCACGGCGATGGCGACGGAGGCAATTCCTCCTTCCTCGTCGGAATTGGACTCGGAGTCGGAGTCGGAGTTGGAGTCGGTGTCGGAGTTCCACTCCTTTCCAATGTAGGCACGACCCTTGCCTTTGTACTTCTTGCTCTTCTCCTTCTCCTTGTCCTTGCCCCGATACTTGTCTTTCTTGTGCGGCTTCTCATCTTTGCCTTCCTTATGCGGACACTCGGCAATGAAATGACCGGTTTCGCCGCATTCATAACATCTTCTTGTGGAATGTCTCCCCTTTGATTTTCTTCCATAGTTCTTTGAATGACCTCCTTGTTTGACATTCTTCTTCTTGAAGAACTTGTTGAACCTTCGCACAAATAGGGCCATATCCTCATTTGTCAATGGACCACTAGACTCTTCATCCTCACTTGTGCTTTCTTCGGCTTGACGCACAACTTTGACGGCCTTGAGGGCAATACCTTTCTTCTTGCCCGACTTGAGTTCTTCAACAACTTCAGCTTCCTTCACCATCATCTCGTCCATCATGAGCCGGCCAATGACATCGTGAGGTGTCAAAGTATCGAAGTTGGGCCGATCTCGTATCAACTGAACAAGGTTGCGGTTGGTAGGAGTGATCACGCGAAGTATAATCTTCACCACGGCCTTGTCAGAAAGATCAGTGCACCCAAGACCCTTTGCTTGATTTACGAGCACCATCGACGGCCAAACATCTTAGTGTATGATTCACCATCTTCGTGGTGAACCGACTTAGCTCACCAATAATGAGCTCTATCTTCGATTCTCGGACGCTTGACACTCCTTCATGACCGACTAGGAATCTATCCCAAATAGCCTTTGCTTCCTCCATCCATCGACTCGGCTGAATCGGAATCACTCAAGGCGTTGAATAAGGCATTGACTGCCAAATCATTGAAGTGTTGATCTTTATCTTCTTCGGGAGTAAGATTCTCGGGATCATTAGGCTTGAAACCTGTTTGCACAATCTTCCAAATAGAAGGGTGAAGCGATCTCAAGTGCATCTTCATCTTATGTTTCCATGCCGCATAGTGAGTGCCATCGAAATGAGGCGCTCGACCGGAGGGCACGGAGACATATGAGGAAGAGCTTGAGACACCGAGGGAACGATAATCAAATGGAATTGCAACCCCAATACCGGCGCCCGTGCCCTTATCTTGGTCATGGGCTTCGGTATTCTTATCTCCTGTTTGCGACATAATGATTCTCCAAGCGGTTAAGCCAAACTAAGGAGATTTGGCTCTGATACCAATTGAAAGGACCGATATGTCGCCTAGAGGGGGGGTGAATAGGCGTTATTTCAAATTTAAATGCGCAACGGAAATTTACTATTCGGATAGTCCGAAAATACCTTCGATCGTCTGAGTGGTTCGATAGTCCGAATGTCTTTCGGATATCTAATCGCCGCAAGAAAACCCTAAAAGTAGATCTGAGTTATTTGAGGGGCTAGATTACTACCAAATAAAGTTTCTAAGCTAGGACAACTTCCAGATAATGAGATCCACCCAATATCTATTGCATGAAGCTACCAAACCCTTGAATCCCCAAAAGATTAGGCTAAGCACAAAAGGGGACAAGTTCAAAACTTACAAACAAGAGAGATGCACCGATTTTTCTCCGAAGTTCGGATCCTTGAGGGGATCCTACGTCTCCGTTGAGGCGGCACAAAGCCGGGGTCTCTTTCAACCCTAATCCTCTAGGTGTTGCACTAAGCACTCACCTACTTTTCTTTGAATCCTTCCTCATGGAGGTGGATTCAACCTCACAAACTTCCGGCAAGGCCCCACACGAGCTTGGGGGCTCACCAAGCAACTCCTAGCCGCCTAGGAGTCCTCAACCTCCAAGAGTAAAAGATCCGGCAAGAGATTCGCTTGAAGATGACCCAAGTGCTCAAGATGAATCACAAACTTTAGAGCCTTCAAACTCTCAACAAGATTTCCCCCAAAAGATTTGCTAATCAAGAGATCAAGAGGGAAGAACACTAGAGCTCAAGAGTGAGAGGGAGCACAGCTCAAAATGAATTGAATGCACTTCTTAGTGGGTAGGTGGGAGTGGGGGAGGTATTTAAGGCCTCCCAAAACTAGCCATTTTTCACTTCAGCCCGACACTGTTCGGATAGTTCGAACCCATGTTCGGATAGTCCGAACCAATAGAACTAAGGCAATGGAACACTCAGTTCGGACAGTCCGAACGTCCCTTCGGATAGTCCGAACCTAATTAGAACAAGGGCAACAGAACACACTGTTCGGACAGTCCGAACCATACTTCGAATAGTCCGAACCAATTAGACTTAGCCCTAACCGAGAGGGGTCGTTCGGATACTCCGAACCAGTGTTCGGACATTCCGAACCAAATAGAACTGGACCAACAGAGAGGGTCAGCTCGGATACTCCGAACTGAGGTTCGGACATTCCGAACTGGATTTTGCCAGAGCAACCGAGGGGTCCAGCTCGGACATTCCGAACAAATGTTCGGATACTCCGAACTAATTTGAACACTTTGCCCCTAGGACTTCACACATTTACCCATACTTAGACTAGGATTCATCTTTGAGCACATTCGATCATTCCAAAGCTATTTCTTGCCCTATCCTCTTTATAGTACTACCGTCCTTAAACTCAAATAAAATTAAAAGTACATACGCAATCGTTGAGTTTAGTCGACGCCTTTTCTTCTTCAAATTGAGGATCTTTTCTGCTTAACTTTTCCATGAGCGTATCTATCTGCTCACCATACTCAAAACACTCATTAGTCACTTAATCTTGTTGTCATTAATCACCAAAATCATTAAGGGGCCTAGATGCACTTTCAGTCTTAGACTATATTTAACACAGACAGTTTTTCAAAACTGCCTGTAATGAGGAATCTAATATAAGCCTTTATGTAGTAATAGAGATCATGATAAGAATCATTACATCATCTAGACCTATCTTTGTACCAACCTGGTGATGTTTGACCCTTGCTCTGGCGACAGAAATAAAAATTCACACACACAATAACCATGACAGTCCATCCCTTTCATATATATAGTAACCATGACAATCCATTCCTATCATACCATTTCCCCCATAGCAAACACACACCATTATATCGGTAAACGTTATTCCCAACATCGTGGTGTAGGCACCCCTTCGAGCAATCCATCCTGGAATGGCCATACTACTCCAGCCTTCCAATGTGCAAAACTAGTCCCAGACGACTTAATAGGGAAAGGCTACCCTATAATAGCACTTGTGGTTGTACAAAGGTATTGGCTGAAAACAACACAATAGTTTGGTCCTTTACCGAGCCGGGCGAGAACTATCCCTACATTATGTGCAAGTCCATCCCTCGCACTTCACATATTATAAACAACTCGCCTATGTCAACTTTAGTTTTTTAGGTTTGATTTTTATACCAAAATAATGGAGACACTCGACATGTCAAAATTTCCATCTCTTGAATAAATAGTTTAATCGATCATTTATTCTCCCACTTATAAGGCATGGCTAAGCAGAAGTACATATAATTGAATATACCCAAGTTGACATTAGATATTTCCTAACCCTTAAGGTTTTCAAGATTGACATTTATGTATTTATCAAGAAAGTTCCATGCAACAAGTAGGAATATCTACCAATACCCACAATATAGCGAATTTACTAAAAGTAAGCACATGTATAAAAAATTTGTAAAACAAACATGAATTAAACGAACTAATATGATCAACATAGTCAAAGGATGTGCTTGCCTTTTTCGTTGACATCTAGAGGTTGTTTGAGGTCGACGAAGTGGGTTTTTGCAGCATTAGTATCTACACGCAGTATATCGTAAAGTAATAATAAGAGCCAAATTAATTCAAACAGAGACAAAATCCAAATATTTTTGAAGAAACAGAAATTTCATGATTTTAGAAAAAAATTAGAAACTAATCTCATTCAATTTAGAGTTTATTTGCAAAAAATTATGAGCATTTGAATTTTAATTGACTAAAAATACCCTTAAATAGAAAAGAGCTGACATCAAAAATGTATTTTTGAGGTTTTACGCTTTCTAACAATAGAAAAGGGGTGTCGTCAAAAATGTACTTTTGTGGTTTTATGCTTTTCAATAGACGAAGCATATTCTCTAATGAATTGAAAGTGCATTTCTCATTGTTGGGATTTTATTTTCCTTTTCCAAGGACTACCAGATGGGGTTCATCTGTTAGGTTTTATTATTTTTTAAAAAAGGACTAACTCATTACTTTAAATATTATTTTGATTTACCAAACAGCTTTTATTCTTGGTTAGGCCCACATGTCATAGACTTACTTTTTATTTCCAGTTTTAAAAGAAAATCAAACAAGTGGGGCCGATCTGTCAGTGACTCAAAGAGAGGAAGGATGTGTGTTCAAGTCTGACAAGAAGGGCCCGCTGGCCAGTGACTCAGGGCAGAGAATGGCTCAGGCGAAGCTCACCGGTGGCGAACGGTGACTACTCAAGCAGAGTGGGTGGTCGGGTTAGCTAGAGGGAACCAAAGGGTGTTTAGGGAATCCACTAGTAGCAACCGGAGATGACCGGAGTTGGTTGGCGATAGAGCTAAGTGGCAATGCTAATGGCGAGCAACAGGGAGTATTTGTAGAGGTGATGGAGCTCGGCTAAGTAAGGGGAAAACATCAATGGGGTGATAAGGTCCCATTTTGGGGATTTATGGCATTTGGGGCTCACCGTAATAGCTTGGCGACGGTGACCATGGATGGAGAAAAAGACAACTGTGATAGTGGTGTTCCCATGGTGCAAAGCTGGAAGGATGGCAAGGCAAATGATTAGGGCATGCTAGGCTAGGGAAGCTTCAATTCAATAGAATTGGCAAATGGCTTACTAGGGGGCTCGATTGAACTCTATTCTGGTTCCTTGCTCACGACATCAATGGTGTTCACTCGGAAGCAATGGTGTCAGGCTCCGAGCAGGAGGAGGAGCAGGGCAGTGTGGGGAAGCAAGGGATGGCCTTGGTGTGGCTTAAAGAGAGCTCGGTGCATGACCCATGAGCTCGGTTCCATGGATAGGGAGAAGGGGACATGCGGGACTACTTGCAGGATTTTTTGGTGGATTTGCCTTGCACGCAATGTGCCAGTGGTAGGGGTGGTGGTCGAGAGGAGGCAATGGCTCTGCCGGACTCTGGCTTGCACAGGCAATGAGGCAGGGTGGTAAAGCGTGGTGCAAATTTGGCGGCTTGGTGTGGCGTGGTCGGTGGGAGGGGCATGGAGGTGCTGGTGACGACGACCGGACAGAGGCAGCGACATGGCGGTATGGCTCTATGCACGCATGTGGGCTGGCGCATGCTAGCGTGGTCAAGGCAGGCGCGTCGCAGCATGGGTGTGGCCTGGGCACACTCTAGCCAAGAAAGTAGCTGATACGTGGTTCCAACCAAGCAAGGGCTAACAAGTAGGCCTAGATTGCCAGGAGAGAAAGTGAGAGAGAAACTAAGATGGGAAGTGTATTTTGTCGTCATTCATTTCTTTGCAGAGAAAATAGCTTTGGCTGAGGTGCTTTCCATTTTTTGTGTTACTGGTTTTTCATTTAAGTTTCTATTTTGTTGCTAGGGATTATAGGAATTTCTAGAGCTATCAAACTAGCTTTGAAGTTTATGAAAAATTTAAAGGGAGATTCTGAGATGGCACTCATGTTTGTGTGAAAATTTCAAAATATTTGAAGCTCTAATTCTTCTGCATTAATTAGTTTGATGTTTGTGCTAAGTTTCAAAATATTTGAAGCTTGAATTCTTTTGCATTAATTCTTTTAGTGTTTTATATTTTAATAAAGTATGCAATTTTTTATTTTTCACAGAAAGCAACCCTCTTCAAAAATTCACTAAATTTTTTAGAGGGTCCCTTAGACCATTTAAGATTTAAATAAAATATTTTCAAGCCTTTAACTAATTTAAATTTGAAGTTCAAAAATCAAAAGCAAAAGGTAGGCTATTGAAAAGCATTTACTTAAAATGCCAAAATTCTAAAAAAGCTAGAAAAATTCTAAAAAATCACAATAAATTAAAAAAAAACAACTTGGTAACATTATTATTTTAACCCAAGCAAAAACTAGGGATGATAAGAAAGTAAAAAAAGATTTACATGTAATTATTTACTAAGGTTAAATTATAACAAAAATTGATGTTACAATATTTATGTACCTAGCTAAAAAATGTTGTTATATTATGGGTTAAAACTACATAAATTTAAAATTTAGACTTTAGATACTAAAAACTAAAATTCCATACTTACACACCTTGGTATACACTTTATATATATATATACACACACACACACACACACATATATACATATCTGTATATATATGTATGTATATGTATGTATATGTATATATATGTATGTATATATGTGTGTATATATACATATATGTATATGTATATATTTATACATATGTATGTATGTATATATGTAGATATATATATATATATATACATAAATATGTGTATATATATTTAACATGCTCCTACTTCCAATATACCATTTAAAGGAAATGTTACACTCTTTTATCACATTCAATATATTTCAACAATAATTCTAAGAAACTCCAATGTGATTTGGTTGAAGAAAATTCATTGAAGCCCTTTATTTTTATTTTATACCCTTTTCATATATAAAAGGAGTATATAAACAAATTATGCTAAAAAAGGTGGAATTTAATGAAATGTTTTATGGAACTCAGTTTGGACTACCTTATAATCATTATTAGAGTATGCTTAAAAGGATAAAGAGATATAACAACATCATTTGAGCAGTATATTGGTGATGTCAAGGTACCATGATTTCAAATGCACGAATTGAAGCCAAATTTAGGTATAGTTTTCGAACATTTCAGTTTTAGGGTACATACCCATCTATCAGAACTTAAATGAAACACATACTTTTGAACAAATATACCCAAATTCAAAGATTTTGAATGAATTTAGATCACATGCATTGCTAATATATATATATATATATATATATATATATAATCAGCACACACCTACAATCAAACTACCATAAAAAAGAGAAAATTCTTTATTTGCCATTGAAAGTTGACCACTTCCCTGATATACCATCATTAAACTGCTCCTCCCTTCATTGCCACTCCATCCCAACTTCCATCTCTTATTTTCCACTCCCGTTGTTGGCCTATGATGTGGTAGTAAACTGGGATGTGTAAAGGCATTTTTGCCCCAATGTTTAGTTGCTGGTAACTCAGCCAATTGGTTGTCTAGTTCAGCCAATTACTGTTGAACTTGGTGGAAGCAGTCTGACGAAATAAATTGGACGTGTGACTTGGTTGGTCTCAATCAGAAGTGGTGGTGCATTCTACGATGGAGGGGACGGCCGAATAAGGTGGGGAATAGCTTTAGCACAATGAGGCGGACCTCGTGATGTGGTTGGCTCAATGGGTAGATGATAGAGGCAGTAATTCATCAGAGGCATGGGGGAGGTCTACAGTGTAGCTCGACTCTGGTAATCCTCCGGTGAGCTTCGACAGCTAGAGTGGCACTGCAAGAATAATAAAAAATTTAGGAAGGTTATGGTGTAGTCAATTTTAGAGAAGGAAGAACCTAGAGAACGAATTTGAGTATACTACCGGTGGTGGTCACGGTGGCAATGGCAGAATGCCTGACATAGGGACAAGGACAGTGCTTAGCGATGGTGTGGGTGGTCTTAGGAGGTTGAGGAAGTGTGAAAAGATTGGCAGTGAGTCATTGCTGCTAGCTATATTGGCGTAGGATAGGGGTGGATAACGAGCCAGTTGAACTTTTTTCGAGTTTTCTTTGACACTAATTTATTCTTATTTATTATAGTTTCCTGTATTGTTTGAGACCCAACTTCGAACCGAGCTTAACGAGCCGAGCCTAACGAGCCGAGCCTAACGAGCCGAGCCGAAGTTGACTCTTGTTCCAAATCAACTAATTTTTATTTTAAAAAAATGAATGTAATCAGAGCAATTTTGAAACAGCCACCGAGCCAGCTCAACGAGCTTTTTTTCCAGCCCTAGCGTAGGAGGGGCGAGGTGAGCAGTGGCGAGGGCTTCCACTCGGGCTTCTACTCTTGATAAGGCGACCAGCGTTGTTGAGATGGACAGCACGAGGTTGACAACCATCGACCTCCCCGGGCGACGTTAGCTTAGGAGGGGATGGAGAGCGATGATGGGCGTTCAGAAGGTAGAAGGAAGAAAGGAGGAAGAAGAAGGGCTTTGACTATGGGGTAGGACTGCCATTCTCTAAAAAATCTGACAAGGTTGGGCAAATGATAGTTGACTCACAACAAAGTGACAGGAATGGAAAAAATGGGATGAAAGTTGGGACTGATGGCAATGAAGCAAAAAGAGAAGTTTTGCAATGGTATTTTAAAGATCTGGCCAACTTTTTGTGGCAAACCAAGAATTTTCTCTAAAAAAGGGCAACTCTAGTTTGAATTCCAGTTTGAACTAGTCAAAGTCCATATCCAAAAAATTTGAATTGTTACAGATAGGTATATAACCTAAAAGTGAAATTTTCAAAAAATATAACTGAAGTTGGCTTTAATTCACGCATTTGAAATCATGGTGCCCTGACACCACGGTATCCGATTTCAATTTTTTTTAAATAATATATTTTTAAATAGTTTTATAAAATTATACCTCAATAGAATCTTTGTTGCCAAATGAATTAGCGACATGCCAGGGCATAATTAGCAATAGATTCTCAGCCTGTTGACCAAATGAATCTACAACAAAACAATTTGTCAACCAATTCATCAGCAACAAAACAGGCATTTATCACCAATTCAATTGGTGACAGAAGCTCTAACACTAAGGACAGAGGTATATTTTTGTAATTTTTTGAGGCATTATTTTTGTAAAATTATTTTTTAAATGTATTATTTAAAAATCATCCCATTTCAGCGTCCTATTTATTTGTGTGTGGGGGATGACAAATTAGAAAAAAATAAAGCTTGATTGAAATTGCATGAACATAATTTAATGCAAGTCTACTATAAATATGATATGATTGTTTAAAATTCAAAATTATAAATTGAAAGTGGACACACAGACGTGCGCACGAAGCATTAAACTTTTAGTGTAGAATATAAGATTAGCGGGCTTCATGCTGGCCCTATTGAACTTTTAAGTTTTCAAAACTTTAGCTTTTATAACTTTGAAACTTAGTCTTCATCAATTTTTTTGAATGGCATAAGAAGTAGAGCAAAGTTTCATGATGTTGTTTTCTGGAAAACCAATTTTTGAAGTTTGAGATGAGTTCAAAATCCTTTTGAAAGGTAGGATGAGAAGGAAAACCTATCGAAGGGATAAGAATAGCATTCTACATTTTCACAAATAATTGTTATACTAGAAAATAATCTTTTAAGAGAAAGCTCTATCCTTAACTATCGACCATGCTAACTAAGGATAACTATAGTCATATGCGCTCTGAAACCACCTCTCGTGGGCACTCGGAAATATGAATCAATCCTCACACGTGCGTTGGACTTAGAGGTGATACCCATACTCCACTTAAGTGTATGCTCACTGTCACCCAAAAGTCCCGTACATAAAGTATTAACTAGATGGCCCTCACCCAAACAAATATGAGCCACCTAGTTGCACCATATACACTTACGCATCCATGAGAGTTTTGATTCCATTCCGAACAACCATACTAAGATTGAAACCAAGTCATCCAAGCATAGCACTCGCCGTCCGTCTCAGAACCTTGGTATCGCCCACACCCACCAAGGGGAGCACGAACAATAGCTAAAGAATGACGACCACTTGAGTTTATGCATTAGATGGTTGAAAACAATTCCAGGTACCCATATATGTGTCTAGTGCTAATTCTCAATATCAATGCCTAGCATCTACATATCCATCATTCGAGATGTATCGCAACACATACACACAAGTCTAAGCAGTTGGCATAGCATAAACATAAACTAGAAACTATTACAAGTACTTAATATTACAAGTAGTGGCTGACCGACCAAATATTACATGACAAAAGTAAATTGCAGCGAAATATAAACATAAACCAAAATGTGGACAGCGGTATGCCCATCCAATAACCCATAGGCAATTGACATGGAAAAGCCCAAGTTCATCCATCAACATAATTGTCGGACCCTAAAGTAAAGTACGTGTCATCGGGGCATTCTTCCATGTCGTCATCTATATTGTTTAGATTAAGCTACCATGAGTACACGTATGTACTCGCAAGAATTTAGTGTATGGAAATATAGTAAATACATGGCTAAAACAAGGATAACAAGTTTCTACACTAATCTTATTTTTAGCATGAAGCAGATTTTGTTTAACAAGTGAATGCTTCGTAAAACGGTAACAGAATTGTAAAGAGCATTTAATAAGAAGCTAAATAATAGTAAGTAAAGTTCATATACATCTGTCGGTGTACTTTGCACCGGGGTACCCTCTCTGCCGTAGAAGTAATAGGCCCAAAAAGTGGCCTAGCCCAATTTAAGGCCCACGTGGCCCCTGACGAGCAACTGGCAAGCACGCCTTTCACGGGCGAAGCGTTCAGCGTGGCACCTGGCGGCAGCTCCGGCAGCACGCCGCCTGGCGGGCAGAAGCCCACGTGACCCCAGCGAGCAGCACCGGTGGTCACGCCTACTCACCGGGCGAAGGCCTCGTGGCACCTGGCGGGTGGCTGGCGGAAGGCTTACCAAGTTTCTCCCTAGCACCTCGTGTCAAGGTCATTAATTGTGAAGGATTTAGCTTTCGACACGACGACGGCTCATCCCTCTGACGCTTCTCACCAATCCGTCGTAGAAGCGTCCTGTCCCGGGCGGACCGGGCGGACCGGGCGAGACCTCTCACTGACATTAAATGAGGTTCGAAGGACAAGGCTACGGAAGCGTGCTTAATAAATGAGTGGTGGGTCGACGTGGAAGCTGAATGATGGGTGTAATTAATGTGTTATAGATAAGTATAGCGCCACCTTCTCTCCTACCCAAGGTGGCCCGTCTATTTAAGGGCGCCTTGGTGCATGAAGAAGGGGGCCGGTCGGCTAGAACAAGAAGCATAGAGAAACAGACACTAAAGAACACCCTTGTAAACACTCCCCCCATTTTCTCAACGAAGAACTAGCAGGACGTAAGGCTATTACCCTCACTGGGGGCCTGAACTTGGGTAAATCATTATGTCCACTAGCTTGCTGAGGCCCAGAATCCATCGTCGAGAGACATTAGGGTTTCCAGCCACGAAGATGCCCTCTACCAAACCATAATTTCTATCTAGGGAGTAGACACCCTACTAGCGGAATCTTGTCAGGCGACGGCGGCGGAGATTACGCTCCCGGTGCAGACCCTCTTGGGGTCCGCGCCTGGCTGCCCAAAGCCACAGCCGCTTGCTCGCGCTCCGATCGGCGCCCGGCCGGGTCCTCGATACTAAAGGGCCACGGGCGCAAGACTTTACCGACCCGTGGAGTCCATCGCCGAAGGATTGTATGATCCGAGGCGCCCGCAGACTCAGATCGCAGCGCCGAGCATCGCCAAAACTCCAAGCCGCAAGATCAAGCGGGATCAACACGGATAACCACCGGGTGATGGCAGCGTTGCTCAGGTTGCCCTCACCTGGTACCAGAAGAAGACAGAAGTATTGGATGACAAAGATTACAGAGAAAAGTATGCATTCAAGAAGAAGGGTAAGAAGACTTACTGCCCGGGTACGTGCGTGTCATGTCGTCGTCCCCTGTGTATTGCCATGCAGGGCGGACGCGACGACGCAGGGGGCTGATTCTCTGAGACACGAAGTCTCGGACTACCAGCGCCCTGATCAGGCCGGTGCCCCGCAGCCGATCGATGTGGGCCACCATTGCCAGGACCTGGGTAAATCATTGTGTCCACTAGCTTGCTGAGGCCCGGAATCCATCGTCGAGAGATATTAGGGTTTCCAGCCACGAAGATGCCCTCTACCGAACCATAATTTCCGTCTATGGAGTAGACACCCTGCTAGCGGAATCTTGTCAGGCGAAATACGCCGACAACATCATGCCACAAGCCTCCTTGGCTGCGAATAGCGAGTAAAAACAGTCACCCTTGGCTCATGAGTTTACCAACCCATTTCAAAACCATTTCCAAAAGTTTTTGCAAAAGCAATACTACACTTGCCAGTATTCTCCCAAGTTGCTCATGACCGTGAGCACAGCTAACTAATTAGATTTTAATATTTGCAAAGAGTGTACAATTTACCCACATGATATATTCTAGCAATCATGTCAACCATGTCTCGCGATACTCATCGTACCCGATTTGCTAAATTGTGATGAAATCATTCGACTAGTTAAAGCTTAACCTTGCACTAGCTACGATGATGTTAAACCCTTGTCAACCAACGATGGTGCCTCATTAGGAACTCTCCCTGTGGCAAGGCATGCACTGTTGTATTGGAATGCTTTGGCCCCAACACCTCGGTGAAGGTAGCACTTACGAGCAACATCATTATAGGTGTGCCCTTACTACTTCAGCCAAAATGCAAAGTTAAACTTTAACTAATTTAGTGGGTTTAGGCTATCCCATACTAGCACATGTGGTTGCACCAAATCACTTAGATGATAGTATCACGTTCGGTCCTTAACTGACCCGGGTGAGTATCTCCCCCTATCTGCACGTGAGGTCTTTTTCATGCCCTAAGTTTAAGTAATAACTCGCTCGCCTCTAAAGCATAAGTTTTGAGTTAGATTTTTACCAAATTACACAGAAACCATACGTCGGTTCCGTTCATTTAAACCAAGTTGCTCAAGCTACATTCAAAATGTGTCCCATCATTTAGAAGACATTCTAGTGAGCATGTCTAAGCATGTATATAAGTTATTTCACAAGTATTACCCAAGTGACACTAAGTAATGTCTACTCCATGTCTAGGTTACAATGGCAGGTAATTGAATAACTGTGAAATCATGTGCTAAAAAATTGGCTTAGTAATAAAATTGGCATTGCAAAGTGGTTGCGATCATGGCATGTGTTGTGCATGTGCATATGGTGTTTGAGTGCATGTGCTGTTGTTGTGCATGTGCATGTGCTGTTTGAGATGATTGTTGATATGCTGGTGATAGCATGATAATGGTTTTGCTTGATGCAACGCGCTTATGTGAGTGGTTGCATGGATTGACTTTGATAATGATTTTGCTTGATGTAACGCACTCGTGTGAGTGGTTGCATGGATTGACTTTGAGTCAAGTCGTGGATTTGTGCTCGGATTTGTTTCCTATTTACTCATGTGCAGGTGTTGCTCGAGGGCGAACGTGGTCGATGACGGGACCGGAACTAGGTTCATGGAGGAACTGAGGTTCGGGACTAGGTTCAGGGAGGAATCGAGGTCTTGGTGGTCGAGGATGTCATGCGGGACGTTCGGGCTAGAGAACATGCACATGGAGACTAGTTAGTCACGTAATTACAGCATGTGGGCTGTACATGTGTGCAAGAGTTGTTTTTGGCCATGTTGGGCCAAGTTGAGATGTATACAGACTCTTTCCATGTTGGAAGTGGAGTTATATTCAATCTCTTTATGTTTACTCAGTATAAATAGGGGGAGGTGTCTCCTGTTTATTTGGAGCGCTAAGGTTTTAGGGTTTGTACTCTTTTGTTTGAGTACTGTAACCAGATCAAAAATAAAAATCCTTCCTGCGTCTCCAGCGTCTGGCGATTTTCGTTTTGCTCTTGGCAGCTGTGCATTGTGAGGTTTTTGTTTGCTCCTGGTGCAGCAACTAGAAGGCAGCGTAAGGAAAACAAATCAAGAGCATAGTTGATCGATCGCCTGAAGTTTTGGTCCTTGGTGGAGTTTGCTTCTGAAAATCAATTCCCGTCATTATTTGATTCAGTCATCTTACGAAGGTAATATCTTTTGATATGTAGATCTGATCGATTTGATTCTTATTGGGTTAGATTCGCAATTGAATCTAGTTTCTACAGTTAAAATTTCACATCAATCCAATGGTGGGATCTTTGGTTAGTCTTGATTGAGTTTGGTTCATCGTTGTTAGATCGCTAATTATTTTAGTCATCTTGCGAAGCACATAACTTTATATCTGTAGATCTGATTGATCTGATTCTTATTGCGTTAGCTTTGGAATTGAATCTAGTTTCTACAATTAAAATTTCACATCAATCCAACAGTGGGATCTTCAAAAAATTACTATTTTTATGAACTGGTCGCCAGATCGCTTTCGCTCGTCGCCAGATCGCTTCGCCTCGTCACCAGATCGCTTCTACTAGTCGCCTCGATCGCTTCTACGGGTCATCCAGATCGCTCTATTGGTCGCCGATCGCTCTATGGTCGCCAGACTGGCTCATCTTGGTCTTCGACTACGTGAACTGGTCTCCCAGCTGCGTGAACTGGTCTCCCACTGCGTGAACTGGTCTCCAAGCAATTTGAGTTTAAATTGGGGTGTGTTTAAAAAAATTAACAAAAATTTGATTTTAGCTTCCGCGCAATCATTCACCCCCCTCTGATTGCTACATTAGTATATTTCGATCCTACAATAACAAGGAAAGGTAAATACATACAATTGGAATTAGCTACCAACACCCACAACATAACAAGTTTAAAACATACACGCATGCATATAGTTTGATAAAACAACATTACTTTGTAAAATATGGGATCAACATGATCAAAGGAGCATGCTTGCCTGGTTGCTCTTCGTTGGGATTGTAATTGGGATCGTAGTTAGGGTCGTTATCAACTGATTCCGAGACATCGTCATCTACGCGTTTAAACAACAAGAACCTCAACAAAAGCAAATAACAACGTATCAAATAGGGAAAAAAGAAATCAAATGTAAATACCAAATTAAAACTTACCAAGAAGAACATGGAGATTTTGGGTTCTTGAATTGTTACTTGAATAACGATTTCATTAGCACTTAGCTTATGTGAAGCCTTTTTATGAATATACTACCTTCTTTCATCGATTTCAAGACGCTATAGCCGAGTACATACATAAGGTTGTTTACGAGTTCAAGAAGCTAAATTTATGTATTTTAGTATTATAATTTTGAATTCAAGATGCAAAAATTATTTGGTTTAGTAGAAGAAAGTCACTAGTTAAAGTGTTATGCATGAATAGTGCTTAGCCTTAAGTATATTTAGCACAAAAGATGATATATACATGATGGGCTTATGAAATAAGGTTACTGACTGCATCTACATGGCTACATGATGATTTTTGCGACATAGGTACATTAACTAAAGGTTGCTAAAGCTCAACTATTCATATATTGTGCTTTCGGTGGCTATAACACTTAGGATTTTTGCATTAGTAGAATTCAGATGCAAAGCAAGTTGTAAATAAAATATTTTTTTAAAATATGGTAGTCCATATATCAAAGAGTGTTTCTGGGCTGATCTTTGCAAAATTTGCATTTGGACGAATTATTTTATGGGCTGCCAAAAAGGCTTAAGTGTTTCTACAGTTTACGCGATAACGGTTCAGTTTTCGTTTTAAGTATACGACTGCACCTTATAAGATAATCTAACCATATTTTAGGCATTAGTAGGGGATGTCTCTAAGAGTGTTTTAAAATTGGTTCCCCCTTTTCTATTTTTCTCTTTCTTTCTTTATTTTTCTTTCTTTCCTTTTCTTGTCTTTCTCCCCATCCTTATCCATTCGATAGACTAGTCCTCTTCCTCCTCTCTTCTCTAGCTTCTCCTCCTCTCCCTCTCTACTCTCCAACTGGCGCCACCATCCGGTCTGGCCGATACATCGCCCGCCTACTCGAGACGTCACCGCTAGGTTTTCCCCTAGCCACCGTCACTGGGCTCTCCCCTAGTTGCCCCACTGCTCTCACTCGGCATAATTGTGTTGTAAGATTGAGGATGCCAACTAGATGGGGTGAATAGGTGGTTTCAAAAGTTTATCTCTAAAGATTATTATGGCCAAAACCTAGAATTAATGTGGAAGCGTAAATCAAACGGATTTGACAATTAAAGCCTAAATCCTTTAGGCTTACTAAGTGCACTAACAATCTAAGACTAAATCAAGGTTTGCAATCCAAGGTTGACAAGCAATTTAATTTTATAAAGGTAAACTGCAATAATGTAAATAAGCGATAGAAAACAAACCACAATTAACACACAATCTTTTAACCGTGGCATTCGGAGACTTGCTGGTCTTCTCTAATCCACATTGAGGTAAACCCAAACGAATTGGACCCCCTCCAGGTAGGTGAACTCCAACCTTCACAACTCGTCAGGCCTTCTTACAAGTTTCTTTGAGAAAGTCACTGAGCAACGACGCCTCCACACTATTTAGGTGTCGGCAAACACTAAGAGTAATAGTTCAAGCCTCTCACTTGATCATCACCAAGTGCAACACATGCACAAGGATGCTCAATCCTCCTTTAGATGTAACACATGCAACTAGAGGCTTCTCTCCTTGCTCACAAAGTGTAACACATGCACAATATAGAGGAGATGCTCACACTAGCTCAAAAGAATGCAAATAAAACACCAAGAGTCATCAAACAAGAATCTAGCTCAAATATTTCTCAAATCACTCAAACATGGTTCTATGAGCTCTAGAGCTTTTGCTCTCAAGTGTATGCCTCAAATGGGTGTAAGAGCAATAGCAAACACCTACTAGCTCGAGCCCTTTTATAGCCCCTCAAGAAAACTAGCCGTTGGGGGAAATGCCTAAAGATCAGCAAAACCCAGTGCTGTCGCCTATCTAGGACCGGTTGCAAAAGTCCCAAGCTCAATGGTTAGTTTCATGCATTAAATACACCAAAACTAGCCGTTGCTATAGTACCTCGGTGCTACCGCGTAACATCCCATTTTTTGCCCACTTTATTTAAATTGTTGTGATATTTGTGCATTTTATGGATTCTCTGAATTGATTGGATTTTTCTAATATTTATTTGAATTTATTTTAAATTAAATATGTTGGCCTTTTGTAAAAACTAATTATATATAGATAAAATTAATATAAAGTTTAGCTAAAAATACTTTATTTGGTATCAAATGTCTTAAAATATTTTTGAGATTTTTATTAGATTTTTCATGGTATTATAATTGCTTTAAAATAATTAAATGATTTATCAGATTAAAATTTAATGAGAAATCCTGGAAAAATAATCAAACAGTACTGGGCCGGAAGCCCAGTACTACGCACGGCTGGTCATTCGGCCTAGATCCTTAAAAACCCAAGATCTATCACCGTCAAAGTTCGATCTAACGGCCATTTTCTTCGAGAAGCTCTAAGCGGCATGGACCATTGGATTGTGATCATGCGGGTGAGGTTGATCAAATTGGTTTGAAACCCTAGCTTTTAGACAGTTGGGATTTGTTTTGTGCGGCCGAGACTGGTTCGGATGAGTGGTGGATAAGAGGCCGTTGTGTTGCACATGCGGGCTGGATCATGACACATCGCAAAGAATCGTGAGCACACATCTCGCCAGATGGACGGCATCTGGTCGTCGTCCCCAGATCGGACTTGGAGCAATTCATGCCATGTCCGCCATGGACACAAGCTTGCATTGGATACGGTGTGGACTCTTGCGGCTATTTAATGAGTTCCTCAGCGTCGCCAGGCATCAAGCAAATGAAGCCCTAAGCTATCTCATTGGATTGCGTTGAGATTTCGTCGGATTTTGAAGAACTCGCAAAGCGCTGCCGAGAAGGGAGAACGATAAATTGATCGCCATCCGTGAAGTCCAGAACTTGAGACCTATTGCGTTGAACTCACCGTTGATTGGTCTACCACGTGCGCACACGATCGTCACTGGGGTGGAGCTGGTTCGCCACTGCCATGAGAAGTCGTCGCCGCTAGGAAAGAAGAGCTCGTCGCCAATGTAAGGCTAAGCATTGCATCCAAGCGTGTCATCAAGTTCGCAAGGCCAAGATCTCGCTAGGGATGCCATCATTGGTCACCAGCGGGGACCCTAGGTCTCCGTGCCACCACCGTTGACATGTTCCACATTGATGTGTGACGCGTGGCAACTGTGCTAGCAGCCGAGTTGGTGCCGCATGGGATTCTTCACTTACGTGTGTGATCCAGTCGGCTAGCCACATCATCCAGAGCTGCGTGTCAGGTTGCACTGTTAGCTAAACTGAGCCAATAACCGTAAGACTTGTATTCCTCAGAAGCAGTACATATAAGGCTTATAGGGGCATGCAGAAGGGCATGCAACGGAGGCGCACATTGTGCGACATGCAGCGCAAGACGCAGCGCATGCACGGCCAGAGCTACGGCGACGCCAATGTAATCGAGAAGAAGTCGTGGCGGATATGTAGGCGATTCAGATACATCGATGACACACATTCAACACTTCTAGCAATCGCAGATCGTCAGAGCAGCCGACGTTGAGATCAGAACGAAATCATTAAATACTGCTGTTGGGAGACCCTTTGTTATGATATCGGCGAACTGCGATGAGGTTGGTACATGTAGAACTCGAGCTTCACCCAAGGCAACACGGTCCCGAACAAAATGGAGATCGATTTCCACATTTTTTGTCCATTGATGCTGAATCGGATTAGAGGACAAATACATGGCGCTGACATTATCACAGTGGATAACCGTAGAGCGAGTAGATGGCACGTGAAGCTCAGTAAGTAATTGGCGTAGCCAACATGACTCAGCAACGCAGTTTGCAACGGCTCTGTATTCTGCTTCTGCACTAGATCGTGAGACAGTTTGTTGGCGTTTGGAGGACCAAGAAATGAGATTGGAACCAAGGAAAACGCAGAGCCCGGAGGTGGATTTTCTGGTGTCAGGGCATCCGGCCCAGTCGGCATCAGAATAAGCGATGAGGTCATGCAAGGCTGAACGATCAATATGTAGGCCGAATTTGGTTGTCCCGCGGAGATACCGTAAAATCCGCTTCACAAATTGGAAGTGGGAGGTACGTGGTGCATGCATGAAAAGGCATGCTTGTTGGACGGGGTACGATAGGTCAGGACGTGTGAGAGTGAGATACTGGAGTGCACCAGCTAAGCTGCGATACAAGGAAGGATCATGAAACGGCAAGCCATCAGAAGCGGATAATTTGGAGCGAGTGTCAATGGGCGTGGAGATGGGCTTGCAATTGAGCATGTGGGCACGGTCAAGAACCTCCAATGCATATTGTTCCTGAGATAAGAATAAGCCAGAACGGGTTCGCTGCACATTGATCCCAAGGAAATGATGGAGATCACCAAGATCGCTCACAGAAAATTCAGAGCTAAGTGAGGAAATGATCGTTGAAAGAAGGGAAGGATCATTACCAGTTATAATGATATCAACAACATAGAGAAGGAGGTAGAGAGTGAAGTGCCGCGTTTGTGAACAAATAGGGAGGAGTCACATTTAGATGGCAGGAAGCCAAGAGATTTTAGATACGTGGTAAAACGGGTGAACCAGGCGCGAGGGGCTTGTTTGAGGCCATAGAGAGATTTGTGGAGATGACAGACATGATGTGGGTGGATGGGATCGGCAAAGCCGGATGGCTGAACACTATAAATGGTCTCATTGAGGTGTCCATGAAGGAATGCATTTTTGACATCGAGTTGCCGGATGGGCCAGCTACGTGAAGTGGAAAGGCTCAAGACGGTGCGGATGGTGGCTGGTTTAACAACGGGACTAAAGGTTTCACCATAATCAACGCCCGGTTGTTGAGTAAAACCGCGAAGAACCCATCGTGCTTTGTAGCGGGCAGATCGAGGGGCCAGCTTGTGATCAGTGAGGGGAAGAAGATTGGAAAAATTAGTCCAGTGACACTTAATTCGGTGGCATTTAGTGATGTGTCTATGACATGTGGGTCCATCTGAGTCTATGACAGTGGGCCAGGATGTTATAAAGTGAATCACGAATTTTAAAGGGTGTCAGTGACGCCAATCTCCCGAAGAAGATTAGGATAGCAAAGGCACCCAAACACACGCATATGATCATAGGTTGGTGGAGACCCGAAGAGCAGGAAATATGGTGTGTTGAACTGGATTGGTTGGGATGGTCTCCTGTTAAGTATGTGAGTGGCAACGTGGAGTTCTTCAACCCAAAAAGCACCGAGGAAATGAGCCTGAAAAAGGAGTGTGCGAATGATGTCGTTCACGGTGCGGATAGCTCGCTCGGCACGCCCGTTTTGAGCGGAGGTGTATGGACATGATAGTCGTAAGGAGATGCCATTGGATAATAGGAAAGAATGCAACAAAAAATTGAGGAACTCGCCACCATTATCACTCTGAAGGCACTGAATAAGAACGTGAAATTGAGTCTGTACGTATTGAAAGAACCGGAGCAAGGTGGAGGAGGTATCAAATTTGGATTTAAGAGGGAATGCCCAGGTGTAATGAGAGAAATCGTCAACGACAATTAAGTAGTATTTAAAACCAGAAAAACTGCATATAGGAGAGGTCCACAAATCACAGTGCATAAGTTGGAATGGACGAACACTAAACGTGGAAGAAGCAGAAAAGGGGTGGCGGTGATGACGCCCTAACTGACAAGCCTCACAAGTGATGCCATTGTGAGAGCCATTATTACATGGGACGTCTGGTAACACAGACGCTAAACGAGATAAGGTGGAGGAGCTGGGGTGACCGAGCCGGCAATGCCATAAATCAGTTGATGAAGTAACAGCGAAGGCGGAGTTGGCAGTGAGGTTGGAGCCAAAGAACGGGTAGAGACCGCTGGAGCTATTGGAGCGAAGGATAGTTCTCTGGGTGTGGAGGTCCTTCACAGAAAAAACCATGAGGGTCAAACTCAATGGAACAATTGTTATCATGAGTGAAACGGCGAACAGAGATGAGATTCTTAACAATGTCAGGACATATAAGGGTATGATGCAAGTAGAATGGTCGGTTGGTGAGATGTGCAGATCCAGAAGCAGTAACAGGTAAATAAGAGCCATTGCCAACTACAATGTGATGTGATGAAGGTACGGAGTTCAGAGAATGCAATATACCAGAGGAGCTCGCAATGTGTGACGTGGCGCCAGTATCAAGGTACCAATCCGGTGCTGCAGGGTGGTGATGATCATTGTTGCTGATGGCGGAAGCTATTAGGGACTGCTGATCCTAGGAAGGAGTCGGTGTAGAAGCCATCAGGGGGTGGGCCGGAGGAGCTTGAAACAAGCCACCGTGTGGGTACTGATACCCATAATGAAGGGCGCTGGTGAAGTAAGCGTGTCCCGGCTGTGGAGGTCATGGTCCAAGTACTCCAGCGGCGTTGGTTGGCACGAGAGGGCGTGGACGCGGCGGGTGGAAGAAGCCCATGTTGCCCGGTGGAAAATACTGGTATTGCCCACCGCCGTAACAGTAGCCGTAGCCGTAGTCGCGTCCGCGACCTCGCCCACGGCCGCGACCGCCGCCACCACCGCGCTGGTAGCCCTGGCCGCCGCGACCTGGAGCGACGCCGGTGCCACCGTCTTCACGGTCCTGGCCGCCATGTTGGTGGTTGTTGCCGTTGACGGGTGGGTCTGGAGGAGCTCCCGGACCGCCGGCGACAAGCGTAGCTGCAGCCTCCATTTGAGCCCGCTTCTCAATGTCGACTTCTTCAAGAAGGAGACGTGAGCGCGCCTCGACAAACGAGGGAAGAGTCGCGTGCATTGACATGACTTTCTTGGCCATCTAAAACTTGGAGTTTAACCCGTGAAATAGTTGCAGGGTTAGAGAGCCGTCGGAGACTGGTTCATCGACATCGGCAAGAGCATCGGCAAGAGATTTTAACTGACGACAATAAGCACCAACAGATTGATCTCCCTACTGGACAGCGGAATGGAATTCAGATTTGAGGTGGATCGCTTTGCTAGGTTTGTGCGCATGAAAGAAAGAGTGAAGTTGCGTCCATGCGTTGAAGGCGGTAGAATCTGGGGTCATGATTACATCAACGAGTTCATCGGATATAGTAGAAAAAATCCAGAGTGCAACAGTGGTATCGACACGGCGCCACTCATCGTCGTCATGTTTGGGATCTGCTGCTTCCTCTATGTGATCATGGACATCAAATTTATGAAGAACATAGTTCATGAAGTTTCGCCATTTGGAATATGTCGGGACCCGAATCTGCAAATCCGGACCCTTTGTGTATTATGTACTAGTCCAGGATCACGCTAGTACACACAGGATAAACAGTTGAAGTACCACAATCATACACAATGAATTAATAATAAAGTACTTCAAACATGAATATAGACGAGTTACAAGACCTTATGGTCACCTTACAATAATTATTACAAGTAGGCGATAAATAACAAAAGTAGCATTAGTTCAAGAGCGAAGCGAAAGTAAAGCAATGAACCCATCATATCGCCACAGAAATCGAGTGCGGCTCAACCCTATTCCTCATGACCGTCGTGGAACTCCTCCTCCCAAGCTCGCACGGCTTCTTCTTCTGAGGTTTTTGTCGATGCAAGGGTGAGTATACAACATACTCAACAAGTCATGCACAATCTGACTCAATTACTACATGCATGGCTTATTCCAAAGGAAGGGCTTAGATGGTTACTTTGCATAAAGCAAAGATTTCTTTTTATTTAATACTCTTAATTAGCTTAAAAGCAAGAAACCAATATTATAATAATTAATTTCTCAATTCTTTTCCCATAGTTTGGCACCTGACCCTAGTTTTATTCATCGATCTTTGGCACACGACCACCCATTCCACATCTTTTATTTTTAAAATCTAACCCTTGATCGCAATCCCGAGCAATGTCCAAGATCATGACACGGCTATTCAATAGATTTAACACACACACTCTGCATAGGTCAGACACTTTACCCATAGGATACAAATCGCCACCACACAGTGATTGATTGCAACAAAGTCTTTCAGAGACTAACACTTAACCAAATGATCCTCTCCAAGATTGCCTTTCTAACACTTCCCTCACACAGAGCCAAGCTTAGAATAGGCGGATCTGCTTGGATGGGTACCAAGTCGCAAAGACAGTACGCCCCCATACTGTTACATTGTTGTGTAGCTATCCGCCCGAGGTATCAAAGGAAAGATATTAGAAACCTACTAAACTAGGTCCGCCCCATTAGGACAAGTGGTTGTACGAGAAACTCAGTTCAAAGGCACGCAAGGTGAAGTCCTTAGTCATGTCCTGCAAGACATCCATTTTACAATTCTCGACACACGCCTTTTACAGCCTTTTAATACAACCCATTGCCACACAGGCCCACCTGGCACAAAGCCTTCTTGCCACTTGCCCCGGTCGAAATCATTTCCCACCCCGATTTGCATTTATGCAACACATGCCAATGCCCACTCCATTGCACGAGTAGAACCACACAGGTCGCTACCCTCAATTCCATTCCATGACATCATCGCATTATCCCAAAATACGTTCCATAATTGTTTAGTCAGTATTGATTTGCTAATTGAAAGACATTCAACGATACAAGGTGCAAAAGCGACTAATCACGATCTAGCCTCCCGTGTTGGCATTAATATAGCAACCAACATAATCTAGCATTCTAGGGTGACAAGGTGCTCAGGCATACGATGACATTAACAAGGTGGCATAATCAAAATGGTATTTTAGCTACCTTTCCCAACATAAACAATTTCATTTTTAACTAACATAGCATGCATAAATTGAGTCGAAATACATTTCAAAATCTAGGGGCAATATGGTCAAAGCATGACTTGCCTTCAAAAGCAGCTTGGTTCTCGTCCGCTCTTGCGATTTAGTCTTGAATTCTCTCTCGGCGACTTCGCAACTCTGAGTCTACTCAGATCAAACAAACACACAATAAATAAACGATACAGATAGCAAGATCATCACTAAAAATAAAATAAAAATCACCCTTAAATAGTTCACATTTTTACCAATTTTTGGGCACTGGAATCACCCAATTCCGAGTTAAAATGCAAAAGTTATAGCAATTATAAGTTTTCTGAAATTCAATAAAGAAAAACTGAATTAAATGATTTATTTTTCTACTGAAAATTCGGATAAATCCTCACGGTGACACGTGTCGACACCAGAGACTGCCACGTCGGCTTTACCTCGGGCGTTGGATGGGAATCTGACGGCGGAGGTGAGTCATGCGTCGAAGGAAGCGCAGTGGTGCTCGTCGCCGACTTGGGGAAGAAGAAGAAGGCGCATGCTTCCGAGGCGTCTCCGGTTGAAAGAGGTGGCTTGGGTGACGGAGCTTGGCACGGCGGACTCGGCAGAGGTCTCAGGTGCGGCGGAGAGTAGCGAACGACGGCGGAATGAGGAGAAGAACCGAGACGAAAGAAATGGCAACTACGGCGAGCTCTAGCGCACACTACGGAGGATGGCAGAGCACGAGAGAAGTGGCAAAAGGAGCGGAGTGGAGTGCTGAGCACGGAGGTCTACTTCACCCGCTCGGACACGCCTCGAGTCGCGCGCAAAATCTCTGACACGATCCGCGGCGGCCAACGGCGACGGCGGCGCGTCAGGCGCACACTCCCGATGTGTCCGGTCCCATCGCGCCGTCCGATCGCCATCCAACGGCGTAGATTGAAAAACGGTTCAGCGAATCAGTGCCACGCGTCAGCATCCCAGCGGTCACTTACCGAGATCCAACGGCCCACGCGCTAAAGGCGACAGTACGCTCCTCACCGCTCGATCGGGATCGCGACGGCCAAGACAATGCGGCGCTAGGGTTTCATTGGCGCGGCATGTTGTTGGGCTACCTAACATCAGTAGCTACGGTATTTTAGGTTTAACAATAAAATAAATCCGAAAATCAAAGTATTTATTTGGAGCTTTAAAAATACTCGAAAAATTCTATAAAATATTTCAGAGCATTTTGAGCCTAAATAAAATATTTTTATTTATTTTTGATAATTAACTTTTTGATATTTAATTAATCAAGAGAAGTTAATCTAAATTAATTCCAATTAAATCTAATAAATCCCAAAAAATTCAGATAAATTCAATTAAATGCAAAATAAATTTTAATTAATTCACAAAAATTTAAATAACTCCAAAAATTCAAATTGGGCCAAATTTCGAGACGTTACAAACCTACCCCCTTTAACAGAATCTCGACCCCGAGATTCGAAGCCTAACTAGAGAATAGGTTTGGAAACTCCTTTTTCAGATCTTCCTCTCGTTCCCAGGTGGCCTCGCTTTCTGTGTGATTACTCCACTGAACTCTGCAAAAACGGGTCGTCTTGCTCCTCGTTTTCCGATCCACTGTATCGAGAATTTTTATTGGTTGCTCTTTGTAAGTCAGGTCTTCTTGTAGTTCAACTTCTTCTAGGGATGTTTGCTCTTCAGGCACTCGAAGACACTTTTTGAGTTGCGATACATGAAAGACATTGTGTACTCTTGCTAATGACTGCGGTAATTCCAGTTGATATGCGACCTCGCCCTTACGACTTACAATCTTAAACGGTCCTACATATCTTGGCGCAAGTTTACCCTTTTTGTGAAACCTCCGACTCCTTAAGAGGCGAACTCGAGATACACAAAATCCTCGTGTTCAAAGCTCAAATCTCTGCGGCGATTGTCCGCATAACTCTTCCGCCTTTGATCGCGCGATTTTCAACCTTTCCTTATCGCTATTTGCTCTTGACTTCTTGGAGTATGTCGGTCCAAGACACGACGCCACCGCCTCATTCCAATTTAACGGATCCTACAAGGTCGACCATACAACGCCGCGAAGGTGACATCTCAAGACTAGCTCGATAGCTATTGTTGTAATCGAATTCAAGATCTGTAAGCATTTATCCCAAGTCGATGTATATGCCAACGCACAGGCTCTCAACATATCTTCTAATATCTGGTTGACTCTTTCACCGCTTATCTGCTCATGGTGATAAGTCAGATCAAGTTCAAACGGGTCCCCATTGCCGTATGCAGTTTATCCCAAAATCTTGAGGTAAATTGGGTACCTCTGTCTGATACTATCTTCTTTGGGACTCCATGTAAGCAAACGATCCTTGCCATGTATAGCTCTGCCAATTTATCTCCTGAATAGGTTGTCTTTACTGGTATGAAGTGCGCGACCTTCGTCAATTGATCCACAATGACCCATATGGAGTCATAACCTCCTTGCGTCCTTGGCAATCTAGTAATGAAATCCATTCCGATTTCTTCCCATTTCCACTCCGGTATTTTTAATGGTTGTAGCAATCCTGCCGGTCTCTGGTGCATAGCTTTGACTCGCTGACACACATCACATAACGCTACGTGTTCAGCTACCTCCCTTTTCATATTTGGCCACCAGAACCTTTCTTTCAAGTCTTGATACATTTTCGCACTTCCTGGGTGAATCGAATACTTGGAGTCGTGAGCTTCCTCTAGTATTAACTGCTTTAACTCCTTTTTGTTAGGTACACAAATGCGCTGTTTCATCCACAACGTGCCTTGTTCGTCTAGCTTGAATTCTTTTGCTTGCCCTTCCTCCATCTTGGCTTTGATTCGCTCGATCTTCTCATCATTTTTCTGACCTTCTCTAATCTGGTCTTCCAAGATAGGTTTTACCTCTAAAGCGGCTACGAATCCTTCCGGAACAACTTCTAATTTCAACCTCTGAAGGTCCTTGCACAATTCTTCCTGGCTTTCTCCCACTATCATATTCAGACTATGACCTTTCCGACTCAAGGCATCAGCCACTACATTGGCCTTGCCGGGATGATAATGGATACCCATGTTGTAATCCTTGATCAGCTCCAACCACCTTCTTTGCCTCATGTTCAGGTCAGATTGAGTGAAAATATATTTAAGGCTTTTATGGTCTGTATACACCTCACATCTATGGCCAATAAGATAGTGACGCCATATCTTTAGGGCATGCACTACGGCTGCTAATTCTAGATCATGTGTCGGGTAATTTCTTTCATGTGGCCTTAGTTGCCTCGATGCATAGGCTACTACCATCCCGTTTTGCATCAATACGCATCCAAGCCCTTGGCGTGATGCATCGCAGTAAATATCAAAACTTTGGTGTACATCTGGTTGAACTAACACTGGTGCTGATGTCAGTCGTTTCTTCAATTCTTGAAAACGCTTCTCACAATCTGGTGTCCAAACAAACTTCTTCTCTTTCTTCAGCAATTGCGTAATTGGCCTAGCAATTGTCGAAAATCCTTCTATAAATCGACGGTAATAACCAGCCATTCCAAGAAAACTTCAAATCTGTGTAACCGTCTTCGGCGATTCCCAATGTAGTACTGCCTCAACCTTGCTTGGGTCCACTGCAATTTCCTCCGCGGTCATTACATGCCCTAGGAAATCTACCTTACTCTTCCAAAAATCGCATTTACTGAATTTTGCATATAACTGTTGCTCCCTTAACTTTTCCAACACTAATCTCAAATGTTGGGCATGCTCTTCATCCGTCCTTAAATAAACCAGAATATCATCTATGAATACGACCACAAATTTATCTAAGTATTCCATAAATACTTTATTCATTAGGTTCATAAAGTATGCTGGCGCATTCGTCAATCCAAACGACATAACTGTGAACTCATAGTGTCCATATGTTGAAGAAAATGCAGTCTTGGGTATGTCCTCTGTCTTGATTTTCAATTGGTGGTATCCCGACCTAAGGTCGATCTTGGAGAATACTCCTGCTCCTCTTAATTGATCAAAAAGATCATCTATCCGCGGTAACGGGTATTTATTCTTTATCGTCACTTCGTTAAGCGCTCGATAGTCTACACACATCCGAAAGCTCCCATCTTTCTTCTTAACGAACAGAACCGGCGCTCCCCAAGGTGACGAGCTCGGTCTGATGAATCCTTTTTCCAATAACTCCTCAATCTGCTTCTTCATTTCAACCAATTCTTCAGTGGACATCCGATATGGTCTCTTTGCTATCGGTGCTGTTCCCAGTACTAAGTCAATCACAAATTCTATGTCTCTGTCTGGTGGCATTCCTGGTAATTCCTCGGGAAAAACATCCGGGTATTCACTGACCACTGGTACATCTCTTATACTGACGGTCTCCAGATTGTTTACTAACATCTGTCCTCCCCGAACTGCCACTGCTTGAAATTCCACTTTTCTACCATCAGGGCTCTCAATAGACACAACTCTTCGCCCGTAGTCTAATACGGCCTTATGCTTAGTCAACCAATCCATTCCCAGGATAACATCCAGGGTTTGGGTATCTATTATAATAAGGTTTGCTAGGAACTCTACTCCTTTTATTAATAGCTTAATCCCAGAACATCCGACCTTAGAGCGGAGTTATGATCCAGGGGATTGGACTAGAAGTGTACTTTTAAGGTTAACAATACCCAGATCATTTGTCACAGCAAAATCTCGAGAAACGAACGAATGTGAAGCTCCTGAATCAAATAATATCAGAGTGCACCGAGTTGACTAGGAACTTACCGAGCACGACGTGCAGAGATGCCGACCTCGCTCATGGAGATATGGTTAATTCTGCCTCGTGTAAATGCCTGCGGTGTGGCTCTAGCTTGGGCGGGTCCTCGGCTTCCTCCTTGAACAGGAGTCTTACCTGGCGTGTTCCCTAAGTTGAAGTGCACTGGCGTCACACCTCCCTTCTTTGGGCACACGTTAGCGAAATGCCCAGTCTCATTGCAGTTGTAGCAGCGTCTTCCTGACATCTGCTGATTTCCTATGTTCGGATTGGCTATCCTGACTGGGGTCTGAGGGGTTTGTCCTGCTGTCTTGGAGTCGGTGACGGTGTCCTGACATTGCTTCCCTGCTGGAATCGGGAGAACTGTTGGGGTATCACTCTTGTTTTTTGCTGACCATGGCGTCCTCCTTGTTGTGCCAGGCGACGTTTGCGGTTATCATCAAGCTCCTTGCGCTTATCCTCCAAAGATGAGTGCCTTATTTACCGCTTCTTGAAAATCGTGGAAGGTGTGGGTAATCAATCCCACCAGAAACCAAGATGTTAAGTCCTTCATGAAACAGATTGCCTAGTTTTATCCGCTGCTACGCCTTCTGGGCGCGAGCGTGCAAGTTGAGTGAATTTATTCGATAATCACCACCGTCGCCTCCTTGCTTAAGCGCTCTCAATTCTCCTTTTTCAACTCCATGATACCCTCCGCACATGGTATTGACGAAAAGCTACGGTGAATTCTTCCCAAGTAATTTCTGTGGGTTTTCTGCGATGTGATAGTTTTACCACCATTCATGGTGGTTCCTCAAAGTCGTGAGAGGCGAAAGCACCCTCTCATTTCCATCACACTAAGTTATATGCGCTTCTCTATGGTTCTCAACCAATCATCTGCCTCTAACGGGCCAGCATTGCCTCAGAAAGTAGGCGGACGTGTCCTCATAAATTCGGACAATCTCGAGTAAGGACGTAGCACATTGTTAACAGCTTGGTTGTTGGCGACTGCTTGGGTGTTGATTTGTTGCACAGTGGCCATCATTGTCTGCATCAATTGAGTTTGTGCTGCGAGAAAAGCTCCCAGATTCTTCATGTCAACTGGCGGTGCTGCCTGTGGTGGTGGTGTACTGCTCTGACTGCCTCCGGGACGTGAACCACTGCCTCCGGCTCCGGTGTTGCGAGTATTTACCATCTGCTGATTGCTTCGACGGTTTAGAGATGAGAGGGAAGGAATAGGCAAGTAGAAGAACTTATACGGGGGAAACAGGTTTAACCCAAAAACTTAAGCAAACAATTACTAACTTGGTATGGTTGCTTATCCAAGCCTAAAAGCTCAGAACGACATCGCACACTCAAAGAAACAAGGAAAACCAAATTAACCTAAACACATAATAATCTACCGTCTAAGAGGGTAACACTTCTATCTTAGACAGACGCGACTCTCACACATGAGTCTCAACTGGCTACGAAAGCACTGGTCCTTCTAGCTTCTGGAACACTTCATCGATCCACTTTTCTTGAGTTCGACGATTCTCGCCTTCACGATCTTGAGATTGTCAACGACACTCGCCGCTTTCTCCTTAAGTGTGAAACAACGATAACTATTTGGAACAACTCAGATAAGATCTTCATTTAAAACAACGGAAAAGATAGAAATTTCAAAGAAGGAGAAAAGAATAGAAGAATAAGACAAGCCAAGAACATATCATTCTTTCAAGTTAAAATTTTCTTTTAGAAAATAATTTTCAAGTTCCTAAAGAACGGCCAATCTATCTAGGGTCAAGTCCTACAACAAGATGGCTCGATACCAACCTGTCGGGACCGAATCGCAAATCCGGACCTCTATGTATTCTCAGAGTAGTCCAGATCACGCTTAGTACACACAGGAAAGCAGTTGAAGTACCACAATCATACACAGTGGAATTAATAATAAAGTACTTCAAACATGAACATAGACGAGTTACAAGACCTTATGGTCACCTTACAATAATTCGCCGCGCAGGGCGATAAATAACAAAAGTAGCATTAGTTCAGTAGCGGAAGCGAAAGTAAAGCAATGAACCCATCATACTGCCACAGTAACTGAGTGCGGCTCAACCCTATTCCTCCTGACCGTCGTGGAACTCCTCCTCCCAAGCTGGCACGGCTTCTTCTTCTGAGGTTTTTGTTGATGCAAGGGTGAGTATACAACATACTCAACAAGTCATGCACAATGCAGCTCTATTACTACATGCATGGCTTATTCCAAAGGAAGGGCTTAGATGGTTACTTTGCATAAAGCAGCATTTCTTTTTATTTAATACTCTTAATTAGCTTAAAAGCAGTAAAACCAATATTATAATAATTAATTTCTCAATTCTTTTCCCATAGTTTGGCACACAGCCCTAGTTTCATTCATCAGTCTTTGGCACACAGCCACCCATTCCATATCTTTTATTTTTAAAATCTAACCCTTGACTGTAATCCCCGAGCAATGTCCAGTACCGCGGACACGGCTATTCGAATAGATTTAACACACACACTCTGCAGAGGCTATACACTTTACCCACAGGATACAGTCGCTCACCACACAGGTGATTGATTGCAACAAAGTCTTTCAGAGACTAACACTTAACCAGTGATCCTCTCCAGTATTGCCTTTCTAACACTTCCCTCACACAGAGCCAAAGCTTAGAACAGGCGGATACAGTTGGATGGGTACCAAGCCGCAGCACAGGTACGCTCCCCCATACGGTTACATTGTTGTGTAACTGTCGCCCCGAGGTATCAAAGGAAAGATATTAGAAACCTACTAAACTAGGTCCGTCCCATTCCGGACAAGTGGTTGTATGAGAAACTCAGTTCAAAGGCTCGCAAGGTGAAGTCCTTAGTTGTCTCGGGCAAGACATCCATTTTACAATTCTCGGCACACAACCTTTACAGTCTTTAATACAACCCATTGCCACACAGGCCCACCTGGCACAAAGCCTTCTTGCCACTTGCCCCGGTCGAAATCATTTCCCACCCCGATTTGCATTTATGCAACACATGCCAATGCCCACTCCATTGCACGAGTAGAACCACACAGGTTGCTACCCTCAATTCCATTCCATGACATCATCGCATTATCCCAAAATACGTTCCATAATTATTTAGTCAGTATTTATTTGCTAATTGAAAGACATTCAACGCATACAAGCAGGCTAAGCGACTAATCACGGTCTAGCCTCCCGTGTTGGCATTAATATAGCAACCAACATAATCTAGCATTCTAGGGTGACAAGGTGCTCAGGGCATACGATGACATTAACAAGGTGGCATAATCAAAATGGTATTTTTAGCTACCTTTCCCAACATAAACAATTTCATTTTTAACTAACATAGCATGCATAAATTGAGTCGAAATACATTTCAAAATCTAGGGGCAATATGGTCAAAGCATGACTTGCCTTCGAAAAGCAGTTGGTTCTGGTCCGGCTCTTGCGACGAGTCTTCGAATTCTCTCTCGACGACTTCCGACAACTCGGAGTCTACTCGTATCAAGCAAACACACAATAAATAAACGATACAGATAGCAAGATCATCACTAAAAATAAAATAAAAATCACCCTTAAATAGTTCACATTTTTACCAATTTTTGGACACTGGAATCACCCAATTCCGAGTTAAAATGCAAAAGTTATAGCAATTATAAGTTTTCTGAAATTCAATAAAGAAAAACTGAATTAAATGATTTATTTTTCAACTGAAAATTCAGATAAATCCTCACGGTGACACGTGTCGACACCAGAGACTGCCACATCGGCTTGGCCACTGACACGTGGACCCCAGATGATGTCATGCTGACGTCAGCACCCACGGCGGTCACCCCACTGACAGGTGGGCCCCATGAACAGTGCTTGGACCAACCAGAAGCTGACACGCGGCGCGATCTCGGACCTCCATCAGGGATCCGATGGCCATCTTCAACCGCGCCGACCCGAGGCTACGTGGGCGACGCCATCACGGATGAGGATCCTACGGCTGCTGCTACCCGAGCGATACACTGCTACGAAGCCTACGTGGCTTAATCTTGACCGCATATTCAAGATCTAACGGCCTTCATCAAACGCTGCAGCTGCGGCTATGCGGACGCACCAGCACGGTCGGATGCAGATCCAACGGTGCAGGGTACCCGAGCGATTTCCTATTCCCGCGCCTACGTGGCCTCACTCGAGCGGTCGGATCACCATCTAACGGTCATTTTTACCCGAAAACATCCCGGTCTAGCGCTACAGAGGAAGGGACGTGGCGTTACCTTGGTCGTCCGATGAAGATCCTACGGCTACTGTTACCCGGGAAGTTTACTATTCATTAACCTACGTGGCCCGACTAGAACCGCACGATCACCATCTAACGGACCAGATCAAACCATACCGCTTCAAATTTAATTTGAAAAGGAGGACGCGTGGCTTTACCTCGGGCGTTGGATGGGAATCTGACGGCGGAGGTGAGCTGCGAAGCGTCGAAGGAGCGGCGGTGGTGCTCGTCGCCGGACTTGGGGAAGAAGAAGAAGGCGCGGGCGTTTCCGAGCGTCTCTGGTTGAAAGAGGTGGCTTGGGTGACGGAGCTTGGCACGGCGGACTCGGCAGAGGTCTCAGGTGTGGCGGAGAGTAGCGAACGACGGCGGAATGAGGAGAAGAACCGAGACGAAAGAAATGGCAACTACGGCGAGCTCTAGCGCACACTACAGAGGATGGCAGAGCACGAGAGAAGTGGCAAAAGGAGCGGAGTGGAGTGCTGAGCACGGAGGTCTACTTCACCCACTCGGACACACCTCGAGTCGCGCGCAATATCTCTGACACGATCCGCGGCGGCCAACGGCGACGGCGGCGCGTCAGGCACACACTCCCGATGTGTCCGGTCCCATCGCGCCGTCCGATCGCCATCCAACGGCGCAGATTGAAAAACGGTTCAGCGAATCGCTGCCGCGTCAAGATCCCAATGATCACTTACCGAGATCCAACTACCACGCGCTAAAAGCGACGTGAATTGCTCCTCGGCCGTCCGTCGGGATCGCACGGCGCAAAGACAAGATGGCGCTAGGGTTTTTTGGCGCAAGACATGTTGTTGGGTCTACCTAACATCAGAACTACGGTATTTTCCGGTTTAACAATAAAAATTAATCGTGAAAATCAAAGTATTTATTTGGAGCTCTAAAAATTCTCGAAAAATTCTATAAAATATTTCAGAGCATTTTGAGCCTAAATAAAATATTTTTATTTATTTTTGATAATTAACTTTTCTGATATTTAATTAATCAAGAGAAGTTAATCTAAATTAATTCCAATTAAATCTAATAAATCCCAAAAATTCAGATAAATTCAATTAAATGCAAAATAAATTTTAATTAATTCACAAAAATTTAAATAACTCTAAAAATTCAAATTGGACCAAATTTCGGGACGTTACGGAATAGTTATTGGCGAGGAGATCTAGTTTAAAGGGGATATAACTGTGGATGTTCACATGATGGATAGAGGTCGCAGCTGTATGATGAGAAGGGGCCATGATAGTATGAGTACCGATGGTGGAGCCGGTGGAAGAAGAATGCTGGGCGCCGCCACGGGTACCGGTGGATGAAGTATTCAGAACAGGCACTGGTGCACTATGTGGAAGTACTGGAGTGACATCTTCTTCCTCCGCCATGGCGGAGGCGAAGGGAGGAGACGAGCCTGGGGCTCTGATACCAAGCTAAACTGAGCCAATAACCGTAAGACTTGTATTCCTCAGAAGCAGTACATATAAGGCTTACAGGAGCATGTAGAAGGGCATGCAACGGAGGCGCACATTGTGCAGCATGTAGAGGCGCATGCAGCCGAGTGCTACGGGCGACGCCTAACAGAATCAGAAGAAGTCGTGGCCTGATATGTAGGCGCATCTATATACATCGATGACACACATTCAACACTGTTCTGTGCACTGAGTCCATGATGGACTAGTTCGGTCTGTGGGCATGGTCCATGAACCACCACCACGTGTCAACTGGGGATTAGCCAGTCATGCTGACATCATCAGCAATGCATTAAATAGTTCTTAGTATAAAAATAATTTGATTAATTCGGTATTTTCCAATTTCAGGTTTTTATTATTTTTGAATCTTTCGATAGCCCGTTCTCCCTCATATGAACTCCAATTGAGGTGATTCAAATTTCTAAAAAAATTAAAATTAATATCTATTTAATTATGAATTTTATTTAATTTTTAGAGTTTATTTGATCTCTATTTTGGTATTTATTTGGTTTTCTTCTCGTTACATGTAGACATTGAATTGTACGATGCATCGGAGGAAGATCCGTCAACTCAAGATCAAGGTCCAGAGCAAGGATAAGGGTTTTCTAAGGTAAGTTGTGCTTTGATCATGTTGAACCCAGTTTACAAAATTGCTATACTGTTTTACTTTATGCGTGTTATTTTATACGTACAATTGTTTCAAAATAGTTTGGGATCTAGCTAATTTACCTACTTGAACTATACCCTACCTTGTCACTTGTATACCATGATCAATTGTCACCTTAGGATGGTTCATTATTAGTTGGTTAATGATAGCAATCGACATGGGTTGATTAGATCGTGATTAAATATCTCACGTCTTTTGAAATAACAAACTCAATCTTGACTAATAGAATCTGGAATATGTTTATAAAAGGTGTGTCGGGGTGCTGTCACACAATAATATTGAGTTGTAGTAATGCATGTCACAAAACGATGTTGATTTGTTGATGGCACATAGTGCATGGTAATCAACTGGGGTGGTAAATAATTTAAATTGGGGCAAGTGGCAAAGAGCAGTATGCCAAGGTGGGCTAGGAATGGCAAATGGTTTGTGGAAGTCTTGCCTCGGTCAATTAAGGACTTAACTTTGTGAGCCTTTGAACTGAGTCATTCATGTAACCACATGTCTGATATAGGACAAACTCAATTAAGTAGGATTGCCATTAACATGTGATTCCTCTGGTGGATAACTACACAGAAGCGTGCATACATGGAAGTGTAGTTATAGCGGAGGATGTGGTGTACTACAGTCACACATCAATCTAACGGTTTGTCGGTCCTAACCTTTACCTCTTATGAGGGAAGGGTTAGTGTATGGCTTACCGGGAGGGTCAATGTTGGAATGAAGGTTTTCTGAAAGGTTTTGTTATGATATCTCTGCGACACATCAAAAGAAGTGTGTTAATATCAATTGCACAAAGAGATGTTTATGTTGTGTGGATAAAGTGTATAACCTCTGTAAAGTGTAAAATCTATTTGGATAGTCGTGCTTGCCGTATTGAGCAATGCTCGGGGATTATAGTCAAGGGTTAGATTTTGTAAAATGAAAACTTGGGATGGATGACAGATTACCGATGGATGGTTTGGAACTTGACTTAGGTTTGGATATCTTTGTTCACTTGAGCAATGCTAAATTTATTTATTTATTGTTATTTGTTTTACTGCTTTACAATCTACTCATTGTACTTGTTCATAAATACTACTTTACTCCAAAATAGCCATGTTAACCATTCCTTTAGAATAAGTTTTGCATATAGCTATGTTAGAATTGCATTCTGTGCACAACTTGTTAAGTACTTTAAGTACTCACCCTTACCAACAACATCACCAATTGAGGAGCCTACATCAGTTGTAGAAGTACCATGAAGAGACAAATTTCTAGGATGCGAGCCTTATCAATTGCCTATGGTATACTGAGGGGTTTATCAATGTTTATATTCCGCTGCAGTTTAATTTGTTGTTCAGCCTTGCGAGGCATAGTCATGTAAGTTGACCATAAAGTCATTTAACAAGTGTTATTCAATATATGAAGTGTTTTATTATATTTTCACTATATATGATTGTGATATTCATCTAAGTTGAGCCTGTGTGCACTAGCGTAATCCTAAACTAGTGCACTATACATAGAGAGTCTAGATTTGCATATTCAAATCCCGACAAAGGTGGTATCAGAGCCATACTGATTGTTGGTCTTAGCCCTAGATAGTCTGGTCATCTCTTTAGGATCTTTAAAACTATTTTCTAAAGGAAAAAATTTAACCCGAAAGAATAAATATACTCTCAACTCATTCTTCTTTTTTCTCTTGCTGAAATTTCCCTCTCTTTTCCTTGCTGGATCGAGCTAAAATCTTATTTGAGTTGTCTGGATTAGATGACAATATGCCACACAATAGGCGAAGGCATCAAGTGCTTGCTGTCAACCCTAAAGATCATGAAGGGAGGAATTGTCGAGCTCAAGGATAAATGGATCGACGAAATGTTCCTAACACACAAAAACTCCAATTAGCCACTCAGTCTAAAATATGATTTTCTTAAAATCCCTCACATAGACTTGATCAAGAGTGTGACAACAAGCTAATAAGAGTCAATAATATCAAATCTTGAGCCATGCGATGATCAACTCATGATCAAGATAATTTTGCAAAACATATTTGTAAAAACTAATCACACGCTCTAAGATCAAATGCATGTGTTTTGCAAATATAGATCTTGCAAATAAAAGCAATAAAGATCACATCTTTAAGCCATGTGATGATCAACACATGACAAAACTAATTTGCAAAACATATTTACGAACTCTAGTCACATGCTACAAAGAATTGCACAAATATCAACTTGTTTACAAAACAATATCAAACATGAGATTCTCCTATTTGTAAAACACATTTGCAAATTAAAACTCCATGCAAAGAACACATCAATAAAATTGCAAGTATGGGCTATAACTATTTGCAAAATACATTCGTAAATATTTACTCCATGCAAAAACCAAATCAAGAAAGTGTGAGCTAGATCAAGCGAAGTTAAGCTATCAACACATAATCAGACTCAAGCTATAAGACTCAACTCTTCTTAATCGTACGGCAACCTATATTAGCAACTAGGTCTCCCATCCAAACACCGAGACCGGTAAAAGACTAGAAACACATCTTTAGCCCTATACTAGTTATACCTTTGCCTTGCATAACTACTTGAAGCTTTTATGACTATCATCTTCTGTCCAAGTCGGGATCTCGTCTCGTTCATCACCACATGATGGACTTTCTTTGCTCTTCTCTTCGAGATCTCTCATCAATGTCCATCAACACATAATGGCATCCATCTTCCCGATTCTTGACTTGATGGCAATCAACACATGATGCCATCCAAATCTTCATCGCCGTTAGACTTAACCTACTTTTACAACTCATAGAAAAGGTTAGTGTAATAAATATGGTTGTCTCAATCATCAACGCACTCCATTAACACATTATGGGTGCCTCCAAGATTTTTTGATCTAATCCCGAGGCACGTCAGAGTCCATCGTACCAAGAGTCCAATGACAGTAGCTCCAAGACAGACAGCGATGGTGGTGAGTCTGATGACAGTGGCTCCATCCCTCTCACTTCCCGCTCAGAATAACGACGTCCCATAGAATTTATAGAAGTGTCCTAGTACACTCAAGCCACACAAGATAAAGATCATGATGCTCTATAGGCATAGAGGATGACTACTATAGGTAAGGGAAGGCAGCATCCATATAGCCATGACGCACCTCAGGATAGCTCCAGCTCATTAAATGTCATCAAGATGCAAGGGAGTTATGACTATGGCTCATATGGACACTACGGGGCTGTTTGGTTGCCGTCTCGTACGAGCCTGGCCGTGGGAGCCTGCACCGTCTCAGCCTGGTTCTGGGGAAACGGTCATGGAGCTCATATCCCATGAGCCTGGCTACGAGTGCTTTATGCATCGTGCTGGCCTGGCATCCGCACCGCGTGCAGACAACCAAACAGCCATCTTGCATGCGTTGATACAGGCTCACGCGATACAACGAGCAACCAAACGCTGGTTCCCTGGCTCCCGCGAATCTGGCCATGTGAAACCAGACAACCAAACAGCCCCTACGACTACACCATCCCGGAAGCTTATGCACAACCTTCCATCCAATGGGTCTATAAGTGACAAGACCCCTAATTTTATGTCCTGTTGTACCAACAGTAGCAAACGACTAGCCCTTGGACAAGGCAAAGCTAGCATGAATACAAGATAGAGTTGCTAGCTACACGTGGACTAGTAATGACGTTCACAGAGGAGTACAACATGGCCAACCAAATATATAGCCAACAATACTACCCATAGCCCTAAAGGTAATGTTTTATTTCATTGCAACTCGATTTTTTACTAACATAACGTTTATGTAGGTCCAATATAACTTATGTGCGAAATTATGCCAAGTGTGAACATCTGTTTTCGGTGAGAAATATTGATTTCAAATGTCATATACCATGATATTAAAATAAATGTTATTCAAATGTGGACTTGTTGGATTCATTTTTCAGTGGTATTAAATTGAAATGTTATTTATTAACATATTATTGCTAAATACCTGCTTTACAACTTGAGATTGTCTAAAATATAGCAACAGTCATGCCGAAATTTTCTTATTATTTTTTAATATATTTCCATAGTTGTTCTATTATTACAAAATGTGAATTTTACAACTTAACGCTGTGTTAAAATGTAGGAAATGTCATGCCAGAATTTTGTCCTATTTTTTCTTTTTTTTATACATTCCCAAATGTCTTTCCTAATGTTTTTGGCTTTTACCGGTTTTTTACAAATTTTACATCATTTTCTACAATTTTTTCAAATTTTCTAGTTTTTTTTCCAATATTCCTTCCGTCTCTCGATTTTTGGGTAGAAACCGGTCAAAATCGGCACTTATCGCTCAATAATCAGGCCAAACCGGTCAATTTTCGGTTTGAAATTCAAATTCGTTCAGTTTCTATCGATTTTCGACGATTTTTTGTGCCGAGCTGCTAGCGATTTTCAAGCCTAAAACAGTTTTGCAAACCCTGATTCATACACTGAATTTAGTATTTCATAGTACCAGTAGAGTTGTTCAAAGCATGTTGCTGAGAGAATGCTAGAGGTTGCAAGATCAAATCCCAATAAACCTACAAACCCAAATACTAGCAAGCAAGCAATATTTAAAACAACACTTGTAGAATTTAAACTCTGATGCTTATTAGCGGAAGTAGGATGACTTACTACTTAAATTACCTGCAGTTGGCATGAAAATACCCAGTTGCATATGAGCTAGCAGAGGAAGATGACCAATCCTTATTATACGTCAATACACTATATACTTTTTCTTTACCTCAGTTCTAGTGTTGCATGACCCCCAAAGGTCCACTCTATCAGCTTCAAAATCCAACAAAATGCTTGTTGTGATGTCCCTTGCACCAGTCATTTAAATGTTTCTTTTCCATCGTCGAGATGTCTTCAACATGAACTGTATGAACACAAAAGCAGATCACAGGTGCCCACAAATGTCTGACCAATTTTTGAAAGAAAACAACGCTTTAATCTCAATCGTCCTTTATTATAGTTTCACAAAGGAAAAAGAGGGAAAAGAAGGCATCAGTTGCACTAGTCCACTGGTGTCACAGTGCATAATTATCACACTCGAGTAGCTCCTGAGCTGAATTTTTCAAAATGCAGATATTGAATCCGACAAACGGGTGCTACATTTGCTTTGTGTTCACATAATCAGATCCTAACTCCCACAGGTTGCCTAAGATCAAAACATATGTTATTAGTATTTACCTGACAGCAACTTGATTGGAGTATATGAACAGTCACAAACTTGGAATCACTGGACGAAAAAACAAGGCAAACTCGCAACCTTATCTATCGGTTTACAATCTGTCAGGTCCAGAAAATAGAATCAAATATAATTTTGTTCTTCCACTTGGTAGCCTAGTTCAATGTATGGTCCTATGAAAGTGTTCTGAGAAATGCTTTACGTCAACTTTGACAGTTGCCTCGTTGTTGGTAGAGGGGTAGGTAGACAAATCGCCTATTATTAGCGGAGCAAACTGAGGCGGCAATAACATCAGACTAATATAATTTTCTGCAGCCACATCAGGTTCCTGATGCAAATGTCTGAGGCTGTCTTAATACGGGGGCAACTCAATTGACGGTGCGACTATATTTTTTGAAGCAGATTTTTCGGATGAATTGAAGGAACTAACCAGGTGAACCCTTTTCCATTTTTTTTTTTTTTTGGGATAAGATTGGTGATATATAATAGCCGCATTACTTGACCAGTGAACAACTGAACTGAACTGAAACCGGGCGTCGCCGTAGTATCAGCTGCACCGTTTGATGTGGGCAGAGCACTTAAGCAATTTGAAACAACCAGGGCATGATAGCAAAATGGGCATCGAAGGGTAAAACCCTACCTTAATCTGTCAGCACCGAGACCACACCGGCAGCTCCACGAGAACGAGGCATATCACAGCTTTTCTTGGGGAAGCCAAGAAGAGTGTACCAGGACACACCCGCGACAATGGCGGGAGGGTGGGGGCTCGCCGCCATCGTTGACGGCGCACCAGCTCTCCCCGCAGCGCAGCAGCCGCTCCTCCAGCCTCCAGGTGCGGCTGCCGCAGGATCGGCCGCGCCCCTCACGGCTATTACTGTGGGCCTCGCGGAGGCGTTTGGTCGATCGGGTGGTGCGTGGTTGACGCGTCCTGGTCAAACCACAGCCGAGACGGGAATCCTCCGAGAGGGTTAGGGTTTAGGTACGTAGAAACCTACTCGCCCCGGCCGCCGCAGGCCGGCGACACCGCCACCACGACCATCACCGGCAGCTCTCTTCCACCCGTAGGAGGCTGTCGCGGGGCCGCGGGGCCATAAGGAATGATGTCTAACATTCCTCAGGTCCATTTTATTCCGGTCCTAAACCATTGGGCAAATCCGGCCAACTATTCTAATGGCCAGATAAAAGCCCAATTGGCCCATTTTAGGTGAGATGTGCACAGGCCCAGTAGAATTAGGCTATGCAAACAGAAACTTGGGCTTTATAGTTGGGCCACGGGCCCAGAGCAGGAGACATAGGGATGTGTTCGTCTCAAAAAAAAAAAAAAGAATTGTCCACATGTCGTGTGCTTTCAATTCCAGGTCGATCTTACACAAACCAGCAGATGCAAAGCATAAATTTTTGCACCATACATTTCTCGTTTTAATCAAACAGCTAGCATAGAATAGCACGTATACAACAAAGTTGATGCAGAAGAAATGTACCAGGAATTACATAAAAGCTAGACAACATGTATGCCCTGAAGATAAGCACATTGTTTGTTTTTAACGAGGGATTTGGGTATTTGCCACTTCAAACATGTGGCTTCGCAAATTTGCCACTGGACCCACATTTCGTGGACTCATGGTCCCATATGTCATTGGCTCAAATGACATCATAATCCAAAAGATCAATCTTTAAAGTGACAAATAACCAATTTTCTCGTTTTTTACATGGAGTGCAAGCATAATACTGTCAGTTTAGCCAAGCTCATTTAATCAACTGTATTCCCTAGGCAAGCACTCGACATTGCAGGGATGTCTTATATTTCTTACATGCTAGTTTATCATGATTCACGAATCATGATCACGGTTCAAGGATTTCACAAACAACGCGGTTTGTCAAGCTATTGTCCTATTGTTCTCTCTAATCCATATGAGATTGGCAGACTCCTATACTTAGGTAGCAGAAGAAACACATATTAAGATTGGACCTCAGCCTTGAGGTAAACTCCTCAAAACATTCTTGAAGTAACTGCTAGACGTACACCATTAGTCCGCACCCTCCTAGACATAACTAGATATTCGGTCGGTGTCTAGTTTTAATAAAGCTGGGCCATTTGGCCTTTAATCTAAAAAAAACAACTACAAAGCTCATACTTCAGTGAATTGTACTTTTTGCACTAATCTTCTGATGCTAAGAGCCTAAAGAACTCCATTTAAGATTATAGAATGCACTGAAATGAACCAAGACCTAAAAAAACTAAGATGCTCATTCGTTTTGGTTCCTCTGTCTATATATTCATTCACTGTGAATTATGAAATTGTCCAACTTTCTGGGCTATCTTCAGCTAAAAACTTATATCAGTAACAAAAATAGAGTCTCCACGACCAAGTAGTATAAAGATAATCCACTAGTTGGCATTGTTAATTGTAGGCAGTTCATACATCTATTTCAGCTGAATATGTTACAATCGAAAAGCAATATCCCATTTGGTTGGGATCTCAGCAGATGCTATAACTAAACAGAGTAGGGGCAGCTAACACCAGTAGATCAGAAAATGTGACCAGACCTTTGAATTACATTTTTATTTTTTTGAATTCTCTGGCAGATCTTCTAGAGATCAGATTTTTATGGAAGGGTCAACCTAGACAATATGCCTTGGATGCTGAACAGGTGTATTTGAAGAGGTACTCAAATTTCTCCTATGTGCTTTTCATATAGACCAATGATCTGGAATCTATTGCCTCAGAAGCATGAAAAATGCATCCTCACCTGGCTAAATTAAGGGCAGAAGCATCCCTCACAAGTAGCAAAATGTGCATGGAGGTCAACACTATTTACCTATATTTGGTACTGAAGCCTAACAAAATCCTAATGAAAAAGCAGTTCCTCTCAGATGCATTTTTTGGGAGTCGATCCTCATATGTACTTCCCAAATGACTGTACATGGGAATTCTGCCGTACTGCATTCAGCTATGGTTGACTGGTTGTTAATCCTATAGAGCCTACCCAAAGGTTCAGACTGGATTGCAAGTTTTAACCACACCCATTTTTCCAAACTTTCTTTAACTATGTGTAGTCTCAAAAACATAACCTTAAATGACATGGAAGAATTATACCAAACTCAAAACATCATTTTCAAAACATAAACTTCTGATGGAAGCTGACAACTAGACACATGAAATCATTTTTTCCCATAAAAAACCTTAAAAGTGGTCAACTAAGGGGACAATAAAGAGTAACTCATGCTCTTCAATCAACATCTATCAAATTCTGAAATTGCAGTGTCATTCTTGTACAAGGCAAGGCAGCTGAGCAAGTGAGCAGATTAGACATATCACCATAGCTAGGACTCCTCTTGAATTGAAATAAGTTCTCTCTAAACTCTACAATTGCCAAGTCATTTGTCGCAGGCAGCTAAGGAGCTTAGAAATATTAGCAAAGGCAAAGATTTCTCTCTCTAATCCAAACCTACTATACAAAGTTAAGCATGAATTCATCACTGATATGAATATGACAACATCACAAACTACAACCCGTTCAAGACACATATCCTGAGTTGTTATCTCTTTGCTGACCTACATAAGAGAATGAATAAGACAACTATGCAAGAATGGGTATCTAATTTTCCATAGTGTGTTAAAGCTTTTACAGTAATGATATGAGGTTAGCAGATCTCCCATAGAGAATCAGACAATTCATCATATCATACCTTCAGGCATTACATATACCACATAAATGTTAGTCCTTTTTGTAGCTCATTTTGAGGCTAAAAATAAAGGCACTACTGTCCAGTGTCCGCCACCAAGTGTTACTTGTCTAAAATGCAAACTTGTAAGTTGTAACACCCTCTGATGAAACTTACTATAACTTTATGACACTAGTTTTGTTAGTGAATATCAAATAGGCATCAGCAAATAGCAACAAAGAGAATAATTAACTCTATTGTATATATCAACTCAAAATAAAGAAAAAAACACCTGCCAATAGCCCAATTCAATTGCCACCAGGTGGCTCAGATATTCTGGCACAGAAATTTATTTATTTCCTGGGTTATTAAGCATCAAATAATTTACTGTGTGCTCCCTAACAGTACAGTATATCTTCCTTCTCTAAGATTCTTGGAGATGCATGTCCACCGAATTCACAACCAACATTTGCGTAGCACCAGGTAACTAATTCCCCATAAACAACAATTATCTAAACGCACAATTGACAACCTTCCCCTACAGCCAGCCAGCACTACCAGCCTACCACCACAAGCAATGAAAACCACACTCCTTGAACCTGACAGGCTAACACCCATTTTTAACACAACAATTCCCAAAGTTCACAGCAGGATCAGATTCATTCCGTAAATGCACCAAAACGTCGACCGAATTCTCATGCGGTCGTAACAAAAGGAGCTAAATTGTAGTATGAATTCCTCACGACTGTGCAACAACGTACCACATTTATTCAACCAAGACCACACATTGCGCGCACCAAGAAGTGAAGCTAACACGAGATCAGAAAAGATGCAACACTTGCGATAAGATGGACGGAGAGAGTCACAGAGGCTACTACAACTTGTACTTGTAGCGCGCGACCTCCGCCTCGTTGGGGAAGAAGCCCATCAGGCGGCCGGCGGAGTTCTGGTAGGCGTACATGAACCCGCCCATGACCCCGATGAGGCCCCCCGTAACCATCGACGGCCCGCGGATCCCCGGCTTGATCCCTGCACGCAACGCCCAAGAACGCAGGTTTGAGCCTTCGATAGGTGGGAGGTATGGTTTCACGGGGCTTAGGACCACGAACCGGAGAGGTAGCCGACGGTGACGGAGACGGCGGAGATGGTGGAGAGGCGGAGGTAGTCGAGCGCGGAGAAGTTGCCGACGACCTTGGTGAAGGGCGGGTTCCGGTCCACCACCGGGTACTCCGGCTTCACCGAAGCGGTGATGTCGGTGTTCATCGCGCGCGGCGAGGCTCCTCCTCCCGGTCCTGGCGGCGGCGGCGGCGGCGGCGAAGGGCAGATTTGGTCGTGGCCTCGTGGGGAGAACAAGGTGGATGCGGCTCTCCTGTCTCAGGGTGCTCGCCTCAGTGGGAGAGCAGTGGTGCAATAATGGGCCGGGCTAGCAAAGGCCCAAGCCTCCGCAAGATGGGCCGACCAATTTATACATTCCGTGCAAGTGACGTTCGCATAACCCATTAATCGTTGTCGGAGTTTCCAAAGCCCCCTCTAGCTCATCCCGCCCACAGCATCATTCCCCTGTCGCTATCGGTATCGTTTCAGTCCCAGAACCGGTATAAACTAGTTTTATATATCGTACCGCAATATCAGAGTACACCAATCATACTGCTCAATACCGATCATATCAACTTTGATATCTGTCAATACCTACCATATTAGCTTCAATATTAGTATATACCAGTTATACCGATGGATTGATACTATAGTCTATTGAACTATATTTTATATTTAATAGTACTAATATGTTTACGAGTGATATTATAAGTAAATTTTATTATATATATAATTAAATATATGTATTCTTATAAATATATTATATACTTATCCATCCAAAAATATAAGGCGTATTTTGACTTTACACAAGGATTAAGGTCGGATAAATTTAAGAAAGGTACAGGAGAAAATGACTTAGATACTCCTACTTAATTGTCTTGCAAAATGAGATATAGTACTTTACATGGGTGGTAATAAATAAATGTATATAGTTGAAAGAGAATAAACAAGGGCATAAAAAGAAAAGCCTCATTAAATCTATATGTAAGCCTTATATTTATGGAGAAGATCATTTTAAAAATAAATCTTATAAACTTAGACGAATTGAGTATATATTATTATATTAAAGTCGAAATGGTATGTTTGTATAAACTAATAGCTATATGATTTGAACAGTTAAATCGGTGTAGAGATGGGCGGTGCCTAACAAAGTCAGCCTCGAGGCTCAATCATGTTAGCACAAAGACAAGCATGACCCGGTTGTAAATTGGTCGTGCAAGCCAACCCTCGAGCACATACCACTATTGGACCAAAGACCCTCAAAGTGGGTCAAGACAAAGACGCTGTTTACGACACAGCTAGCATGGCACGATTAGGCCTGACACAGCCCATTTAGCCTATTTATTCAAAAAATAGCTGCTTTATAGCCGTTGGAGACCTTAAAATTTTTAAAATTCTAAAAAATCCAATTTTTTCCTATAAATAGGGTGACAACACCCTTATTTCTCTATAAGCAAACTTGCAATCTCTTCCCTTCATTCTCTTGTGAAATTTCTCTAACTCTTGGTGGTAATTTGGCAAAATTCAAAACAGTTTTTGCAAAAATCAAAAATCCAAAATTCGGCTTTTGGCTTCTGTCAAGAAATCAAGATAAGAATTATTATTTAATTTTTTATTTTACTTATTATTTTAAATGATATTAAAGTACTAATAATGTAATTATTTCTTGTAGTTTTCTTTATAGAGCATGGGGATTTTCTGTCCTTCCCAGTTTTTGATTTTAGAATTTCACTCGAGGAGCTTTTTGCATTCTATGAAGCTCAAGAAGCTGTAGTACCTATCCATCCTCAAGCCCTACAAAGTGCTATTGTGTCGGCAAGCACCAAGGCAAAAAGATCAAGACGCAGTACATCGAGAGTTTGAAAAGATTTTGAGCAGACTTTCGAGGCATTAGATGGCGTTCAGAGCGGGTATGCTATTTGTAAATATTTTAAGCACAAATTAACTATGAAATCTATAGGTGAAACGAGACACTTGAAGAGACATGCTGAGAGCTATAAAAGAAAAGTAGGGGTGACTTTGAGACAGACACAACTGCAGTACAACTCCAACGGTACGGTACGTAACTGGGACTACAATTCTAAAGTAGATCGTGAATCTCTTTATCGTTTAATCGTTTCTCAATATCTTCCTTTAAACTTTGGTGAGTCACCTGCATTTGAAAACTATATTAGGACCACTTATAACTCTAGATTTTCTACAGTCGTAGACAGACAGCAACCAGAAATTTAATTAAATACTATAGCAATTGTTGTAGTAAGGTAAAAGTGCAATTTAATACCAATACTTTTACCGTGTCTTTAACATTAGACATATGGAGTGGTAAGACTAAAGATGATTATCTTAGTGTAGTTGTTCATTATGTAAACAATGATTAGCAACTAGAGAAGAAAATTATAGGATTCAAATTAATTGAAGTAACACACACTAGTAAAAAATATTGCTGATTGTATTGTAAAAATTGTGGAAGAATTTGGTTTTATAGAGAAATTTTTTGCAGTAACATTGGATAATGTTTCAGCAAACACTTCTGACATAAATATTCTTACTCCGCTTTTTAATTTGTATGTCGAATGTTTCTTATTACATCAGTGTTATACTTGCCATATTATTAATCTTATAGTTAAATCTAGTTTGAAGAGGTTAGATCCGTATGTTGAAAATTTCAACATTACAATATCTTTCTTAAATAATTCTAATCAACGAGTAGCAGCATATAAGACTTATTGTATTGCAGTGAAGATACATTCACGTAAGTTTTGTTTGGATATGCCTGTTAGATGGAATTCTACTTACTTGATACTTAAGTCTCTCGTATCCTATAAGAGCAAATTTTCTGTTTTTATTAACACACATTATCGTAGTTAGGATAGTTAACCACTACTCACAGAGTAATATTGGTATATTGCTGAATACTTCTTGTTATTTTTGAACTTTTTTATGATTCCACTATTGCTTTTTCGAGAGTTTATTACTCAACCTCTCCTTTAATTGTGCATCATATTCTAGAAATTGCTACCCACTTAAGGAACCACAAAAATGATAATATTTTGCATGCATCTGTTTATACTATGAAAACTAAAATTTTGAAAAATTGGCAAAAAGTTCCTATGTTATATGTATTTGCATTTATTTTGGATCCTAGAGCTAAAGTTCGAGGATTTTCTGTTGTTCTCTCACTTCTAAGTGATGCGATGGGTACTGATTATTCTAGTTATTTTTAAATATCTGTGTTAATTTATCTTAAGTTTATACTTAGTACAATCAGAAGTTTGTTGGAATTCGTATGCAACGACCTCCACCAGCACCCATAACAGGTAAGAAGAAAACTGCATGGAAAAATATAGGGTCCAGGTGGCTCTTCCTCAAAAAGTTCGACTACAACAACATCAAGTGCGGACACAAATGGTAGGAAGCTAGTTGCCTATCTCAACAACGACTCTGTCAATTACCAAGAGCAGTAAGAGAAGGACTTCAGCATTTTGCAATGGTAACACAAGTATAAGATAATATATCTGGTGCTTTCTATATTAGCATGGGATGTGTTAACAGTTCCTATCTCTACGGTTTCTTCAGAGTTTGCTTTCAGTCTATCCGAAAAATAATCGAGAAGGGAAGAACAAATCAGACAAGTGAGATGGTAAAAATACTTCTCATTGTAAAAGATTGAAAACGAGCTAATTAAAGAGCTCAACACACTACAGAAAATATTGAGCTGGCAAAGACGTTTGAAAATATTTATCTAGATAATCAGAAAGAATAATTGTAATCTTCATTTTTTTCCTGTATCATTAAGCTATAAGTTGTACTCTTTTTTCTTTGCCAAGGTTTTCTCGTGTTGAATTTTTACTTGGCAAAGTTTTTAACGAGACAACCAATTATCAATAAAGCTTATTATTTAATTCTAATTATTTGTCTTATTTTAGAATTTATTCTATATTTTTAGCTTTTATTAATATATATATATATATATTAGAAAGTTTTTCTAATTATTCTAACTTTTCCTTTTTTATATTTTCTGTATTTTTTCATACTTTTTCGATTTTCTATTTTTTCTAACAATTTTTTTAATTTTTTCTGATTTTTTGAATTGTTTTTGCTCTAACAAGCCAGTCCGTCCGTTTTGGCCCGTCAGCTTGCGAGGACACCGGACCGATGCAGCACAGCCCATAAGGGCGTTAAGCCGTGCTTGAGCCGATACTCTAGCACATGGGCTGACACGATACGGTTCATTTATTAGCCGAGTTGAAATGGCCTTGCCCCCGTTTAACGGGCCAAACTGTGTCGAGCCGTCCATCTGGCCATCACTGAACCGGTGTAAGACTATCTCCAGCAATTTTCCTTTATTTTCTTCTCTTTCCTTATTTCCTTTCCTATATTTATTTCGTTCATTTCTATCATTTTCAGCGGTATCTTTTTGAAGAGTTTTGTATAGAGATGGGAGAGAATCTCTTTCCCGAACGGATTCTTTCTACCGCTGGAGATAGTCTAATCTCGATTGAGCACGGTAGTGACAACTATGGTGCCGCTCCCACTCTCTTGTACCCTAAACGAGCAAACACCCTTCTCTTTCCTCACCTTCGGCTCAGCCTCCCACCTCGAGCTCAGCAATGGCGGCGACCCCGGCGCCCATCTCGCTCTCCGCCTCCACCATCTGCGTGGCTCGCGTGGTGGCGCCGCATCATGTCATGAGGCGGGCGGCGGCTGGGCCCATGGTGGTGCGCGCCAAGATCGGAGATCTTCATGCGGCGCGCCAGTCCACCATGACGGAGGGAAGATCGTCTCTGGACCGCCATCGAGGGCGCGTCTCAAAGGCGGCGACGTCGTCGTCGTTGCCGAAGTCCGACAAAGGCCGACATGGACGCCGAGACTTTCCACGACGCATCGTCTCGGCCATGCTTGTCTCCGCCGGAGTCCGCCCGTCGGCGCCCCATCGCTACCTCGCCGAGTCGAGGAGGAGGTGTCAATCGCCGCCGCCTGTGCCCAGCGCTTTCAAGGACAACCAACAGCCCCTCCTTCAGATTCGCAGTTGCCGCCGCTCCGCCCGCCGCAGCTGCGGTGGTTGCTCCGATGGCATGGGGCGAAGGGCATTGCCACGCCGCAGCTAAGAAGCTGGGTGACGGTGGACCAAAACTCGGTGACGCGGTTGGAAACGAGGAAGGAGCTTCGATGTGACGGTGGACTTGCATGGTCGGAGATCGGGAAGATGGCTTCAAATTACGAAATCCAGAGGCTAAGGCATGGGAGAAGCTTTGGGGAGCTGCGTAATATGTTGTGGGGTAGGAAGAGACCCGGGGTGGCTTTTATAACTAAGAGGAGCAAGAGAATACATAGAAACCGATTTGGAATTGATTTCGGATGGGAGGAAAGAGCCCAAGATTTAGGCACCAGACTTGAGAAAGGAGGCCAGGGATGGAAAGGTGAAGATCCGAGGATTCACTACAGGAAACAAGAATAGTGTCCTCGGCCGAAACATTTTTATCGTCGGTAAAAAGGCCGACGACACAAAGTATGCCTCTATCGACGGTTTTAACGCAACCCGACGACATATATACACCAAGCAGGCCTGTCTCGGCGGTTACATCAAACCCGCCGATATAGACCACGAGCTGTGTCCTCGGCCTCATTAAACCCGCCGACACAAGCACTCCACCTCAAACAGGGAGTATCGGCGCGCGATGAAAATTGAATTTCAGATCCCGCCAACACAAGCTGTGTCCTCGGCCTCATTAAACCCGCAAACACGGGCACTCGCCTCAAACAGGAGTATCGTAGCGATGAAAATTGAATTTAAGATTCCGGCAACACAAGTTGTGTCCTCGGCCTCATTAAACCCGCCGACACAGGCACTCCGCCATGTGGGACCAACCTGCAGGATGTTCAGGCCCACCAGTGGCACGAAGACTTTTTGTCATCGGGAGAGAAACAGCCGACGATAAAAATAAGTCTATGTCCACGGCATAAATGTTGCCGACGACACAGATTAAATTTTGTCGATGGTTCTATTTTAGCTGCCGATAATAGTAATTTCAGATTAATTCAGAAAATCTATTTGAAAGTGTTTTTGTTCTTTTTAAAATTAAGAGAAATTAAATAGAGCTTTTAGAATAGTTGTTAGGCAACATACATCTATATGACATGTAATTTTTTTATTAATTAATTAATTGGTATGTTACGGCACTGTGTGTGTCTCCGTACGTTACCTCAAGTACTTTGAGTAGAACCTTGTGACGATCCAACGCAGACCAATTGAAAGAGCGAGGAATGACTTGGAATAGGCTGTGCATGTTGTAAAACCTTTAAGTGACCATAGAAATGTCTCGTTCGACCCGTCGTAGGCTACAAAAGTATCGAAGAAGAGCGTACGGTGGTGACGACTCTGTTAGTACTCTCCTTGAGTTTTCAGAAGAATTTGTTGTGATGATGAAATGCCGGGCAAAAGAAGAACGAGTAATCAGCTAGAATAGATTGTGCATGTTCTAGGAATCTTAAATTGGCCTTAAAAATGTCTTGTTGAACGTTTTACGAGGGTACGGAATGGGACCCGAGTGTACCGGATAAAAGTCCAAATCTGGTGTCGGCGGTATTTATATAGTCGCGACACAAAGTGGGACGATGTCGTCGGTTCTATATCAACCGCGGACAATATATTGTCTCTCTTCTGACAGTGGGCCCGTGTTTGTGTCGGCGGGCAAAGTCTGGCCGACGACACAGGTTGGCCCTTATGTCCCCATGCGCGAACGCCGCGAAGTCATCTCTCTTCCGATCGCCATTTCTCTTCGGCTCTATCTCTCTTCGGCTCTCTGTCTCTCTTCCGCGAAGTCCGGCAGGCCCGCCTCCACCGGTCCGCCCGCCGCCACCGCTGCCGCCTGGCCGCCCGCCTCCCGTCCGGTCGGCGCCTCCACCCGCTCGGCCGTGAGCCTCCCGGCGAGCCCGCGCCTCCGGTACTGCAAGGCCTCGAGCCCCGTGACTTCCCGGCGTCTGTCGCCTCCGACCTGGCCCACCGCGCCTCGGCTCCTCGGCCACCGCCTCGCCATGCCTTGGCCGTGGCAAGGCTGGCTCCTGACCCGGCATTGCCGCCATCTGGCCAGCGCCGCCTTGACAACTGGCCCTCCACGACGGCCCTCCCTCCTTCCTTCTTCTCCAACCGAGAAATTTGAAGGTATAATTGCTTGTATACAAGATGTTTGCTCTAATGTCTAGCTAGAGGTTGAATTAGTATTTGGTATACCTAGATAAAGATGGATAATTTCTTGTAGATCGTGTTAATGCCTTCAAATGCTTAATTTGGATTTGAATTGAATTAATTATGAGAAGTTGAATCGAGCTATTCAGTTTTAGTAAAAACTTTTGTGAGCTCGGTTCTTTGCAGATGTGGAATTAATTGGTCTTTGCCAGGTTGATGTTTAGATGATCTATTTACTACGCATGTAAGCCAACTTCTTTTGGATCTAGAGAAAGTACATGTATGAATGCCTTCATTTTCTAGAATGATGTTGGTGTTCGTAAGTTCATGCTTTGAAGTTGAGACAGGTAGTAATGCATGCATGAATCTGCGAATGGTGCTCATTAGAAATTATATATATGCTGTGATGTATGTTAGTCAATGCATTGAGACCCTGATTTATGTGCTTGTAAATTGTGATTGATGCTTAATGAGGTATCCATCTGTTGATGTTTTGATTAACCATGTTGAAGTAAGAATTCATTGTATATTTTGGTTGATTATCGTTAGTTGCTATATGTGGTTGTTATTATATTAAATACTGTCTTTTGTCTGCTGAGTGGATGTCCTAGTTTTAGGGGAGGTGCTGCCGAAATTTCTAGAAATGTTACTAATTGACACTTTCATAATTAGGCTATTGGTGGTTCAACATTTAGCATCTGTAACGTCAACCGAGCAGAGTTAAACCTGTTCGGTATTGCATATTTTCGTAAGGAGCTCGACGGTGATTCGTTGGGTTCCATTACGAAAAGTGTTATGCTCTCGAGTCATCACGTTTTGGACAAACCCACGGATGTGCGCTTGAGTACAGTGGTCGTGACACAAGGGTGTATGGGTTGGGATTCGGTGGTATTTCCTTGTCGTTCTCCTAGTGCATAACATAAGTGGTACGCCATACCCGTCGTTGCACTCGGAGAACAATGGGGTTATGATGCCGGAATTCTGACTCGAGCACCCTCGTGCCACGACCACCGTACTTAAGCCCACATCAGTGGGTGGGTAAGCCCTCCTATTTAGCAAGGCTTAAACTGTCTAAATCTAAAATTTGGATGCATGCATTGACGTTATATAGTAAGCGATCTTTGGATGGAAGATCGGCGGTGGATGTACGATGGTTGGATGAAGTCAGGAGACACACAGACGAGTGGATCGAGAAGGCTAGAGCATTCGTGGATGATGCTTTCAAGATTCCCGACCCTAATGCAAAGATCGTGTGGTGTCCTTGTACTGTGTGCTCGAACACCGAGAAGAGGACCAAGAAGGATATTAGCCATCACCTATGTAGGCATGGCTTCAAACCAAATTACTTTTTATGGGTAGCTCATGGCGAGAGGAAGCGTCCGGCGCCGGTGTGTGGCCCTGTGGATTTTGAAGAGGGCTACGACGAAGTCGAAGTTGATAGATTAGACGAGCTTACGGATGATGTGGTTCGGGCTTACGATCTCTCCCCCGAGGAAGAGTCCGAGCCACTTGCCGAACAATTCGAGAAGCTCCTTGATTTTGCCAAGTTGTCGCTGCATGAGCATACCGATGTGACTGTACTCTCGGCGATTGTCGCGTCTAATGGCGGTGAAGACCAAGTACAACTGTCGGTAATTGCTTCAACGATCTTTGCAAACTATTTGGATAGCCTCCTTCCGAGTGGACACAAGATGACTCGAATCTTTACGAGTCGAAGAAGCTTCTTCGCGTGTTAGGCATGCCGTGCGAGAGGATAGACTATTGCCCAAAGTTCTCGCATGCTTTATTGGAAGACCGATTACGGGTGACTCAGAAGCATTGTAATGAGAGTCGGTATGAGGAAGTTAAATGTACAGAACGTGGAATGAGACAGACGACGCGGTGGCGAAAAACATTCCGTTTTTTCCGATCACTCAACGTCTGCGGCTCAGACATGTCCAAGGCCACGGCGAGACACATGAGGTGGCACAAAGAGGGCAAGCGTAGAAAGGAGGGCGTGATGATTCATCCGTCTGATGTAGAAGCTTGGAGGCACTTTGACCAACAACACCCTGAATTTGCGGCGGAGCCTAGGAATGTGCGTATAGGCCTCTCGACCGACGGGTTCACGCCATTCAATATGATGGCGCACCAGACTCGGCTTTGGCCGGTGTTCGCAATCCCGCATAACCGCCGCCTCAACTCGCTTGAAAGAAGAGTACGTGTTTTTTTCGTTATAATACTTGGGCCAAAGTCTCTGGAAAAAACTTAGATCTATTCATGCAACCTCCGTAGAAGAGCCGATCGACACTGTGGACTAAAGGAGTATTGACACATGATAGCTACAAGGGGAAGAACTTTAGGATGCGTGCCGCATATTTGTGGTCAATACACGATTTTCCCGCGTATGGCATGTTCTCGGGGTGGAGCACGCATGGAAAGTTGTCATGCCCTATATGCCTGCGTAACATTGATGCTTTCACACTGAAAAATAGGGGTAAGTCCTGTTGGTTCGACTATCACCGTTGTTTCCTGGAGCCAAAGCACCCATTTAGGAATCAAAAAAAGGCATTTCGCAAAGGCAAGACTATGAAGAAGGGGCCACCCGAATGTTTCGAAGTGCAGGATATCATCGACTGGCATGACGATCTAGCAGATATCGGGTATGTGAAAGACTATGGTGAGGAGCACCATTGACTCATAAGTGCAAGATCTACAACCTTCCTTATGCAAAAGACACGGTTACCTCACAACATCGACGTGATGCACCAAGAGAAAAATATATGCGAGTCGATCGTGAACACAAACGGGACATCCCACGAAGACTAAAGATAACAAGAAAGCACGCCCGATCAAGCGCTCGATATGTGATCGGCCGACATGAACCTCGATGAGAATGGGAGGAAACCTAGGACAAAATTCGCCTTACACGTGGGCAAATAAAGCGATTCTTGATTGGATTAAGGAAAAGGTTAAATTCCCAGATGGTTATGCGCGAACCTTCGACATGCCGTTAGTATAGAGCAATGCAAGTTAAATGGGATGAATGCCCACGACTACAAAGTCTTCATAGAGCGCCTGCTTCGGTATGTGGCATGGATATGTTGACGATGATATATGGATCACTTTGGCGAGCTTAGCTTCTTCTATCGAGAGCTCTACGCAAAAGAGATATCCGCATCGAGGATGGAGGAATTGGAGAAGGACATTGTCGTGCTTGTGACAAAGCTCGAGAAGATTTATGTCCTCGGTTTTTCAATTGCATGCAACATCTATGGTTCATCGCCATATGAAGCAAAAGTTGGGGGGCCATAGCTTTAGGTGGATGTATCTTTGTGAGCGCATAATGAAAAGTCTTAGAGCGAAGGTGAAGAACAAAGCACGAGTCGAAGGCGATTGCAAGCTTGGTCGATTCAGAGATCGCCTACTTCACGGACAAATACTTTGCGACAAAAAACAAGGTCCATGTGCCACAACCAAGGTATAAGAAGGCATGTCGCAGAAGTACTTCCAACTTAGAGGTGTTCCATGACCAAGTCGGATGCAATGTCGGCAAAAGCACCACACGTGACTTGGACGCAGCGGAAAAGGATTTGATTCAGTTGTATGCGTACGACAACATGGATGAAATGAAGGTGTACATCGAGTAAGTCAATAAATGTTTGAAATAAGTCATAATACGTACTTATGAAATAAATGTCTGAAATAAATATTAAATCTTGTAGTCAATTTATTCAAGAAGAGTGGGAAGGATCAGGTGAACCTTCGGGCGAACAAATTGACAATCTGAAACGGCGAGGTCGTGGACAAGGCCGTCCAAACTTTCTAACCTGGTTTCATTACCACGTAACCTTCTTCCTCTTATACAAGTTCACTTAATTTACAAATGTGTGGCATTTATTACTTAATGAATTTTGCCTCGAATGCTTGTGCAGTGTCAAAGACACCGCAGCGTGCACAACGATCTCCGACAAATGTCACGTGGATGCGGTAGTAGAATTAAGGTCCATGGATGCTATGATTGCCATGGATATCGATTTCGATCCGGCGGAGTCACTCGCCCTAATGCAACTACGGTGAACAGCGGTGTCGTGAGTTATGTCACCGATGACTCTGGTGATCCAGACATAGAGTACTATGGGATCATCGAGGATATTGTAGAAATTTCGTATGAAGGCAACAAAGATCTCTCGCTCGTGCTCTTTCGTTGCAGATGGTTCCATCCAACTAGTGGGGTGCGGCGTACTCCAAAACTATGACTAGTGGAGATCAATCATAAGAAGTTGTATCAAAAGCCTGACGTGTTCATTCTGCCCGAACAGGTCGAGCTGGTGTTCTATCTGCCGTACGCCCACCCGAATTACAAAAGTTGGTGGATTGTACATAAATGTCTTCCACCTGGTAGATTGCCCGATCTCACGGAAGACGACTACGATTCTCACCCAGACGTGGAGGTATTCCAAGAACAAGAGTTACCAGGAGAGCTGCACGTCGATATTGGTGATGGGCTAGATAATATTTTGGGATCAGTATACCCATCTCATGTAGAAGGAGAAGAAGAGGAGGAAAGGGTAGAGGAAGAGGAAGAGGAAGAGGCAGAGGAAGAGGAAGAGGAAGAGGCAGAGGAAGAGGAAGCCGAAGATTTTTAAGCTATTTAATTTTATAGGTTTAATTTTATATACTTTATGTCATTTAATTTTATATACATTTATATTTTATTCGTTTCAATTAATATCAATGTACTTTATGTCATTTAATTTTATATACATTTATATTTTATTCGTTTCAATTAATATCAATGTACTTTATGTCATTTAATTTAATTTGTGCAGATGGCTCTAGTTCTGAAGAAGTTGGCTTCAAAATTGAAGAAGGTCTTGGGAAGGGGGCATGAGGAGGCAGAGGCAGGCAGCTCACCCCAATCTGACGCTTCCCGGGAGGAGGAGGAGGTGGCTACCACCGTGGAGGAGGAGGAGGTGGAGGAGGAGGACGACGATGAGCGTTGGGGTTCTTGGCATCGTGCACTTGAGGAGGGGGATGAGGACGGGACGAGGACTGGAGTCCATGGGAGTCTGTTGGTATCGAGTCGGGGGTGCCTCCGCCGAGCTCACGGGATCCAAGAAGAGTCAGGCGGAATAAATTGCCAAAGCCCCCACAGATCCAAATTGACGGTGATACCGATAGTTGTTTCTAGCGCGAAGGTATGTGCTACAAATTTTCGATGTCTTTATTGCTAACCACAAACTTGCTAACTACTTGTTATGAATTCTTCATGCAAAGTGGCTTGGTTTGCCTCAACAAGGGTAAGCAGAGCCGGGCCACTTGCTAGGGGTGATCTTGAAGCGGCTCTACCCGGCGAGTGGGCGAGGTGGTGCTCGACGCCGAGTGACTAGATGGAGCGACTACTCGCTCGTGGAGGACGACCAAGGAGGCATCGTCGCGGATCATTGCATAGCCGAAGTTCGGGTAAGTTGTCATTTCTATTAATGTTTTCGTGTTTATAGCTTCACGTGTTTGTTTCATTTCAGCGAGGTATCGCTTGGCCTCGACGCATCCTAGACGACTATCATGCTTGTCGCCTGCATGCTCGACACAATGGCGCAAAGACGGTCGAGGACGCCATCAGTTATGCCACCGGACGCGTGATGATGAAGCACTACAAGAGCACGGGATGAAGATCTCGAGGGCACATGCCTTGCAAAGATACCGAGGCGAAGGAGTACCGCTTTGGCGTCCGGACCGATGGACAAGTGTCCACACGCTGGAGGGATCTCGCAAGATGTGGGCATCGAAGGAGTGGATCGAGAGGTCCAAGAGGAACAGGGGAATCGAGAAGCCAACCCGAGATCTGTGTGACCTACCTAGGTGGACGAGGCATGGGTCACGTCGCGCGATATCGTAAGTATACTAAGTACAACTCTCGCATTCTTGTCAATTCAGTTTTCATTTCACATTTGAAATTGAGCTGCAGGAGTTTCATACGGACTTGAGCCCGACGAGTTCACCGTGTGGACGCAGCACACACGCCGTGTCGGCCTCGACGATGCGCAACCACCGATGGCCCCACGCCCAGAGAAGATTGTAAGTGACTTTCTCTTTTTGCGCTCTCTGACCATCGCGAATCGTGGCCGAGCTAATCCACTTCATATCTTATTTGTTTCAGAGGATACATACGGCAGCCATGAAGGAGAAGCACGGTGCCGATCAGTGACCCCTTGACCATGCCGGCCGACCCTTTGGTCATCTACGATTCGGTGGGAGGAGTCACAGCAGCTTCGGCTTCATGGACTCGGTGGTGGCGCCCGACTTCAGACAGGCCAAGTCAGACATCGCCGACAACAAAGCGCCTCTTCCGCCAAAGGCACACCGAAGCCCAGGCGAAGATGATGCAGAGTTGCAGCAGCAGAGGTAGGCGGATGAGCAGCGGAGGCAGGCGGAGCGAGAGGAGGATAGGAGGCGGTACGAGGCCCTCCAGAGTCAGAACCTCTGGATGTACAACTATTTCCAGGTAATTAAGATTGTATACGTAGCTACGTTGTACTTACACGTTTCATATGCTAACATATCATATCCACAGTCGTTGCAGGGGGCGGGACCCTCCGGCCAGCCGCAGATGCCACCTCCGCCGCCGTTCTTCACGCAGACGCTGACGACAGGGGTAATGCATTTTGTTCCAGTTTTCGCGAACTATTCATACAAGTACACAAATGCACAAAAGTTTTGAACATTGTGGTTTCCTCTAATCTTGCAGGTGTCCGCCACCGTGGCTCGCCTCTCGATGAATGCTCCGCAGGAGGTGATTCCAGTGGCACAAGATCCGCCCCAGATCAATTCATCGACGACGTGTTTGCCGATCCTTTTGCCTGGTTCGCAATCTTAGTTATTTGTTTTGTTTGTAGAATAGTATGTCATGTTCTACATAGACATGTTGATTGTGAATGTGATGTACTCTTTTGGTTTGTGAGCTGAATTTGGGACTTATTGATGCATTTTGCTATCTGTGTCGATGGTGATCATTTGTGCATTGTATTGGTGAATGCGAATGTGGTAATGTGTGTGAAATTATATGTTGTGATTGTTCTGGGCAATTGGGGATATAAAACTGCTAGGAATGGGTTTTTTTTGCAGGTTAAAATTGGATTTTTTTATAAAATTCCCAGGATTTTTTTTATTTTTACAACTGTGTCCTCGCTCTAACCATGCCGACGACACAAGATAGCCCTGTGTTACGCACCGAAGGGTGCGTGTAAATCGGCTATAGCCTAGGCCGAAGACACAGATGTCCACTCTGTGTCCTCGGCTCTAACCATGCCGACGACACAAGATAGCCCTGTTACCGCACCGGAAGAAGTGCGTGTTGTCGGCTATAGCCCGGCCGAGGACACAGATGTCCACTCTGTGTCAAGAAGATTAATTAGGCCGAGGACACAAGTGTCCCCTCTCAGATCGGCAGACTTTAAGTTGGCCGACGACACAAGTGTCCCATCCAGTCGGCGACTGAAAGTTAAGACGACAAATGTCCGGGTGTCGGTAGGCCGGATGGCATCTGTGTCGTCGGGATTTATTGTGGCCGTCGACATAGGTTGGTTGTGTCGTCGACTCGGTCGTGGGACTTGTGTCGTCGGGAGGCCGGACAGCAGAGCCTCGTGGTCGGCGGTTTTGGCATCTGTGTCGTTGGTAAAAGCCGAGGACACTGAGCAAGATCCCTGTAGTGATTGATTTGGCGCCAAAAAAAACGGAAGGAATCGGGTGAGAAAATCACGACATTTGAAGCTTCAAGGACAAACAATGAGAGGGAGAAAGGTTAGGAATGATAGTGTGTTGAGAGGTGGGGTCTCGTCTCTTTTTTAAAAAAATATTTAATGGCTAAAAATAAAAGGCTTTTAAACATAGTAAATAAGGTTTAAAAATTATGAAAAAATTCTAAAAATACTGAGATATTTGGGGCTTAATAAAATTATTTTAGGAAATATGGGACTTTTATTTTTCTACAATAAATTATTTTATAAATTTGAAAATAGGAAAAATCATTTATAAAATCCAAAAAAATTAGGACAAATCTCATAAATTCAGATTTAAATATTTTAAATAAAAATATGCAAATTTTGGGATGTTACACATGCTCATGAGAAGATTGCTAATTTCATGCCCCCAGCATCCATGGTTCCTCCGATGGCCCCCAAGTTGTTTGAGAATCTATTTGGACTGGGCAACCAGAAATCCACCACCGTTCGATGATGATAATTCAATTTTGTCATTGCGACGTGTAGCCTTTTTGTTTAGTTTTAAAATGTAATATGTAATGATGTTGTTAGCACTCTTGAAGATACGAGTTGAGCGTTTTCGATGGGTGGAGATGTTGCTTGAGTTTAGCCTGGAAAATGCATGTTGGTTTAGACTCGCAGCGCAGTTTTGGTTTTTGACTCGTATTTTTAGGAAATCATACTCCCTCTGTTCAAAAATAAAAATATAAGACGTATTTTGATTTTGCATAAAAATTAAGGTTAAAGTAAAATTGAGAAAGTGAAATGATCTAGTTACCTCTACTTAATTATCTAAAAAATAAGAGATAATAGTTTATATGTGGTAGTTGATGTTCAAAACGAAAGCCATTTATAAACGGAGGATGTATCGGAGGATCTCCACTTTACTACCGTCGCATCGGGTGACGGCCTTGTTGTCTATTTTGTGGCACGGTGGGACCTGGAGGCTGGGACCCCTATGCGTACAGCATACATGTATTAGAAGGATTATATTTTTTTTTCGAAAGAGCGGTAGAAACTCTGCTATGCATTAAAAAGAAAAAGAACAAAAGTACAGAGACATACAAGAGGTCAACTAGCCCACAACCGAGCCCATCAGAAAGACAAAGTTACACGAATTGAAAAACTAGACCGAGACTGGTGGGAGACCAAACCCGCTAAGACCTCTTCCGCTAGCCTAGTCTAGACGGAAAGATCTAAGGGAAACCGGTGCGGAACGCCAACATCCGGTTCTGAACATCCTGTTGAATTACAGAAAAGACCACATCCGTAGACCGGTAGACGTTGTTGAAGATTCTGGCATTGCGTTCCTTCCATAAGTTTCACAGAGTGTAAATAAGCACACCGTCTACCTGCTTGCACGCTGGAGCAGTCACTATGCACGGGATGATCTGCCACCATCCCGACACAGAAACCCCATCCCGAGGAATTAGGGACCGCAGCTGCATTTAGGAAAAGATACGCGTCCAAATGAGATTAGCAAAAGAAAAGATACGCGGCAGCTGCATTAGAAGGATTATAAATCCTTGTATTTGAATAAACAGAATGTGGGTGCAAGTCCCTAGAATTTTCAGAGGGTATATACAGATTTAGGGTGCAAATGCACCTAGGTACACAAAACCCATTCTGCGCCCTGGCACGCCACATGAATTAGGATAACTAGGATAGTTATCGTGGCGTGATACGTCGTATGTGTTATTTTTTTCGTAGAAATAATTTTATTTTTTTTTTCGCTGGTGTTTTTTTAAATCATCGAGGAAACGCGTAAAACGGTTGAAAGAATACAAACGCATCCGCGTTTGCACTAAATCGAAGTGTCTTTTTCATGAAAAATAAGCGGAATGACCCAGACATCACCACGTTTTTTTGTATTTATTTAGGGTCTTTTCACGAAAGATTCACGATTTTTCTGAATTAGAGGGTTCTCTTTGTAAAAAGCCACGAGAAGAACCTACATGTAACTACGTATTTTTTAAGGGACCTACATGCGAAAAGGAAAACCGAAATGAAAAGTCCGCTGCGTGCTTTTTTCATGAAACAATTTCGTTTTTTTTCGTGGAAACAATTTCATTTTTTTTTGCCTGTTTTTTTTTAATCGTCGAGGAAACACGAGAAACGGTTGAAAGGACACAAGTACATCCACGATTACACCAACCAAGCCGAGCTGGCCGTGCGTTTTTTTTTTTTTTTTTTGCAGAAACAATTTCTTTTTTGGCAGTTTTTTTTTAAAATCGTCAAAGAAATGCAAGAAACGATTGAAAGAATACAAGCGCATCCGCGTTTGTGCTAAATCAAAAGGTCCTTTTCATGGGAAATAGTCGGAATGATCCAAACGACACTACGTTTTTTTGTATTTATTTAAGGTCCTTTCACGAGAGATTCATGTTTTTTTTAAATCAGAAGGCTCTCTTCGTAAAAATCCGCGTGAAAGATCTACACGTAATTACGTATTTTTTGAGGGACCTACATGCGGAAAAAACAAAACGAGCCAAGCCGGTCGGGCTATGTTTTTTTTGTATTTATTTAGGGTCCTTTCACGAAAGCTTCACGATTTTTCGAAACCAAAAGCTCCGTTTTGCAAAAATTTCGCGGCGTAATACGCCGCGCGCGTTGTTTTTTCGAAGAAATAATTTCGTATTTTTCGATGTATTTTTTTAAATCATCGAGAAAACACACGAAACGGTTAAAAGGATACGAACGCCACGTTTTTTGTATCTATCTGGGGTTCCCTCACGAAGGATCCGCGATTGCGCGCAAAATCGAAAAGGTTATTTTCGTGAAAAATAGACGGAATGATCCAAACATCATTACGTTTTTTTCTATATCTATCTAGGGTCCTCTCACGAAAAATTCGTGATTTTTTTGAACCAAAAATACTCTTCGTAAAAACTACAGGAATAACTTATACGTAATTACCGATTTTTTCCAGGAATCTAAACACCAAAAAAAATAAGCTGAGCCGGCCGAGCCGAGTTGCGCGGCTGGCTTAGCTCAAATCAACGAGAGGCACGGAAGTCTCCCGGAAATAGGAGTGGTATGATTAGAAGGCACGAGACAAACTGTGGCGATGAACGGTGTCTCCAGTGGTTGGGGTCAGTGGTACAGGAGAATCACGTTTGTGTGCACCTGATATAGGAAACCTCACGAAAAAATTTACGCTTATGCATGAGCTCTGCATCGCAGGACTGGGACCGCTCCATTCCATGATGGTTTGGTGGCATAAAAGAAACTAAGAATTACAACGAAATCCTATCATGCACCATTATATGCGGCAGTACCGCGGTGGTGGCGGCTAGAGTGCTAGACTACGTTTTCATTCACAGCTGGCTACATCATTACAAGTCTTGGACTATGAGGAATTTGTACATGAGATAGGACCGAGTGAGAATGGCAGTTCATCGGCGATTCAGCATCAGCTTGAGGGTAGCACGAGGCTGGCAGCTCCGGCTAGCTCGTAGAACCTGACAGGGGAGCTGGCGACGCCGGCACGGTTGGATGAAGTGGCTGTCCGGCCGTGCTAGCCTGCTCCTTCAGGGGCGGTGGCCGTCGCCGGCGTCGGCCTCCTTGATCTCCAGTATCTCGACGCGGCGGTTGGTCCTCTTGCGGAGGTTGATCGCGACGTCCTGCGGCACGATCGCGCCGGAGACGCTCACCTGGTGCCGCTTCCGGTCGATCCGGTGGGTCTCCAGGTCTTGGCGGTTTACACAAAAGTCATCAAGAGAACACGGTTAGATCGCCCAGCAAGAACGAGTAGGAGGCCCTTTCTTGTGGGTTCTTGTCGTTTGTTTTACCTTGCATCTGGAGAAGAGCTCTCCTGATCTTCTGGTAGCACCCGTTGCAGTCAATGTTAACTCGAAGGGTCATGTGGTAGAACTGCGAGAAACATAACCTCGGTTACTCCGAGTCGCCAACCCGTGCACGCACAAGATCGAACACATATGTACGTAGCCGGTGGTCATCGTTACCTTGTCGCTCATGAATCGCTCTCTAGTCGACGGCGGCGATGACGACGGCTTCCCCTTCGCCTCGCCGGGGAGTAGAAGGAATGTTAAAAGGTGCGAGTTTGCAAGGGAGGGGGGAACAAGAAAGTGGTGGCGGGCAGCTGGGGTTAAGAGGATCGGGATCGATGCTTTGCCTGGCTTTTTCTTCGGAGGTGAGGTTGTTCGTCTCCTTCCTAGTGGACACAGGAGGACACCCAGCGTGCCTTGTTGGAGAATGGTATCGGATTCTGGTCCAACGACGCAGGCTGGCTGGCTGGCTTGCACGGATTGTGGTCCTTCTCCTACCTTCTTAGCCTTTTCCTCGTGCCTTTTTTTCTGCTACTACTAATCATCCTCTCGACATGGCAAAATCAGACAGCGCAGCACGCCGGGAATCTTGGCAAGTGCTGTGTGAAAATTATCGCTCGGTCTGACCTTCCAACCCTGCCTTTCTGTAACGGGAGCAGTGCAGGCGGTAGCGCCGGTTAAAAATGGCAAGGTAGGCGCACAGGATAGCCGGCAAACGGCGAAACGTGTTAAACAAAACACACGTTCAGACCACTAGAGCAGGGTTAGATGGCCGCCACCACTACAACGACTTTCCAACAAACGCACTGCAACTTGCCTTTGAATGCGATACAGCTATAGAGTAAATAGACTTAAGGCCCTATTTGTTTAAACATAAGCATTTTAGCTCATAACTTAAAAGTCAGTCTTTTGACTTAAACAACTTAAAAATAATCGGTTTTTATATACAATAGAAATGGATAATTTTACCATAACTACAGTAGCATTAATTTAAAACCAACTCCTAATAAGTCAAAAAAACACCTCTAATGGTTTTTAGTTACATAGAGACTTCTAGCTTTTAAGAAAAGCTAGATAAAAAAATCACCCATTTGTTTAAACTTTAGCTCTTCGACTTTAAACTAGTGAAAAAAACAAACAAATAAGGCCTTAGTAATAAACATCATTGCAATTAGAGAAGCACAACTCACACGCAACGGCGGATGGGCTCATGAACAAGATTGAAATACACATACGTTCATTTCGGAACAGGATCTAGTGTAGCGTCAAATAAGAAGCAAGAACAGCATGTGAGAGTGGACGAATAAATTTAACTGGAGGGAAGATTTATTGTTGGAACATAAACCCAAAAACAAACTGGAATCAGAACTCGGGCCATTCTTATCCATACAAAACAAGACGTTAAAACTCATAAAGATTCCTATAATGTGGTAGCAAAAAGGTAAAACTTCTCTAGATCAGTAACAAATACAATAGTGTACTAGTCCTTGATGGCAGGCATCCAAGACAGAGAGCGAATGAGCTTTCAGAGTTCTCAAGAAGATCTGGATCCCAGTGGAGGTGACGCAAAAACCTGGGGATGCACCAAACTCACATCTCGCCGAGGCTATTGAAATCCAGAAAGGAAGAGCACAAACAACAAGTCAGTCGTCGAATGGTATTAGTAGGCTTTCATCTGGACATCACCAAGTTGGAAACCGGCACAGGCACACCCATGAAAAGCGGTTCTCCGCTGCTCTTGCAAACTTCTTCATCAGGCGCTGAATTAAGCAGCATAAAACTTCCACAGGGGCTGGACGACTCCATGTCTCCTTGGCTGCTGCTACCGCTGCTAGTGTCTGACTGCCTTTTCGAGCCAGATCTTCTGCTCCGCTTTCTTGCCCTCCATTTCAGGCTATCAAACTTCAGAGCATTTGTGAGGTCGGCCAGAACACGTTTCTGGCCACGTGAAATCTTGTTGCCCAAAGGTTTGTCATCACACCTCTCGTCAGATTCTGGTTTTGGAGAAGGATTACCCTCTTGCGAAACCAGTTTGCTATTGAAGCCTCCATTTTCACACACTGAGATAGGGGACAACTGGCACACGAGATCTTTCCTTTCCTTCAAAGGACTCCACTTACCACCTGCCCACTCAAGTGAATGCCTCAAATCGTCTTCACCAAAATCAGATACTCGCTTTTCTCCTGCAGTACACAACATACGAAGGCAAGTTCAGGGATCCAATGTTACTAGCGCTACATCTGTTAATGATCATGAGAATCACACACAAATGTTGATAGTAATTTAGAATGTAGTTTAGTTACCTGGAAAATAAACTTGTAGGCGTCCACCATTTTCCCTATGCAATACAACCCCCTCCCACCAGCCACTATTCCACCATGCATCAACAATGTCCCCAACATCAAAGAAGCATGGACCCTCGTTATGTTGCACATGATGTGGCCGAACCATCGGTCTTCCCAAGATGCGTATGCCCAACTGATCGGGTTTAGCAATCCTTGTTAGCAAAACCCACTCCTGCAGAATAAAATTAGGTCAAAGATCAGCTTAATAATCCAGTTTAGAGACAAAATAACTGATTATATAGAACTGCACTAAGCATACCTCCAAATTTCCTGTCTCATCAGCGTCCTGAAGATCTTGGTATCGCACCTTGATTTTATCCCTATGCCTCTTTAAGATGAAGCATCTAAACCAACAGCCCCTTATACCACTATCCTGTGACAGGACTTCAGCATTGCAACCAGGGTATAGCTGTTTTTGAAGGTTATGCTCCAAATCATTCTTGAGAGAATCAGAACCAAACCCACCAGAAGGAAAACACTTCTGTGGATTAGTATCACCATTGAATTCATCTCGCTTCCTCTTCTGCCACCCATCTGAACAAGATCCACCTTTAGTGACCTTGAAACGTACCTTTAGAGAAGAAGCTGCATTAAACAAGGTCCTAAGCACTTCCTGGCTCCAATACCCTTGCAATTGGGTGATGTCAAAAGGCTTGACATCATCATTGTCAATCTGCCGGCGACAAAGATAAGGCTGCCAATAGCAATTTTTGGTGCCATTCTGAAACTTGTCGAAGTGCTGAGCACTAAGGACTGCAGCCAATCCATCAATGCATTCAACATTGAGATCTTGAAGTCCAAGGGAAAAGAAAATCTCTTTGTCACCAACATCGAAGGGCAATTCAACACCAACCTCATCAACTCTGTCAAACCATCGTACCATAACCATGTTGATTGCATTTGTATCCTCATATAGATCCTCCACATAGGCAATGAGTCTTTTCTTCTCTTCGCTCATGACATAGACAAAATTATGCACCTATGAAAGACAACAAAGATTTGTATCAACCAAGGTTCAACATTTAAAAGTTTAAACTACTAGTAATGAGTGTTAACAGTCAAACTCCGTCTACTTTTATACTTAAATGTTTGATAATACCAAAAGGTACTCCGTATCATCTCCCAGTAAAAGAAAGAATGAACACAAGATATTACAAACCAGAAAATGAAACTAACTACAGAAAATCATAGTCTTTTTTTTTTGGCCCTATAACTCAGCCAGCTCAATCGCACAAAATTGATATAACTCGTAATCGTATCATATATTTATAAATATCAGTTTCAAGTCAGCCTGTATCTATGGTGCTAGCACGTGTTCATTGTTCCACCATTGATTTAGTTCAACTCACCATGTTATCCTTATTTCTTTATTAAAGGCAAGGTTCAGTGGCATACATACTGATAAGTATAAAAGGATACATCGAAATGATCGGTGATGGACATACCGAAATAGTAATTCCCCTACGGCAGAAAGATCTGTAGTGCTTCCATCGTTTTTGGCAATACCATGCAGGACCTAACCACGTGAAGTCCTTCGAATTTTTCCTAACTAATGAAGTAGGAGAAACATCCTGAGCACGGGTAGAAGAATTTGCATTAGAAACAGGGAATTATCAGAAAGGTTTCTTGGACACATACAAAAAGACAATAAATAATCCCAAAATAACTCCATACCTTTGAAGCAACAACATCAGTGAAGTCTACATCATTGTCATCATATGAATTTCCATGGAACCTATTAGCCATTGAGGGCCCGTAAATACAACCTACAAAAGCAAAGGATTTACCAAGACAAGTTAGTCACAACGGGACTTAGCATCGAGATATTACTATAGAACATAGATGCATACATGATCCAAATGAAAGCCACGCAACAAAGAAAGCAAAGGAAGCAAAAAGGAATGGAACCAATCATGCATAACCAGAGTCCAGAGACCAGGAAGAACATTTTGAAGCAAACATACTCTGGTTTAACTTTTCATTTTTCAAAAATCATATTCAAACTACAATATTGTCTGCCCTATTACGCCACTTCATCCAAATACAAGTTAATATGCCGGCACGCCGCAAGTCATACATAGCGTTTCCACAAAGCTCATTGCCAGAAATAATTGACGATTCTCTCACACGTAACCATTTGGCGTATCATTGAAGCATGCATTATATATGGATTGATTCCAAGGAGGTCTCAAGGGAGGCCACAAGGAAGAAAGATCAAAATGGCACCTGATTGGCTTTCAATTCACGCTGCTGCTTCTTTTTTTTTCTCTATAATTCCAAATGCAAGCTTATAAATTGAATTGGCCCAAAAAGGAAACCAGCTGCGGCTTCCACTGGGTCACACCTGTATTCTCCATAATCCTATGGAAAAGGAGAAGGCATGAGTTTTGCATGTAACCAAAATAATACTGAATTATATCGGATGAGATAGTCCTATTAGCTTTTCTAGAAACCGCAAGGAACCCCAGACAAATTAGCAATTTGACCAAAAAAACTCGAAAACCGGTAGAAAGCTAACCAATACTAGTATGAGACGGCATGGCATGCACGTCTGCAATCAAATCAATCAAAGAAGGCAGGTTTCTGGATCACAAGAGGTAAAAGACTAAAAGTTGCCTTGGAAAAGCCCTAACCTCAAGCGCCATGTAAATTAGGCGAAACATGAAAGACGAGTGGACAAATCCAGCATATCTTCCACTCTTCCAGATAAAACTAGACAAGAATCAAACCCACCATGACAAGCGATGAGACCTAACCAAAAGCGCTAATAAGAACAAAAACAAAAGCCAGACGATTGTGTTCGTAAATGTAGTAAGTTTCTATTCTACACACGTAGAATGGAAAGTGCCATGCATATAAACAGAGACATGGAAAAAAATACAAGAAAGTTTGATGTTGTTCTTCCCCAAATCAGGTTAGCCGCCGCAATAGTGGGACTACGGCATCGGAAAACGTATTCAATGCTCAAAACCTAATTCTAAGTTATCTACCGTAACCCTAGCCGCCACAATCCGCTAAAGGCACAGAAATGAAAGCGCATCACACAAGAACAACAGATCCGGTCCAAGCATAAGCAGACCGACCATTTAAACGATTCAATAGCGCAAAGCGAGCTTCCACCGGCCAGAACGAGCGAAACAAGGCAGTAGAAGTTGTGAAATTTTGGGGAAACTAGTCGGAAATCATAAACAACAACCGAGACTCCCAAATTCAAATCAACAGTCCAACCGCGTACATGTGCAGAAATGGCTTAAAAATCCACCAAACAATCTACCATACCCAAACAATCCGAGACGTAACCGAAAAAAACGCAAAACACAAGCCTAAAACGCATCGGAACAGGCAGAGAAGCGAAGCAGAAACATAAAAACGCCATGTTTGCGTCTCAAATCCAATCAAAACACGCAAAAAGCCAGCACAAGACACAGGACGAAACAAGCCAGCCCCTCCTCCCCCGGCAAATGGAGCAAAAAGACGCCCAAATCCCACAAACGCAACGGCGCTCGGAGCAAAGCACCCAAATCGACCGCTCAAGCACCCAAAAAAGGCCAGGCAGGCCACGAATCGTACCGGAAACGAGCGAGGACAGCCAGTCCACGACCTCCCGCCTCGACCGCCACTTCCGCGGGGCGCCCTCCGCCGCCGCCGCCGCCGCCGACAGGGACGGCGACTGCGCAGCAGCCCCGGCCCCGGCGGCCGCGAGTGAGCGCAGAAACCGCCCCTGCAACGCGTACGACATGTGCCGCGGGCTCCGCTCCCGCCCCACCACCGCCAGCTCCCTCTCCTCCCCACCGGCGCCGGGCGCGCCGCGGAGGTAGTAGTGCACCAGGCGCCGGCCCCGGTCGTTTGACACCACGACCTCCTCCCACTGCACCCACCTCCTCCTCGCCGTTGACACCGCCGCCGCCGCCGTCTCGTCCATGGCCGCGAAACCCTAACCCTATATGGGGGCTCGAGCGTTGGGGTGACCTCGCACCAGGGATCAGATTTGGTGGAGAGAAAAATAAGAGGCGGGCGAGAGAGGAAGAGGGAGGGCTTTGGTTTTATTTGGGGTAGTAAAGGTAAATACTAAAATTTCGGGGGTTGGCGTTGGGTAAGTTTCTTTCGCTGTTTTGCATAAATTAATGGAGGGAGAGGGAGGTGGTGTTTTGCATAAATGGCCTTGAAGTTTTGTTTATTAGTAGTTGCTGTTTTGTCTTTCGTTAAAAATAGGGAAATTAGAGCATCTCCAACTGTGCCTAAAATCTATTCTCAAAATCTGATTTTAGTTTGATTGTAAAAAAGACTCCAACAGTTCCTCTTTCTAGCTTCTCAAATTTGGCACGCCTAAAAACAAGACTCCTCATTTTTGTGCGCTCTCGTCCTGCCCCAATCAACATTATTTTCATACCAGATGGCCCACGGACCAATTCAAAGGTGTTTTTGGGAGAAAATATAGGAACTGTTGGAGAATAAGGTATTTTGTAGATCCAAAATATTTTGGGAAGGTCCCAATCTAAAAATATTGGGAGTCTAAATATTAGGAACTGTTAGAGATGCTCTTAGTCTTGACCGTGGTATTTGAAAATCCATGTTTATCTAGCCAACTGAACTGGCTATCAATACTTAGTTTGGCTGAGGATCGAATCACAATCCGTACTATAATGGCAAAAGTTCCGGCCTCCTCATTCATTTGAGCCGAGCCGGCTGGCTCGACTCAAAAAATATTTTCGCGTTTTGGTCCTTTTACAAATTACGAATAGGACTTTTGTGATTTTTTGTGAGTGGAAGATATTTTTTCTAATATCGCGTTTAGGTCCCTCGTGCGCCATTTTACGGAAAAAACTCACGTTAATTCCAAATCACGAACAAGACATTTTCTAATTTTTCAGGATAGCGGACAGGTCTAAAAACGAAACAAACAGGTCATTGCTCCTTACGTCTAGGTCCTTTCTCTGTTTTTCACGGGAAAAAATGTTTTCGTCGCCAGAAAAATTTGTGCAGCTCTATCTCTAGACTTTTTCCCCGCCTCGATTTCCCATCTCGGTCTCTGATATTTTTTAGAACATGTGTTATTACTCGGTGAATACGTAAAGTGTTAGACTCGACAAAAGAAAGTTTTCATCTCTAATAATGTTTCGCCCTTTTCCCTCTAGATAAATACCGAAAAAAAAACGTATTGACGTTTGGATCATTCTGACTGTTTTACACGAAAAGGATCTTTCGATTTAAGCAAACGATATGCACTTCGCTTTTTCAACCGTTTAGCGATTTTCGATGATTTTTAAAAAGCGCCGACGAAAAACCGAATTTTCGTCGCGAAAAAAATGCGACGCGCGATATCGCCGCATAAAATCTGATATTTTTTAAAACATGTATTATTACTCAGTGAACGCGTAGAGTGTTAGCCTCGACGAAAGAAAGTTGTCGTCTCTAAAATTTTTTCACCCTTTTCCCTCTAGATAGATACTGAAAAAAATGTATTGACGTTTAGATCTTTCGTGAGGAACTCTAAATAGATACCGAAAAAAACGTATTGACGTTTGGATCATTCCGACTGTTTTACACGAAAAGGACCTTTCGATTTAGCGCAAACACAGATGTACTTTTGTTTTTTCAACCGTTTCGCGCGTTTCCTCGATGATTTTTTAAAAAAACGCCAACGGAAAAAAACCGAAATTTTTCTCGCGGAAAAAAACAACACACGCGGCGTATACGCCGCGCAAAATATCCTAGTTGTATCAAATGTTTGATGTCTCACATTTTTCTAAAACAAAGTCTATGATCAAAATCTGGTTGCACTTTGTCGAGCTCAAACTAAACATATCTGGAGAAAAAAAATGCCTCAAATTTTTATTTAGGATGAGTGGCGATATCAAGTAAATGGATTCAGGCACACAAAATTCTTATGGAGCTCCTAGGCTTAGAAGATACCACTGTCCACTGTTGTTTTCTTAAAAATCAAATATCAAACATGTAGAATATTATGAGTCGGTTGAAGTGATTGACATTTGCGGATAAGCAAACCTCATGAGCTCATTGCTGCAACGTATTTATATTTTGATGTTTCTTCAAATGAGGACGGCATCGTTAGATGTGGGTGTCATATCAGACCGGCCCCAACATGTAGTGTTGCCACCCATAGCCGTGGTTAAAAATGCATTGAGCTTCATGATTTCTTCTCACATGGTCTTCCATTGCAGCTCTTCACGTCCTTAGCATATGGCTGCGAACTAGGACATTCTCCCGCCACGTTACGCCTATTAGACTTTCATATAGAAGCTTGTCTTCTGGAAAGGCTGAAATGTTTAAGTAGGATAAAAGGAAGGGGTTCTTTGCAATGAACATTGTATCGGAACATTAGGAAACCCAATTATATGAATGTTTAGGGGTGATATTGTAAGGTGGAGAGCGCGGATTTCGTTGTCGACGCGGACAATGGGAAATCACCTTGAAGCAGCTGACATGGGTTGTGGAGGCCTGGAGGGAGACAACCTTCCCATATTGCCCTCCTTGTTAGAAACAATAACGAGGATGCCATCCCCATAGGATCCGAAAATTAGGCCGAACATGCAAGAGGGAAGAAGGGGACATAGGGCATGACACGTGTGGATGCGTAGCAAGATGACGAATGGAGGTAAAAGATAAGCCGACTGGAATCCGGCAACGTCATGTATCAATCATCATGGTGCAATCGGTATAAAATGTAATCATTTGATAGTCAATGATCAAATTAGAAAAGTTTGAAAAATTCTGAAAAAATCATGGATAAATTTCAAATTACCCCTCTTTTGTAACTTCTTCATAAGACGAATTTGATCATGAAATTTTATATGTAGATGGGGTAAGATGAGATGTACATCCATGATTTTTTCAGAATTTTTCGAAACTTTTCTTAGTTGGATTGCACGATTGATTGCACTTGATTACCGATTGCGACCATTACTCAAGGTTCTCGAATCCGAGTTTGAAGATTCCAACATAGTTTTCACGTATTCTCGTATTTTCGAACAAAAAAATTGTTGAATAGAAACCTTTCAATCTAGAATTTTTTAAATTGAATGTTTTAGGAGCTAAAACTTTTTAATTTAAAATTTTTTCAAGTTGAAACTTTTTAATTTGAATTTTTTTTACTTGACTTTTTCGAGTTGAAACCTTCTTAATTGAATTTTTTGATTGAAAATTTTTAAGTTGAATTTTAAATAAAACTTTTCAAACCAACAATTTTTTGAATCATCTTTTGAAACCTAAATCTTTTGAATTAAAAAGTTTTCTGAGTTGAAACTTTTCGATTTGAAACTTTCCACGTTGAAACTTTTTGAGTTAAAGCTTTCTAATTTGAATTTTTTTGATTTAAAACTTTTCATATTGACACTTTTCGAGTTGAAACTTTTCAAATTGAAATTTTTTATTTAATTTTTTTAGATTTAAATTTTAAATTGGATTTTTTTGAATTGAAACTTCCTATTTAAAATTTTCAAAGTTTAAATGTTCTAATTTTATATTTTTGTGTTAGAGAGGGAAAAGTGGGTGGGAGAAGTGAGTAGGTAAAGGGGAAGGGAGGATTGGATGGAGAAGATTACACCCGTCATCACAGGGAAAGTGTTCTTAAATTTGTTAATTTAGGGTTAACCTCAAGATAGTTGTATCCATTCTTATTCAACAAACACCCGACAACCATCATTTGGTATCGGAATGAATGCCTATGGTTCAACTACAACGGGCCTATATGAGATTTACAAGGATTAATTTCTAAACCCTCTGTGGCCCAATAATGAGTGGCGATCAATGGAGGGCGAGGATGAATGATCTGAGAGGTGAGTTAGGTTTTGCAAAGGCAACTGTGAGGGTAGTAGCAACGATGAGCACTAGGAATGGGAGTAGAATTAAGCCTCATTAGAACTCAGAATTCTTCCTAATTCCATCAGGAATTGAACAATTTCTTGTGAAGTTCATTGTGTTCTGAATAGGCCCTTAACATTTTGAAAATCCTATTCAAAACACCCAACAGCCATTAGTGGTTACCTATGATTCGATCACAACAAGTATGTCTAATATTCGCTTCCAATGGTTACCAATGGTTGCCTTACTATATGTTGGCAGCGTTGACTAAATTTAGCAAGTATTTGATTTGCTACCAAATTTTAGTAAGATTCCCTTCTCCCTTGATTCTCTAGTTTATTTTTTTTTTGCCAATCTTTGGTCAAAACATTGGTAGCTAATTTAGTAATCAATTTTTGGTAAGGTTTAGTAAGATAAATTTATCATCAAATTAAACAAACCCTAAACTACGAGCTCATGGTGATCCGACAACAAGTGGCGGTTAGTGGGGGACATGGATTGTATGTGATGCCTTTGCGAGTTGAGTTAGGCCCCATTCGTTTCAGCTTATGGATAGTTTCTGCTTAAAATAAATGGTGGATTGTTTGTCGAATGATAGGATACTAGACAACGTCTTCGAAACTCAGAATCAACCTTACAACATAAAATCAGAAGCGCTCCTCTCTCTACCCAATTCTCATGGGGAATCAGTGCTTCAGGTGCCCATGCAAGGAGGCCGGCACACGCCCGAACTTGCTGCCCCCCAACCGCTTCGACGGGTCCTCCATCCGAGCTTCGCCCGCCATGGGTCCTCCGCTCGCCGGCTCCTCCGCCTGCCACTCGCCAAGCTATTCCTCCACCCGCCAAGCCCCTCCTCCCGCCGCTCGCCAACCACTCCTCCGCCTGCCGAGCCACTCCTCCGCCCGAGTTCCATAGCCCCCCCGCTCCTCCTTCACCGCCAGCTCATCAACAATCAGATTCTCGGACGGACTACTAAACGACCAGATTCTCTAGCCAGCAGATTTTTCAGATAGCCACTTCTCCAGACAGCTGGCTATAATCCATAATCTGCATAATTAGAACCTGTTCCAAACTAGGCCTTAGTTTTTTTGGAGGCAACTGTAAGCATGGCAGTGAAGATGGCAATGGGAGCAGCGCCAAAAGTGGGGCTTGGAGGGAGGCAACATGATAAGGGGAAGGCAGAGGCAGCGACAGTATGGCCGTTCTAACTTCATGAGTTAGACCCATGCTACTTCAACCCATGCATGATTTGATCATTAGTGTAGCTTCATGCCTTTAGAATGTGTTTGGTACAACTCCAGCTCCACCAGATCCATAGACCTGGTGGAGCTAGATATTCTTAGCTCCACCAAATCCATGGAGCTAAAGCTGTGGGTACATTAAGAGTGTTTAGATGGGTCATCTTATTTACATTTTAAATGAAAAATATAAACTTAATTCACTTTATTTTAGCCTACAAGTTTCAGATCTCAGATAAAGCTGGGATTTAGAGTTTTACCAAACAGGACCTTATTTTTATATTGGGCGGTTATAAGAATCTCATTTGGTATAATTGTTTTCATATGTTTTAGTTCCTCGTTAGTTTTTTTTTCTAAACCACATAGTAAGGAGATATCGATGTACTCCAAACAATAAAAAATATGGGAGTAGTTCCTAATTATGCAAGATAAAATAGGGAAGGATCAGCCATTGACTGTCATAATTTGTTAAACTATATTTACTAATCTAAAAAATACTTTTATTTTTCAAATCAAAATAAAAAACACGGCGATAGTGAAAATGGTTGTATCATGCTCGTACTACTACACTATTCACTCATTTTCCGAATACATGTAATTCTAGCTTTCAAATTTTCTTTCTAAATACATATCATTCTATAATCATGAAATGATTTTTTTAACATCTTTTCTTTCTATATCCTTCCTCATTAGCTATTTTGAATGTTATTTCTTATCGTAGGCTAAAATAAGGCACACTATCTAAAGATATAATGAAGAGGTGCAATGCAGATGCGTGTCGGTGAAAATACAAAAATATAAAATACATGGAATTTTGCATTTACTTGATTTTATAGCTGCTCAGCGCACTATGAACCACGATAGATGAGTACTCCCTCCGTTTTTTTATGAGGCATATTTTTTGAATGATCTTATTTACAAATGTAAGGCTTGCATGTAGATTTAATGAGACATTTCCTTCTATACCCTTATTTATTTTCTCTCATCCATATGCATTTATTCATGACTACCCACACAAAGTATATTTTTATCTTTCAAGACAATTAAATGAGGGCATCTAAATCATTTTCTCTCGTATCTTTCTCAATTTTAACATAACTTTAATCTTTGTGCAAAATCAAAATACGCCTTGTAAGAAAAACGAAGGGAGTATCATGCAATGATTGAAATGCGTGCAAGCTAGCGCCGAGACACGACCGCACGATCTCCCCGAGCCATGATCCTATTCTGTGCGCTGAACTCAATGGCCCATCGAGGCGTCTGCTTCCCATGGAAGGAGGAGTCAGATTTTGCTTCATACACTAAAAGTAGAAACAAATGATGTTATACAAATCCTTCTATTGAAATCACTGGCAAAGCTAGGATGGAAATAAAGGATAGGCCAAAGGACTAGACTAAATTGACATAAACACAGCTCTTGTATAATTCAAATTCATACATGAATAGAGAAGAAGAAGAAGAAAAAGAAAAGAAATACAACGAAGGTACCTTGCATAATATTCTGATGGTATGCAATACGCGGATCAACAATAATTTTATTATGATCAAATTCTAATCGAAGTCTCTTTGATTGAGTTGTGTTCTCATCGGTTAGAAAGGACTATTTAAATTAATTGTGAAATAGATACGTAAAATTCATTTCTCTATTATTCATTATGATCAAACCCAATAAATCCCCTTTTTTTTTGCTTTCGTTTTCCAAACGATCGATGCCTTTAGCATTTTGACTATAGCTACATGATAACAGCCTCTACCCTAAACCTCCATTAATTTCTTACCCTAAACCACCATTGCTGTTACACATTATTATCTCAGTCTGAACTCGAGGACAAAGACAAGAGCTCATCACAATGCACAACCTTACCACCCCAAAGGAAGGAGAAAGAGAGACAGAGAGGAGGAATCCTTACATCCACATTTTGCCTCTCTCATCACGTTTCTCTATCTTTCTTCTCTCCTAATTTCTCCTCCATTTCCCATCTCTCCTCTTCCTCCTCTTGCTCTTCTCGTAACCAATCGATCCTAACAGCTGAATTTGCATTCCTCATACAAAAGCTAGTACTAGCTAGTTGCTCCCCCAAGAAATAAGGAAAAAGTGAGCAAGGAAAAGCTCCACTCCCGCAACGTACCACTACTACTTCATTAACCGGCCGGCCACTCCGCATGCTCACTCACTAGTCACCAGCCCAAGAAGCAGTGTGGGTCGAGCTAGCGAACCGAATGCTATTGACCCAAAAACGGATCAATCGATGAATCATTGTAGCAAGGAAAGCGCTTCTGCCGCCACTAGCGGTGGATGCACTCACCATAGCCTGCCTCAACATCAAGTCCTTCGTCACCTCCCTCACATTACTCACTCTCATCACGACGCTCTAGCAGCTCCACCCCTACCAGCCCCACCGCCCGTACCTCTTCCTATCCACTCATCCCCCACTTACCTATTGCCACCACCTTCATGTCCTTCTATGGCCATGGTCGGCCGTCACCACCACAAGGGAAAAGGTACAGGTAGTGACGGGGGATAGACTCGAGCCCTACAAATCACCCTATTGGATTAGCCCCTGACTAAAATCATCTAGCTTTTTTTGTTTGATATGAAAAAAATATCATTTAACTTCGGTTCTACATTAGTGAAAAAATTGCTACCACTAGCTATTAAAATTTAGCATTAAGATCAAATAAATTTGTGGAACACAAGTTGTCACTTTTAGCAATAAAGAAATATACTCCCTCCATCCACATTTATACGGTGCATTTCCTCTTGGCATATAGACCAAAGAGATATTAAAAATAACTAACTACCCATAATTTTATCTCTAAGTACTATATTCAGTACATACATGTAAATAATATAAAGCAAAATTGGATTTTTATTAGAGATATAGAGAGAACGCACCCTAATTTTACATTAGAAATGGAATATACCTAATATTTATAGACAAGATCATTCGGAAAATATGCCCTATATTTCTATTATGGAGGAAGTAAGCCTTTCGTGGCAAGCAATGTTACTCTTAGAATAATTGTGTGATATTACTGAAAATAAAATACACTACTGCGATGCACCATCCGTGTGAATACTATTCACGCATACGTGGTTTGCGGTCTGCCGATCTCTTTCCGTACCGCCCACAAACCACACATGACTGTCAGCGGCAACAGCGTTGCGCGGCACAGGAGATCCCGCGCATGGGCCATTCGAGAGGCTCGAGAGGTTGCGCTCAAAACGTAAGCCCCAATACGATACGACAAAGTCCATTCAGTGTGTAATCATCAATAAACAAATCCGCCATCGCAGCTGGATCCAGCTCATCCCGTCACCGTCTCCGCGCACTGGCCGAAAACACCGCCTCGCTTCCCCCGGCCACGGACAGCCCAGCCCCACGGTGGTCTGGTCCCACGTGTCATCCACTAAAGATAACCTCGCGTTACGCAGAGGAGGGTGTAGGTTGCAACGAGGAACATCCGGCGGTGAGTTCTGACCCGGCTCCTCACGAGCCACCGAGCCCAGGCTTGACCGATCAGATTAACCGCACGTGGCATGTTTTCCCTCCCGATTGGCTGGTTCATCGTAATTACCGGATAATTCCTCCATGGTTTCTCTTTTAATACAACTTATGTAAATCTTAAGCAAACGAAAAAATAAGTAATAATCATCTAACATTCACTCATGCTTTAATATTTGTGTAACTGTCAAAAAAAAATTATAGAAGCACCTCTCTTCCTTGCCATTTTCAAGTAGTTAGCTCAGCTGAGATCACCGGAGCTGAGTTGATGGCCCCTTTCATTTCAGCTTCTAGATTGTGGATTCTGCATTATAGGAGAAGCTGTTTTTAATTGTGAGAGAATTAGATCGGGTCAACTGGACCAGCGAGAATCAGCAAGAATCAAGCTTTAGCCAGATAGAGACCAGCTTCTGATTATAAAAAAAAACTATCTAGAATCCTTCTGTTCGATAGATAATTTATTTATTTTTAACAGAAGTTGAAACGAAGGGACAGACGTCCCTTTTCGATGTGATCCCTAACATGGCCGCAGAAACAAATGAGTGGATGATATACCTCAAGTACAGCTTCAGCCTTCAGTCTCTGAAAGGGCTTTAATTTCGATGGCTTGCTAATACGTGCATTCTGAAAAAGAATAGCAGATTTTGTACTAAAAAGAATATTGCTAACTCGTATATCTTCGTGAAAAGATTATCATATCTGTTCTTTTCAGTATGCGTTGAAAGAGGTCAAAAGGTATTAAGATAAAACTGTGATTAAGCACAAGGATTCACCGAAAGTGTGAAAAGACAAGGTGAACTTTCAGTCGTTTCTACGCGTTTCAAGATGAGGACGAGAATACAGTCAATTTTCTATTTTCTAATTGGATGTTGTAACGGATCGCTCTTTTCAGAGGGTGCGTATAAATATCGTATAGCTACCCAGGAGTTTAGCTATTGGTAACCAAAAGTATATTGCCAGGTAGAAAGCGAAATTCAACAGTTGATATTGAAATATTAAGCCTGACGGCTAAGGTTTTTACAAAATGGTGCGACATGCGCTTAAGTACAATACCAAAAACAAGCCCACAAGAAATGGCTCGAGCAGCAGATCAACACCTTCAGAACCAAACACCGTCGTCATCTACAGAGTCTTGAAATCCTCCAGCTTCAGAAAAGTCTATTGGAGGGGGTAGGAAGCAAGGGTGAGTACTAGACAGTACTCAACAAACCATACAGGAATATTCTGAATATTACATGCACGGATTCACAAAAAGGTTGGTACAGGTTCATAGTTATTGTGGATGCAGTTTTAAAGATCAATTTTTGTTACATTTGAAACACAAATAATAAGATAGCTAGTACAGGGGTTTTCTGCAATAATCCAGCGTTTCAACCATTTTTATTATTAAGACTAATTTGAGCACAGATTCGGGTATCACCCCACATTAACTTAGCTTTATTAACCGGAAGCACGGCGTAATTGATTACAATTTAAATTGACTCTGCAGAGCTGCTCAGCTTTACCTACAAGATATCTACGGTCGTTAGTGCCACGCGATTAACATGCAACTCATATGCATGCGGCCGGACCGAGATGATCGTAGCCGTTTGTTGAACTTCCTCTTCTTAGCTCCTACCCAGTAGGCTATGTAAGATCCGCAATATTCAGAACCCACTGGCCGCCGTGGGAGATGCGACCCGAATATTGTGGATACTCACTGTTGCGTGAACCGGTGAATGGCTTCTTCATTCCTGTTCCGCCCCGATCGCTCTGCGAGCCATTGCATTACCAGCACATGGCAGCTACTTCCTATAGGTATTAAAAGGGAAAGTACAATGTACTAGGCTACGTTGGAATGGGTCAACAGGGTTGACCGTCCCAACATGCGGTTGAGCGATTACTGAAGTTATTTACTTTTGCCCAAAGTGGTTAGTCCTTAATGCCAAAAACCAAGTCTACACCCACATCATATCCATGGTACCCACTGTACCACCACCATCTCATCCATAGACTTGTCATCGGTTGGGGGTCGGACCCGTAGCCACCTCTCGTGGGGAGTCCAACACTATTCCCCTAACCGTAGCAGTTTTTAAATATCATTCGAACCAATCTTCGGAGATTAAGCATTTGTCTAAAAGTAATAATTGTATGATTTGCTATATCTACGAGGATTCAATATATAATATCCTAGGGTTAAAAAGGATTTAAGGCATAACAATGAGTCTAGCATTGGGATGTATCTAATCATGTTATTCAAAACTACTATATTTCTTAGTTTCTAAAATACCAGTAAATAATGCAGTACAATATATATATATATATACTGTAATGGAACTGGGTTTAATATGTTCAAGGGGTGTGGCTTGCCTTACGAAGTTGAAGGTTCTCCTACAGAATAGTAGCCGACGTCCTACGGTGTCCCGAACTCCTCTTTGCTTTCGTCTTGGCTCGATGGCTCCGCTCCAAGTCTTTGCTCGAGTAGGGTGCGGCGTCGAGTCTAGCGTGTAAAAGCAAATAGTAAATAAACGAATAAAACAAATAAAAGAGAAGAAAAATCGGAAAAGAAAACAGATCGGGAAGTCGAAAGCAGCGAGAAAGGGTATTTTTGGAATTTCTGGAATTTATTTTGGAAAAACAGAGGCCGTAATTGGACTCAGTGGCTCGAAACGGACAAGAAAATGTATTTTCGGGTATTTGTGGGGTTTGGGGAATTTTTGGGATTTTTCTAGAATTAATTTTGAATTTTCGGAATTTCAGTAATTATTAAACCCAAAATTCAAATCAAAAAAATAAAAGAAAATCGGATTTTCTCCCGTGGGCCACACAAGATTTGTGATTCGGCCCATGGGGGAGGCGAAGGCTGGCCGTGGCCGTTACCCCATAAGCGTGTGGTGGAGTGAAGCAGCATGTGCTAAGGCTGACGGAGGGCCTCATGGTCGTGACTGACGGAGGAGCTGAAGCGGCAAGGCAAGAACATGAAGATGAGGAAGGGAACCAACCTGGGAAGACGAAAAAGGCGATGGCGAAGCTTCCATGAGGAAAGAAATGGCGTGGCAGGAAGAGGAAGCTGCGGGGAAGGGGAAGAGGTACTCACCCGAGGCTGGGATGGAGAAATGAGACACGGGGAGGGGAATTTATAGTGTCGCGGGGAGGGAGAGAGAGGAGGAGACGCAGTGGCGGCGGGGAGGATAAGCCGACATCTTGATGCGTCACAGGCTGTGTGACATGTGTGAGGGAAGGAGAGGGCAGAGGCGGCGAGGCGAGAGTCGGCAATGCAGATGCGTCGAGTGGCGGCAAGGAAAGCGATGTGAGTCGCACTACTGGTGGGCCATGGAGTCTTGGAGTGGGCCACGCGAGTCTGAGAGAAGTGGTCGGGAAAGCGAGGCCAATGAGGAGGTGGAGGTGGCTCGGGCCGAAGACGCCAGCCACGGGAGAAGGCGGGGAGGCCGAAAAGGGAAAGCGGCTTTTCACTCGGGAATGCCAAAAACGGAAAGGTTCGAATAAATAACCGAAATAAATCCGATAAAAATCCCAGAAAATTCGAATAAAATCCGAATAAATCCAAATAAATCAGAGAAAACTCCTTTTGAAATTTTGAGGGTTATTTCAGATGCTTGCAAATAATCACACATTAGACAGACAGATAGCCTTCTAACCGGCGTATGCACACTTCGTTTGAAGCATACATCTCTACTATATAAAATAAGAGTTTCTTCCCGTGTTACTTTATCAAAATTACCCATCTTTGCCACTGCTCTTTAATTACCTACCTTTGCCACTGCTCTTTAATTACCTACCTTTGCCACTATTAGTTCTCTTTGCAAATAAACTTTTTATCGCAAATTGTGTTTTCGTTACAACGCACAGACACATAGCTAGTAGTCATATATATATCTCAGTAGAAGGTTATCTCATAATAACCAATCATTAGGATAGTAGGCAGATATGATTTCTGTTTAGTTGTCCATGTGTGCTTGCGCATCCGGAAGTGTCCAAACGGATCACAAAAAAATGTTGCTTTGAGCACCAACAAGGACCCCAAAATATAACTTTGATCAATAATTTCTATCGTAAGATTTATAAAACCTAACAAAATTAACTTTTGTGAAATTTCTTTTTGAATGAAATCTATACATACTATTTTATTTGTTCAATATAAATATCAAAAGGATATCAATAACTAAAATATAGAGAGTTTGACTACAGGTAACCTAAAACAGTATTAGAGCGTGTACAGTGGTATAGACAGCAGCTGTCTATATTATATCTCCACATCATCTATAGACAGCACTAAAAATAACTCATACAATAGATCGTCTATATAGTTGTTTGTAATAGTCTCTCATCCAATTAACAGACTGTCTATACAACGGTACATAAAATAGAAGACTGTCTATAAGATCATCTGTTAAATAGTAGACATCAACTTTCTCTCCCTTCCACATCACCTAAAATCCTAAGTAACGTGGTGTTACAGACAGCTAATATATACCATTGTACATGCCCTTAGTGTATGACCTGAGAGATTACCGGTTCGGCAGTTAGAAAATAGTACCGCTTTTGGTAAAAGTCAGGGAACAAAAGAGCAATCATAGATTTTTTTTCCATATAAGGACTACAGTTGATCTGAAATCAAAAGTTTAGCATGAACTGACCCCTTCTGAATATTTTTTTTTTGAAACCACGCTGGCTCTCGCTCTCCGATAAACCTGTCATATATCAGAAGGTAAACATCAGGTTCGGGAGACCAGCGATATTTTGACGGGCGCGTCAACGGCACAAGAGATATTTGTAGACCAACGGAAACAGAAGTTTCACAGTAGCTTCTTCATAGCTTCAAGGAGTAGAAAAATGTGACAGGAAGGAAAATTCAGGCTTCGCCACCCTCTATTTTCGCTCCTTATCTTCGTCGTCGGCCACACAACTCTGCTTCAACATTGAATCCCACAGAGTCCTCTCGATGCCCTACCTAATCCTCACGTTGGGGTATCATCAGCCACACAAAATAATTGGACGTATCCGAGATACGCTGGAACCATGAAAAGGAAAGAACGATGGACACAGCGGCGGGCTCGAACCAATTGGCGCAAGCTTTGCCGTCGGCTCGATGCTGAGTCAGAACTACGATCGAGTTAACCAACCCATGATGAGTACTGCTGAATCCCCACTCTTAACGACCAGCGGTACGTAGGTAGGAGCCTGCTCACACGGCTCCACTCTTGAGAAACGCTTCATGCCGATCTTGTCGCTGACTCTGGACAGTTTCTGAGCCTTTTGATTGACCGCCTAACAGGTTCGGTGATAGAACCTGACAAAGTTGCAGCGGCGGTTAGAGCAAATATGATAAGGTGAGGTAAATAAGCTGTAAAGATTGCCATATCAGATTTATAGTGAGTTGGAGGAGAGAAGAAAGGAGAGAGGAGAGAACGATCAGCAGATCTACAAATAGTAACAGAAGACGGCCCAAGAAATTTGATGAGAGAATGAGAGGATGAATATGGGCCAATTATTAATGGCTTTGTATGTATGTATGACTAACTATTATTTAAGTAGATTGTTAGATTGGCTGTATATGATATGACAATGAAAAAAAACATACAGTTGACTCTCTTATTAACTTTGCTCAACATTCGACATGGTTCGATACCAGGTGCTACTTTAGGAAATTCCAATCTCGCCGTACCCATACACCACCTGGCGACGCTGAGGTTAGCTCAGACCCATCGGAAATCCCAAGCATAGTGCGAGCGCGGTAGCTCCTCAGCAGAATACCGTAAGACGAGAGCCAGTACGGCAGTACCTGGAACCCTGCCCTGCGCGGGGGAGCAGCGCCGGGGAGAGCATTGGGGGGCCGAGAGACGCCGGCGGCCACCACGCCGGCCGTCTCCGCCGGTGGTACGGTCAGGAAAAGCTGCATCTGCTGCATCCTGCATGTTCTTACACCCAAGCTGGTCTTTTTGTTAAGAGGACTTCGTCATGCTTCCTGGTTCGAAGCTACGGGCCTCCTTTTGTTCGTGGGCTGGACATCCCCTGCTGTGCTGCTGGCGGGCTCGATCGATTTCTTCGGAATCCTCTAGGGATGGATGCAAATGGTTGCGTTTCCTTTTTGCTGGAAGGGAGCCTGCGGTTCCTCTCTTGCTACTTGCTTCGGTGTATATGATCGCGTTGCACAGTTCTTCCTTGGATGAAGCCTAGCTCCGCGACGAGAGGGAGGGGGTTGAGGGTTTAGGCCTCTGTATATCAGGAGCCGATGAACACTGCACTGTGCGCTAGATGCAGCAACAAACTAAATGCAAAATCGCTGCAGCAGTGTGCGTGTAGTGCACTGATGCAGAGGATTCAAATCTTCGAAGTATGTACAAGTAAAGACGACCGCTGGCTATATATTTTCCATGTCATAAAACTAAAGATAACTTCTATGATTAATCAAAGTTGTTTCCACGAGATTCTACAATATTTTAATTATAGTATGAAATATGTTATTGTAGATAATAACTTATATAATAGTGTTTTATGCTGTCTATAATGTTAAATATAGTGACTTATGTCTAACCTTTTATAATTTGAAAAAGGTGTGCTAGATGAATCCTAGTAGAATTAAGAATTCCTAATAGGATTAGAATTCCTATTTGATTTGGAGAAGAACTAGAGAAACATTATAAATCTAAGGATGGTCATAGAGAACCTAAACAACCAAAAAATCATAAGTCAACTCACCCAGAGTAAAAGATATATGAGAGGATTAGATGTTAGATTATTTTTTAGCATTAGATTTTTGTATAAGGTAAGGATCCAATAGTCCTAAAAGATTCGAGATGTTATGAGAGAGCAACAATCCTTTATACTCTTTTAAGGTTGTAATTAAAGAATTTATGGTCGACTTCGCCAAATCTTTCTCCCTCGTTGAGGTTACTTCAACGTCGTTATCTTAGTTCTCTCTACGGGATTCATCTGCTTCGTTCGTGAGATTGTGTATGCTCGTTCAACATCCTTCCTTGCGCTTTCTTGACGAGTTGCGAATAATTTATCTTTGGGTGCCTGAGCAAGTGGTATTGTTTTCATGAATGTTGTCCAATCTGGATAAATTCCATCGGCAAGGTAGTATCCCGTGTCATATTGCCTCCGTTCTGATAAAAGCTATACGAGGTCTTTCCTTTCAATGCTTCAATAAATAACGGTGACTTGTTTAATACGTTGATGCCGTTGTTGGACCCTACAGTACCAAAAAATGCATGCCATATTCGGAGATCTTGCGACGCTTCGAGGATCATAGTAGGGACACCCTTGTCACCACGAACAAATTGGCCCCGCCATGTGACTAGGCAGTTCTCCCATGCCCAATGCATACAATCTATGCTTCCTAACATGACAGAAAACCACAGGACTCGGCAACCTGTAGCAACCGTTCCACCTCGTCGCTTCTAGGAGCTCATAAATACTCTTTGCCAAACTTTTCAATAACTCATTCGGCAAATTTGCCCAAGCACTCCAAAGATGTGCGTACCAATCTTTAATACCTCATCAAGTTGGTCTGCGGGGGTTCCATATGCTAGTATACGGATGGCTGCCGTACACTTCTGAAGCGGTGAATGCCCTCCTCTGCCAGTGGCATCCAATCTATTAGTGAAAAATGGAGACCATTCACTAAGTTTAATCACAATTCGCATGAAGAGAGGCCTCCTCATTCGAAACCTCCTATGAAACATTTCGTCAGTGTAAATAGGAGATTCAGAGAAGTAGTTGGCCACAAGATCCTCATGTCTAGCTTCACGATTCCTTGGTATGTAATGCCTGGTACCACCTTGCCACTGACGCCGACATGGCTCTGATGCTTCTCTTTCTCTTTTCGCCTTCAACTTGTGAAGAATTTGCTCAACATGTGCATCTATAAACATTGACTCGGCTATGAAATCCTCCATACTATAAACAACCATAGGATCATTGTCGTCGAGGTTTGGCGTTGATGTTGGCTTGATTGTCGTCGAGGTCGGCAGTGCTAGTGTCTGTGTCATTGTCGTCGGGGTCGCCGTTGGCATCACCATCAGTGGCGACATCGGAGCAGGATGTATCTAGATTACTTGACATTTTCTATATGTGTGGTGTGGTGTGGTGAACTGGAGCATAGTATACATTGGGTTTTACAGGTATGCAATCACACTAGAAATAAAAACGTCACACTAGAAATAAAAAGCCAAACGTCATGTGTAGGCATATAGTCACACTAGAAATAAAAAGCCAAACGACACGTCTAGGCATGCAGTCACACTAGAAGTAAAAAGCCAAATGACTAGGCATGTAGTCACACGACAGTCTAGAAATAAAAAGCCAAATGTCAAGTAAGCAGTAGTCCCTTCATCTAAAACATAGCGTATTTAGATTCAGATTGACATAGCATATTCAGAACATATTCAGATTCAAATTGACATATCAGTCCCTTCATCTAAAACATAGCATATTTAGATTCAAATTCAGATTGACATAGCAGATTTAGATTCATCTAAAACATAATATATATTCGCTGCAGATATAAAAAGTTCATTGCAGTTGGAAAGTGTCAGTAATGTCTTGAAAAAGTACTTGAGTCCACAGTTTGATTTGATGTCCTTCTTCAAGCAATATGAAAGAGTGCTGGATGAGCATTGGTACGCAGAGCTACAAGCTGATTTTCATGCAAGCCAAAGCTTCCCCAGAATACCTCCCTCGAAAATGCTGAGACAAGCTGCCAGCATGTACACACCAGTGGTTTTTGAAATTTTTCGTAGAGAATTTGAGATGTTTGTGGATTCAGTGATTTACAGTTGTGGGCGGGGGCGGAGCTAGGCCTCGGGCCACTGGGGCCTGGGCCCGAGGCCCAGCTCAAATTGCGCAGCTAACGTAGCTTGCGGTGCGGATGATAGCTGCGGGGGCCCGGGGCCGTGGACGCAAGCGGAACGTCCAGGCGAGGACGTCGGGCGCGAAGGCGCAGAAGACGAAGAAGACGTCGTACCAGTTGGGGTACCTGACGTGGGCGTCGCCGCGGCAGGCACCGGCCACCACCATCCGCGCGTCTTCACGTGCCCTCCGGCGAGCGTCGCCTGATCAATAAATCAACGGGCAAATTAGACAACCGGCACTGCACTTTTGTGTTGAATTGATCTATTAATGCACGTTTAATTACCTGGTCTCGTTCTTCCTTCAAGTGCATGTGCATCTCTGCGCCTTCCTCGAGCATGAACTTGCCGCCGCTGGCCTCGCTGCTGTCGATCCAGCCGTGCGTCGCGACTTGTCACCGCCGCTTTCGCCGCCTGGTACGTACGTACATAGCAGATGAATTTCTGAGCTAGCACTGACTAGCTAGTGACTGAAGCTAGCTGGACTTACAGAGTAGAGGCTCATCCTGGGCATCGGCACCCAGCTCTCCACGGACGCGCTGACGACGACGCGGCCGTGGCTCCACCGCAGGTAGGGGAGCGCGGCGTAGGTCGGATAAACATTCCCCCAGAAACTGATGTCCTGGGGTCAAATGCAGTGCAGCAGAAATACAATACTTGAGGGAAAAAAACGCAAGCTTAGAACAACCAGTTCATCGGGTGTGATATGTTGTTGCAGATTAGGGAAATTAATCTGGCATATAAAGCAATGACGCATGCATGCATACCAGCAGGCGAGGGAACGCGGTCGTGTCGCCGGCCTCCTCGAAGTAGAAATCGTGCCCCAAGCTAACGGTGTTGACGAGATGATCCACTAACAAATTAAAGAGGAAAAAAATCATCACTAGATCGATCGACATGCAATTAAGTACAAGTACTCTGTAAATATATTCCATGGATTCGGTTGGGACATAAACTCTTCTTGTGCTAGCTCACATTGACCGAAGTAGCTGATGGTGTCACTAACGAGCCTCCGGCAGTCTTCCTCCTTGACGACGTCGGTGATAACGGAGGAGGCGCCGGTGATAACGACGACCTTGCCCTGCAAGTTCTCCATGGTCAGGGTTTTGATCACCCACTCCACCCCGCGCAGGAACGACAGCGTCGGCCAGGCGCAGGAGAACGCCAATAGTAATATTGTTTTGACATTTTAAATTGTTTTATTGAAATGTTAAACATTATATTGTTTTGACATTTTATCTATTTTATTGAAATGTTAAGCATGGAATTCAAATTTATCTTTAATTGTGTATTTATGTAGTGTTTTTGTTGTACCTCGGTGTGGATAGTATTTGGCGTTAGTTATTGCCGCTTAGTTTTCGGCCCGAGGCTTCGAAGAATCCTGGCTCCGCCACTGGTTGTGGGGAGTCTAGAATTGTATCCGAGTATAGAGTACCAGTAACAGATAAACCTGGGGAGCAGCCGTTTATTGGAAGTTTTCACCTGAACCATGAAACAGGCTTTGAATGAAAAATGGGGATGGGCTTTTTCCCTGTTGTTCTAAAAGCCATGAAACGAGATGCATATATTGCTAAATAGGTGCTCACCGAAAAAACTCAAGTCGTATCCGGAACCAGCATCTTCCTCAAACACTTAATTGCAACGACGTGCTCAGCTCTAACGTTGTCATTATCTATCTCTGACGTGTCTTGTGTGAGAAGACGACTATAAGGCCCTGTTTGGGGGGAGCATTTGGTGAAAAAGTCGCTTTTGGTTTCTTGGGTAAGCAATTTATGGTGCAATTGTGGCTTTTCTTGTTATCTTTGTTTGGCAATGGCGGGTATTCTGTTGTAGCTTTTGAGGGGCCAACCTAGCGGAGAGGTAACAACATAGCGAAATACAGCGGTATCCGAGTGGGAAGGTGACGTGAAGGCGGCAAGGTGGGTTGGTGAAGATTGATAAGGCAGAGCGACCGAGGTAGAAGGTGGTCAAGCGAAGCCACAGCTCAAAAGCTCCTCCTCGGCTGACTTGACTTTTGGGGTGCTTCATTGTGGCTTAGCTTCCCAGTGCTTTGAAGCCATCTTTGTTTGGGGAGCTTTTGGTCTAAAGCTGAAGCAAAGCTGAAACACAGCTACCCCAAACAGGCTCTAAGTCTCCAACATTTTGGCTTTCTTCTCATACATCTTAGCCTCCTTGTTGTCTTTTGCTGCAACCCTATTGTCCCTAGCAGCAAGCTGGTAATGCTTTGCTGATTCAAGCTTCTCGACAGATAGCTTCATTTGTACTTCCAGCATCTTCATGCAACTTGTGTGAATACTAGCTTGGAGTTGGGCCAACTTATCTAGCTCATCATTATTCGTAGAATCCTTTGTCTTCTCTTCTTTTCACGAGCAATCTTTTTAGCCTCCTTTTGTCCATTTGGCCGCTGCTGATCTTCAACATCTATTGGTTCTGATGCTTGCTCGTTCGAATCTTTCTTCCTCTTACGCGATCTCTTGAGCTCATTGTTGTACGACATCCATTTTGGCTGGTTACGGGCTGCATTCCATACATCAATCAGAACAAAATGTCCTAATTTATTCTTAGACTCATAGAACTTATGTGCCATGTCAATCCACATCTGGTCGAAATATCCACTAGTATACATGCGTCGAGCCTTCAATCAAGCAACATGGAACAAATTAGTCCATTTATTGATTCGATGCCAGCGTTCCTTGGCTTGCTTTGGGGTTCTCCATCTCTCCTTTAGGGTGGTGCTGTTGTATGTAGCAACAACATCTCCCCAATATTTATCGCCCTTCTTATCGTTTCCATTTATTGGGTCTACTGAATTATTTAGCCAAGCGCTCATCTACAAAGATAACTTAAAAAAAAATGAAATTGTGCACATAGATTCGAAGTGCAAAACAAATAGGAAAGAGTAAGGATACTCATCAATCTAACATCCTCATTGACTGTCCAATTTAACCTCATGTTGGTTCTAGCAGCTACATTTTTGCCATCACTATCTACATTGATGCACTCCTGGTTCCTCATTGTTTTATGTGGTGTGGGTGTCCCAGCAAGCGGCGGAGAACTGTTTGTAGCATTTGATCGTCTTGGCGCCTTGAATGGGGCAAAGTAAGAAGGTGCACCCGTAAAATGAAAATTCTGAGACACATTCGGCTGATTCTAGAAAAAACTCATGAATCTACCAGGTGGGTGTGAACCATTTTCTCTGTACATTATATTCACGGATTAGTGTGCGTTCAAAAAATAAGAGTCAAAATTTCAACCATAGTGTTACAAACAGTCTAGAATTTTTTTCAGCCCTAGGATCCCGAAAGGAAAGAAAAAATACTTTACCTACAGTAGAACACTAGAACTGCAAAGCACAAAAAAGAAGTAAAGATCAACACATAACTAACACAGAAAAATCATGCACTTCACTCCTGGTAGAGAGCTGCCACATGGGCACATGGCAGATTTTGGCGGGGCTTGCTCCACATTCATATAACAAACCAATGCTAATTAACTATACCATCTCAGTGTTCTCCTAAGCATGAAACAAGAGTCACCTGATGACTACCAGAAAGGTAGTAGCACTTGTAAGTCCACATTGGCGAGACCGTGGTTTAGGTTGGTCACCAATCTCAGCACAAGATGGAGTTCATGTCTCCCAAATAAATCAACTCATGAGGCTGATGTATACTTGCTCCCTCTGTTTAATTAGATGCGATGCAAAGTGACCTATCCCAGTGGATAAGATGCTGAGAAATATGCGTAGTGCTCATGACTCTGACCTCAGTTATCTACTACAGAATCGTAATACTAATCAGCTGTCCGCAGCTGTCCGTTTTGGTGCATCGAACCAAACATGGATTTGCTTGGTTTTCGTGCTAGTTCTACCTTGAATGCCTAAATTCATGATAGGACCAAAAAAAAGTTAGCGCAAGGATTGCCTTCGCTAACTTTGCAACTGCTAAGATAAAAAGGAAGTGTCTTTTGCCATATACATTCAGGAAGAGAGTATAGTTTTCTTATCAGAAATACCAAACCGAACCTTTTGAACAACACTGAATTCTGGCACAACTTTCTTTCTTTCTTTTTGCCATGCACAACATTGAAGTGACGAAAAAGTGAGGGAACTGACAAAAGGTTAGAGAATTTAGGCTATTAGACACAACCAACAAATCTAAATACACAGGATGTTTACCGTTGAACTAATTGGAACTATTCTAACAATTGATGAGAACACACCATTTAAAGACACTGAAACATTGAAGTGCCGAAAAAGTGAGGGAACTAAAACAAAATCACAGGCTACTAGACATAACCAACAAGTCATGTATCTTCCAACTAGAATTTAGGCAGCGACCTAAGAACTATTCTATTAGTCACATATGTCAAGGAAATTCTTCCTTGTATGGATTTAGCATCGGGCACTAGGGAACTTAATATAAGGAATTGGAAAACAATTGCAGATTTGAACTGATTGGAAAACTATGATTTTGTTCTTATCAATACTGCAAATTCTGGGAGACAAGGCTACCAGTGCTTGTGCCCAACCAAGAACCACCAAAACGATATCCAGAGGGAGAAGGGAAGGCACCAGCAGCATTGGGTGCATTGGCGAAGGTGGAGTTGGCGCCTGGCGATGATTGGGTATCGAGCGCGCCTGGCGGTGAAGGCATCAGCGGCGGGCATGTCGTCTTCTTGCGCCCGCTACTCATCCTTGATTATGGCATGCAAAAACACGATCAATATCCCAAATCTATCAACAAAAACCAAATCTTTGAGCGCCACAAGAACTCGATCAAATAAGAAGCGAACAAACAAGGAAGATACGCACCAAATCGCGAGTGGAGGCCACTCTCCTGCCGCCCCTCACTCTGAAGCACTAGAAGCTCAACAAGGGGGGGCGGCAAGGCATGAGGAGAGGAAGGCAGGAGGGCGGCGGAGGAGAGGAAGCAAGCGAGGAGGGCGAGGCGGATGAAAGGAAGAGGCGGGGCGGGGGGATGAGAGGAAGAAGGAGGAAGGCGGTGGTGGGTCGGAGAGAAGCAAAGGCAAGTGGCGGCGTGATCGAAATAGCAATGGGAAAAAGAAGCCCTGAGAGAGGAAAGGAAAAGCCGTGTGCGGTGGGGGGAACCAAGCGTGTGAGGGGAAAAAAAGAAGAGCGCGCAGCGGATCGCGAAAGGAGGCGTTTAGGCCGGCTGGCTCTCCAACAGACGACACTAGCGTCGATGTTTTTTTAGATCCCCACACTAAGAGCCGTTGTTATGTGAAACAACGATGTTTCTCTTTCCTTCTCATCTCTCCCCTCCACGTCAGCTTCCCTACCTATATGGTAATTTTTATGACCAGCAATCAATGCCTATTATACATGCCCTAACTACGTCTCCTAACCAAACAAATCTCGACTTGCACGACTCGTCGATCGCCTTTCATCCATTGAACACGCGTTTCCTAACTCTACCAAGCTAAGTAAGCATTACCAACCAACAAATCGTCCATAAACAGTAAGTAATAAGAGCGCGCATTTATTTATACACGCAATTACGGTTTACAAGGCGGATGACTCACCACGACGTGGAAAACCACCTCACGAATCAAGATGCCGGATTGCGCACCAGACACACGCCCCAAAATGTAGCCACCGGACACGGCCCCGCAGAGTAGAATAACCCTCCGAGCCGCATAAGCGGAGCGCTGCGCGGCGCACAAAACCCACCGCTAACACGTCGGCTGCTTCTGCCTCGCTTGCCTGTCTGCAGCTCTACACCACCTATCCCATCCCCTCCGCGCGCAGCTTCGCCACCTCCGACCTCTGCTCCGGCCCACCCCTCATGGCCTCCCCGTCCCACCCCGCGGCAGTCCTCGCATGGTGACGCCTGCTCCCCTGCTCGCGCTCCCCGTGTTCCTCGCGGAGTGGCTCTGATTTCTTCTTGGGTTTGGTTGATTTGCGTGGCTTGTAGGGGTTCTGGGGAGGACGGGCAGCTGGGCATGGGCGGGTACGAGGAGAAGGACTGGGCCCACTGCGTCGCAGCCCTGGAGCCGTACGCCGTCTCCGCCGTCGTCGCCGGCAGCCGCAACTCCCTCGCCATCTGCGACGATGGCCTCGTACGGTTCTTGCTGTCGCTGCCTCCTCCTCGTCTTTCATCTTGCCTTCTTGGCGAGTATTTGCCTTTGATCTGATGGTTGGGTTCTCGCCGGCCGGCGGTCGTCCGCAGCTCTTCACGTGGGGGTGGAACCAGCGGGGCACGCTCGGGCACCTGCCAGAGACCAAGACGGAGAGGAGCTCCCCGGGGCCCGTGGAGGCCCTCGCTGGCGTCAAGATCGTGCAGGTGAGGCTGGATTTCTGCCTTCGGATGCGATTGGGGTCTCTGTGATACTAATGAAAGCTGTGCCTTTGGGTTTGATTCCAGGCGGCCATTGGCGGGTGGCATTGCCTCGCGGTGGACCACAAGGGGCGCGCCTACGCTTGGGGTACGGGGAGTTGGTTTTCTTGTGTGCTTTTTACGACCGAATTTGGTGGATTAGATGCAATGTGAGTTGATGGTGCAGGAGGCAACGAGTATGGGCAGTGCGGGGAGGAGCCTGAGAGGAAGGAAGATGGCACAAGGGCGCCGCTCAGGAGGGACATCCCGACCCCGCAGCGGTGCGCTCCCAAGCTCAAAGTTCGGCAAGTGAGTGGAATTGATTCCTATCATGTGCTAGCTGCACCAGTGAGAATGTTCTTGGAATTTTAGCCTTTTTGCGTTCCATGCATTGTTGTAGGGAATGGGAATCAAACAAATTGTGGATTATCTTGTCACATTGGCATATGCTTGTTTCCAAAGAAGTAGTTATGTTGTGTGACACATGGAGAATAATTTACATGTTGGAGCTGTTCAATGTCTCATGTCCAAATGAATTATTCTTGTGGCAGAATGATTCTGCACTTCTGATTTCGCATTTGCTAACTTCTTTATTTCTGATCCCTTTCATTAATTCTAGGTAGCTGCTGGAGGTACACACTCAGTGGTTTTGACACAAGAAGGTCACGTTTGGACATGGGGACAACCATGGCCTCCGGGCGATATGTATGGTGCCTTATACTGAAATCTTCAATTCTTTCTGTTGCATGTGTTGTTTTGTCCTTGTATCTGTTGTTGACCATTGGTCTTTTTTCAGCAAGCAAATATCTACACCAGTACGTGTGCAAGGCCTTGAGAAAGTGAGGGTGATTGCTGTAGGTGCATTCCATAATTTGGCACTACCAGAGGATGGAATCCTGTGGGCATGGGGTAATAATGAGTATGGTCAGCTGGGGACTGGAGATACCCAACCAAGATCGCAACCGATCCGTGTTGAAGGCTTATCTGAACTCTCATTGGTGGGGTGATTTTGTTTCTTCTAGTTCTGATATGTTTTCTAAACTATGTTTCACATGAGTGCTGTGTATTCTCAAAGCATTAGCAGACAAGCTTAGCTTAAGGCTGGCTTGGTGGCTAACTGATATAAAAAATTCAAACTTGGTCAATGAGCTGGGCTTCATTTGGCTCACAAGCCATGGGCTTTTTAGCACCTCTTGTCCTAATCATGGTACATTAGTATTTTTTATGTTGCCTATGCAAAAAAATGTATGCTGATCATAGTACAACCTTTTTGGCACCCATATTCCTAATCATTGTTCATTAGTATGTTTGATGTTGCCTATGCAAAGAATTGTATGCTGACTATAGTCTATCACTATGTGCTGATAAATTGATAATTTATCTGCACAAAATTTCCCTGATCATGTCTTTGTGTCAACTTCCTGTTTCTAATTTTTTGTTGCATATTTTCACATCTATTTGCAGGTTGATATTGCTGCTGGAGGTTGGCATTCAACTGCGTTAACTAAAGAGGGAGAGGTATTTCCTTCTATGACTTAAACTGGCTTATCATCTTGTAATTATATTAGTTTTCTTTGTCCAAACCACCAGATGGCAAATTATAATGAGCAACAGACCATTCTTGCATACTAGGAAATTTATTGTGAAGGGTGTTGTCATGTTATAATGGACTCCAGATAATCTGAGACGCTTGCTATTCCTGCAGGTCATGCTTGAAAGATACCCAAATGAGAAAATCCTGCAAAGATTTATATATCATATGATGAAAGTTAACTAGACTAGGATTTAGAGAAATTGAGCTCATCTCTGAGACAGACCTAGTTGGCTGTGGTTCAAAAACAAGTTACTGGCTCAAGTTTGGCACAAGTTCCATTGAGCCAGCTCAGGCCTAGCTTGTTCTCAGTTTTATCCAATAATAAGAAGACATGCATGGAAATTTACATTGATGCAGGATGCAACTGATTGTGATCACTAAAATTAATGATGGAAAAAGAAGTATAAGGCACTGCCATTTAGTATTGTATGGTTGTACCACATATTAGGGAAGAGAAAGGGCTGTGAAATAACAAAGAATAAACATAGCATGTGTGCAAGATGATAAATGAATTTATCATGTATGGATTTTAAGGAGGGATTACGCATCTATTGGATTGGAAATGAACATTGTTATATGAAGAGGGGATAAACAGTTATACAATGATATGCATGTACAAAGTCGAAGAAATGAGCAATTTGACATCATCACAAGTTCTAGATTATTAAATTGGCAAAGAAAAAAACTCTTATTATTTTCTCAAGATGACGATATATATCTCCTTTAAGGCTGTGATTGCATGATCTCCCATCTATATCTGACTCGAGTGAAAATGTGTTTTGGTGCACTGTTAAGCATATTCACTTGGTTGTTTTTTGGTCTCTACAGGTGTATGCTTGGGGGAGAGGAGAACATGGGAGGCTTGGATTTGGAGATGATAAGAGTAGTCACATGGTGCCCCTAAAGGTTCAGCTTCTAGCTGGAGAGGATATTATTCAGGTGATTCACCTTCACGGTGCCTGAAATGTTGACTTGAGTTGCTTCTTCCTTTTCTATTTCTCAGAAATGGTTGAACAAGGTCTGTTTCCACATTGAGCACCAGAGCTCATTTTTGCCCATATTTGCAGGTGTCATGTGGAGGAACCCATTCAGTTGCGCTAACTCGTGACGGACGAATGTTTTCTGTAAGTAGAATTTTCTCTGCAGCTGCTTACTATGTACCATGTATCTTCTGGTGGTGTGAGGTAGGATAAATGTGGAACTTTTGGTCATTTTGATCATTTTACTTTTTTTTTTGTAAATACGACCAATAATTAATTAAAACAGTTGTGACATAAATAAACATCTATTTTAAACCAATTTTGATTGGACCAAAACAAGGGCTGACTAAACCTGGTTATGCACAGCCCCTTATCTTGCTGATATTGGTATTAAATGTACTCTTTTGTTCTTTAGAGTAGCATGAAACAACACTCCTGTGAAAGCTTCACAATTTGATTGGTAACATTGCTGAGCCTCACTACGATACATTTTTTCCTGTGAAAAACATACCCATAGTATATGGGACAATGAAGATAAACTGGCCATCTAGCGTTTTTAATACAAAATGCATTAAGATTTTGAAAATTCCAAGGTTGGTATGCTTACCAAACATTATGATGCATGTGACGTGTGAATCTTTGATTTGTCCACTGAAGAGGTTTTGATTTGTGGATATCAAAAGTATGGATTTCACCTAAGTTTTCACTAATTACTGTTCAGGTTATCAGGTATTATCGAAGATACTAAAAATCTTGATGAAAACAAAGTGTATCGGTTTTTGAATTTTTCACCATGCCAAGTTCCAAAAGGTCAGATTGCTTGCATTACAAAATAAACTTTGCTGATATGTTCTCTGCTTCTACAGACATTTGAAGTGTAAAATGACCTTCTGTAACCTGTGGAGTTGTTCCTTGTAATAGCATTGTCGATAGTTTTCCAAAAGCTTAGTTTCTTATATTTATCACGTTTCCCTTTTGTGTTCACAGTATGGGAGGGGTGATCATGGCCGTCTAGGCTACGGCAGGAAGGTAACAACGGGGCACCCAGTGGAAGTGCCTATAAACTTGCCGCCGCCGAAAATTAGCGCCAGTTCCAATGGGCAATGGCAGGCGAAGTACGTTGCCTGTGGTGGGCGGCACACCCTGGCCATCGCAACATGGACTGAGGCGCACGATTGATCACATTTTTGCTGGCTGCTGCGCTTCCTGATCTGTCCAAATCCGGAGCTGATACCGGCTGTCAGTGTCGGTAGAATAAGCGTAAGCTATGTGGCATTAGGCATGGTCAGTTGGTCACTGCAATGTATGAATCGGAGGAATAATAACGAAGAATAAGATTCGGGAACTTCTGCAAAGATAAAAGAATGAGCCTCTTCTTTGATGGCTGTTGAATGTTGAGATGTGTTGCCTGCTCTCTCCGAATGAAGTGCATTTGAGGTTTTCAGCGATGTTCTTACTAACAGAATTATGCTTCGCTTTCTCTACTGCTGTTTTCTTCTTCAGCTATCAGCTGTAGGGTTTCAAAAACCAGTAAAAACTGCTCAAAAATCACGTTTTTTGACTTTATTGCTCTGGTTCGAGATCTAAAACCGCTCGATAAACCAGTTTAATTAAAAAATTTTAAAAAAATTCTGTGTTCGAAAATCGTTGAAAAACCGTAGTTTTAAACGAAAATTGGTCAAAAATCTTTTTTAAAGAACATTCAATTGGTTAGGTTGGTTTTTCGTGAAAATCGAGCAGTTTTTTGTGAAAAACCACAGTTTTTGTTTTTTTTTAATTTTTTGATTTCTCAACCTTTTAGTTTTTGACATTTTTTGAGTAATTTTTGTGAAAACTGTACCATGAATTTCAAACCGTTTTTTTTTTGTTTTTGAAACCCTTATCAGGTGAAAAAGAAAGGAATAACTGTGCGTGCAATCCGTTAGATAAAAAATGAGCAGTCATTTGGTGCTTTCTTTTCTAACACAAGTTGTACAAACCTCGAAGTAAGTTAAGTGATAAGTAATCACTATCTAACCTCTATATTCATATTTTAATATTTAGATAATTTCTAAAAAGAGAAGTATAGAAGCACCTTCCTAAATATTGAAGTAGGAGAAATTGGTCCACGCGTAGAAGTCAGATGACTCAGGTGCAGAGAATTCATGAGTAACTGTTACACTCAGGAGTCCCTCCTCGGTTTCTCTTGGCTTCTTTTGTAATAGCCTCGATCTGGGCCGCCTAATAATTTCATCGGGCGTGGGTGCTCTGTCGCGCCACCGACCCCTTCTCGCCGGCGAAGCCGCCGCCTCCCGCGGCTTCTCGCAGGGCAGTGGACTGGTGGTATATCTATTCTTCCCTCCCGCCCTTGCTATCTGAAGCTCTAGATCCCTAAACAATCCTCTGTTTCAGAGGGCTAGCTTGATTTCGAAGGCCTGCGTCCATTGACCGTAGCGGCAGCGCCGAGGTGGCCGGGATGGTGTCCGCCACCGCGGCGCCGCCGGTGTCTCTCGGTCGCTGTCCTGGTGATCTCCTCCGGGTTCCGGTTCGTTGCCGCCCGCTCGCCTCCCGCGCTATGGCGCCCTCCGCTCGCCGCGAAGGTACTGGGCTACTGGCTCTCATATTGTAATTTTCTATCGAGACGCTCATTATGCTTTGAATCTGGACGGGTTTGAGCTAATCTCAGCATAGCCTAGTGGTTTGACGCTAGATTTTGTCCTGGTAGACTAATGGCCCCAAATGGTGCACGATATTGCACCGGTGATATGAGCGAATTGTGGGGATTACTCGTTGGAACTATTCAAATCATTGCGAGGAAAGATTACAAAGAGCAAATTTCATGATAAGAGTGTATGGGAAATTGGATCAACAAAAATGGAGGTTTTTTTTTGGGGTGCGAATGCTGCTGTAGAAACACCTGCCTTCAAGAATGCAGAATTTCGTGAAGAAAGAAAGGATGCTAATTTGGGTTGTACAAACAGTGCATTCAAATTTTCATAGTGATTACAGTGGTCTTGCGGCAGGATTTCATATGGCACTGATTTCCTGGTATTTTCCCTACTGGGTTGTTATCTTTTCTTACTAGTGACTAGTGAGCATAACGATGCAAGAGGGGTGCATTGGTTTGGATTTTTGAAACTCTCATAAATTAAGGCATGTTTGTGTAACTCAGTGTGTGAAACCAAAGTTTTCGAAAATAATAACTTATTATTTGAAGTTCCCTAAAACAACCATAAAAATTACTGTTCTTCAGCTGAGGAATTACATAAAGTTTCTCTGAGCGCAAGAAGTGGCATTATTACAGTTTTGATGTGTATCTTAAGCTATATGAGTGAAGCCAATATTTCTGTACTATTGGTGCAATCACTTATTTCATTTTTTTTTTACATAAAACCAGCCAGAAACATTTTGGAGTCATCCATGTTTGCCACATCGAACACTGTCTCCAGTATTGATCTCTTTCAGATGTTAAGTACCCTTACAACTTTGTCAAGTTCTAACAGCGAACTAATGTCCACCGGTCTTCCTCTTGTTTGAGCCTATTAAGATGGTCAATTGAAAAGTTGAAATTGTCCAGCACATAAATTACCAAATTCATCACACCCCATCCCCACCCGCGTACCTCGTACAAGATTCATTGACTGAGCTGGAACATTGTAAGTGTGCACTTTGGTATTTGAGAGGATAAGTGGCGCACTACAGACTTGTCGGATTCCTTGTAGTTTGGTTCACCGTCAATGATAGATTGATATGAATGCTATATTAAAAGCCATTTGAACAATAGCCTGAAGTGATTCAGACATGCACACGTATTTGTTGCTCAACAAGTTATTGTTCAGATACGTATTAATTCTTCTGCCGTTGCTCCCTGAGAATTCAGAAGCATTAATTAGTTAAGTTGGTGCTTGAAAACAGAAAAAATAAAAAACATATGGCAATTCCTGTGTAAATAATGCAGTGCTAGAAATATAATAATCATGTTGTGTTACATGACACTGAAGATAAACGAACCACGTACATATAATTTTCCCTGACTGTTGTGGCTAGGGTTTGGTGGATAACAACGGTGGCGAACAGGAGAGGTAAGCACTGAACGCCCTCCTCAACCTAGGGTTTCTCCCTGGCTGAAGAGGCTCTGCTCAAGTTTAGAGGAAACTGATTTCTTTATTGCCTTCCAAACAAGCAGGGCAATCCCTTTATATACTAGGGAGGCCTGACTTAATGATTCCATGCAAACTACAATTGAAATAGGAAATATGGATAAGCATATCCAAACCAATCTAAAGACTTAACTAATTTAAGAGATACGATAAGATATATTCCTCCTCAGGACTCCCGCCTTCCTAACCAACCTCCCCACCTGCGCTGGCCGCTCCAGGCGCATCCCCCTGGCCCTCAAGCGCATCCCCCTGAAGCCTCTGGACCCCCTTACGCCGACGCTCATAGACTTTGCCGACAAAAGCGTCCACAACATTTCCACCCGCCTGGCGAAACAACTCGTCCTCGAGTTGGAACTGCGGGTATTGCTCCTTGAATACCTCCAAACGAAGCCAGGTGGCCTCCTCCGCAGGACACCCTTTCCACTGAACCAAGAGCTCCCAAATGCCGCGGTTGAGACGTGCACGAACTATGCTGCTGGGGGAAGGGATCACTCTGCCATGCACAAAATCTGGAAGTGAAACATCCGAAGAGGGCGGTGAGCCTTCATACTTCTTCAATAAAGCCACATGGAAGACATTATGAATGCGAGCCTTAGCCGGAAGACGAAGGCGATATGCAACAGAGCCAATCCTCTCCAAAATAAGAAATGGACCATAGAAACGCGGGGCCAATTTAGAGGAAGAAGTATCCTTGACGCCAGAAGCCGTGCGATGATGCAACCGCAGCCAAACCCAATCCCCAACGGCGAAATGCACATCACGCCTGGACTGATCCTGATAATGCTTCATCTGATCTTGGGCTTGCTGAAGGCGCTCCCGGATTTCTGTCAAGAACTCGTCGCGGTCCTGTAACTGGCGATCTACTGCAGCCACCCGAGCCGTACGCGGCTCATAAGACACCAGTGTGGGAGGATCCCGTCCATAGACGACCTGAAAGGGAGTCGTCTTCAACGAAGTCTGGAATGAAGAATTATAACAGAATTCTGCCCATGGAAGCCATTGGAGCCACTGCTTCGGACGGTCACACGAGAGGCAGCGCAGATACATGACAATAATACGATTAACCACCTCAGTCTGACCATCACTCTGAGGATGAAAGGCTGTGCTGAGATGGAGCTTAACACCAGAGAGACGGAATAAATCCGACCAAAAAGCACTAGTAAAAACTGGGTCTCGGTCACTGACAATAGACGACGGAATCCCATGGAGACGAACAATGTCAGTGAAGAATGCACGCGCCACTGAGCTTGCAGTATATGGATGCCCCAAGGCAATGAAATGAGCATACTTCGAAAATCGATCCACCACGGACAAGATAACCGATTTCCCTCCCACCTTAGGAAGTCCCTCCACAAAATCCATACTAATGTCTTGCCAAACACCAGTGGGTATCGCTAGCGGCTGCAAGAGGTTCGGGATGCAAGTGTCTGTTTTATTGCGTTGACACGGGAGCACCTCAAGACAAACTCCCGCACCAACTTGGAAGCATGTGGATGCGAAAAGGAGGCACGGAAACGATGAAGTGTTTTCTGACAACCTTCATGTCCACTTCCATGAGCCTCGGCCAACAACTGGGGCACTAGGGAGAGTCGGCTGGCACAAAAACCTTGCCGTTGTGAAGGAGCAAGCCATCGGCCCAAGACCAACCAGGACCGGCCGTGCCAGCAACAATTTTATCCCGTATCTCACACACTGCCGGAGAAGACTGGAGCTCAGTTCGGAGCTGATCGAAGACCGCAAATTCTGGTGACGAAATGGCAGCTATCATGTGCGGAACCTCCTGCCGCCGAGAGAGAGCATCTGCCGCGGAGTTCTGCTTACCCGGCCGAAATTCCACTGTGAAGTCGTATCCCATTAGCTTGCTCACCCAAGTATGCTGCGGAATTGTGGACAACCGCTGATCAAGGAGAAATTTTAAAGTGTAGTGGTCAGTTCTAATGGTGAAAGAACGACCCCATAAGTACTGCCTCCAATGGCGGACTGCCTTGACGAGCCCAATCAATTCCCTTTCATATGCGGCGAGCTTCATGTGATGCTGTGCAACCGCTCGACTGAAGAAAGCAACGGGCCCAGCGCCCTGGTGAAGGACGGCGCCAAACCCAGTCCCTGAAGCATCACAATCTACCATGAACCGTCGGCTGAAATCTGGAAGTTGCAATATGGGACCCGTGGTCAGCGCTGTTTTCAGCTGCTCAAAGGCCTGATCTGCTTCAGTAGACCAAGAGAAAGCCTCTCTCTTGAGTAATTTCGTCAATGGCGCTGCTATTGTGCCATATGATTTAATGAACTTGCGATAATACCCTGATAGGCCCAGAAAACCTCGCAGCGCTCTAATCGACGTAGGTGTTGGCCAGTTGTTCACAGCTGAAATCTTGTTGGGATCCATGGCTACGCCCTGAGCCGAAATTATATGCCCCAGATACTCCACCGACTCCTTGCCAAAGAGGCACTTGGATCGCTTAAGCACCAGCTTGTTGTGGATGAGTACCTCGAAAACCAAGCGAACATGCTGAAGGTGTTCCGCCCAAGATGAGTTGTAAATCAAGATGTCATCGAAGAAGACCAGCACAAACCGACGGAGAAAAGCCTTGAGAACATCATTCATAAGAGCTTGGAAAGTAGCTGGAGCATTTGTCAAACCAAAGGACATGACCAAGAATTCGTAATGACCCCGATGAGTACGGAAAGCTGTTTTCTCGATATCATCAGGATGCATTCGGACTTGGTGATACCCACTACGAAGGTCCAACTTGGTAAAATACCGAGCACCCTTAAGCTCATCCAACAGCTCATCCACTACAGGAATAGGAAATTTGTCCTTTACCGTTTGGGCATTGAGAGCCCGATAATCCACACAAAATCTCCAAGAATTATCCCGTTTTCGAACCAATATAACTGGGGAGGAAAACGGAGACGTGCTCGGCCGAATGATCCCTTGTTGAAGCATGTCCTCGCACTGCCGCTCTATTTCATCTTTAAGCAATTGCGGGTTTTGTAGAGGCGACTCGCGACAGAGCATCCGGGTAAAAGGTGTATCACGGTGGTCACAGATTCTTGAGGTGGAGGAAGCGACTCTGGAGGTTCAAAAAGAACAGTAAACTCCTTCAATAAGCAGGTCATCAACTCGTCTTCTTCTGCCAGCATCACCTCCGGTTGCTGCTGCTCCTTACCGAGCCCTTGCCAAGTAACCTGATGGTTTGATAACCAAAAGGTCATCGTCAGCTGTTGGAAGTCCCACAAAATCGGCCCTAGGGTTCGGAGCCATTGAACCCCGAGTACCAGATCAAACCCTGCCAATGGAATCACAAAGCAATCGAGCATAAATTCCTCTTTGCCAACTAACATCCGCACCGCCCGGCATCTTCCTGTACTGGATATGCGGTCCCCATTAGCAACGGCCACGCTGATGCCCTCCCGAGCAGTTGTGTGCAATCCCAATCGGCTGGCTGCACCTTCCCCCACAAAGTTGTGCGTTGACCCTGAATCAACCAGTGCACGCACGCCAAACCCATTGATCTGAACCTGCAATTGCATTGTTTTGCCCATTCGGATCCCTGTGAGAGCATGTAGGGATATCTCCACATCTTCTGTCACTGACTCCTCCATCTCCTCTTCCTCTTCCACTTCCAGAAGGTAAATTCCCTTCATAGAACATTTACCAATGTGCTCCTTGGAAAACTTCTCAGGGCAGTTGAAGCACAATCCCTTGAGTCTTCGATCCGCCATCTCCGCTGCAGTAAGGAGTTTGCGCCCCCTTGTGTTCGGTATCTTGGGGTTTGCTGGTATTGGTCCTGTTGCATTACCCCCTGCCGGTTTGCTAGAACTTCCGCCACCGAAGCCTGAAGTTGAGTGCGTAGGAAGGTTACTGCTTCCCATTGTTCTATTCCCAACCACTGACTTGGCATTAGGCACCTTCGTCGCGGAATTGTCATGCCTTCGTCATCTTCTATTTCCAGCCGCCTCTCATAAGCCCTGGCAAGACTCATCGCCACCTCCAGGGTTGCCGGATTCTGCAGTTCCACATCAGTTCGCAACGGATTGCGCAACCCAGTGGTAAAAATTTGCACTTGTTGTCGTTCAGTCATGTCCTCACAACGACAGAGAAGAGCAAGAAATTGCTCTTGGTATTCGGACACTGAACCTTTCCTCCTCAATTGAATGAGTTCTCCCAGTGGGTTATTCCGTATTGGAGGACCAAAACGCAGGTTTACATGTTCTACAAAACGAGGCCATGTGGGTACCCCCTGGTTCTTTTCCAGTCTATAGTACCATTGCTGTGCCGCTCCCGTCATATGATACGACGCAAGCCACACCTTCTCTTCCTCCATAGTCCGCTGTCCTGCGAAAAACTGCTCGCATCTATTCAACCATGGAAGAGGATCTTCCTTACCGTCATAAATTGGGAATGACAGTTTATGGAATCGAGGCGCTCCCCTGCTCCCAACCCTCGAGTCCTCTTCCTCCTCCTTCCATCCGCCTCGAAGACCCCTCTGATTTCCTCCATGCGCCTGATCAACCCCGACTTGGAGCCGAGACACTGCTTGCTCCAGTTTGTCAACCTTCTCGTGGTGATGCCATCGCCCCATCATCCGCATAGCTGCGCCAGTTGTTCCTTCTCTGACGGCTCCATGGAAGGGTGGTGGAGTGGCTCTGATACCAAAATGTTGTGGCTAGGGTTTGGTGGATAACAACGGTGGCGAACAGGAGAGGTAAGCACTGAACGCCCTCCTCAACCTAGGGTTTCTCCTGGTGAAGAGGCTCTGCTCAAGTTTAGAGAAATCGATTTCTTTATTGCCTTCCAAACAAGCGTGGCAATCCTTTATATACTAGGAGGCTGACTTAATGATTCCATGCAAACTACAATTGAAATAGGAAATATGGATAAGCATATCCAAACCAATCTAAAGACTTAACTAATTTAAGAGATACGATAAGATATATTCCTCCTCAGGACTCCCGCCTTCCTAACCAACCTCCCCACCTGCGCTGGCCGCTCCAGGCGCATCCCCCTGGCCCTCAGGCGCATCCCCCTGAAGCCTCTGGACCCCCTTACGCCGACGCTCATAGACTTTGCCGACAAAAGCGTCCACAACACTGACCTTGTTTGCAATCTGTCACAAATCAAACACCCATGTCAACGTTTTTGCTTACATGAGAATAAGAGAACAAAGAGCTTTTGCTTTATCTAGAAATATTGCTAAAGTGTATGAGATCATAAAAGAAGTAAAAAAAAAATTGGGACCAAGTTGTTACGAGCCGACTCAATGTGAGCTTGCTCGTAAGTGCGGGTTCCCGGCCGGAGACCGGGTCGCAGGCTGCTCGACGACGTTGAGGCCGTCGTGGTGGCGTGCGCCTGAGGTTTGGCTGTTTTCGGAGCCACCGCCTGAGACTAGAATTGCAGCATCAAAAAGCATGCCATTTTCTTCCTTCTGGCTTCCCTTTTATTTCCCTCAACACACACACGCGACTCACAACCAACCAACCAACTGGATCCTTTCCCATCGCTGGATAAGGATGCCTGCATGCTAATCACCCCTAACTGACTCAAGATCCTAACAAACTCACCCCTTATCCTAATGCAGCCTGCTACTTCGACTGCATGGCTTGCCTGGCTTGGCTCCACGACCCAATTGCTCCGCCGGCGTGCCCGTTGTTTGCTGTGCTCGGCGATCTCCACGTCTGACATAAACCCGGTCTAGACCTAGCCCCATAACACAAGTTCTGAACATAATAATAGCATTTGCAGGGCAAATATACTAGCTATGAACAGCTAATTTTGGAAATGTATTTATAGCTTACCAAAAGTAGTCCTTACAGTACAATACTGCAAAAGGTTCCAATCCACCCAACCCAAGTACTTAAATTGTTGGTTACTAAATTTTCCCAAAACTTTATTCTTTTTATTATGCTATAAACGTTCCCAAAAGGTTATCATCCAAGCAAGCCCTAGTTTTGGGCTGATATTTGCAGTTCAGTGCTGAAACACACTTTAAGACGGGATTTCTCATTGATTTCCTAGGTTCAGTTTATCAAATCATTATTATCTGCTTAAGGGTATTGGTGGTAACTGCGAAGAGAAAGGAATTGCCAATTCCTTACAAGGGGTGTCTGTTTTTTTCGTTGAGAAACTTCCACTGCCACACCATTTTTTTGAAAATTTTTAGTGAGAAGTCGAAGACCATGGGAACAGCTTTGCTCCTACTTTTTGTAAAGAGAATTACTCGTACTATTGGATCCTTTATATGACTAAATAGTACGACCTGATGTCAAATAATTAGCTCTTTCTATATAACATTTTGCTTTGTGATTTTCTGGGTTATGGACAATTTAAGAATATAAATTACCTTCTAAAATGACATCTGATCAGGTGAACTCTATAACGCCATAACCCATAAATGTGATTTGAGAAATCATGTGTATTCTTCTGTTAAAAAGCTTTTTAAAAAGATGCTTTTTCTATAAAGCATTCAGGGGCATGTTTTTTCCGGTAAAAAATGATGCGAGATCAATTAATCTCTATAAAGGTAGATAACTAGAATGATTCAGATATGGTTGGCTATGTTTTGTAGAAAATCTTTCAGTATCTGGTTAATGACCATCCTCCAACCTGTGTGGCTGAGAAAGTGTGCAAGTACACTAAATTTTTTTAATTTTAGCAGATTCCCTGAAGATCTCTCAACTCCAGTTAAGAGCTACACGATATTCTGAAGAGAGTAGTTCTAATGAAAGCAATGAACTCCTTGCTGGGTTCTGGGAGAAGGTACGTTCACTTTACTTGGGAGAACACCATGTATTTCACTCAGCCAATAATCTTAATACAAATAATTGCCTCCATGACTATTACAGTGGGATGCCATTGAGAACAAGTCCTCTGTTTTCTTGTACGGAGGCGGGGCAATCATCACTGTTTGGTTATCCTCGATTGTTGCCAGAGCTATCGACTCTGTCCCATTGGTATATGTCCAGCTCGTCTTGCTACTTCCCATTTACATGTGAATGCTTTGTTGTCTAATGTTATCCTATTAGTCATATTCTTGCTTGTTTACCAGATTGCTGTTTCTGTATGTTCTTCTGTCATGATCTGTAGCTCCCAAACCTACTGGAGCTTGTGGGGCTCGGCTACTCAGGATGGTTTGTGTACCGGTACCTGCTCTTCAAGGTAATCTCAAAATCACCTAGGCTGGTGGTGGGATTGCTTTTGCACTATTCAGCACGAGTTTCTTGAGTTCTCCTTGTCCCTTTATCTTAATCATGCACACCTAAAAGGCTGCTGGTGGAACTGTGGAAGATGCACAACTTGCTATTAATGAGTTGTCCATGCCTGACATGTCTAGCAGATAAACAGCTGGCTAGTGTGCCACCCTTGTCATGTTTGTCACAAGTCGATCCCAAGGCCTTCGCATGTTTTATCCCAGAGAAAATTCTACATAGCATTTCAAATGCATTTTTCTTTGTTAAATATGCTTCGGTTCAACTTTGGAAAATGCCTGAATCTATTTTCTTTCTGGCAGGAAAATCGAAAAGAATTGGCCAATGAGATTGATGCTCTAAAGAAAAGGATTACTGGAATTGAGGAATAGCTGTATCCTGGTTTGGAATTCTTTCTCTGCTGTGACATTGTGGTTTAAAGACTTTGTTCTCTTTTTAATGCCCAATAGAATTATAAATGGTCTAGAAACATTATGAGTTATTAAGCATGGCCTTCCACATCTTCTGTACTGTATGCAGCTCAGCATGACAGCATATTTGCAGTATCATCTGAGTTCTGAACAGATCTCTGCATTTATAGCTGCGCTAAAGTGCTTTTGATTCTTCAGATATGCTGGTGTGGTCTTTGCTGTCCTAGTGGGGTTCTACGCTCAAACGACTCAGTTGCATACTGCAAGCTGTAAAATTCAGACGCTAGACGTCAGGAGTCAGAAGAACTCAGAAGTGTAAGCTGTAAATTTTTTCAAAATAAAATCAGAAGTAGATTTCTGCACTCGTGACAACAGGATGCCCGTCTTGCTAATTGAGCGACTCATCGGCCTTCTCTCTGCTATCTCTTTTCTTTCCATGTTTTCCTGTAGTTGTTGGCTTGCTGCCACCAACCACTCTATGAATCAATGCTGGATGGTGATAGGAGTCCAAACTCTAATGAATATCTGAGATATGCCGTATGAACGCTGTCAAGCACGTGTCAAATCCGGATTTGCATTATGTCCATCACTTTCCAGATTACTTTGGCGAAATGCCATCCCCTTACGCTATTAAGATGAGATTAACGTGATGTTTCGAGCAGTGTGTGTCTGTCTCTGGACGTTAGTAGTCTGAAAAGATGAGGAAATGTTACTCGTGACAGCAACCTCTGCGATGACTGCGGAGTTGCAACTTGCAAATGGATGATTGTTTCTTTGCCAAGAACATGTACGGATGCAAATGTTTTTATATCACTTCTCCTTCTATTTTGTTTACCTTTTTTTTAGGTTTTTGTTTAAAATCGAGAGGCGCCGGTTTTTCACCTTTAGAACACAACTTGTCCACATTTGTCCTATCTGGTTCTCAAACATTTGCCTGCTAGATAATGTCCATAATTCATCTAGCCGCATTTTATGATTTTTTAGGTTCACAAGTGAATTTTGAAGATATACAAAAAAAAAAACAATGATTCTTGATTGGAACAAAAATGTGCAGCTAGAGCCACTCATATGATCTTTACTAACATCATACGAGATTACCTTACCTCAGGCTGGAAGTAGGCATGTGATAGCTTAACGGTTAAGGCCATTTATTATTGCATGAATTCACATGTTTGGTTCCTTGTTAAGGTATTTTAGTTTGAGGCAGGGGCGGACCCAACAGTACGGTAGGTTGGGCTGTTGCCCCACTTACAATTTATAAGACCTCTTATATCCAGGTGTGTGTATATATTGCATAACCCAACAAATTTAGTCCATAGGTAGAGTATAGTTTAACAAATTTATAACCAGATGTGTATATACTTCAAACTTATCTTACCTATAATTTCTTCCTATGTCTGCCATTGGTTTGAGGGCTTTTGTTCAGAAAATTAATACCATGCATTTGTTACCCTAAAACTGCTTCCTTTTCTCTTTGACAAGGTGTAAACAAAATATCTCCCACCTTTTCCTGTGAGATCCGTATTTCAATGTAGAAAGTCCGATATTTTAGGCCTCTAGGAACTGAAAACAAAAGCATCTTTTAAGGACAAAGAGGGACTGCTATACAGCTGTTCTCTTGACGTTTTCTTCTTCAGACTTTGAACTAGAGGGAAGGGTCAGAATTCAGAAAGCCAACAACAGCAGCATTTTATGCTGTGCAGTACAGCTTAGGCAAACTTTATTATGTGCGATCGTGGATGATGCTAATGGCCATTTCCCTTCTCTCTAACCACTTGAATCTCCATATATAATTATACAAGTTTTTGTCCGGTCGTATGCATCATCACAGATCTTTGTTTGCTTTGAGATGCCATCATGGATCTTTTAGCATCACTAATGGTGCCGTTCCACTTATAGACAGGATCATTTCCTGAAAGAAAATCCGATGTTTCCACAGCAACAGGTCAGCAAGCACATGGCCCACCAAAACCCGGACCCACATGTCAAAGATGTACACAACATTTCATTGGGAGAGGTGATTTCATGTTTTTTTTATAATTACATAAATATTAAAATATAAATAAAAAATATATAATAATTATTTATCCCTTCATTTAATTTAAAATTTATATAATTTATATTAAAAAAACATGAAGCTGAGCCCGAGAGGGAGGCTCGCAGGGTATATTCCACCGACCACGCACACCGAGCTACCAAACGCATACCATTCCCCACAATGACATGTGGGCCCCACTTGAAGTCGTCCCCACATGCCATCGAATGTTATCTCTCTCCTTGCCGTGCTTGAGCGGTGTCGGTGGGTCTGCCCCGTCCACGTGGCGCCACCCGATTGGCGAGCGCTCGCGTTGTACCCTATAATAGCGCTCACACCCGGGCCTCGCGACACAAACCACATCGAGACGCCGAGAGCGCAGCGCGAGGCGACGCGAGCACCCTGACCGCATCCGCCTCGCCACCGCATACATCACCACCGAAGGTTAGGGTTACCCATTTCCCCCCCTCAAATTTCATCCTGATGTCTCCTCCTGTTTGATCTCACTGTATGCGGCGTGTTGGTACGTGTGACGCGAGCGTGCTTTGAGTTTCTTTTCTTTTTTTTTGAAATTTTTGGGCGCTATTCTGGTCTGCGGCGGCTAGATCTGGTTGTCTCGATCTGGTTTGGTTTCGATTCGCGGGATCTGAGATCCTGAGCACGAGCTGCGTGTAGATTCGACCGAGTGGGTAGAACTTTTTGGTGTGAAATGGAGGGGGATTTTTTTTCCTGGTTTGGTTTCCCCTTTTGTAGCGCTCGTTAGAGATGTCGATTTTTTTTCTGGGGAAGTAGGTTGATTCCAGCGATTTAGCTGTTCATGATGCGGTGATTGGATCTAGATGTAGATGTACCCTGCGGTTATTCATTTGATCCGGTTGAATTTCTCGTTTACTGGAGTGTCTGTTGTGTGGGATTTGTCCCTATCTTATATGGTATTGGGGTAATCTGTTGATCTTAATTGGAAGGTAGAGGGTTCTGCTTTGTGGGAAATTAAGTTTTTTTCGGTTTATTGCCCCGTGTTGTTAACTTTTGTGATGATTAGATCTGGTTGCCCATTGCAATGCTTCGGTACTATGCTATGTATGATGTATCTGTAATGTGTGGACGTGTTTTTCCCCCTTTTGGCATCACATGTTCAGTACATGACAGTATTTGATATTTATGTTTGGCTTGTTGTATACTACCATAATATCATAATTTCAGATGATTGCCTTGTTCAAAATAAGATTATCCAAACAGATTGAGAAATTATATTAGCCTCGTTTGTAATCTAATGTGAACCCGAACTTGTATTCTAGTTAATTAGTTTTAGCCCTAGGGAGGGACTGCATATTACATATAGCATCAGATTTGCAAGATTTAGTGTAATTGTTGAGAAATGTCTGTAAAATCGTATGATTGTTAACAATATACACGAACGAGCTAAATGACGAAGTTGTTGATCTGAATTGGACAGTCATATTTATACATTTTCTCATATTTTGTGTGTTTGAGTTTATTGCTTGCTACCTGATTTTGGCGATGGCTTATCAGTATTTTTGTTTGTGGGTGCAGTAAGTAATTTTGTTGATCAAAATGTCACGGGAGGAGAATGTCTACATGGCCAAGCTGGCCGAGCAGGCGGAACGGTATGAGGAGATGGTTGAGTACATGGAGAAGGTGGCTAAGACAGTAGATGTTGAAGAGCTCACTGTTGAGGAGCGTAACCTCCTGTCTGTTGCCTACAAGAATGTTATTGGGGCTCGCCGTGCCTCGTGGCGTATTGTCTCATCCATTGAACAGAAGGAGGAGACCCGTGGGAACGAGGAGCATGTTACTCTGATCAAGGAATACCGTGGCAAGATTGAGGCTGAGCTGAGCAAGATTTGCGATGGTATCCTCAAGTTGCTTGACTCACACCTTGTGCCTTACTCTACTGCTGCTGAGTCAAAGGTGTTTTACCTCAAGATGAAGGGTGACTATCACAGGTTGGAAGGATGCAACACAAATTGATATGCTGTACTTCAATCAGTTGTCTGTAATAACAACCTTGTAATTTTAACTTTCTAATTTTGAGCAGGTACCTTGCTGAATTCAAGACAGGTGCTGAGAGGAAGGAGGCTGCGGAGAGCACAATGGTGGCTTATAAGGCAGCTCAGGTTGGTTCATTATATTGCTGGGATAAACTATGTCCTGTACTGTAAATTCTGCTTCAAGTTTATTTGGATAGAAAATATATTCTTTCATCCTATCTCATGACTATTGCTTTTCTTTGACTATGTACCAGACTTTACATTGTTTTCTGAAAATGGCTATCCTACAACTCATTCTGTAGGATATTGCTCTAGCGGAACTGGCTCCCACGCATCCCATAAGGCTTGGACTTGCACTTAACTTCTCAGTGTTCTATTATGAGATTCTGAACTCTCCAGACAAAGCCTGCAACCTCGCAAAGCAGGTTGGTTGAAAATTTACCTCTATTTCTGTTTTTATTTTAACTTTGTATTTGGTTCTCTGTTGTATACCTAGGTTATGTTTTGTGCATTTGAATCTGCACTCAATGTAAGATACATAATTGTGCGTTGATGGGTTTTCTTGAGTACACTTGGATGACTATTCTTGATTGTGGGTCTTGTTCATAGAGATTAATTCTGGTAGAGCATTTTGTCCTTAGATGTCTATAGTGGTAATCATGTTACAGAGCCAAAGCAAAATGTCTCAGCAGTTTATTTAGAAGGAACAAGTGGTACTCTATAATTTTCTGTTCTGTCTTATCTTGGTAACGACTCATTTATCTCCTATGCGACAACTTGGTATACTTGGATACATGTATTGCCTGATTATTAGTTTTGCTTTGATACGGTGAGCAATTGGTCCTTTTACCTCACATACAAATCTAGACGCAGGTACAATCTTGCTAGTAGTTTGTGTCATTTTCAAGGATAAGAGTCTAGGATCTTCAAAGTCTGAAAGCTCATTTTCTTTGATTAAGTAGCTGGCGTTTTCTTGTCCCTGGATCGCCCAACCTATTAAGGCCCTGTTTGGGAGAGCTCCAGATCCCAGCTCCAGCTCAGAGCTGAAACTTATAGACTAAAATAAAGTGAATTAAGTTTATATTTTTAGTCTAAAATGTAAATAAGATAATCTACCTAAACACTCTTAATATACCTACAGCTCCAGCTCCACAAATTTCTGGAGCTAGAAATACCCTGCTCCACCAACTCCACAGATTTTGGTGGAGCTGGAGCTGTCCCAAACACCCCCTAACTTATGCTCGAATCTTGAGTTTGTAATGTCATAACAATGTTCGACCCATGAACTATCATCTACAGGCATTTGACGAGGCCATCTCTGAGTTGGATACCCTCGGAGAGGAATCTTACAAGGACAGCACATTGATCATGCAGCTCCTGAGGGACAACTTGACCCTCTGGACCTCCGACCTCACGGTATCTCCTCATTCACGGCTAACTGCGGTGTCCTTGTCGTCTGCCCCGTGACAGTTCTCCTCACCAATCACCATCTGAAACCGTGTTTTGTGTCAGGAGGACGGCGCCGAGGAGGGCAAGGAGGCCTCGAAAGGGGAAGCCGGCGAGAGCCAGTAACTGGGAGGATGGAATCGATGGGTCCGCATGTTTTTGGAGCCCATTGTTGCTGCCTTTTGAGATGCCGCTGTGCTGTTGAAGGCCCGTGCGCTGCGCTCTGGATTCAGCTGCTGTTGTAGCTGGTAGTGGTGGTCGAATTAGTTCCATTGCTTTGCATTTCCATGTGGACTGATACCCTTCTCCCTGGATTCGACTCGCATGTGTGTGAACTCTCGCAAGTGTTTTTATCATTAAGCGATATTTAAGTTGCCGTTTTCGCCTTGTCACAATTGATTGGTTACTTACTATTGCTAGTGATTTGCGTTATTTTTGAGTCGCTAGCAATTCGGACGGCATAAGCCGAGATGCTCAAGTATTCGCCCTTGAATGTGCTTTGCATTGCCTTGATGCCACCAATCGGCAAGGGCCTCAGGCGGTGTTATCTGTCACTGCTTTGGATGATCGACTACTCCAACTCGTTGCTACCAACGTCAAGCCTTTCTCTCTCACCTTCACCTCCAGCTCTCGTCTCGCCTTACGGATTTTCCTTCGCTGCCACCGACGTTAATGGTCCATGTGAACATCGGCGCAAAGAGATGTGCTCGCCCTCTTAGCTCCGACAATCTCCGGCCCCTGGTCCTTCCGTCCTTGGAGATTTAAACTTAGTTCGTTGCCCCTCGGAGAGGTCCAATGGTAATTTCGGCGCCCTGGAAGCTTATGCGTTTGTGGACCTTATTCACGGAACAGAAATATTTTACGGTCATTATGCTGGTAGTATATGATATATGTAATAGAAATTAGATATAGCCATTGATTTATTGACAGTATTCCTACTATTCTATTAAAGAAGGAAGTATAAATAAAAACTAACTAATCTAATCTATTTGGTAGAAAAGAATAAACGATCCAAATAAAATTTAAAGTACCGTAAAAGAGTTTTTATTCCCAACCTTCGTGAGATCCCTTTGTTAGACTTACACTTGGACCGCGCCATTGTCAACATTGCTTGGAGATCACTGTTCCGGCCGTACTCCACGCTCACCTGGGCTGTACCTCGGATCATGTCCCCCTCAGCCAAAGTTGGAAATTTCGTTTGCGGTTCACATTTCAGAGGTAGGCAAAATCCGAAATTTTAGCGAAATCTCAAAATTACAGGCGAAATCTGGTCAAATTCAGAAGGCAAATTTGAAAATCTGGAATTTTTAAACTGAAATTCGGCAGAATTTGTCGAAATCTCGGCTAAATTCAACTGAGTGAAAAATAGTCAAAACAATGTTAACATTTTTTGAATTTTTTTGGATGGTCCTACACATCTATAGTGTTTCCATAAAAAATTCAGATCATGATCAAGCTTGAGGAATTTTTAAAAATTCTGACAGTGCTACTGTTCTGATAAAATGCTCACCAATAAATTTCAGCCTAATGGAAAATGGTACAAACCAACTGACGAACACTCATACCCGGGGTACCCCACAGCAAAATATACATCTATTTCAAGATCGTTTTTCTCTCAGTCATACAGATATGGCGGCAAGGTTGGCAGCGATGCTGAATGCTGGAGAGGATATTACCAAAGTCCCCGTCTTAAACGGATGGGAGTATCACTCAATATTCGCTGGGGCACCAAACGATCCGTTCTGAGCCCAGCTCTAGGCCCAAGGAACCACGAAGGACCCTCGGCTTCGTTCAGGCCCGCCAGAGGTGGTCCGACCAGGCCTTGGGTCGGACACCCCGGTAGGCTTCGGCCTCGCCGCTGGTCGGACGCCCCCGAAGGCTCCGACCAGGCCACTGGTCGAGCGCCTCGACGGGCTTCAACTCAGCAACCTCCGCCACGTTGCCGGTCGGCTCCAAACTGGTCACCTGCCCCATGGACACGACGACCATGCTGGGGCAGGTGGCTCCTTCTCAAGGTGACCAGGGGGCCGCTAAGTTAGGCGCTGGTCTCTCCCACGTCGAACCACATGGAGAGACGCGCTCCGCCCCAAGACGATGCAGAGCCTGGCGTGAGCAACGTCGGACTGACAGAGGACAAAGGGCGGCAGCGCACCTTCCCAATGAACACGATCCGTTGTGTCTACCAACCCGGCATGGGACAAACAGGAACCTGTCAATCTCCGAGACCGAAGACCGGGACTCCCGGGCGTAGCATACCCCTACCTTTTTCTCCAAATTCCCGTGTAACCTGTCCCCTCCGCCTATATAAAGGGAGGCAGGGCCCCCAGGGAAGGGGGGATTCTGAGGAGATTCATTCTCATTCGTCCACACCCGATCCCAAGCTCCTCCACTCGGACGAGCACTCCCGAGCTCCCTCACTCGGACGAGCGCTGAGGGCCTGTCCTTAGTCCTCGCTTGTAATCCTTTGTAGCCCGCCACATCCTCATCAATGAGAACCACCACCGCGAACTGGACGTAGGAATATTCAGCCCGAACCAGTATACATCTTGGGCTCCCTGAGTCAACCATCGAGGAGAGGGAACGCGCAGCCCCTTGACTTACAAATTTACTTGCCGGTTATACGAAACACCGACACCAACTTAGAAAATTTTGAAATTTTTTTTGGATGGTCCTAACATATCAGTAATATTTTCATAAAATTTTTAGATAATGATCAAGCCTGAAAAATTTTAAACAATTCTGAAAGTGTTACGAAAGGCTGACCGGTGAAATTCAACCGAATGAAAAATAGTTCAAACAAATTTTAAATTTTTTGTGGATGGTACTGACGCATCACTGATGTTTTCATAAAATTTTTAGATGATAATAAAGCATAAAGAATTTTAAAAAATTATAATAGCAATACTGTCTTGATAAAAGCCTTACGGTGCTACATGTCTTGATTCTATAGATTTGATTGAACAACCAAAACAAGTTTGCAATTTTTTAAGCTTTTGTTTAAGTGTTTTTAGGTAATTATTAACCTCTCCTAAAAAGTTTTGAGTCATGATCACACTCAAGCGAATTTATAAAATTCTGATATGGTTACTGTCTCAATTATGTTCATTCTGTTTTTTAAATTTTTAAATATAACAATGAAGTTAAATTCTTTTGAAACTTTTTTTATGATCCTATACTACTAAATATAGCACCATAAATTTTTCAGAGCATGGTCAAACTTGTATAATTTTATAAAAATCTAACAGTGTTTTTGTTATTTTTATAAAACATCTCAAAATTTTGTATTTTCAACAAATTTTCATAGAAGATGGCATTCTTAAGGGTTATTGACCCAAATCCGGTCCTTAAAAGTCAAAATCCAGTCAAAAATCTTGATATTTCAACAAAATTTCTGTTAATACCACCCTTATGTCAAATGGTCTGCAAGGCTTGAAAAGATTGAGAAAAAATAGAAGTGTACATCATGCGGCTTAGCTCAGTAAGTAGGGGCCTTAGGCTGTTAGCCTTGTGGTTGTGGGTTGAGTCCCACCGGATGCAAAACCTGTGCATGAATTTTGGATGGATTTTCTTTGTGTGTAGTTGGCAACCATGAAAAAATTTAGCAACAACCTGCAGCACTGAGGACCCGTCCACTTGCTCTGCCAACTGAGCTAGATGAGTTTGCTCTAAAATGCTTGAATGTATACCTTATAAATGGGCGGCAAATCCGGTCAAAAACAATAAAATCTGGTGCAAAAACATGCAATTTTGATCAAAACACCTGAAATTGGACGAAATCTCACAAAATTTTCCTAAATTACTGTAGTAATTTAATTTTTTTAAAATCTAGCTGAGATTTTGAATCTCATCCCTGGACGAAATTTTTGAAATTTCGTAGGGATTTCAAACCATGCCCTCACCCTAACGAAACCCTTTTCTACCTCTTTCTTTTTTTTTGCAAATTTAGCTACCCCCTCCGGTGGAAAGCATTTGCAGATTTGGCCCCATCACTGACTGTGGAAGTGATTGAACGTGACATGTATCACCTTTCACGCTTGCTCACTGTAGAAGGTCGTCGGAGCTCCCGAGACTTTGGCAAGGTGTCTCTGACGCTCCCCGACCGTGGCACCCATGCTACTTTCGCGCTTCTTGGACACAAAAGTGGCTGATCCTGTGCTCGCCTGCCCGCTATTGTGATGAGAAGAGGTCAAATCTGCAAAATGCATTGATGAATGTGCTAGATTTGCAAAAAAGAGAGGCTAGAAGAGTTCATGCTTCCGCCCTAATGGCCTCTACTCTACCTTCCAGTGTAATGATCCTTGGTTAAGGCCAATGGCAGGACTAGAAAAACTTTCTATAGAGGTGTACATTTTACACGTTGTCAGTGTACTTTGCACTAGGGTACCCTCTCCGCCGCGGATTAGTGGGCCCAAGCGGCCGACCACGTGGCGGCTTTGGCGGCGGTGGGCGATCGAGCCTGCCCGCCGGGCGAAGCCAGCGTGGCGGCTTTGGCGGCGGTGGCGATCATGCCACGCCACGGGCGTCAGCTTAGGTGGTGTCATGGCGGGCGGGCGGGCGTTCGGGCCCCCCTCGTCAGGCCACGAAGGCAACCAAAGAAATGAGGAGAAGGCTTCGCCTCGAAGTCTCCTTCCCCTTACACGCTGTGTCAGGGCATTAATTGCGAAGAATTCTGCTATCGACACGACGACGGCCCATCCCTCTGACACCTCTCACCAAACCCGTCGCAGGAGCGTCATATCCCGGGCGGACCAGGCGAAGCCACGCAGCGGCATTAAATGGGGTTTGAAGGACAAGGCTACAACGACGGGTATAATAAATGAGTCATGGGTCGGTGTAAGGCTGGAATGATGGGTGTAATTAATGAGTCGTAGATCAGTATAGCGTCACCTTCTCACCTACCCGAGCCAACCTCGTCTATATAAGGGCGCTCTGGTGCATAGAGAAGGAGGACAGAGCCGGAGAGCTCACCCAAGCTTGAGACTAGAAGAACCATTGTAATCGCCTCCACATTTCCTCAACAAAGAGCTAGCAGGACATAGGGCTGTTACCCGCGCTGGGGGCCTGAACCTGGGTACATCACCGTGTTCATTGATCTGTCGATCCCTGGAAGCCCTCGCGCGAGAGTTATTAGGGTTTCCAGCCACGAAGATGCCCTCTAACGAACCATATCCTCCATCCTTGGAGTAGTCAACCCTGTTCGTTGACGGGGTCCTGTCCGGCGAAATACGCCAACAGGGGCGCGCCAGATAGGGGGCTAGTGGTTGGCTCACCCAACCATCTCTTCGGTGGATTCCGGTCTTCTGTCTAAAATGACCTTGCATCTGGTGATGGCGGGTTCGCACTCACAGCAACAAGAGGCAGCGGAGGCTAACAGCGCCCAGAACACGTCCTGGCACTCCCGCCGGATGAGGGACCGCCTCACGCCGCCCCTGCAGGAGGGCGGTGGTGCCCCCCTGGCAGCGGCCGAACTTCCGGTTCGGTGTCGACTGGCCATGGAGGCAGCCACTCCGGCCTAGAACCTGCATGCGGTTCGTCTCCTCCTGGACCATCCTCCGGTGAAACTTGCAGGAGACACCACGGCCACGCCGTGGCTGCGGGATATTGTTGGCCTCATAGATGAGGCCCAGCTCCGCGTAGGAATGCCCGACCGGTCGGGGACCATCGGTACCCATCGATCGAGGGTGCACGTCGATCGCACCCAAACTTCCAGCCGCCCAAGCGGGAAGCGCTCTGGCCAGGAGGGCCAGAGTAAAGGAAAGGGCGTGCAAGAAGAGGGTCCCGACTCTGTGAGGAGCCACGAGGACCTGAGGGTTCATCTGGAGAAGCGTCGCCAGCGGCGCGGCGGTGATTTGCGTGATCACCTGCAGCGTCGTCGCGCTCGCGACGGACGGATGGCCCCTGGGGGTGAGAGTTCCTCTCATAACTCTCACCTCCGGAGCGAGGAGGAAGTCCACTTCTCCGACTCTTTGGGGAGTCGTGATCCGCACTCCCCGGCACGGTCTCTGGGTCGGGGTTTAGGTGGACAGCAGGACTCCCCCTACAGCGTCGGATGCCAGGCGTTCTCCCGACGGCTGCGTCATGTGGCGTGGCCCGAAAGGTTCCGCCCGGCCTCCATCGAGAAGTACGACAGCACCACCAACCCAGAGGAGTTTTTCAGATCTACACCACGGTGGTGCGTGCCGCTGGCAGGTCTGAGAAGGCCATGGCCAACTACTTCCCAACGGCCTTGATGGGGTCTGCCCGGTCATGGCTGTTGAACCTCCCGTGGGGATCAGTGCGCTCGTAGGAGGAGTTGTGCGGCTTCTTCATTGCCAACTTCCAAGGCTCCTTCGCATAGCCGGGCGTGGAGGATGATCTCCATGCCCTTGAGCAGGAAAAAGGGGAGTCGTTGCACGACTTCATTCGGCGATTCTGCCACTGTCGCAACACGATCCCCCGGATTTCGGAGCAGTCGGTCATCGCCTTTCGAAGAGGCGTTCGCGACCGCAAAATGCGGGAAAAGATGGCAACCCGCAACATCGCCACCACCTCCGAGCTCTTCTCCATGTGGAATCATATTCATGTGTCATGTTTAAGCACCACTTACATCTTGTGAATCATGACTACATTTAAATTGGTATCATATGGGAACATCCATTACCTAAATCTTGGATATAATTGGTATCATTTCTTGCCTAGATTTAGGGGGAGCTTTATATCATTGCCCTATTCCTAACTCCTTATTTTTATTTTGTTCTCCCTAATCTTTTTATTGAGTGTGCAATCAAGGGGGAGAACAGACTTTATTGAATGAACAATAAGGATCTATTAAGTACCTTTTTGGGATTAATGACAAAAGGGGGAGAATTTATGGGATTTATCAATTGTCCCCTAATCGATTGACAAAAAGGGATAATTTGTAAGTATGATCTCTTATTGTTTCTTCATGCTTGTTTTAATGCTAAATATCTTAATATTTTCATTTAGTGCAATTGATAATAGGTTTGTCATAAATCACCAAAAAGGGGAAGATTGAAAGTGCATCTAGACACTTATGTTATTTTGGTGATTAATGACAAACGCATATAATGACAATCTATGTAATTGTGTAAATGCTTAACAAATGATAAATCTCTAATATGATTATATTGCTATGAGACTAACATGTTTATTGCCAAGTTAAGTATTAGTCTCATCTATTTAGAGGAAAATCAAGTAGGATGGGTAAGTAAAGATAAGGTATGCAATGTCGGTATCCTTTCTATATTTGTTATTGTATCCCTCTTGTGCAAATGCATAGTGAACTCCAAGTAACATGTTGATTATATATATATGCACATTGGCTCATGTCATATTTATTTGTGCATATATATTCATTTGAGTTCATTATGTGCTTTGTTTTTAGTATGCATGTATTAACTAGAGTTAAACTTCACATTGCTATAGATTGACTTGGTGTATGCATGTCTTAGTTGTGTATCTTCTCATGTACTTCTCTTAGTGAAGTTTAATCTAGAGTTGGATCACATATTTACTCTTATTCAAAATATTATTTGCACATGTACAATTCGTGTATATTCCATCATGTGCTTCATTTAAGTAAAGACTGTGATCCTTGCCATGATTTAATTGATTCATCATATCGGCAATTATCTCTCTAGTGCATATAGATCAATTACATATTCATCATGATGTATTTAGTAGAGAACATTTCTTATGTCAAGTGTTTTCATTTATGTTGTGTTTCTTTATATGAAACATTTGTGGTAATCAACTGCTCACAAATATCAATTTCTTCATATCTATTGAGCTTTTGGGACTAATGCTTTTCATGAGTGGTTTGGAAAGAATTAGGTCCCGTGTGTGTATGATGATCAAGGTATCGTGGAGGATGATCATTAAGCCGAGGTCAACAAAACCAAGAGTTGAGGACTAAGTCAAGATCGACTTGGCGTGGAGATCGTCGGAGAGGATGATCAAGTCAAGGTTGATAGGACGAGAGTCTCATGAGGTGAATAGAGTCAAGTTGGACAAGGCGAAGATGTCATCAATTATATGGTGAAGGTCTTCATGCACCAAGCATTAAGAAAGAAGACTGACAAGTGATTGTTTCTAGACTTGTATTATCTTTGATTTAATTTGAGTCTAAGGATTGCCGTACTATTAAGAGGGATGCAACGTCGAATGACTTTTAGATGTGTCAAGTGCTCAAGTGATTCATCCTTGTGAAACTTAGAGAGAGAGTGGTGTTGGTGGTGCTGGAAAGTGAGAATTGTAGGTCTCTCTTAGATTCTTTGTGAAATCTGGATTTATCCTTTGAGATTTGGGTAGTGAGACCTTGTTGTTGTGTAGCCCTCGTTCTTAGCTTTCGGTAGAGTCCAAGATCACTGAAATCGGAGTCCGGAGTCAAAAGTTATGCTCGTTTTCGTCGGGCTGCTCAGTCCAATCCGGAGTATCCAGGTTAAAATCCGGAGTATCCGGGTTGGTACTCTCAGTTTGGTCAATCCGGAGTATCCGGGTTAAGTCCGGAGTATCCGGGTTGTCCAGAGTATCCGGGGTTAAGTCCGGAGTATCCGGGTTTTGCGTAGTTCAAACGGCTAGTTTTTTTGGGACCTCTATTTAAAGCCCCCTCCTTCCCATCTTCAAAGTGGCCATTATCCTGCAGCTTTGAGGGGTTATCCTCTTGTTCTTGAGCCCCTGAAACACCTTTTTACCCTTAGATCTAAGTGATCCCCTTTGTGAGAAGGGTAGGGAAGAGTTTGAGGAGTGAGGTGTTAGATTGAGTGTGATTTGAGTTGTTGAGCACCTGATTTCATCTCCAAGCTTGTTCTTCATGAGCATTTGTTACTCTTGGAGGTTGAGGACTCCTAGACGGCTAGGAGGTCGCCTACGAGCCACCGGAGCTTTGTGTGGTTGGCCATGGAAAGTTTGTGAAGGACGATTCCGCCTCCGCAAGGGAAGGAATCAAAGAAGTGAAGACCGGCGAGTGCATTTGTGTAACACCGGGAGGAAGAGGGTTGAAAGAGACCCCGGCTCAAGTGTGACCAAGCCTCAACCGCGAGTGCATTTGTGCAACACCGGAGGAAGAGGGTTGAAAGAGACCCGGCTTAAGTGAGACCGAGCCGCCTCAGCGGAGACGAGGATCCTCAAGAATCCGAACTTCGGGTGAAAAATCATTCTCTACTTGCTTACTTTTATTCTTGCTAGAGCATTTGATTTTGAATCTTGAAATTGCCCGATCTACTTTTCTCTTGTGTTTGGCTCTAGATATATACTTGTTCCGTGTTCTGGTAGTGTTTAGAATCTTTGTGTTCAAGTAGTTTGATTAAAAGTTGAAGAGATTACAAATTTCATCTCGAGGTGCCTAACCGGAGTATCACGACAATCACCGGATAGTCGGATTACCGAGTATCCGCACCGCTTACCCCGGATAGTCCGAAAATACCGAAGTATCCGGATCAAAGGTCGGATAGTCCGAGCTGACCCCCTTGGGATTGTTTTATTCCGCTGTGATTTAGTTTTAAATTTATTATTCGCCTATTCACCCCCCTCTTGGCGACATCCCCTGTCCTTTCAATAAGGATATAAGTTCCAAAAGGGCAAGAGTCAGTGACAACCTTGCGCAAAGCCTTAGGACTTTGTTTGTCTATATCCTGCATGTTTTGCATAACTGTTGTTTGCGTTATAGCAGCCACTTGTGATCACTCAAGAAATGCCAAAGTATCGACCTAACCTAAGTGTTTAGGTTTGCATCATGGCAAGGCTGGGGGCTGATTGCCCGATGGTTGAGTTGAGCAAACACAATCAGAAAGCGAACAAATAAACATGCAGGTAAAACCCAAATATACCAACTTCATTACAATTACTAAGATTGTTTTTGGTATACAGAAAAATAGGAACAGAAAGAAACAAAGAAAATGAAGGAAGCAGCCCGGGCCATCAGTTGTCGTTGACAACTTGGATGTGCCCATCGTCTTCCTTGGCCTTCGGCTCTACTACCACCGCCTCAAGGTCCGGGTCCTCCACCGCCATCATGCTGGTGACGTGCTCCGCGGCCTCCTGCACGCGCGCCTGCGCCTGGGCCTCGTCTCCCTCAAAGCAATCCGCGACGGTCATGGAGTTGAAGGAGGCATCGCAGCTGGCGTAGCACGCCAGCACAAAGGTCGCGGTGGCCGCGGCGACTTGCCGCCCTTCCTGGAAGGAGCGGGCGGCCATGGCGGCGGTAGGCGAGAGCGCTTGACAACCCAGTGATGCGATATCGTCTTGCATCGGCTGCCAGGCTCAGTGGCTCGCGGAGATCCACTCCAGCGGCTCAAGGCCCTCGCCATGTGCTTGGTAAGCCGCCGAACATGACGCCAAGGTTGTGCGCCGACGCCGCTTCTTCCTTCCACCGCTGCCTCGCCTCGGCCTCCCACGCCCGGCGAAAGGGGTTTCCCGGTGGCCCTCTCTTGGGTCACCACGCCTCCTTCTTCTCCGGCTCCTTGCCGTCGCTTCTCTATTCTGACGTCTAGGCTTCATGTTGGATGGGCTGTGAGAGAGGCGTTCATGGTGTGAGCGCCTCACCAAGTTCGGCAAGCAACGCACTCAAGCCGGTGGCTCGGGCGGCAAGGATAACCGAAGCGGGCTAGGCAGAAGTGCTGGCGCCAGCGACACCCATTCTGACTGCTTCGGGGCCGTCGGGTTGCCCTTGAGCGGAGGTTCCTGTAGCGTCTGTTGGCGCTGCAGATGTCTGTGCGGCTGGGGCACCTAGACGGGCCGCCCTTGGAGGTGACCTGAAGCTGAAGGAGGCCACTAGAATCATGAGCCCGCTTGGGCGGGCAGTAGCCGCAGCCGGAGTTGGCGTCGCTGGAGGTGGCGCCAATGGGGTCAGTGCTGCGGGTGTTGGCGTCGTGGAGGCTGGCGCCGTTGAAGTCGGCGCCGCAAGAGACAGCGTCGGTGCGTCCGGCACTGAAGCAAGGGCGGCGGAAGTCGTCACCCCGGGTGAAGATGCCACCGCTCCGGGCATGCTCTGGGGAGCAGCGGAGCTGGTAGCGGCGGGCGTTCGGTCCTCGGTGCGGGGCCTCTTGGGGTCCGCGCCCGAGGTGTCTGGAGCGCAGAACCGTTTGCCTGCTCTCCGATCGTCTGTCGGGGCCAGGTCCCTGATCACCAGGGGACCATGGGCCGGCAACACGGCGGGGCCGGTGGAGTCCATCGCCGGGAACGACTGGACAATCCGAAGGCGCTCTGCGAACTCCAGATCGCAGAGCGGTCGGGCCCCGACAGGAAAGTCCAGGCCGCTCGGTATTGGAGGGAGCAACCCGGACAACCATCTTGATATGGCGAGGCCGTCTAGGTTTCCATTGCCTGGCGCAAAAAGAAGACAAAGATATTAGTTGATGGTGACCACGAAGAGGAATATACCTATCGGAGAGAAGGGTAAAAGAATTTACTGCCTGGATGCGTGCGGGTCGCGTCGTCGTCCCCTGTATACCGCTATGCAGGGCGGGTGCGATGACGGAGGGGGCTGATTCTCCGGGTCACGAAGTCCCGGACCACCAGTGCCCCGATCAGCCCGGCGTCCCGCAACCAGTTGATGTGGGTCGCTATTGCCAAGAGCTCCGCCGTCTCCTCGATGGGTGAGCTCCAGCTCTCGCGGACTTCTGCCCGCGCGTAGGACATCCAAAGGAGGTCGACCCCGCTATCATCGTCGACGTAGAGCCAGTCGCTCCGCCACATCTTCCAGTTAGATCTTGGCTGGAAGGGAATGTAGTGAGGGGCCGACCCGTCGCGAAGGCGAATGTGGCAGCTCCCCACGACCCCACTGTCGGGGGGTGCTGCGGCAAATGAAGAAGTAGCAAAAGAGAGGAACGTTGGGCATCACCCCTACGAACATCTCGCAGAGGTAAGCGAAGATGGAAAGAGTGACGATGGAGTTGGGGTGAGGTGGAGATGATGGACTTCGTAAAAGTGAAGAACGGTGAGGAAGAATTCAGAGAATGGCGGCACCAGGCTCGCCAGAAGTCCCCAGGCGAAGACGATGATCTCCTCTGGTTCGCAGCTTGGCGTGAGGGTTCCCTGGTGAAGGTGGAGGGAGCCCTCAGGCGCCATCTTAGAGAGCAGTTCCACCCTGTCCCCGCCAACGGTGGAAGGGAGGAGAGGTTGCGCCATTGGAGCGGAAGCAAGGTTTTTGGGCAAGGAAGATGAAAGAGCAAAGAGCAAAGTGCGTAAGGAGCAGAAGGCATGAACTGCTGGTTGGGGGCGCGTATATATATAGGCCCCCCACAAAGACGATTCGCGAGCAGGCAAAAGGACGCGACGTTTCGGGTCCCAAGAAAAATCGACGGAAGTGGGGAGGACCGAGACGGTTGCGTGCTTTCGAAGGGTGGGCCCATCCAGAACGCACCGACATTAAATGAGGTCTAAAAGAAAGCGGTGCGTGTTAAGGGACGGGCCGGGCTCTTGTCGGTGTACTTTGCACCGTACCCTCCGCCATGGATTAGTGGGCCCAACAATGGCCGACCACGTGGCGCCTCGGCGGCGGTGGGCGTCGAGCCCTACCGCGGAAGGGAAGCCAGCGTGGCGGCTGGCGGGCGGTGGGCAATCGAGCCTGTCGCGGGCGGAAGCCAGCGTGGCGATCTGGCGGCGGTGGGCGATCATGTCCTACCTTGGCGGGAAGCCCACGTGGCGCCCTAAGCGCAAGTGGGCGCGGCGGTGGCGATCATGCCCGCCACGAGGCGTCGGCAGGTGGCGACTGGCGGCGGGTGGGCGTTCGGGCCCCCCTCGTGGAGGCCATCAAAATCGTTCAGACCTATCACAAACAGAAAGTGCCCTCCGTTGTCCTCAAGCTTGACTCATAGTTATCAGAAACGTAGTTCATTCAATCCAAGGTATGAGATTCAAGTTCACAATTTGTTTTTCTCTACTAATATAAATTTGTAGTCGGTGGCAGCGGTCCGTTCTTCCTAACCCGCCCTCGCACCATATCTCCAATAATGGTCGGTCATTATAGCTAATTATTCTTTCCTGATTTACAGCCAGCCATATTTCTCTAAATATGGCTGATTATTATAACAAAATCCTTGATTATTGCTGGTAATTAATAGCCGGCTAATCATTTCTTTTGTACTCTATATATGTTGTACAGTTTTCACAGAATCAATTAAGGAAATTTATTCAAGATCTCCCATGTCGTGCCGCCGCGGCGAATGAACTCGACAAACTGATCAATAAGTGACGAACCGACGTACATGGCCGCGAGGTGCAAGAGGCCGAGCGCCGTGGTCGATAATCGCTTGCCAAAAGGATAGTCGAGCGCGGCGCCACCGGTGCTATGACCCAAAGACCGCCGATTGGGCGTGAACAAAGCGTACGACGCTTCAGCGCGGTTATCCGGCGATACCGGTGGGACATCGTCGGCAGTGAGAGAGTCATTGGTATACCTCTTGAAGATAAACGGGTTGATCCAACTGAACGTCGCGAGAGAGAGAGGAACGATGTGGCGGCGCACGGCGTGGAGGGCGCCTCGGCGCTGGTGTTTTCTGGTTCACCTTCATGGGCTCCGGCGTTATGGCCGGTGAAGCCAGTGATAGCTAGGTATGCTAGAGGCATGGAGACGAGTAGGCTGGCAAAGACGAGAGGATCATCTAGGAAGAACAACGACCCGTCGGCGCAGTGGACCACCACTGAAGCGGAGAAGAGTACGGCGCTGAGGGCGATGGCGATCCAGAAGACGCGGAGGTGCAAAGACTGGGTGGCGGCGGCAGCCCCTTTCTCCGAGGTGACTGACCACGTGGTCATGGTGTGCGCGATGAAGTGGGCAGCGAGGAAGGCGGACTCCACAGCGCGCCATGACGTGCTCGGCAAGAGGAAGAACGCAAGCGCAAGGAGGACGGCGGACGCCCCGAGTGCGACCGCGTAGCGGCCAGTGGTACAGAATTACGGTGGCTTCGGCAGCAGCGCCTCGTGCTCGGGGGAAACCCCTGTATCGCCCTGCGAAGGCGGAGGATGACGAGGACGAACGAGGTGACGAGGAAGACGAGGTCGACGCTGCCGAGGAGCGCGCACTGCGGACATGACGAGAGGAAGAGGAACGCGAGCTGGTAATATAAATTGCAAAAAGGATAAAAATGATTGATTGATTTTTAAGATTGGTAATATATATTGCTACGTACAATATATTTGGTTTTAATTCATACTGGAGAAGAAACCATAAAAACTTTTGTAATCGAGAGAAATAGATGTTTGATCTTGTAGTATAATTTTTTTTTATTGCTTGATCTTTATGTTTTGTTACCAATTTTATTTTTTGTAGTAATGTACAGGTATTGATCTAGTTTTCTTCTAATTTTCGCTGCGAGTTCAGGTTCGACCTTATCCTGCTGGCCAAAGGCTTCTTCCAGCCAATCTGCAGTGCTTCTCAGCGGAGTCCCGGACTCCCGGGCCACTGGATTCCACGCCGGAAAGGGCTCCGTCAAGTGACCCTCCCTCCCTCATCCTCCTCGATTTTTCTAGAGCCACAAATTTACTTGGACAAAAGTACCTTCATCCCTACCCAATTCACGTTCATGCCCAGGAAGCCGAAGATCTAGCGGCCGTCCCTATTCCCAGATGATCCCTTCGCCTCCCACGTTGGGTGCAATCTCCTGCCTCAACATTGCCGTGTTTAGAAGTTGCTTCTATGCAGAACTAGGCAATGAATAATACAGCTCCTAGAGATCTCCCAAAGTTTGTATCCCGACATCTTGTTGAGTTAATTCAAAGATCAGGCCGGCCTGATTGCCTGCATTAGCTGCCGTCAATAAAAGATCCAGAGCATGGTCAAAGAACATTTTGGCTGCCCTGAACTCAATCAAGTCAAAGCTTCATCGGATTCAGATGGCACAAGCACAGGGTCAGTTGATCGAATCTGTTCTTACAAACTTAGGTGCAGTCGTCGTGGATTGTCGTTGGATTATCCTTCATGATTTTATGCCTTTATCCTGGCCCTGCAGGAGTGCTTACATAAGACTTACAACCTGGAATTCCTTTTACTCTGCCCTGAAGCAAAGTGGATCTGACATGGGATGCCACAACCTGTGTCACTGAAGAGAAAGCAAGAAGCATAGTTACCCGATTCGTTGTAAACCTTGCGAATCGTGAACCGGTTTAAAGTACGAGGTTCATGTTTGCAGTGCAAATTGAAAGAAAAAATATCAAACTGCGAATCCAAATCCCGTACCGCGATTCGAACACGTGTTTGTTAAAGATAATCACATATTCCTCAAATATCCATATATAAGAGTTCTATTTATCTACAACTCGAACTAAATCTAGCTATAAAAAGCCACCCCATATACATGCAATTTGAACAATTATAGTAGATTTTTCTCCTATGATTTTTTCATACAAAAGTTTTTCTACGTTAAAAAATCTTATCTCATGTTTTAGCTATGCTAACCCTAACAAGTGATTCAAAATCCGAACCTCTGCCCCTAGGAAAAGACGATTCCCAAGACAGCCATCGCACGGCAACTACGGCATGCCATACAATGGGCAGCACCCCGTACGGCGTCAACATCAGGGCGACGTCCAAGTCGGCATCTGGCATCTGGTGTCGTTGCCGACTGCATCGAGGGCGTGTGCGTCCATACCAAAACCCTTTCTGCGGTTGCGGCGTCTTCGTCATCTGCGGTCGATTTGTATGGTTCGCCTGAATCTTCACGTCGACAAAGAAGAGCAAGATGGTGCACATATTTGGGGAGAGATCTTTTTCCAGTCAGGTTGATGGTTTGTGGAAAGTGGAAACAATCGTACCGAAGCAACAACTTTTCAGTTTGTTTCTTGGGGCCGTGGTTTCTCTGCTATTGGGTTGCCTTGGCATCCATGATCGAGATTGCTCCGTGAAGTTTTTATTTGGTCCAGCTCTTCGTGCTCGTGGCCGATGTTTTGGAATTAACTGGGCTTCGTATTAATCGGTGTCCTTTAGGAGTTAATTTTAAATCATCGCTATTTGCTGTTAGTACTATACTTTCTCTAGAGTTTTGTTGTTTAAAGCGAAAGTTTTGCTCAAATATCAATTTGAGATGAAGGTTTGAAGTACAAGAGAGGGTTCGTTTATGCATGAATACTAAAACGTTGTTTAGTTGTCATTGCTCGATATGAGAAGTCTATTGTAATTTATATTGCATTGATAGCACAAAGAGTTTTTCTTCACCTTGACAGTTTTATAGGAGCAATTTCAACCATGTCATGGAATTTCAATTGGCAGTTTGACGTACGTGATAGCTACACGTGCAAGTTGCTCTTTCAATTAGCATTGTTTGTCGAACTTTATGTTCTAAATGGAGCATGTCAAATATTAATGATATGAGTTATTCGCTATCTATCAAGCAGCACAAGTGGTGTCTTGTTTTATGTCGTTTGATGATTGAACATTTATTTCAGGAGGTTAGTTACATAGATTCAGACTTTACCAGAGTTACGAATCGTTGAAGACCCAAATTTCTTAATCTACTTTGTTCGTACCCATGTGTTTAGATCTACTGGTGGTTTGCTTAATTTGGCTCTATAAGAAGCATTTGTATTTGACTATTCCGATCTTTCTTGTTCAACTTTTCGAGGTTTTTCGGAGACAATTTCCTTATAGATTTGAAGTCAAGGGAAGGTTTGTTAGATATATGATTTTCTCAAATATCCTAATAATTTATTAGAGATAAAGATTCCTCAAATATCAGTCCAAATCTCGTACAACTCATAGACTCAACGAACATGTCAGTTCTATGAAATGTCGAATTCCCTTTATGATGCTGTAGTACTGCCAAACAAAACCTGCCTCGATGATATCTTTTCTTTTTTTTAAAAAAAAAGATCTCTTTTTCGAAACAAGGGATGATATCAGTTGACGCGACCAAAAAAAAAAAGTTGAAAGAAACACATGCAGTACTTAAAGTACAACTCCCTATCCAGTTAACCCGACGCTAAGACTTTAATACCTGGTTATATATAGTCTGTAAATGTTATCTAGTATGTACGATACGACGCATAAATCCCAGTACAGCAAAAAGAATGATATTGGGAGAAACTAAAAAACATTTCTCAAGCTAGGGCATCCTAAAACGGGAGCAGTCCGACTTCAGAAACACCACTGTTCCAATCCAATGGGCTCGCTCATCACATTTGCACGCTACATCATGTATCTTCAAAAACTACATATCTGCCATCTTATTGCGGTGGTTCCGGCGCTTCATCATCGAACTCGTTCATGTGGTCCAAAAGATAGTTTGCAGCGAGCTGCTCATCCTTGTTGCATGCAAAGAAAACCTCTAGAACCAGGTCGCGATCGAAGCCCATTTGTTCAAGCTGCAAGCACAAAACATAATGCAATTGGTATTATAGTACAAGTTTGGAGCTGTGAATGAAGTGAACGGGTAACGCGGAATCAGTTATTCATCCTTGTGTAGTGCAGTACGCACAGAACGCGGAGGCTGACACAGATAGGGAGGGAGGGGGTTGGATCTATATTGGCTTACACGTTGTATGGCTTCATTCTCCTCAGGTGTGACTGCTACTGTCTGAGGCATTCCGGCAGCAAACTGATCTAGCAAATTCCTGGTTCAGGGCATCAATATTGTAAGCACAAGACAAAAACACTGCCAGACAAATATAAGCGTAAGAAGTCGCTACGGTTTCGTACCCTTCATCTCCCTCTGCAGGTTCATTTATTAAACGCAGGAACTCAGCCTGGTTTTCCTGAATCAGTTGCAAAATCTGTGGATTTTGTTTCCCCAGTTCTTGAAGCAAAGGCTGCAGTTTAAGGAATTGTGTGTCGATGGAAATGCCACAAGGAGTAGACAGCTAGAAGGAAATGATAAAAAAGATCATGAAAAAAAAAACCTGCAAAATTTGAGGGTTAGCCTGCACCAAAGAAAGCAAGCCACGGAACTGTGAGTTGTTTCGCAAAACATCAAGATTTCCACCACCAGCATTCGCAGAAGCATTTGGAAGGACCTACAGATCAAATTAGATAGAAGTCAAATCTAAATTATACCATTGAGACGCGCAAGCGGGGGGGGGGGGACCTGAGGAAACAGGTCCAAGGGATTAGCATTGGGTCCAGATGATGGAATTGCAGGTTCAGCTGATTGTGAAGCCTGAACTGGATCAGCTGGTTGACCACTCGCAGGAGGTGCTTGAACTGCACCAGGGGCCTCTACCTGCTCGGGAACCCCCTATATCAAATACAAAATGAAATTAGAGTAGACACCAATAGAAAATTTACATGCTAAAATTGTGCCATAACAAGAGCTAATGTTTGGTAGATATAAGTTCAAAAAGATGAGAAAGGGTGCAATCATTGCTTAATATATGGGCCCCTCTGTGGTCCATAATCTCAGAGAAAAGCCTGAATCACACAGATATATAGTATGTTACTACAAACTGATGCCTCCCATGATCCCATCGGCAAATTTGCTAGTTGCAATTCACAATTTGTTTTGTATGTCTCCACAAAATAAGAACTCATCCAGGAAGTCCAAGCAACTAGGAAGTAAAAAAAACAATTTGAAAAAGAAAATGGTCGTTCTTACAGAATACAAATACTCGACAGCCCGCTCCGGGTTGTTGTATGCAGCACGTAGAGCACGCACAACAGTGTCCCGGTCCCATGCTCCTCCACCCATTTCAAGAATTGATTGAACTGTTCCTTTCAAAGTGCTGCCAGCAACAAGGTTTGATGCAGCTTGACCATAAGGATCCACTTCAGTGCTGTTCAAATCAAACATAGAAAGTATCACCAAATGACATTTCATGTCTTGCCATCGAAGAGTGCCAAATAAAGGCAGGAACTCAATAGGGAGGAAATGATCAGATTTATAACTTAAAAGGAACATGTAAGAACTCACGATGCAGCAGCAGCAGGAGCTGCGACAGCTGTTGTAGTTGGAACAGGTGCAGTCACAGGAGGGCTGCTTCAATAAACATAAAAAAGGATACTGTTAGCCAGCTACTAACCAGAAAAAAACTTCTAGCAACTACAACTACACAAAAAAAAAATGAAGGAACCCATAATTTAAACTTAAGACTGAGAACGGTTAGAAGAAAAGCAGCAGACTAGCATATATTTAAGTTACAAATGAAGGCGCAGACCAAAAATATCTCAATGACCAAGTATACCATTATTTTGACTCTAAACACAGGTATTATTAAAAGAAAAGAAAAATTAAAATCTGTGAGAAGTGTATCCTTGTGCATAATAGAAGGATTCATTTTTTTAGTCTGGCCAACATGAATGGATATTTACACAGGTGCTGGTGCAGCTGGTTGTTGGGTTGCAGGGGCAGCAGGTATCGCCTGATCGACTGACGGCTGCAAGTGAAATACATATTAATCCAAACTGGACAGCAAAAGAAATTTGGGAAAATCTACGGAAGGAAAAACACACACACACATCATCAAATTTGGAAAAGAGATTGACAATTCAACCAGCCAACAACCACAACCATATGACGACAGTGCAAGCTCATATCAGATATCATAATATGTATAAGTCTTGACTTATCAATAGGTTTTCCCTCCACCATTTATTTGGCCTGGACATTATGTATCCAGGAAATGATATTAACAAAACTACAATCATGCAAGCAAAATGTATAGCTAGACACACTGTAAGCAAATTTCAATTCGACCTTAATTGTACTTCCCTCTTAAACGAGATAATAAAGCTAGACCTAGCACACTTGCTTTATTGTTTGGTAAAAAAATGGGGGAAAACAATAATGGGAGACAAAAAAGTGTAGAACATGGTTATTCCATAGTTCTATCTCACCTGATTAGTGGGCTCCTTGGCAATACTTGAAGTAGCACTTGATGATCCCTTCTGCAAAAAGGTTTGTTGTCCAACTTGTAGTTAAAAAATGTTACATTGCATGCATTTAAAGTTTACTAATTTTTCAACAAATGCATCATATCTCAAAAGGCAATATGATCATCTTTCTTGTTACTCCAACCATTTCTTATATATTAAGTAATCACAAAATTTCCAGCTCTATACTATACTACAAGTATGAGCACTTAGCATACCTTAGACAACATTATAACAATGAAGTTGTTCTCCTGAATTTTGTTCTCTTCAAGCGTTGTGTCGTTCTTAAGAACATTCCCTTGATGAATGAGCATCTGTTGATCAGATGGGTAGACATTCTGTCCTTGCGTAGTCTCAATGAGCTTTTTAACATCGGCGACCTGCACAAAACAATCAGTCAAACACAATGTCGTATGCATTTACTATATAGGACTATGGGTTCAAGTGCCAAGAAAACATCATAGTTTAGCTAATTAATAAGACATATTAAGATTCCAGTAATAGATTGCAATGTAAATTAACAAAGTTCGAAGACGACCATCTAATCACAATTAACGCTAATCGGCAAGCAATACAGGAACAATAATGCCCTGTACATCTATGGTAACATAAGCAACGTTTATCATGTGCATGTTAATAAATTCCAAACTAGTTGAACCTATCTGCCCACTTGACTAAATATGGATAGATGAGCATTTTTTCATTCCCTGATCATCAAACAACAGAGAAAATAAATAAGCAAATACATCATATGAACTTTTTAGCTCAATACTTAGATTCAAATAACTTAACTGGTGCGACACCCCTAGTCCTAATCTTATATTCAAATAACACTGTTAAATGATAGTACCATTATTATCCCACATCCTAGTCATATAACATTCCCGGAAAAGAATCTGTCAACACGAGACATACTTGCACAACAGTACCAGAGCATATAAAGGCCCTGTTTAGGAGAGCTCCAGCTCAGATCTAAAACTTATAGGCTAAAATAAAGTGAATTAAGTTTATATTTTTAGTCTAAAATGTAAATAAGATTATCTACCTAAACACTCTTAATGTACCCACAGCTCCAGCTCCATAAATTTCTGGAGCTAGAAATACCCTGCTCCACCAACTCCATAGAATTTGGTGGAGCTGGAACTGTCCCAAACACCCCCAAACTTAACAATCTGCCCATTTCGATGGTCGTTTATTACAGCCTACTCATGCATGCACTGTAAAACTAAAGATGTACACAATTAAACAATTAAATCCAGAAACAACCAAGACTCACAACTAAAAAGGGGCAGACTATACATATATGTAGTGGTGAAAAAATGGATCGAATAGTTTCCGACTGATCCGGACAATTTTCGAATATGGATTATATCGACTCAAGTACATGTCAGATAATAACGGATCGGAAATAAATACAGATTTTTTTTGTCGGATACAGGTACAAATTCGGTAGCCCACTATCCATCCGTCAAATACAAATACAGATCTGGATTTCTAGTGAGAAAGGGGGGTCCGAATATCCGGTGTGTAAGTGTAACCCCAATTTGAGTCTTGAGGAGCCCGGCCCAATAGCCCAATACCACTGACACCGGCGACACCACCCTAGTGCTCAGTCCCCAATCAAATCCTAATCTGATCGGCTCCCCTCAATTCCAGATCTATTCAATTCCTCGTCCCCATTTGATTTCCCACCCATCAGGCACCGCCCCTCCACGCCTCTCCACTCGCTAGCGCCGCATCCTCGTCCAATCGCCCCAACGGCGCCACCCCTCAAGTCCTCCACGCGTCGGTGTTTTTGTCTATCATCCCCCGACGCCACCCTTCCACGCGCTAGCACCACCCTCATCCAGTCATCCCGCCGGCACCATCCCTCCGATCCTCCATGCGTTAGCGCCAGTCTTGTCCATCATCTCCTCGACCTCGCGCCTCTAGCATCGACGCCGCCGAACCCAACCCTCCAGCACCGACGCCACCTTTATCTCGTACCAACGGCATTGCCCCTTGTCCACGCGTGCACCCATAGCCTCGCCGACGCTGCCGTCGTCCCACCACAGCCTTGCCAGCGCTGCCTTTCATCACATCCTACCCTATGAAGCCTCGCCGTGACTGGTTGGTTTGATGATTCTATAACTCTACCTATGTGTTTTCTTATGAAGACACAAGTTATTTCCTTGTTAAGACAGCCGTTATATCTTATTTTATCCTTCTTAGAACATTTCTAAACATCGTCCTAATGGACATTTTAAATAATGACAGAGGATAAAAGAGTTGTAGGCTAGCAAAAATAATCCTAGCTGCTCGTTGATCATCTAGATTAATTCTCATGCAAATAATATTCTACCCTTATGGCTTGATCAAGTTAAGATATATACTACAACCAATGGCCATCCAAACAAGATTTAGCTATGCATTTTTAACCAAGGAATTATTCATATTTATTCAACTAATGACAACCTATTGTTGCTTCTTATGTACAAAAATTAAGATGAAACTATTTGTCACATGTCTAAACCTAGATTGCAGCCAACTTCCCAGCTCCCAGGTAGATAATTATTCCTCAATGTGAAAATGATGGCACACAGCATATAACACCAGTTAATTCGTATTTGACTTTTGTCACTTAATCCAAGTTAATACCTTTACTAGTTTGCATAACTAAATTTGTTTACTATCTTAATTTGTTTGCCATCTAAATTTGTTTACTACCTAAATTTGACTCTTGAAATTTCTGTGCTAGGTTTGTGATGGAATCTACAACTGCAAGTAGCAATCAAGTTTAAGCAATACATTTCCAGCTTTGCTGCCAGTGCCACTGCTAGAAATGTTTCTGAGCCAACTGTAGGTGCATTGGTCCTGCTGGGGAGAGAGCAAATAAGTGCAGCTCTGATGTTTGTGATCACTACCAGAAGTCCAAAGTTAAGAAGAAAGGACCAGACAGCAATGAGATTATAGAGCTTTGGGCTCAATGCCTCAAGCGCACTTACAAATCTCGTTGTGAAAGTGTGAGAGGAACATCACTCTTTCGGAATCACTTGGCGAACAAGCACCAAATCAAAGGAGGTCGACAGCTTCTTAGATTCAAGAAGAGTGAAGGTAACAGTGACAATGCAATTGTGGAGACCTAATGACCTATAGGTATGATGAGGGTGAGAGTTTGAATAAGTTTTATTTGGCAATTATCACACATGAATACCCATTTAATATTATTGAGCATGAGTATTTTGTGGAGTTTATCAAGTCATTGCGCCCTAGTTTTCCAACTGTGGAGAACTATAGGTATGATGAGGCTAACAGTTTGAAGAAATTTATTTGGTAATTATCATGCATGAATATCCCTTTAATATTGTTGAGCATGAGTATTTTGTGAAGTTCATTATGTCACTACACCCTAGTTTTCCAATTAAGAGGGGCATTACTGCATGGAAAGATATAAGGAATATCTTGGTAGAGGAGAAGAAGAAATTGTACGAGCACTGAAAAACACTTGCAAGTCCTTTTAGTACAACCATGGATGTGTGGATATCAAATCAAAATAAGGTTACATGTGCATCTAAAAACAAGTATTTTGTTTTAGTACAACCATGGACGTGTGGATATCAAATCAAAATAAGGTTACATGTGCATCATTGTCCATTGGATAGATGACAAATGGAGCATGCAAAAACTAATTCTTAAGTTTATGCATGTAGAAGGACACCATTCGGGAAAGAACTTTTGTGCACAATTTTATGATAGTATCGTGGACTGGAATCTTGATAGGAGATTGCTTGCACTTACTTGGGATAATGCATCAACCAATGATGTATGTGCTAAGGGGGTTAGTACAGGAACTCAAAAAGGCTTCCTGATGACATCTTTTTTCATGTGAGATGTTTGAATCATATTTTAAACCTCATTATGCATCATTAGAATGTGACTTGGATGTGAAAAGTCACCTTTCCTTGGATGTTCCAACAAGGTAGAACTCCCTATATCTCATGTTGAAGCAAGTTACTATAGATGTGCTTTTGATAGCCTTTTTCTTCAGTATAGAAGCAAATATGTAAAGTGTACTCTAACTGACCAAAATTGGACTATGGCAAAATCATTGTCTACATATTTGAAGAAATTTTATGATACTACTGAATTCTTCTCTGGCAGTACATATCGAACAACAAATATATTTTCCAACCGTTTTTGCCAGATTAATCTTGCAATTGCAGACTGGTGTTACAGTCATGATCCAATTATAGGTACTATGGCACATTCCACAAAAATTAAATGAAATAAGTATTGGGTAAAGCCCAACATGGCTCTTGTAGCATGTTTTCTTGATCCTAGATACAAGACAAAGCCAATACACTATTTTGCATATACGATTTACCATGACAATGCTCCAGAAGAAATTAATAAGCTCATTAGTGTTATTAACCAGCTATTTCAAGCTTATATGTCTAGTCCATCTGTAACTTCAATGAAGACGTCAGCTACAAATGTGCAAAGAATGGATTCTCATCTAGACAACAAGATTGAGGATGAGGATGCTGATGATGATCTTGATGCAGACCTTGAAAAGTTCTTGCATGGCAGTACTGCCACATGCTAAGGTACCAAAATTGAGCTGGAAGTGTACATGGAGGAACCACTAGTGCATTGGAAAACAAAAGACAAGAAAGAATTTAATATTTTGTCATGATGAAAGCTCAAGCAAACTGAGCTCCCTATTTCTTGATATTTTGTCATGGAAAAAGCTCAAGCAAACTGAGCTCCCTATTCTCTCCAGACTTGCTCAAGATATCTTATTTATTCAAGTGTCCATTAATGCTTTGGAGTCAGCATTCAGTGCTACTGGACGTGTTGTTGATCCATTTTCGCAAACATTTAGATCCCGATGCCGTGCAAGCTTTAATGTGTACCAAAGATTGGACTCAGCATCTAAAAAAGGTAATGTCAAGTTCTACATTTGTGCTTTATTGATTTATATGCAATATGTGAGGAAACATTTGAGCATAATTTAATCTTCTGACAAAAATGCAATGCAAACATTGGTGGATCTATCATATCTAAGATGGACATAGAGGGCGTTGAGCAATGTTTTGCAAGCTTGATGACAATGGTTTTTTTTAATCTAACCATATAGTTGTTTGCCTTAATTTCATTCTTCCATAGATATTCATTGAACTATAACTTGCAATTGCGGGAGTAGGAGGATATGGATGATTTCGAGGAAGATGTGCTGGAAGACATGGAGGAATGATGGGTTGTGAAGCCTTTGAATATGTGATGAGTTTATCTTTTTGTTGCAATTTCCTAGTACTTATAATCCTATGTGTGTGATGAACTAAGTGTTATGTAATTTTTCTCGAGACATGGTATCTAAGTATTATCAAACTTGTGTTTCTTACTGCTCTACTAGTTTTGTGTTTTGATCTAAGTGTGCAAAGAACTAATCCTACGTATGTAATGAACTAAGCGCTACACAATTTGTATTGAGTCATGGTATATAATCGTTGTCTAAGTGGATGAAAATGCTTATGTTTGCTCAAATTTCATGAATGTTTTGATCAAACAAACTTGTTATGTGTTTTCGTTGATTTCAGACATACGGTTTAAGGGGTTTTCATGTTGATGTATTCGTTTCGATTCGTATTCGTATTCGCTCCGTATCTGTATTTAACATTATTTGTATTTTCGTATTCGTACCCACATCAGAGAAAGAAATATGAAAACAAATATGGTAGAGCCATTATCCAACGGTATTCGACCCGTTTTCACCCCAACAGATATGTGTTGATAACTTGATATCCCATTCTACACTGCCACATCAAGCAGTTGCCGTGAATTCCATAAGCCTAACATCGCCCCCCCACTGTGTCAGAAGCAACCACGCCATCAGGAGACAGTCCAACACAGAGACAGCTCCCCAGAACAGAACCTACCCCCACTCGCATCGCAACCAACAGGCCCTACCGATCCACACCAACCTCAAGGGCAAAGAGAAGCACGAACCACGCAACATACACCGAATCTACCCCCCAGTCTGGCGCTCTAATCCAAAAAAAAATAGCAGATTCACACCAATATGACCCCAATCCCACAACCCTAAGCTCCTCCCGCCGCAACAACGCTAAGAACCCCAACCCGCGCCCATCCAAAACAAACCCGGCTCAACCATGCCACTGCCGCCGCTAAAAAACCGCCGCGGAAACAAGTAGATTCGCACGGAGCCGCACAGATCAGGAGGAGGAGGAGGCCGCGAGGGCGGCGGCGTACCTTGCTGGTGGGCTCCACCTCGATCTCGAAACTGGAGCCCTTGAGGGTTTTGACGGAGACCTTCATCGCGCCGCGCCGCACCGCGCCGCCGCACCCTCCCTGGCGCAGCCTTGGGTGTCGAGCTCGAGGGTTCGGAGAGGAGTGGGGAAGGAGGAAAGAAGAAGAAAGGGCAGAGCGCCGGGTAGTGTAAGTAATATAGGGGGCGATGTGAGAAAAGATCTTTTTTTCTGTTTCCGCGGTGCTTTTGCGATCTGGGCCCTTCGAGTTGGGGCTATTTGCGGAAAGGTTGGTGGGACGAGCTTGAAAGCGCTGAGATGTATCATTTGTTTTATTGTTAAGTAAATGAAATGGTTCAACATCTATAACGAATATTTTTTAAATTTGTATTACTAGTTTAATGCCCGTGTGTTACTACGAAAAATAAAATTGATGACGAAACATAAAAACTAAGCAATAAAATAAAATTTTGCTACAAGATCAAACATATATTTATCTATATTTATACTAGTTTAATGCCCAGGTGATTACATAAAAGATTTAAAAACTAAGCAATAAAATAAAATTTTGCTCCTTGACGAGATATCACTTTATCTCGTCCTCGCTCTTCTCGATATCGCTCCATCCGCCCTTCTCGGCGCCTCTCGCTCTGCGGCGGCCCAGGAGCGAAGCTTAGTGTTCTTCTTGGTCCTCCCTAACCACTCTTCGCCGCCTTTGAGCGGACTTCATCGCCGACTTGCCCAGCGTCGGAAGGCAGAGCGTAGTGCCGATCTCGTCGATCCCATCTACCTAATATGCATCCAACACCTATACACGTCAACAACCATCCCAAACCCAAATCGTCCCAAGAACGCACGCGAGATTGAATCCCACACCGAAGTCTCACGCGGCAGTGAGGAGGTAGCCGACTCACGCAGGAGATGATAAGGCGTCGGTGTTCTTCGTGACGACGGCGTTGTTGTTACCTGTGTCGACGAAGGAGTCACCGAACACCAGAATAGCCGGCACTCGCGGCCTCCCGTCACTGCGCCTTGCGCCCGGATGCCACCGTTGAGGTCCTTGCTATACGGCTTGAAGTCGGCTTTGGCAAGTATGACAACGGCGTTGTTGTTACCCGTGTCGATGAAGGAGTCGCCAAACACTAGAATAGCCTGCACCTGCGGCCTTCCGCCGCTGCGCCTTGCGCTTGTCGCCGCCACAATTGCAGGTCGGGAGGTAGCCGGCACCCATGGCCTCCCGCCGCTGCGCCTTGCGCTCAGACGCCGCCGTTGAGGTCCTTGCCGTATGGCCTGAAGTCAGCCTTGGCGAGCGTGACGACGGCGTTGTTGTTACTCACGTCGACGGAGGAGTCGCCGAACACCAGAATAGCCGGCACCCGCGACCTCCCGCCGCTACGCCTTGCGCTCGCCGCCACCACAATTGCAGATCGGGAGGAATGAGGAGTCGGGAGAACCGTGGTATGCGCCGTCAGCTACCGCGAGGAACGGAAACGAAAAAGAACAGACTGTTTTTTCCGTCCGCCGGTTCGTTTTTTTTCGATTTAAAAGTGGGTTGGTGGTGGAGAACGGACGTATCACCACCAACTCAAAATTAGAAGTAGTAGAGAGATATCCTAAAGTCTGAAGACTTCACCGCCTGGAGACCGGCCACGTCGCGTCGAGCTGTGCGGCCGGTTCGGCTCTTTTTTTCGCATGTAGATCCCTAAAAAAAATGCATAATTACGTATGGATTCTTTCCACGGGTTTTTAAAAGGGTCCTAAATAAATACAAAAAAATGTAGTTACGATTGGATCATTTCAGTTATTTTTCACGAAAAGGATTTTTCGATTTAGCGCAAACACGGATCCTTTGTGAGAGGACCCCAGATATATATAAAAAAACGTGTTTTCATTTGTATCCTTTCAACCGTTTTACACGTTTTCTAGACGATTTAAAAAAAATACCGTCGAAAAAAAACGAAATTATTTCTGAAAAAAAACAACGCACATGCCATTGTAGTAGACAATTTGCACTCTTGATGCTTTACTCTAGCAGAGCGGAACAGTTGGAACCTGCTAGCTGCCTAGGTGCTTCGATTCATCCCCTAAAAATTCGACGATCATCGCAAGCTTTGGGAGCCTTGTGGGCTCGTTGTAGAGAAGCTGGCGGCCAAGCCGGGGACCACCTCGGCACGGACGCACATGAGACGTGTCGCGCGGATTGGATGGGGTTGTGCTCCTGCGTGCACCGCGGCCGCGCGGCCAGTACGCACGCAGCGGGTGCGTGGCGCGCCGGAGGAGGGCGCAAGCCGTCGATCGGGAGGCGGCAACAGTTAGGATCGCGGCTCGCTGCCCCGCACTCCCGCAGGGCCGTGCGGTAGCGAGGCACGGAGTCCGGTGGCCAAAAACTGCTCGCGCGGGCCGCTACTGCATCTGCATGTGCCGGTTGCAGCTAGCACGCCGGTGCGCTGTGTGGTTGGGACTTGGACGGCTCCGCGGTTGATGGAGGGGAAGGTGGATGCACAGCTCCGCGGTTGCGAATGAAAGGTTGGCAGAAGAGGAAACGGATACGCGTGGGAGGTTGCGGCATGGACTCGAGAGGTGTGGGATAGTGGGAGGTCTGTGGTTGCGGAAGAGGAAACGGAAACGGATAAGCATGGGAGGTCCGCTGTTGCGCGTAGGAGGTTAGAGGGGAAGGCCGATGGTAATGATATCTGGACCCACGTGTCAGGGTGAAGGTGGAGAACGGACATATCACCACCAACTCCTAATTAGAAGTAGTAGAGATACTATCTAGGATGAGATGATTATATTCATGCAACTAAATATATGAATTATTTTTTTCTTGAACAATCATTTACCACTTGATACAAGCAACCAAATATACTCTTAGATAAGTGTTTATCAATGAAAAACTAATTTTTTATTATGTAGGATATATAAGATGCTTATTTTGAAGCATTGATGCTTAGCAGATATTTATATATATAACTACTGTCAGCGTACTTTACGCTGGGGTATCCTCTCCGACGCACAAAACCGGCCCACGTGGCGTTCAGGCGAGCAGATGGGCGATGCCGCCTTTCGCCAACACCCATTTATGTGGCGGCTTCGGCGACGGGCGGCGAGCACGCCCGCCGCCAGTGTCGCCCACGTGGCGTTCGGGCGAGCAGCGGGCGAGACGCTTCGCCGCCGACACCCGGCCACGTGGGCGTGGCGACGGCGGCGAAGCACGCTCACGGCGTGACACCACGTGGCGTTTGGCGAACAGTGGGCGAGACACCTTGCTCGCTGGCGCCCGGCCACGTGGTCGGCGTCGCCGGCGAAGCACGCCCGCCGGCCAATCCGCCCGCGTGGCGTTCGAACAGCGGCGGGCGAGGCACGCCGCCGCCGCCGAAGACAAAAAGGTGGGCACGGTGGCTTCACCTCGAAGTCTCCTTACCCTATCGTACCATGCCAGACGGCAGGTCTGCTGTGTCAGACCTATCAACTGCGAGGATTACGCTACAAACCCATTCCTCGACGCCTCACCTACCCGTCACAAGGGGTCACATACAAGGCGGGCCAAGGCGAAGCCATCGTCGGCATTTAATGAGGTGGAGGAACGAACAAAGACGGAAGGAGTAATAAATATATGAAGATCAGCATGATGACCCCCCTTTTACCTACCCCCGTTAGCCTTGGTTATATAAGGGCTCTCTGGTGCTTGGGGAAGGGGGTCGAAGTATCAAGAGTTCAGCAGGATAGCCTAAGGAAGAATTTGTAACTTGAGAGCTCTGTACTAGCTTCAAACACTCTATAAAAAATCTAGCAGGACGTAAGGCTATTACCCGGGGTTGAGGGGGCCTGAACCTGGGTAAAAATCTGTGTGTCATCTTAGTTCATAAGCTCTGGAGTCCTTCGTGCGGGAGTCATTAGGGTTTTCACTCGCTAGGGTTTGCCAGCCACGAAGACGCCCTCCTACTGAACCAAACCCGGTCTGTAGACTCGGGCCTGTCTGGTGGAATACGCCGACAGCTACATATAATTAATAGATAATATAACATCTAAGCGCAGATAACAGAGATGTTTGCATTGGAGGCAAAAACTTTTTACATGTGTATTTGATGATATAGCTATATTATCTCTCTTTAAGCACTCTTATATAAGCATTATCTATTGTACATACTCTTAGAAGCCACGTGTAAAGTGAGGGTGATTTGGAGAAGAAAAATGCCTATTTTTTATTAGTAGTAAACAATATGCAATATTACAAAAGTAGAGAAGATGGTCAAAATTTATTGGTGTTGCTAATTTAAGGGTATCTTCACTAATTCTTTAGTCAAGACACATCCAGGTGATGCTACATGATCCCTTCCTTCATTCTCTCTTCTTTTATTGACGAGGATTAAAAGTATGTTGTCTATTTGGCTCCTCAATTGTTCGTGACCATACTATATTAATGAGCTTACAACACATAAAGTTCATAATATAGAATGAAGCCCATGCTTTATTCGGATGGTTAAGTCTTCGACCAGTTCAGTTCTGTTAGTCTATTATATTACTTCACATTGGTCATCCCCGATCAATGAAATAGCCATCCCAACTAGCAAACTAGTCAGGGACAACAGGTTATACCCGCATATATCTCCATATAGACAGTTATCTGACAGATACACACAACTACTCAGAAGTTATCACTAGAAAAGTCACCCTTGATGATAAGACACCGTTTGACGAGAAGGTACCTCTTGATTACACGACGTCCCTTTGGAGAACAACTGTCGCCTTTACATCCAATATAACTAGGAGCCCATTTGTACTACCAAGAGGGAGAGGCAATTATAATCAAGCTTTCAGTCTTTAGAAATTGTATACTGTTAAGCCACTTAGCTCATAAATAAGCAATCTCCATATTCATTTCTATCATCTTATTTACTAGGAACTCACAATCATATTTTTATAAGCTTGGTTAAGAGAGGTCTTGGATATCGACACTTACCCTTTCCCACCCCTCACTTCTCGTCTAATATAAAAAATTTCAATTCAAAACTTTCAGATAAATTCAATCGAAAATTCAATTCAAATAACTTTCGGTTCGAAAAGTTTTGATTCAAAATTTTTTAAAAAATAGTTACTATTAAAAAACTTAGGGATTGAAACAAAACTTTTTTTTTCAGTTCGAGGGAAAGGGAACAGGAGAGAGGAGTGGGGATGCCACCAATTGTCATCTCCACTCTCGAGCCTTTAAGGGGGATAAAGGTGTGTGGAAAAAGGAAGAAATGTAACCATATATCACAAGAAGATGGTATTGTCACTAAAGATTAGACGAGGACATTATCAAATTAGCAATTCCGAAATTTTACAGAATTACGAAGGTCGCAGGCTAGCAGGGCGTCCAAGTCTGGTCGCTGACGTCCCCACCCATGGTCCACACCAGAAGACCAAACAGCTGATCTATTGGTGAACGAAGACAATGAAATTTGGAAGTTTTCTGTATAGCAGAATGTGTTTTATTGCTTTGCAGCCAGTAGATTCGTTAATCTATATTGCTTACCGAACTGCATTGCTTACTTGACGAATGTACATACACTATACTTGCATCGGTCCATCTTCTGACGCTGAACAAAGAGCGGACCCTCGTCCGATCCCATTCCCTCCTGCTGACTAGAGTGGTAATCACGCAAATGTGCATGTAAACTTAAGAGAAATTAACCACTTTGTACTTGAGTTACGTGATCGTTAGATTGTTGGATTGCTTTCTCACAAATTAAACTGTTGTGCTACTGTAAGAAAAGAAAGAGTAGTTCGTACACGCAAGCAATTGAAGAACTCAGCATTAGGGTGAAGGGCGCACATGATTCTGATCACCCAGAAAATGTTGGCATCCACAACACTTGATGGTCTTCTGTGTGCAGCTGAGGACCAAGGACACAGGCACACCACGTGTGTGGGGGAGCATGGAGCGGCAGCCTCAAGACGAGCGGCGGCGGCGAGCACACGGAGGACGGGGACGGCGACTACCTTGCGGCGAGCGGTGCAGGCGGAGGGTGGTGGTGGCCACGAAGAGAGCAGTTGGTGTTCCGTGCTCGCCGACCATGGCCGAGACGCTGTCTTCCCTAGGATTTAGCCAACGCCAAAAGAGAAAAGGCAACAGATCGATAGGTTTGCTTGGACTCCTGGCTCCGAGCACACAAGGACGCCGTTTTGCTGAGCGTCCAGATCTGGACGTGGTTTGGAGTTGCGTCCACAGCTGGACGCTGCACCAAACTGCGTCCTTCCTAGACTTGTAATCTGTGACCTTGCCTTCGTGATTATGTAATTGTTGTTTACTATTAATAAAAAAAAAATCGGTCCAAAGAAGAGACATCTAACCTGCACTCCTTGCTTGCCAATGGATTGCCGTTTACAGGCTAACCTGGCATACAGAATTTCGCTCATTGTAGATATGCGCATGACTGCACAAGCAAGCGGCTCCACGATATCATTTGGCACTAACTGTTGCCACTGTGTCTCTGTGTTAGTGCATTCATATGCAAGCTTTGCATCTTACACAGTTTAGGTTATATGTTATCCCCATCGTTGTAATGAATTGCCTCTCACGGGCATTCTGGGTTACATTTTCCAGGAGGAACGGAATGCATTCAGATAACCAGAGCTGGTATAATGCTATGCATTGGCCAGCAAAGCTAGAAAGATTCAACAACCCCTCGAAAGTCGAAACAACAGCTACTGTGCACCACAATTTTACTACAAAGAGAAAAGTCATAATCGGTACCAGCGACGCTAGGAAGATGAACACTGCCCAGGGAAGAACAAGGATCAGAAGCCCAATCACTGGTGCGGATAACTGTGGGGGGCCCAGGGTCCAGAGCCATAGCGGCTCCCCATGGAAGTATAGCCACCATCATAGATGCCTTGCAAGCCCATCCCAGGAGTTGCCATTGGTGGTCCATAAACTCCATGGCTGCTGAAACCTAAAATTAAATTATGTTATAGGCTAACTGCAATTGATTTCAGTAACTTACATTAAAGTGAGAAAATGAAAACTTACTAGGTGCCCTTCTCTTCTCAATCTCAGCCCTTAGCTTCTCAGTCTCCTGAGCCATAGCTACAAGATCCTTCTCCATTGCCTGCACTTGTGCTGTCAGCTCTGGCTTCGCCTTTTTCTCATACTCAAGGGCCACCCTACAGTGATATTAATAATGAGCGGCTCTCCCACTCTAACAAAAGAAAAAATGGCACTGAAACACTGAATTAAATGCCCCTTTGAGCCACCAACAGAGACTTCACAATTTTTATTTTTTTTAAGAAAAGCAATATGCTGCATCCACTACAGAAGAAACACAAACCAGAATTGTTTAATACCTTGTCTGGATTAGTTCCTGCCGCAGACCATCACGTTCAGCTATCATGGCGGGTATTCGCTGACTTTCAGAGTTCTGATGCTCAAGCTCCTTTGATAGACCCTGCACCTTTGCAGTCAGCTCTTGCCTCAAAGACTGTAGTTTACCTGCTTCAGATCGTAGCTGCAAAGCTTCTTGCCTAAGGGATTCTAAGGAGCGTAGCTCAGCTTCCAGCTTCAGATTCCTCTGAGTCAGCTCCCTCAATTCAAGTTCTTTCTCTGCACGGAGCTTAGGTATAGCCTGACTCGAGGCATGGAGATCTTCTTTCATACAAGGCATTGCTTGCCTGAGCGCAACAATTTCATCCACCAGATGTTGGTTGTCATCAAAGATTCTGCGCATCTCACCAAGGCGGCTAGACAGTTCCTCCTCCAAGCGATGTGGAGAGATAGGCCTCGGTCGTGCAAGTGGAGGAGGGGGGCCATCACGATGTCCTCGAGGTTCATCATAATATTGGTGAACTATGCGGTGTCTTCCTGCCATTTATAGGCTCTAATAAAGAATAACCAGAATTTGGAGAAAAAAATAAGAAAAAAGAAAGGTAAATCATTTAGCGCAAAGTGGAAGATATTTAAAAAATGGATAGCACACACAAAAATTACCACCATAATAAGTAAGCATTTCACAATATTAGCAGTCACTTACTAGGATACTCTATAATGTCTTAGTGTCTTACACAATACACATAAGGCTGATCAAGCATGCCATTTAAGGACTAAAAAAGCCATTTGGGGACCAACCGAAACCACATGTAATACGAGTTCATCCAGATGTACGAGTGATAAAACTAATCCAAGAGATATTCAGAATTTAAACTGCACAGGGTTATGTTTGGTTTACAATTTCACATATCAAAAACCAGTATCTCAGTGAAGAAGCATACAGCAACTCAAGGACCTGCTAGATCCTCGTTAGGCTTGAGGAATGAAAATAAGCGACCAATGTGTTAAAGGATTTCAATAGTTCTTTTCAGTGTCCAAAATATATATAGTTTTCTCCAGTTCTCCGGTGGAATAAGGTAGAAAAATAACACCTATTTCTGCAAGATCTAGTTAGGTGTGAATGCTCAAAATAATTCCCCAATCACAAATGTTCATAATTGCACATTGCTAACATCATGGTATTGTTATTTACTATAAGATGCTTTCAGTTCTACAGCAACTTGTTGTAAGGATGAGCATATGCCATCTCCGATATACCCCTTGAGACCTAAAATATAAAAAGAAAGAAAGCTGGGAAAAAAAAGAGATATGACACACTGACCGTCTTGCTTTTTAATTTGATGGGAAGTCAATTCTTAAGGGGGCAAGCGCGGCAGAAGGAAAAAAAGTCATTAATTATGAATCTATTCACAAGACCAGCACATCCTAACTGGAAGGAAACTGACTGCTTAGTGTAATAGTCTATAATGCATCTACACAGCATTAGGACATGCCTGGGTCCACAATATACAAACGCTAAAAATCATGATGGAGTTACATAACAGATAACTGCTAGAAGAACACTGGAATAGATGGTTTCTAATGAAATATAAGTCTGAGCTCTTGCAGAAAATTGCAACACACTTTGCTGAACCAGCATTAAAAAAATAGGTGCAACCAATCTTCCACTATTGGAACAGATGATTTCAAACTTTCAACAAGAGACCAACAACACACACTTTAAATAACAAATAGAATTACAATATACAGGAGAAAACATAATGTCAATGTGCAGCCAATATCACTTATTAATACGGTTAAATCAAAGGTAGATAGTTTTCATGTTAAAGAAAATGTAGCATGCCCCCATTTGTTGAAAGTCTTGAGTAGATTATGTTTTGTGCTTCATAATTTACAATAACCCAACTTCGGTGTCTGCAGAAACATGCAATGCAAGGATAATTAAGCTCCATCTATCACCACATACACTGCTAGAGCCTACAACCCAGGTGTTGATCCATGTACTGTAACCTATGTTGCCCTACCCAACCAAGCCTAGGTGATCAAAGAAATATTACCGCCCTACATACAAATAGTATGGCTAAACCATTTCATTGATCAACAGCATACCTGATGTTAACAATAGTTTTTTGATGGCTATTAGTTTGGTTTATTATGACACTTAAAGAAAAGGAAAAATTTATGTTGCACTAGTAAGCTATTTTTAGGGATACACCTCACAGAGGTGAATTTTCTTTTTATAGCAGATTCCTTTTGACTAAAATATGTTTAGTAATACTAAAATACGACAAAAAGTTTGCAGAAGTTTCTTAACTTAAAACTTGCATTGGCATGTACAAAGATAGCAAGAAGTAATAGCAGCATAGGAGAAAAACCATGCTGCACCTCCAACGGTAGGCATACAACCACAGACCAAAAGGCAATAGATAGATTATAGCTGACCAAAGATACTAGGACGATTCAAGTAATGCTCATCTGTTTCACAAATTAACCTGCGTCCATAGAATCTATGTAGCACCAATATGTGATAGGGGATTCCACCCCACCCCCAAAAAAACCCCACACACACAATTATTTTTTTACTGTTACGGCAATACAGCGACATATATTTAAAATACAAAAAAAATGCAAATTAAGGGTAAGTGAAGATTCATTTACAATCTGTGCATCAGGGGCAGACTTAAAGCAGGGCGTGCCCCCAAATTTTGGGAAAACAAGATGTTATTAGATCAACAACCAAATCAAATCCGCAAAGATCAACAAGCTGCTATTAGATCGGAGTATTTCGGACAGAAATAAAGATTTGGATTTGATTGCTCACAGCAAAGAACAAGCAAAGCTATGTTAGGCTTCTGTACCAACAAATGGGCTTGGATGAGGCAACCTAGAACTTTATCAAGGCAGCGCCGGCGGCGAGAGGCCAGGTGGTGGCGACATCCAGTGACTAGAGGTGCGGAGGAGGAAATGGGGAGGCGTCGGTGAGGGTAGGGTTGGGAAGAGACGGAGAGGGAGGGGAAGCGACGTAGCAATTGGGGTAAGACGGTAAGGCCCCCTTGGGTACAGCTAGGGCTTGTGCAGAAGCTTGCTTTTCACTGGCTGCTCTGAGAAGTAGCTGGATAGAGAAGTTGCTGCTTGAAAAGGCTTGTTGTTTGGTAGTTTAGCTTTTTTAAGGTTGGATGGCTATTTTGAGTCAATATGATAACTGAAATGTCTGAAATACACTTGAGGGGTCTGATATCTTATTCATGGGCTGATTAAAGGTTAGCATCACTATTTTTTTTACAAGTTGACATAAGAAATGTAAATAAATAAGGAATATGGAATAAATATCATTATTTCAAATTATGCAAAATACAAGGTTGCTCCCGTTGCTTTGCAAAATGAGCCATTTTGTCAAGCTCTTTATCATGACATCAGGTTGCAAATGGCTCAACATGAGCTACTTGGCACCACCCACATTTCAATTGTCAGGTTTTGTCAAAAAAACATATCAGTTCTCCGATCTTAAGGAAGCAACCCACATTCACATCTTCACTTGCACCTTAAACTCACCACTACAAGTTCACAGGAACAAAGCAGCACCTGAAAACAATGAATGTATAACTTGGTACCACCACACACAAATGCACACAATGCATTAAATTGAGCAATCCAAGAAACCTGTCAGTTCGAGCCAAAAATTGATCCAAACATGTATGCTCAGGCCAGCTCCTTACAAGTTACAGTTAAGCTCATAACAACCAGGGAGCACAAAAGCAAGTACCGGCTACAGCGTTCCCATAAACTGGACAAAACTAAAAAAAGCAGAGATGATCTGCATGGTAACAAAGTTGAGAACGTTTGTATCATTCTTGTGCCATCAAAGCCGTAGCAATAGCATCATGCAATGCACCCATATCAAAGCCAAGGAAGTATGTATCTGCTGTCTTTTACTGCTCCTTTTGTTATGATAAAATGATGAATTGGGTTTATCTTTCCTCTTTATTGGAGAGTATAAATCAGGTTTTCAAGGCTGTAATTGATGCTTGGTCTGTTTTTTAACATAAAATTGTATCTTGTTGAATTTGATAGACTTTTTCTGGTTTGCAGACTCATAAAGCAGTAGACTCATAAACATGGTAAGATTTAACCCCTAAACTGTCATTACATTAATTGGCTAAGTGCTTAAGTTTTGAGAGAATTTCTAAAGAATTAAACCACTGTAAATCACCTAGTGTGAGAAAAGAAACAATTTCTCACCAATCAGGTCACCAAGTTGAAAAGGAAATTAATCAACATATATCTAAAAAAATTACGTAGAAAAATGGTACAATAGTCATCAATTCCTTTGAAGAAGTGAATCTAGGTTCTCTTAGTGCATACAAGTGGAGGAAGATTATTAAACAGAACTATGACAAGGATTGGATAAATTTCAATCACCTCGGCGGCTGTGGGGATGAACTAGGCGTCGGGTCAGGGAAGAAGAAGGGCAGGCGACGCTGGGTCGGGGAAGTGAAAGGGGAGGCGGCGTCGGATCGAGGCAGACGAATGGGGGCGACGCTGGCTCGGAAGAGACGAACGGAGGGGCGTTGCACGGTCGGAGGAGACGAAGTGGAGGCGGCGCTCGATCTGACGGACACCGAGTCGGGGGAAGCAGCACAGGCTCGGGAACACGGAAGGACGGCGGCGCAGGCGTGGTGGAACTCAGAGCTCAGTACGAGGGCCGGGCGGCGGCGGCGGCGGCGGCGGCAACGCCCTGGTTCTCTATCCACGCCAAACCCTACCGCAAGGGGGAGACCGATCGCCGATCGGGATTTGGGGGAGGATAACCTGGAGGAGCTGTTTTTCTCTCGAGTCTCGTCTTTTATATCAACGGCAATCTGCGGGTAAATAAACCGATGTTGTAGCAATGAGTGGGTATTCTTAGGTACGGAATTTTTTATTTAATATTTATTTTAATTTTTTTTCGAAAATAATCAACGGAAAAAATATTACGAAAATAGACACCCGTCAACCGGATATGGGGCGATCGTCCTATATTCGGGCAATAGGGATCTGATTGTAACAAAATCCGTATGATTATTACCATATGAGTTTCGTAATATGGGGCGTTTTTACGGTATTTTTTACAATCAAGTACCTATTGCCCGAATATGGGGCGATCACCACATATTCAGGTGACGGGAGCTCATTTTCGCAATTTTTTTTCCGTTGATTATTTTCGAAAAAAAGATTTAAAATAAATATTAAATAAAAAAATTCCCTAGGTACGATTGCCGTCTACCCGAATCCGAAACTCTAAATTGTATTGTTCACTCGAACCTGTTAGATTTTTTAGGCATATAATTATGTCCACACCGAATCCGTTGGTTATCCGAACCCGATGGATACTCATAAGTAGTTTGATGTAATTAAACATAGGCATCTATGATACTCATTGATGTAACTAAATATGGACTCGAACCCATTGGGTATCTATTAATGTAACTTAATGGGGTTACATGTCTCTAAAAAGTGGGATCCACATATTATAGGATACTCATCAGGTACCTATGGGTACAAATTGACACCCACGCCTATTGTCGGCGTATTCCACCTGACAGGCCTGGAGTCTACGGACCGGGTTTGGTTCGGAAGGAGGACGTCTTCGCGGCTAGCTAACTCTAGCGAGTGAAAACCCTAGAGACTCCCACGCGAAGGACTCCGGCGTCTATGAACTAAGATGGCACAAAGATTTTTCCCAGGTTCAGGCCCCCTCAGCCAGGGTAATAGTCTTACGTCCTGCTAGATCTCTTTATAGAGTGTTTGAAGCTAGTACAGAGCTCTCAGATTACAAGTTCTTCCTTGGGTTCTACAGCTGAACTCTTGGTTCTCCCTCCCCCCTCCCCATGCACTAGGACGCCCTTATATAGGCCAGGCCATCGGGGGTAGGTAAAAGGGGGGTTATCATGCTGATCTTCATACATTTATTACTCCTTCCCGTCTTCCTGTCCTCCTCGGCTTCATTAAATGCCGACGATGGCTTCGCCTCGCCCGCGGGATGGGACCCTCTCAGGACGGGTAGGTGATAGGCGTCGAGGAATGAGCTTGTAGCAGATTCCTTGTAATCAACGGATCTAACATGAGACCCGCCTCGACATAGTACGATAGGGTAAGGAGACTTCGAGGCGAAACCACCATTTCCACCTTTTGCCATGCGGCGAAGCAGCGAGGCTTCTCGCCCACCGCCGCTCAACGCCACGGGGCAAGACTGGCCGAAGCGGGCGTGCTTCGCCACCCGCCAACCAAAGCCGCCACGGGGTTGGGCGCCCAGCAGCAGGCGCCTCGCCCACTGCCGCCCGAACGCCACGTGGGCGGCAAGACTGGTCGGGCGGGCGTGCTTCGCCACCCGCCACCAAAGCCGCCACATAGGCCGGGCGCCGGCAGCAAGGCGTCTCGCCACTGCCGCCCAACGCCACGTGACCGGCACTGCCGGGCGCGGCTTCGCCCACCCGCCAGCTAAGCCGCCACGTGGCCGGGCGCCGGCGAGCAAGGCGTCTCGCCCACTGCCGCCCGAAGCGCCACGCGACCAACGTCTGGCGGGTAGGGCGCTTCGCCCACCGCCCGCCGAGCCGCCATGTGGGCCACGACGCTTTGTGCGGCGGAGAGGGTACCTTAGCGCAGTACGCCGACAGAGCCCTCGGCCCGCCCCGAATGCGCCAGTCCTTTTGGGGTCTTCATTAAATGCCGGTGCATTCTTGGATGGGGCCACCACTCATGAGGATGTGACCGCCTCGGTCCCCGTGCTTCATTGCATCCGCCGATTTTTCTTGGGACCTGAAACGGCGCACGATCTTGACTCTTCGCGAACCGTCGTGGCGAGTGGTACATATATAGATATATCTGTATCAAACGGTTTACGCCTTCTGCTTTCTTGCGCACTTCAACCTTTGCTCCTTCGTCTTCCTCGCTCAAAGTCTTTACCTTCCTAGCCCTCATGGCGCCTTCTTTTCCTGCTTCCACTACTGATGCCGCTACGGTGAGGAAAATCTCCAACATTGCACCGGAGGGCACCTTCCAATTTCGGGTGGGGACCTCCACACCGCGTGGTGCCTCTCCAACGAGATCGTCATCCACACCTGGGCGCTGATGGTGGGTCTGGTCCCGCCATTCTCCGACTTCTTCCTCACAGTCCTCCACTTTTATGAAATCCATCACCTTCATCTCACCCCCACTCTATCCTTATTCTTTTCATCTTCGCACACCTCTGTGAAATGTTCATGGGGGTGATGCCGAATCTTCCTCTTTTCCGCTACTTCTTCCTTTGTCGTGGCTCCAACGACGGCGAAGCGGTGGGGAGCTGCTACTTCCGCCTTCAAGACGGACTGGCCTCCCGCTACATCGCCTTCCAGCCAAAATCCAACTGGAAGGCATGCCGCAGCGATTGGCTGTACATCAATGATGACAGCGGAGTCGACCTCCTGGGGGTGCCCTGCGGGGCAGCGGAGACCTCCGGGATTGAAACTCGCCCGTCAAGGAGACGGCGGAGTTCCTGGCGATGGCGGCCCGCATCAACCGACTGCGGGACACCGGATTAACCGGGGCATTAGTGGCCGGGGACTTCGTGACCCGGAGACTCAAATTTCTTCATCGACGCCTACTCATGGCAAGACACAGCGACACCGACATGACGCCGCGACGCACTCGCCGTAAGTCTTCGCTTTCCTTTGGCTTTTTTCGCACACATGCTTCTTTCTGCTGCTCCCTACCAAACGACAATTTTTCTTTACATTTTGCCAGGTGCAAAAAACCTGGACGGGCAAGTCATTAACAGATGGCTTGCCGGATTGATGTCGCCGATTCCAGGCGGCTTAGACTTTCCAGCGGTGGCTCGGCCGCTCGCCGACTTGGAGCACGCGGAGCGCCTGCAGATCATCAGGCAGCTCCCGCCGATGGACTCCACCGGACTCGTCGTGGTGCCACCCCGCCACCCGCTGGTGATCAGGGGAACGACCACCGCTAGCGATCGGGCCGCAGGCAAACGGCCACTCGCCCCGGACGCCGCGGGCCCGGACCCCAAGAAGGTCCGCGCCACAGACCAGACTCCTGCCGCCGCCAGTCCTGATGCGGCGGTACCTTCGCAAGGGGCGGCGACACAGGCCGCCGCTACCACGACTTCATCACCGGAGCCGCCGCCTCCCGCGGCGCCAGCTCCATCGCCTTCACCGGTTCCTCCTCCTCGGCGCCGGCCCCGACTACTCTGGCGCCAAGATCTCACGACACGGAGCTCATGCCACCGCTCAGCGAGGTGGGCTTACGCTCCCGACCCGCTTAGATTGAGGGTGCCGCCAAGGGCGCGCTTAGATTGAGGGTGCGCCAGGCGTCCTCAAGACGCGCCAAGGGCGCAGACACCACCCGCGCCCTCTTTGGGCGGTGAAACCTCGCCAGTGCTCCGCCGCCACCACCGAGAGTCGAGGAGGGCGGCCCAAAGACCGCGCTTCCGCCATCAAGCCCTCGCGTCCTTTGCGCCGCAAGCGCTTGCCGAGCTTTTCACCGAACTTGGCGACAAACACGCTCATTGGGCACCATCCTCGCCACAACCGCCAGGCATGGCGCTCAGACGGCCCAGCAATTGGCGTCAGTGAGTGGCGAGCTAACGCGGGAGCGGGAGAGGGCGGCCGCGGAATTGGCGCGGGAAAGGGCCAACGTGGCGCTTATGCTTGTTGCGGCGGAGAGGGCCAACAATGGCGGAGAGGGCCGAGGCGGTGCTGAAGCACTCGGAACACGAGTCCTTCCGCCTGCGGCACAATCTCGCTATCATCCTCAAGAAGACCTTCCAGCGCACGAAAAGGTGCCTAGAGCCATTGGGGTGGCTCTGAATGTGCCACTTGAGGACTCCGCCTTGCAGTTTGCCCACGCGACCAACCAGGCCGTAGAGGCACTCCGGGAACTGCCCACCGCCCTAGCCGCCCGCTCCGCCAGAGAGGGGCGAGAAGTTGCGATCATGGCCGCAACTTACGTCTGTCAGTCTTTCGGCTGCCACCGCGACGCCGCCGATCGATCAATGGCGGTGGTGACGGCGGCGTTGAGGAGACGCAAGAAGCGAGGCGCGGTGCGACTGGCCACCGCCGAAAGCACGTTGTCGTGCCCAATTACGGATTCGGACACTCTGGTATTCCGTACTAGTCCAGATCACGCTAGTACACACAGATAAACAAAGTTGAAGTACCATAATCATACACAGCGGAAATAAATAATAAAGTACTTCAAGCATAGATAATAACGAGTTTCGTGACCTTATGGTCGCCTTACATCAATTCGCCGCGCAGGGCGATAAATAATAGAGTAGCACAAGTTTATCAGCGGAAGCAAAAGTAAAGCAAGGAACCCTTCATAACCACAGTAACTGAGTGCGGCTCAACCCCTTAGTCCTCTTGGCCTTCGATGAACTCCTCCTCCCAAGCCGCATGACTTCTTCTTCCGAGGTTTTTGTCGATGCAAGGGTGAGTATACAACATACTCAACAAGTCATGCACAATGCGTGTCTATTACTACATGCATAGCTTATCCAAAGGAAAGGCTTAATTGGTTATTTTGCTCAAAGCAAAGATTTCTTTAAACAGTAATCCTATTAGATTAAAAGCAAGAAACCAATATTATTAATAATTAATTTTCAATTCTTTTCCAAGGGTTTGGCACCTGACCCTAATTTCATTCATCGACTTTTGGCACCTGACCATCCATTCCTCATCTTTTATTTTGAAAATCTAACCCTTGATCAGAATCACCAAAGCAATGTCCAAGATCATGACACCGGCTATTCAATAGATTCACGCACACACTCGCAGAGGTCAGACACTTTACCCACAAGATCGCCGCCACCACACAAAGCGATTGATTGCAACAAAGTCTTTCGAGACTAACATTTAACCGATGAACCCTCCGATATTTCCTTCTAACACTTCCTCACACAGAGCCAAGTTTAGACAGAACAAGTACCGTTGAATGGGTATCGTCAGAGCACGTGCACGCTTCTCTACAGCTTGCTTGGTGTGCACTGTCACCCCGAGGTTTCAAAGGAAAGAGGTTAGAAACTTACTTAACTAGGTCCGTCTCATACCGAACAAGTGGTTGTACACTAACTCCAGTTCAAAGGCTCGCAAGGTTAAGTCCTTAATTGTCCCGCAAGACATCCATTTTATACTTCTCGCACACAACCTTCACAATCTTTCATACAACCTGTTGCTACAGCCCACTGCACGGCCATCCTGCCACATGCCCCGGTCCAAATCGTTTCCCACCCAGTTTTGCATTATTGCAACACATGCCAATGCCCACTTCATTGAACAAGTAGAACCACACAGGTCGCTACCCTCAATTCCATTTCATGATATCATCGCATTATTTCAAAATCGCTCCATAATTGTTTAGTCAATATTCATTTGCTATTTGAAATTCATTCATCGCATACAAGCAAGATAAGCAGCTAATCACAGTCTAGCCTCCCGTGTTGGCAATTATGTAGCATCCAACATAATGTAGCATTCTAGGGTGACAAGGTGTTTAGGGCATACAATAGTGTTAACAAGGTGGCATAAGCAAGATAGGTATTTTAACTACATTTCCCACATGAGCAATTATCATTTTAATTAACATAGCATGCAATAATTGAATCAAAATATATTTGAAAATCTAGGGCAACATGGTCAAAGCATGACTTGCCTTCAAAAGCGATTGGTTCTGGTCCGAGGCTGCGATGGGTCTTCAAATTCTCCTCGGCGAATTCCATGACTGAGTCTAATCGGTACAAGCAAGCACACAATAAATATGCAATACAGACAGCAACATAAACACCAAAAATAAAATAAAAATCACCATTAAATAGCTTATATTTTTACAAATTTTGGGCACTGGAATCACTCAAACCGAGTTAAAATGCGAAAGTTATAGCATTTTCAAGTTTATGAAATTCAAATAAATATATAACCGGATTTCTTTATTTATTTGCCTACCGAAAATCCGGATTAATCCTCGGCGACACGTGTCGGCACCGAGCCAACCACGCCGCCACGGACATCGATGTGGGTCCCAGATGACGTCATGCCGACGTCAAGACAACCGGCCATCCACCCATCGACGAGCGGGGCGGTGAACGGCCTTCGGCCCACATGTCGATCGACACGCCGGGCGAGGAAGTATCAAGCCACGCCACGGATTTCGATCGTTGATTCAAATCCAACGGCGCAAGTCTAACCGAAGCAGATATCGTTAATGGACCCACGTGGCCTCACCTCGAGCGTCGGATGGAAATCGACTACCGTGGTTGCACGCGAGAGTCGAAGAAGAAGCGCGCATACCGGTCGCCGGACTTGGAGAAGATGCGGCGCAACGGTAGCCGGCGTCTCCGCCGGAAGAAGTAACCACACCGGATGCGCCTTTGGCACGACGAAGTTCGGCGGGCCTTGGTTGCGGCGGAACGACGGACGGTGGCATAACGGTGAAGAACCGAGGCGAGGAGAGCGGCATTACGGCGAAAGCTATTGCGCGTGCTACGGGGACTACCGAGCAAGAGAGATGAGGTGAAATGAGCGGGGTGAAGTGCTGAACACGGAGATATACTCCTCTCGCTTGACATGCCTCGAGGCGCGACAATCCTCGACAAGATCTTGACTTCTACGGCTGGCGGCGGCAGTGCTTCGCTCGCCTCGCCCCGAGATCTGTTGTTACATCGACCGTCCGATCGCGATCCAACGGTCCAAATTGGCGGCGATTAGGGTTTCTCCGCTGAAAGCACGTTGTTGGGCCTACCAACACTGTAGCTAAAGGATTTTTCGAATAAAAATAAAGACAGAAATTCAAAGCAATTATTTAAGGCACTAAAAATACCCGAAAAATTCTAGAAAAATTCCAGAAAATATTTCAAGGCATTTTGAACCTAAATAAAATATTTTCATTTATTTTGGTAAATGATTTTTCTGATATTAATTAATCAAGAGAAGAATAACTCAAATAAATTTTATTTAAATCCAATAAATCCTCAAAAATCCATAAAAATTCAATTAACTCCAAAAATTCAGGTAAATTCAAATAAAAATAAATTAACTTTTAATTAATTCACAAAAATCCAAATAACGCCAAAAATTAAAATCGGGCCAAATTTCGGACGTTACACACATGGTCGGCTGCAGTGGAGCAATGGGTCATGGACGCTCCACCCCATCAAGTGAGGAAGGCGAAGGCGGCAGCGACCTTGACCTCGACGACGAGTGAAGGGCTGGGCGGCCACTTGTGTTCTTTTGTTTTATTTCCTTCTGTTGATCTGCCTGCATTCACAAACACTTGGGCAAACTTCGGCGTAATGGATACTTCCTGTTTAATGTTACCTGTGTGTTTATCTATCTTGCGTGATCGAATTCACTTGATTGAGCCACTGGGCAGCCAGTTTTTAACTTGGCTGGAACACCTAGGTTAGGGTAGCGTTCCCGAGTCCGGCCAGCGGTTCTACGTAGTCGCTGTGAACATAAGCATAGATTATGCAAGTCATACAGGACTTAGGAAAAGATGACCTTAAGTCCAGCGGGAAGTGCAAGACGTAGCTTAGTCTTAGCATCAGGTTTTTATGCGAGATTGTTGCTGGTTCAAATCCCTTCGGAACTTGAATCCCAATGATCTCCTAGAATCGTGCTACAACGCGGCGCGGTGCGGCGAGGCAACAGGTTCCCGGGAGTGTTGTTAGGCCGACAGTACTCAAGGGTGACGACCAACGGCGCTTCAAGGAGCCGACCCGAGGCGTGCGAGCCGTGTTCGAGTACTGTGCCCAACTCGCGCTCCGGTCACTTGCCCTCGCCGGACGCCGACACTAAGCACCTTTCCCTTTATCATGAGGGGCCGTTGGTTTCTGACATTCGCGACAATCACGCATAGCTTGATTCATCTTAGTGCATGCACATAAGGAAGTGGCCAAAAATGCGGCACAAAGTACTTAGCTCGCTTATACGCTAGGCGACTTACTCTCGAGGCGGGCGACCAGCCCCCAAGCGCTGGCGACTCAGCTCTTTAGGCAGGCATCGACCCTCAAGCATCTGGGGACCAGCCCTCGAGCGCCTATGTAACACTTGAAGACGCTTGAGCTTTTTGTGAAGTAGGTCGATACTTCTATGCTTAGCCTGCGCGCACACATAACTACCAGAAGGATGAATAGACGCTAGGCAGGACATACGTAAGGTAGGCCCAAATAATGTAAGTCCCTGCATGGGATAGTCCTGGTCCGCTCTCTTTGGTTTCTAAGTCCTTGCGACCCTCCCGAAAATCAAACTATGGCCCTGTTTGTCAAAGCAGCGGGCTCCTAAGAGGGGTACCAGGCCGACGGTGCTCGCGGTGACGACCAGCGGTGCTTCAGAGAGCCAACCCGAGGCATGCGAGCCGCGTTTGAGCACCACGCCCAACTCGCCCCCCAGTCGCCCGTCCTTGTCGGACACAGACGCCGAGTGTCGCCACGGATCACCAAGGAATTAGCAAACATACGGGACCAGCGACACTCATGCGAAAAATTGCCACTCAGGGCACAGAAAGGGACAACAATGGTAAAGCAAAAGCCTTCTAGACAACAACTTTACTAACCGCCAAAGAAATGGCCAATCACCAGGAGAGACTTACCTCAAGGCTAGCCAGGGCGAGCTGCTGGGTACTTACAATTCTTTCATGGATAGAACTTCCGCAACAACTCTATGTTGTAGTTCTTCGCCAGTTCTTCGCCATCCTCAAGGGCTAATCTGACCGCCTGCCGAGATATCAAACCACCTTAAAGGGCCCTCCCACTAGGGAGACAACAGTAACCCTAAGATGCGTCTGAATCTCAAGAAGACCAAGTCGCCCACTACCGTTGTTCTCTCTGAGACCCGGTGGCATGGTACCGCCGAGGCTTTGTCTGGCACGGCAGCCAAGGGCGGTCCGACACGACTTCCTCCGAAGGTTGACTTCTTCACCGGAGATCCTCTTGGCCTTCTTCATTTAACGCCGAGACGGCGGAGAACCGAGCGACACTCGGAGGGGAGAACAGCTTCCACCAGACACCAGAAGAAAAGCGCTCGCCGCTTGGGTCTGGGCGTGGTCGCGGCGACCACAAGACACCGGAGCTCCTCGAATCCATCGCGCCCCGCCAGGAGCCGATCAAACACCCTCGCCTTGAGGCCCTTCAACACCGGTAGCGTTATGCTGCGTTCGCTGCCCATTACTCTAGGGGTGGGCCACCGGTTAAGCATACTTTGGTGCCCATTTCGTCGCAGAACTCCGTAAAGGCCGCTACGGTGAACTAAGTTCCATTGTCGGTGATGATGCGGTTGGCGACTCCAAAGCGTAAAGATCCCGCGACATGAACTTGACAACAAGGCCGTGATGGCGCTGCATCGCCGCTTTCACCCACTTGGTGAACTTGTCGATGGCGATTTAAGAGATGAGTGAAGCCCCCGTGGCTCGCGAACGGGCCCAGATATCCAAATTTCGCACCGCAAATGGCCAAGAGAGCGGATGGTTTACGAGCTTGGGCTGGTCGGTGGATCTGCTCGCAAAACCGACAAGCCAGATTTCCTCACCACCGCAAGCATCCTAGAGGCGAGGCCAATAAAATCCTTGGCGAACGCTTATCGACTAGCGTTCGGCCGACATATGGCTCCGCGACATGCCTCCATGGATATCGAGAGCAGGTCGCCCCTCTTCCCGAGTGATGCACTTCAAGAGAACTCCGCTTTCGCTCTGGTGGTATAGGTCCCCACCTACCGTGAGTATAGCACTTGGCCTTGCGGCAATCTTCTCACCGAGGCATCATCGTCGGGATCACTTGGTCACGCAGAAGGCTAGGATAGGATCCATCCACCGACCTTCCCGCGTGGCAAACACACTGCTGCTCGCCTGCACTCATTGGCCGAACTTTTCGGTGTCGGCGCGGCAAGACCGCCGCCTTTCCTCCCGGACCTAGGGGCCGAGGCGCACGCCGCCTTCCTCCTCGACTAGAGGCGCGCGGCGTGCCGCCTTCCCCGCCTGAGCCGGAGGCCGCAACGGCCATGCCGTCGTCTCCACCTAAACGGGTCGCGACAATGACACCATCATCCCCACCTGAGCCGGGGGCTGCGATGGACGGTCGCGATAGTCTTTCTTCGAAGACCCCGACCGAAACAGAAGCTTTTGAGGACGCAAGCTGTGAAAGCCCGTCCGCAAAGTGGTTGTCGCGTCGAGGGATATGAACATACCCCAATCCTTCAAAGTGGCCCTCCATTTTTCAGACCTCCGCCAGGTACGCTGCCATGGTTGGGTCGGAACACTGGAACTCCTTCCGCGCTTGGTTGATGACTAGCAGAGAGTCACCCTTGACTTGGAGATGCCGGATGCCGAGTGTCGAAGCGATGTGCAACCCTGCTAGTAGGCCCTCATATTCAGCTATGTTGTTTGTGGCCTTGAAGTCGAGGGCGACTACATCATCAAGGGTGTTACCGATCGAGAGACCAGACAAACCCACTTCGCGCCTCCATCCCAAGGAGCCATCGAAGAATAGGGTCTGTGGAGAAGGCACGGTGCTTCTTGCCAGAGTGGCGGAGTTCACTCGGCGATGAACTCCGCCACCGACTCTTGATGGCAAGTCACGGGTACAAATTTGAGGTTGAATTCCCTAGTTCCACCGACCACTTAGCAACATGTACTTCGCTTCACGACAGGAGAATTTCGCAGAGGGTAGGCCGTGACCACGGTGATTTCGCCCTTGGAAATAATGCCGCAGCTTTCTGGATGCCACCAGGACCGCATACAACATTTTTTGAGCTTGCGGGTTTTGAGTCTCCGCTTCATGCAACACCTTGCTGATGTAGTAGACCGGCTTCTGGACACCTTCCCTCTCCGCAACCAGTACCGCGCTCACCACCTCAGGAGTGGCAGCAATGTACAGGAGCAACGGCTCACCCGGCGCAGGGGAGACCAGCACCGGGGGAGAGGTGAGGTATCGCTTCAAGTCTTCAAATGCCTTTTGTGCCTCATCTGTCCACTCAAAGTGGTTAGTCTTCTTCAACAGCTTGAACAGAGGCAAGCTTCTTTCTCCCAACCGGGCAATGAACCGCCCCAGGGAGGCCAGGCGACCGGCCAGGCACTGAACCTGTTTGAGTCGCACTGGCGGCTTCATGTGCTCGATGGCCGCTATCTTGTCAGGATTGGCTTCAATGCCCCGGCTAGACACCAGGAAACCCAGCAATTTGCCAGAGGGCACACCAAACACACATTTTTCTGGGTTGAACTTCAGGCAGTTCTTCCGGAGGTTAGCAAAGGTTTCCTCCAGGTTTTGGATTAGTTCTTCGCCCTTTTTAATCTTCACAACTAAATCGTCAACGTATACCTCAAAATTTCGCCCTATCTGAGGACGGAAAGTGATATGCATGGCACGTTAATAAGTAGAACTAGCATTCTTTAAACCAAAAGCCATTGTAACATAACCATAAACACCCGTAGGGGTTACAAAAGCGCTTCTTCATCTTCTACCGCCATGCTAACTGGTGATATCCGCACACGATCCGTAAAGCACAAAGAACCACACCCGGTCGTGGAGTCAACAATGAGGTCGACTCGCGCAGGGGTAAGGATCCTTCATGTGCCTTGTTGAGGTCGGTGAAGTCGACACACATGTGTCATCTCCGTTGGACTTCTTGACGAAGCAGGTTGGCAAGCCACCAGATGAGAGACTTCGATTATCCTTACGCTAACAGCTTTCTACCTCCTCCCGAATGGCGCTTTTGTCAGCCCGGCCTACCGCCTCCCGACCTTTGCTTGACCGGCAAGACTGGGAGCGCAGTTAATCGGTGCTCGATCACCTCCTGGGACCCGGTCATGTCTGGACGGCTGCCGAACACGCCGGAATTAGATCGAGGAAGGTGACGAGCGCCTTCCTATTTGGCGCTGAGGTCGGGCGCCAATGTTGACGGTATTTCGGGCTCACCTCACTCAGGCGACCACCTTAACCTCACCAGCAGAGCCATGTGAGGCGCGGGTCCGGGCCTGAGGGGCTCCCGAGCCGGAGGCGTCGGCACGCCCGACGCAGTGGCGCCGGCCAGTCCCATGCCTGCCAGGCGCGCAAGGCCTCCGAACTGTCCACTGAATTGTAATGGGGGCTGCCCCCAGATCATCACCACCATGTAGGCATAGTGGGTTGCCGCCATGAACTTGACCCACGGCCGGCCAAGCAAGGCATTGTAGGGAGGTCAAATCAACGACCAAGTCCACCATCTCGGGCGGTAGTTGTCTTTCTCCCCAAAGGTGATGGGAGGCGACCACCCAAGGGCATCAAACCACCTCCGGCTACCTCAAGAAAGGCAGAGCCGACGCAGATCCCGCCAAGGATCTGGAGCGCCAGAACGCCAAGAGGACAGAGGTTGATAGAACTCCCCGCCCACCAAAGACACGCCCTAGCCAGATATTCCAGATTGTGGGCGACACCACGATCGGAGATGCCCTAGGCCGGTGGTGCTTCGTGGTGGTCATCCGACCGAAAGTGATCGCTCTCGACCACTTTCATCCGACCCGACTACCGAAGCTCGATTGCGCGCGACTTCCCTCTTCACCGCTTATATGCGGCGTTGAGGAAAAGGTGGACGAACCACCATGGATGTTGGCCACTGCGGATCCGCTCCGGAAGGCCACGAGGCAGATCTTCGCCTCGCTGCCGTCGGGCGCGCTCTTGAGCCGCTTTCTACTATTTTGCTCACGACCGACAACCGCCTAGGTCATGAGTGTTGGTCCGGTGGATCGGGCAATAGAGCTCGCCCTCTTTTTGTTCGCGGCGGTCATTCCCATGACCGCGGCGGTCATTCCCATGACCGCTGGCGGTCATCGCGCCGATCACGGCGATCATCATGCCGGTCACGACGGTTGTCGCACCGGTCTCGGCGGCCGCCACGCGGTCTCGGCGTTGCGCCGCGCGCTGGGTCCTCGCTATCGTGATTCGTGGCTAAGACCCGCTGGTCTCTGCCTCACGCTTCGCGCTTTCTTGCCCACATGGCCGAACCCTTCGAGGTTCTCGCTTCATCCTGCTCTCGCCATCCTTGGGGCTAGACGCCGCCCTCGCCTCGCGGCTCACAAGACATTTATGTGCAAGGAGAAGAGCTCTGAGGTGGTACCGATGGTACGGGTGGTCATCTTCTCCTTCATCTTACGGTCTCGAACGCCTCTTCGAAAGGCGATGACGACCGATTACTTTGAAATGTGGAGGATCGTGTTGCGGCAGTGGCAAAACCGCCGGATGAAGTCGCGCAGCGACTCCCCCTTCTCCTGCTCCAGAGCGTGGAGGTCATCCTCCACGCCTGGTTGCATAAAGGAGCCTTGAAAGTTGGCGACAAAGAGGCCGCACAACTCCTCCCACGAGTGCACTGATCCTCGGGGGAGGTTTAACAGCCAAAAATTGGCAGAGCCTGTCAAGGTCGAGGGTGGTAGTTGGCCATGATCTTTTCAGACCGCCACCGCCGCACCACCGTGGTATAAATCTGCAAGAATTCCTCGGGTTGGTGGTGCGGTCATATTTTCTATGGACGCCGGGCGGAACTCGCTTCGCCACGCCACGCACGGCGCAATTGCCGGGAGAAGGCCTGCACTGACGCCATAAAGGAGCTCACCAGCTGCCGAGGTCTTGGCCCGAGACCGCCCCCGGAGCGCTGGGCTCGGCTTTACAGAGTCGGAGGAGGGACCTCCTCCTGGTCCGAGAGTGAGAGTCTGAGAGGGACTTCACCGCCGAGGCTATCTCGCTTTTCGGCGGCGCTCGACGGGTGGCGCGGCAAAGTACCACGGAGGTCATCACCGCGCCACCGGCGCTTTCATCAAGCGCGATCGAAGGTCCCAGTCCCTCGTGGAACCGGGACCGCGCCGCGGCGCCTTTCCTTTGGCTCCGCCCGCCGCCGAGCTTTTTTCGTTAGGCGGCTAGACGCCTGGCACGCCAAAGATGCGCCCCAGTAATGGTGTACTAATCGGTATTCGATCGATCGGGAGCCCTACTCGAGTTGGGCGCGCCCACGAGACCGGCGATGTTCGCACCACGGAGTGGCCGGAAGTCTCTGCAAGTTCCACCGGAGGGTGGTCAAGAGGAGACGAACCGCATGTGTGTTCTGGCAGAGTGGTCGCCTCCATGGCCACCGACGTCGCACAAGGTGCTTCGCCGCCTAAAGGAGCACGTCGCCACTCGCAGGGCGGGTGAGACGATCCTTCGTCCGGTGAGATCGCGGGACGCGCTCTAGGCGCCGCCGCCCCACCGCTCCTTGATGCTGAGAACCCGCCATCTCCAGATGCACGGGCCTGCTTCCAAATCACGGACACCAAGTCCACCGGAGAACCAACCACTAGCCCCCTACTGGCGCGCCCGCCGGTGTATTCCACCGACAGCCCTGAGTCTCACGGATCGATTTGGTTCTAGAGGAGGGCGTCTTCATGGCCCAGCTAACCCTAGCGAAAGTGAAAACCCTAGAGACTCCCACGCCAAGGACTCCACGCCTATAAACTAAGATGGCACAAAGATTTTTCCTGTGTTCAGCCCCTCACCAGGTAATAGCCTTACGTCCGCTAGATCTCTTTATAGAGTGTTTGAAGCTAGTACTGAGCTCTCAGATTATAAGTTCTTCCTTGGGTTCTACAGCTGAACTCTTGGTTCTCCCTTCCTCCTCCCCATGCATTAGGATGCCTTTATATAGGCCAGGCCATCGGGGGTAGGTAAAAGGGGGGTCATCATGCCGATCTTCATACATTTATTACTCCTTCCCGTCTTGTCTCGCTCCTCCGGCCTCATTAAATGCCGACGATGGCTTCGCCTTGTCCCGCCGGATGGGACCCTCTCGTGATGGGTAGGTGATAGGCGCGAGGAATGGGCTTGTAGCAGATTCTTGTAATTAACTGACCACAGCCAGACCCGCCTCGACATAGTATAATAGGGTAAGGAGGCTTCGAGGCGGCCACCACTTCCCACCTTTGTTTTGCGACGGGCGAAAGCAGGCGCCTCGCCATCTGCCGCTCAACGCCACGGCAAGACTGTCGGGCGGGCGCGTCTTCGCCACCCGCCACCAAAGCCGCCACGGCGGGCGCCGCGCAGTAGTAGCGCCTCGCCCACCGCCGCTCAACGCCACGTGGACGTGCAACTGCCGAAGCGGGCGTGTTTCGCCACCCGCCACCAAAGCCGCCACGCGGGCCGGGCGCCGGCGGCAGTATGCTTCGCCACTGCCGCCGAGCGCCACGCGAACAACGTCTCGCGGGCATGGCGTGCTCGCCCACCGCCGCCAAAGCCGCCCACGTACACGACGCTTTAAAGCGGCGGAGAGGGTACCCTGGCGCAAAGTACGCCGACACCTATCTTATGACTTTATCGGGTGCATAAACCCAAAAATCTGTAGATCTAAAGTGCTACCATTCCTATCTTTTATATTATGCATGGTTTTGGCTTTAGGCAGAAACCGGTTTGAAGAAACTGGCTCTTTGATATGGCTTTTAGCTTCTAGCTAGTAGAAACCAAAGCTAAAGTCAAAACTGTGCCAAAGAGATCTTATTATCCTAAGAGTTGGAGGGATGCATTAAGTGAAAGCGCTCCAACAAAATGCGTTTCTAGCGCAAGAATACACCCGCCACTAACAGGAAAATTCCAGTCCAACAGCATAAACAACAAAACTTTTGGAATCAGTGCATTATGTTCCTAGGTGAAAACTGAGGCCTTGTTTGGAAGCAATGTATTTCAAAACTATGGTTTTAGTATACTGTGGTTTGCAATTATTTTGTCATGAATACCATGGTTTTACCAAACTCCTTTAAAACCGTGGTATTTCTTGGAACTACCAACTATTTGGATGCAACATCACAAACCATGGTATTTGAGTGGAAATAGACAAGAGCTAGTCAAAACCATGAAAACTTTGGGTTGGAGTGGAGTTTCAAATACTCCAAAAATACCATGCTATCTACAAAACCATGGTTTTTAATACAGAGCTTTTGGCATGGTAACCAAACACCTCATGGTATAAAATACCATGGTATTGCCTAGAAACTATAAAAATACATTGCTTCCAAACAGGGCCTGAATCATACAATTATTCAATCCGAACACAAAAACTTATTACAAGATCAAGTGCCTATTGTAAATGACCAGTCTCATTCCGTCATACAAAGAGTAAATAGCTCCCCATGTCACCAAACTGGTACAAGACTGATTCAATTAGGGTGTGTTCGGTTCCTTGTACTAAGTGGTACATTTATGAGATGCTTAAAAAAAAGTTATCCATGTGTTTGATTGTTTGAATGTAACCATCCTATTTTGAATTATATAATACAAATTTAAAGAATATTCCCTATAGATGCTAGACCATTCGTTACTATGTGTTTAGTTGCTTTAATAAAATCATCCTATTTTGGATTGTGTGATACAAATTCAAGGAATATTTCCTATAGATGCTGAACTATTCCATTCATCTAAGCATTTGGTTGGGTGTATGAGGATGAACCGAACCGTCCCGTACAGGATCTGGTTTTGTCTCTGCGTTTGGTTACCTGAACGGAACCATTTGGTACAGATTCTTGGAATATTCTAAAAAGATATTGCACCATCTCGTATGGGCAATTTGGCCGAACCAATCAGTCCAGGACCGGATCATTCCCTCGCACCATCCCTCAAAACAACCTCATCTCTTAATCCAATCTCATCCTTTCAACCAAACATCATCTCGTACCATCCTATTTCATTTCATCTAAGTAACCAAACAAAATCTTGTATCATTCCATTCAGGCAACCAAACATTTTTCCTGTACCATCTCACCCAGAATCATCCCACCTATCTTGTACCATCCCATCCCATTCATCCTCGTACACCCAACCAAACACACCACCCTAATAGAACCAAATGATACACCTTCATCTCATCATATTCATCTAACCTCATTCTTGGGTCACCGAATTTCCAAATAGCATATCTAGGTCACTAAACTCAAGAGTGACTCTAGGTCATTAACACATCAGACCAGGGTACAAAGTAATGACATAACACATTGACTCGTGCATCGTGCAATGGAATGCACGTTAGTGGCACGTAACTACAAGCATGGCCCCTGTAAGTAAAAGCATTTCACAAATTTCTCCCTATTTGGAACTCGAATGAGTTGCGGCGACTGATGGTGTGTTTGGTTGGATGAACAAGAAGGAACCTATACGGAATGGTTTAGGATAGATTTTGATACATGCGTTTGGTTGAGGTATGAAACCATCTCGTACAGGACGAAGTGGTACAGATTCTAGGAATTTTCTTCAAATATGATGTACCATTTCATACCTCCAAATTGATTGAACCATCCTGTACCATCCCGTATCACTAGTGATAAAGTTTACCATACTAACCTCATCCATCCAACCAAACATTATCTCTTACCATTCCATCCAAGCAACTAAACAAAATCATATATCATTTCATTCAGGCAACCAAATATTCTCCCAGTATTATCTCATCCAGAATCATTCCATCCACCTGTACCATCTCATCCTATTCATTATCGTTCATCTGACCAAACACACCATAAGGCAATCGTGAAAGCGATGGTGTGTCCCGATTTTGGATTCATCGATGGTGATTGTTGCTGTAGCAAGGAATTGAGGCCGAGGGAAGCCAATGAAGATGGTAAGGTGCTTGGTCACGAATGGCAAGGAGATTGGGAGCAAAGGGCGAGCTGCCCCAATCGTTTGTTTGTGCCTATTTTTTGCATGCTAATGACCTAGAGTGACCCACTTAAAATGTGTTTATTGACCTAAATTTGCAATTTGACAGTTCAGTGAACTACTTGGACTAGTCGACAAGTTCGGTGACCCATAGTTCATTCTGCTCTTCATAAAATAAACAAAATCGTTGAATATGACACAATACATATATTTAAAATATCCATTAGACCTTTGGGAATTTACATTCGTAAACATTTTCAGCATATCCTCTAGAATCATCTAGTGCTATAAAGTATCTAAAGGAAGATATCGTATGAAAACTGTTATGTATCATGATTATTGTTGACTAATTAAAATCACTTAAACACGATATCACAATAGAGACGCAATATGTAGATCCGCAGATCTCTCCTCTTTATTGATCTTTTTGTGTGTGTACAATGTGCCCCTATGCCTAGGGATGAAATCGGATAGGATAATTTCCGACCTACGGACCGATCGGTTATGTTCAGGTTTGAATTCGGATAGTCACATCGGATAATAATCGGATTCGATACTAGTTTCAGATATATCGTTTCAGATTCAGATTTGGGAGACCAAGATCCGTCGGCTCTCGGGATATTCCGATATTATTTTTGGATATTTTCAAAAAAAAATAATTTAGTTATCCGAAAAAATCTGGCCTAGCTGCACTAGCCGGCCCAATAGCGATACGCCCACCTGTGGCTCCGGTATGGGCCAATAGCGAGACTAGTATCCGGCGGCTCCGGTTGTAGTGCGCCCATTGTGGGCTGACGACAGGTATGAGTGATGAAGAGCACTGGGTACTCGCTGGTCGCACACACCGGCATCAGCCAGCCGCCCACCCATTACGCCATCACCAGTGGTCGTCTCGATGGACTATGTTTAGGAATAGCTAGCGCCTACTACTAGCTAGCTAGTTGTTTGTTCATAGAACAAGTTAACTCTTGGTTTGCATTCGTTCCTAGTTAGTTTGGTGTTCTAGCTTCAGAAAACAATGTTTGTGTATGCGTGCTTTATCGTGCTTCATCGAGTCTGCTGATAATTTCCATGTCATTTTCAACTTGTTTTCCTCCCCTTTTCTATCCATCAACCAATTACTACTGGATGGCTTGGCTATACTTTAGTGCTAGGCTAGATACTCAGTATTATCTTTCAACATGGATGATTAATGTGGTGGTTGCATTCGAACTTGTATGGTTGATTAACATTGCTACATGTGTGATTTATACAACATCTATTTTTACGAGATATTCGACAAAAAATATCCGGTACCGTGTCGATTCCGTTCCGTATTCGCTTTGAATTCATCACCGATATTATTCGTGTCGTATTCCTATCTAGCACTATCCGTATCGACTTTGATTCTGATAAAAAAATATGGTTTAGGATATGAAATAGAACGATATCCGACCGAATCCGACTTGATTGCACCCTACCTATGCCCCTACATAATAGGAGAGAAGGGAGTTTTCTTTCGAAAGAAGAAAGTTAGATCCAAGTAATCTATCGGGACTCTAAGTCCTAATTAGAAGCCTCATAAGAGTCTATTTAGGAAAATATCTACATATATATGGAATAGAATATTCCACAACACTCTCACTAGGACACCTTTCCAACGTCATGCTCATGCATCGCTAAAAACTCCTTCTGAAAACCCAGTGGGAAAAAACAAACATGAGAAAAAAGAGTACATAGTTCGCATATCTCATATCATTGCACATGTTGCCTCATTAAAAACTTTTAATTCAGAAAGCCTGGTAGAACAAAACTCAATCAAGGGGAATAGTATAACATATTGTCCCAAATATGATCATATATCAAGTTCAAATATCTCCCTATAAAAACTTCAACTCTATAAGTCTTTTCATACATATGCCTCTCACATGCTTTATTGCTTCTCAAACGTAGAAGTCAATAAGGCTTTGGTAAACAGGCCAGCTAGATTTTCACTGGTTTGAATCTTCTATATTTCAACATTCTTCATCTCTTGTTGCTCATGAGAATAGAAATACTAAAGAGATATATGCTTTGTCATGTTTATCTTAACATAACTGCTCTTTATTTGTGCAATGCATGATGCATTATCCTCATGGATAATCATGATAATTTTATCCACCTCTACACCACATGACTCTTGGATATGATGAATCAATCTTCTAAGCCAAATACACTCACAAGTTGTCTCATGTGGTGCAATTGTCTCGAAATGATTCGTTGATATAGCAAGTATTGACTGCTTCACTGATTTCCAAGAAATCGCAACTCTTTTGCTTAGAGTGACATATCTAGCCTAAGATATGGCATTATGGGAATCAGATAAATAGCCAACGTTAGAGCAACCACTTATTTTGGTATCTTGATCTTTTGGATAAAAGAGTCTAAGATCCACTCTTCAAGTACCCGAGAATGTTTTAAATTATAGTCCAATGCTTCTTTGTGGGCTTAGACGAATATCTTGCTAAACAATTCACTACAAAGGCAATGTTAGGCCAGGTAAAATTGGCAAGACATCCTCATCTTCTCGTCTAGGACCATATGAATATCTCTATATCCAATGTCCCAACTACCATAGATGTGCTAAATAGTTTTGCTTCATCATGAGTAAATTTCTCCAATTACTTTTTAGTGTAGGTAGTTTGGCGCAAGAATATAGCACCAGACAGATTCTCAATATGTGACCCGAGACAAAATTTTGTTTTGCGAAATTTTTTACCTCAAACTCTGTCATTAAGTATGAGTGAGCTTTAATGATGCCCTCATTGGTTCCAATGATGTTCAAAATCATCTACATACATTGAGATGACAGATAGTCCTGTTATGGGACGCACAAGGACATATGTAATTGTTGACATATTCTTTCATCAAAAGGAATTCATTTAGTCGATTATACCATATACGCCCAAAGTACTTTAATTTTGTATAGTGATCTTTGCAATTTCACACTATACATGTTGTGATTGTTATTCTCGCTTATAAGTGGGATCTTGAATCCCTCGAGAATTTTCTTATATATTTTCTGAATCAAGTGACACATACAAATATACAATCACAATATCCATGAGTTTCATATTTAGATTCATTCCTTCTGCCATAGATATCAGGTAACGGAATGTAGTGACATCCATTACAGGAGAATAAATTTCAAATCTTGTTTTATACCTCACTACTTTATTCTTTTCATTTCTCTGTCTCACAAACACCTATTTATGACCAATGTGAATGATATCTCGAGGAGCCTTGACAATTTGTCTAAATACCTTCCTCTTATTTAACGAGTTTAGTTCTGTCTTGATTGCATTCTTCCATTTATCCCAATCAGGATGACTTTCGCATGAAGCAAAGTCTTTTGGCTGATATCTGAATTCCCAAAATGCAAAGTAATCTTAGAGCAAAACATCTGATATTAGCGCATACATGTCTAGAGTATATTTCTCTATTATTCACATATTATGTGGTATACTCTTTATTCAAATCTATTAGTACTTCATTTAATTCAACTAGCTCTTTGCTATTTCCCAATACTGTAGAGTCTATGATTTTAATTCCATAGTCCTAATGTTATCTATTTCGCATGCAATTTCACTAGGTTTTGTTTTATCTATCTTTGTTTGAATAACTGTCACATTTCTCCTAGAATGGACATTCTCATATTTTTGACTCTATGAACCAGGATCGCCTAGATGATTTTTATTTGTATCTGATTCATGGAGTTTTTTCCCCTATTTAAGTCATCTCTTAAGCAGACATCTCCATAGTCTGAGATACTTAGAATTAAGAGGCCTCACCCTCTTCTTGCACAAGGAAGGAGATTCTGAGGTAGATTCAAAACCCGGGATGTCTCTACTCTCTCAAGAACATTCACAACTAGAATATGAAACTAGGTAACTCCCTTACGATCCATGAATGATTTTGGCAGCTTAATTACAAGGTATGCAAATCAATGATTATCTGAACCTCTTGTTTAGCTTCTTTAGTGTGTGACTCCATTTTATGAAAAATGTTATGATGCTATGATAGTTCATGACATTCCAATTTAGGGTTAATTCCCCCCTAATGTTGTCAATAAGTATTAATTAAATATGCAATTAGCATATCTCATTTTTAAGACAATACTTATCATAGGTTGAATATATTTTAGACTTGACAGAGATTCAAATCCCACATAAATACCCAATTTATAGTGGGGGGCCATTTACAGTGGCAAGAAGTCGTTGATCCCTCTTCGTGGCTTGCAAAGCTATACTCTCACAGCAATGCCACCCAACAGCTGCTGGAGAAGCTTGTCACCAACCTCTTCCTCCACTTCAATGCTCTCCCCAAGTTAGTTCCCAACCATGCGGTGGCAATGCAAGGGAGTGAATATGAGAAGGAAGAAGGATGGGTAATTTGGTCCAAAAAATTTCATAATTGCTTATCTAAAAATTATACAACTTTAGAGTGGCATTTATCTTAAGGATAAACTTTGCAACAACGTATTTCAAAATGTGCAACTTTTAAGTGGCATATATTGAAATAACCCTTAAATAAAGCCTAAAAGACATAAATATAATAATCGAAGCTTTCTAGGGTTTAAATCACAAAAATTTAAACCAAAAGTTTGAAGGGTTTATTTGCAAAAATTCAGCCTCGAAGAACCTAGTCTCAAAGAATTAAGGGCTACAAAAATTCCATCGCTGATGGTTTTAGGCCCCACAGATTCTTGCCAAATTCAACCCGCGCTTTTCCATCTAAGACCCGTTAGGATTAATAAACCCAATCAGATCGATTTTAGTCCTGATCGGACTTCAACCAATGTCAGCACTTGCTCTTTCCGTCATCTCCAACGATGGCCTCAAGAGCTTGGCATGCATGTCACCCAAGGCAATGGCGCCTCGTCCCTCCATTGCCTTGGGTGGTATTAGTGACGACATCTTGCTTGTGCATGCACCATGCAAGGCGGCTGCAACTTCACTTCCCTGGGTTCACATTGACTTTGCTTCAGCCCAGTGCTCTCACTGGCCTCAGCATCGGTGGTGGCCCACACATGCGACGCACATAGCGACGATGGCGATTTTGCTCTGGCTCATCATGGCTCGGAATCATAATGTCGTCTGTATGCTCACCCATGGTGGCATAGTAGAGACTTGCTAGCGTTCCCCCCATTGGATGTCTTGGCCCTCGTATACGATGAGGAAACCAATGATGGTGATCCTACCAACCTGTGCTCCTGTCGAATATCTAAATATGGGGTATAAGCATGCACTGAAAACTCAAAAACTATACCATATATGCTCAAGCAAGCATTTAGAAACGTTGGATATTGTGGGCCTAGTTTAATGGAATAAGATATATGCGGAGAAGGTATCTCTATACAGGGAAGGACTCGATCATTTTCATGTTACAAGGAAACCAACTCGAGTACGCCTGATATTCAAGGAAGTTTGGATATGTTGCGAAGATTACGCAACGATGGACTCCTCATCGACTACGATTTGGTATCCCAAATTGACTACAACTGGACTTGAGACAAGGCTACCCCAACTATATAAAGATGAGGGTAGGCATCCCCGAAAAATAAGCAATTCTCAGATGATAAGCCATCTAGAGTTAGACAAGCGAGAAGACCTTTTAAACAGAGCATCCAAGAGCTGACGAACTAAGCTTCGTCTAAACTTAGTCATAGCTTAGCAACCTCCAAACTCGATCTTCATTGTAATTAGAGCTAGGTGTTCCGCTTTGTACTCTATCCAAAGGCCCAAACTGTCTACATCGTGTGCCCCCCGATTTTGTGCTTGACTCTGCTGATTCGAAGGTACCCAAAGCTAGAAGTTTATTGTCGATTTCTAACCTTCGACAGCTCCGTCCTATCGGCCTACCGACAACCATACACAAGGCACGATACGAGTGTCGGTAACGCCACTACATGATCAGGTGGTTGGTGCATCAATTTGGCAGCTTCACATCACTGCCTGATGCCTAGATCTATTGGTGGGTGCGCCAAGATGAAACATAAATGCCAATCATGCCAAGCGTGAATTGACGGCTGAAGAACCCAACACATGCCAAGGCATGAAACAACACTAATTGCGGTAAAGTGTAAAATGATGGTTGGGGTTTTGATCGATGCTAATCGCACCCAAGGTTAAATATTGGCTAGATTAGAAGAATTAAAAATTCGAGAGAGGCCAAATAAATCTAGCAACTGAATTAACCAAGAAAGATCTAACAACAACCTTTGAAACGTGAACGACCTTCGCTCGTGGGGCACTCTCGTGTCGATGACGTGTTATGTATCAAGGTCGTTGTTAACTAATCAAGATCGCATAAATACGAGATCAGAACAGAAACACAAGATGTAGATCTATATCTCTGTCATCTTTATTGATATTCTCTTGTGTGTACAATGTGCCCATTGTTACAAAATATTCTTTTAAATGGATGTTCATAACCCCCTTGGAAGAAACTCACATGCATCCATTGAAGGAGAAACTCCCATGCTATTACCATCTACTATTAAACCTACGTAACATCAATTCTTGTAACTCTTTGTTTAGTTTAACTTATCATATTACCTATAAATAGAGGGTTGTATATATGAAAGAATTAATAGGAAAGAAAGAAAGAATTCTCTCTCACTCCTACATTGTTCATACTTTGAGTAATTCATTAGTTATTTTATATCATGTTATCAGCATGATCGCCTCTAAAAGGCTATCATAAATTTCACGTACTAAATTCTTAAAATTCTTTGATCATTGTTTTCTGAGGTAAAGTATTATTTCAATCCCTATTCTATCTTGTTTAATTTGCACACTTTAATTCATAGTTTGCATTTCTATGTGTCGAGGTTTGTTACCGACAATAATTAAAAGGGGCTAATTTGGATCGGGAACTCGATGGTAGCACAAGACACACGATGTATACAGGTTCGGGCTCTCTCGGTGGAGATAATACCCTAGTCCTGTGCTCTGGGATTATTATTGGCTAGCTTATTTGTCGATGATGTCGTGTGTTGATGGTTCCCGCCCTCCCTTTATATAGCGAGAAGGGCGATTATAACAGGAATCCCACTCGGATCTGAGATGGAAATTGCACCTTCATATCTATCCAACTCTATATCAGTTTGGATTACAATCATCCTTTGCCCTATCGACTCGGTTTCCTTATCCGGGATTTGCTCGATTCTTCATATCTCGCTTCGGCAAGATGCCTCCGATCCTCCGTGAGTCGGCTGGCCTAGTTTACGCTGGTTGGGCCTTGAGTCTTCCTTGTGGGCCCCGGTATATATTCCCACAATTAGCCCCCAAGTGCTTAGCGATCGAGTGCCTTCTGCGATCAAGTCTTCCCGAAAGTGCTTCTAGCCGAGTGCTTGTCGCTGGCGAGGAGGTCACGAAGAACTCGACGAAATTCTTTGTATGATTATTCCGAGTGTCTCAGACCCAGTTTATCGTGCCGACTCGTTTCTTAGTAGGTTTCTGTGCACATCCGTACTTTCGGTAAGTGGTATTGACGTCTGGCGCATAACCCTGGCTTTTTTCTGAGCGCATTTCATCACGCCCATTTGGTATCCGTCATGTCGCCCTTTTTAAGGTCACACAAGCTTCATACCTTGTAGGCGTCTGTTTTTTCCTTTAAAAATCATATTTATGGTATCTGACTTCGTTCTCTGAACGTTATCAGCCTGTGACCTATCATGAGGCATACCATAAGAGGATGTTTTTCCTTGGGTGGTACCCATGGTCCCGTGTGTCACGGGCCTCTGGCTTTTGGCCCATCTTGGAGCGTACCATTTTCCAATTCACTTTGTTGGGCCGCTAGCGATTGTGCACGACGTGCGTGCCCGCCGGCCCACCCTGAAGTGCTCCCTAGGGTGGCTTCAGGGCATGGGAAGGGTAATGCGGTTTCCCGTTCGAGGCGAAAGTCGGCGCCGCTCCCTATTGATATAGAGTAAAACGAAGTGTCTTTGCACTGTTCCTTTTCGCCCCTTTGTTCTCCAATCTTCTCCCTCGCGACCGCCGCCGCTAGGGTTAATTCTTCTTGTTACCCTATTCGTTACGCGATCGCGAGGTCTCTTCATTCAAGGATGTCGTCTCCTTCTCCCACAATTGTTCACCCGTCCGCCTCGACCAAGGATTGGGCTACCTCGGTAACGACGGAAGGGCGGTTGGAGGATTTAGTAGGCGTTGGTGTTTTTCCGCCATTGGTGATGCTTTCGCCTACCGCCGCAGTGAATTCTGCCTACCCCGCTACCGAGGAGGTGGTCGTCTTCGAATCCTTCTTTATGCGTGGGTTGGGTCTTCCGGCATCCCCCTTTTTCCGCGGCATTCTTGAATTCTATGGGATCGAACTAACTCACCTCAACCCCAATTCCATTCTCCAAATCGCTGCCTTAATGTACTTCGCTAATTCTCAGCCCACTTAGGGGGCATATCCGGCGTCTTGGCCCGTTTCTGAAGTCTTTGATTATCATGGCGTCTGACACTCCTCGAAAAATGTGCGACGTTATGTTCGGCGCACCCGGAAGATGAATCGTTCCCACCTCCATGCTAAGCATCGCCTTGAGTCGGAGCGAGTCTCTCTCCGGAGACAGACGTTGCCCCTAATAAGAGTGTACTTAGCCTCGATCTTGGCGATTTGGAGCGCACTACCATTCTCCGCCGGCTCGTTCTTCTTCATTTCTTCAGGAACTTCTTCTTGTTTCTTTGAAACACTCGACTGTTAGCTTTCTTCTTTGCTTGATTTCTTCGTTTTTCGTGCTTGTGGAATTGTGACCGCCGGTTGATCTTTCGTCTTTTTTGCAGGTTGCCTTCTTCTTCTTTATGGATTCTTCCTCTTCTTCTGAGGATCTCTCTCCTCTGTCTCTCTCTCCAGAGTCCCCAGGTCCGCCGGTGGCGCCGTGGATCGAGAACCTGTTCCACAACTTTGGGGATGACGCCCCCGTGGAGCCTGAGGACGAACACGCCGAGCTCTGGGCCGAGTTTGACCTCGCGATGGCGGAGGCCATGAGCAGAGGCCGTCGCCGGGACACCGCCATTGCCGTCGGCCTACGATCGAGGTCGTTCCTAGGCTCATCAGAGCTAGGGATGCCCTCATCACGACCATCGGCCATGTGGCAGGAGTAGTTTCTCTCTTTTTTTTATCTCTTGTAAGGGAAGTAGCGCTTTTGTTGTCTGCAAGAAATGTTTGGATAGTACTCTGGTTGTATATATCTTCTATGGTCTCCGGACAATGCTGGACTTTCGTAAGACTGTTTTAGTCGCAACTTGCCATTTCCTTTTCCTTGCTTAGATCTCTTCGACTTTTCCCGAGTGGTTTTCATCCTCCCTTATGTTTAAGCACCCCGTGCGATTAGTATAGCCCCCGAGCATCGCGAGTTGGCGCTTTGGCCTTTTCCCTCGAGCATGCCTTTCATTAGGTAACTAGACTTTTTTCGTCCGGGGTTTCACAATCGAGGGTATAGAGCACTCGGATTTAGTCGTGACCGTAGGGAAAAGAAAAGGGATAGGAGCTGATATGCAAGCGGGGTTGCACATGTGCAACACTATTAGGTGTAGCCCCCGACTTACTGCTTAATTGAGTAGCAAGTCAATTGAATAAAGATTCTGACATATGACATCTCTTTAAACAAATAATCCTCCTGGCCGAGTTAGCATGCGCAACACTATTAAGTGTAGCCCCGACTTCTTTGCTAATTGAGTAACAATTGAGTAGCAAGTCTAGGAAAGATTCAACACCCACGTAACATTTTAAGAGTAAAAGCAGCGAGTGCTCTATGTTCCATGAGTTCTTGATGATGGCGCGTCTTCTCGCTTAAGCTGTAAGCTCTGGGACGCGTCACTTAAATCGGCGATGTAGGGTCCTTCCCAATTCGGAGATAACTTGTGCTCGTGCTTCGACTCTTTATTAGGACCAAATCGCCCTAGAGAACGCTTTCGGTTTGGACGTTTGGTCATGATAGCGGCCGAGAACTGGAGGTATTTGGCCGACCGACCGCGGCGACTTCCTTGCCTCCTCCAATCGATCGATGTCTTCCATTCGCTCTCCTCCGACTCGGCCTCCCTAAAATTACGGACAGGGGATCCAAGGTCAACTTCGATTGGGTAGAACCGCCGAGCCATAGACCAGAAAAAAGGTGATTGCCGGTTACCTCTTGGGGTGGTTCTCGACCCTAGAGTATCGAAGGCAATTCTTTTACCCATCGGGTGGCGACAGTTTGAGCGGTCGAAGATTCGTGCCTTTAAGCCTGCTGACACCATGCCGTTTGCTCTTTCTACGACCATTGCTCTTTGGATGAGCCACGAGGCGAAGCAAACTTTGATGCCAAGCTCGTCACACCGTCTTGAAATTCTTCTCCTCGAATTGGGTTCCATTGTCGTGATAATCTGTTTGATACGCCGAATCTTCTGACGATCTCTGAAAAAACTCTTTGGCCTTGGCATTTGTGATTGTAGCTCTGGTTTTGCTTCTATCCACTTGGTGAATTTATCAATGGCGACAAAGAGATGAGTGAAGCCGTCTTGAGCTTTCTTCAATGGGCCGACCATGTCGAGTCCCTAGGCTATGACGACCAAGTGATCGGAATTGTCTGCGGCTTACGGCGGGCACGTGTATTTGGCGAAAAGCGGCATCCTTCACGAGTTGGACGATGTCTTCGCGTCGATCCTGTGATCGGCGAAGAAGCCTTGTCGATATGCCTTGCCCACTAGAGTGCTTGACGCCGCGTGATGCCCACAGATTCTCGAGTGGATTTCTCTGAGTAGGTTTCTTCCTTATTGCTCTGATATGCATCGCCTTAGAACTCCGGAGGCACTTTTTCGGAACAATTCTTTGCCTACTATCACATAATTCTTGCTGCGCCACGAGATGCGTTCTACCTCTGTCCGGTCTTCTGGAAGTTCGTCCTTCAACAGGTAATTGAGAAAAGGAGCTGTCCAATCTGCGTTGATGACCAAGACCTCTTCTTCAATGGGTGTTTCTTCCGACTTGCCTTGTTCCTGCTTTGGGCTTATTGAAGGCTTATGGAGTTCTTCGACAAACACACCGGTGGCATCTTGTTCGAGTGGATCCTAGCCTTGCCAATTCGTCTGCTGCTTCGTTGTCACGTCGGAGCACGTGAATGAGCTCCAGCCCATCGAACTTGCCTTCTAGCTTCCGTACCTCCGGCAATAGGCGCCATGTTGTCTTGACGCCGACCACTCCTTTTGAACTTGATTAATTACGACATGGAGTCGCCGAATAGTTAGCCATGGGACAGGGATATCGCAATCTGGCCCGTGGATGAGTGCCTCGTGCTTGGCGGCATTGTTTGATCTTGGGAAGTGGATCTGGAGGGCGTATTTCGAGGCTCTCACTGTTGGAGAGATGAGGACCACGCCGGCTCTGCGGCCGTTGAGCATGAGGAGCCATCGAAATACATCATCGATACTCGGCTCTTGATGAGTCGTCGGAGTTTGTAATTACATCCATTCGGTGAAGTCGGCAAGTATCTCGAGATTTTATTGCCGTTCGCGGCTGAAAAGATTTCAAAGGCCCCGAGCTTGTTGCCCATTTGCGATCCTCTGGTGGCCTCCGATTGTGGAGTATGTCCCCAAGCGGGAAAGTGGTGACCACCGCAATTGAATGTTCTTGGAAGTAATGCTTGAGTTTGCGTGAGGCGAGCAACACGGCGTACAATAGTTTTTGTACCTGTGGGTAGCGCACCTTGGATTCTCCCAACACCTCACTGACGAAATAGATCGTCATTGGATTTTCTAGAGGTGCCCCTCTTCCTTCCGCTCTGCAACGATTGCGTGGCCGACTACATGAGTCGTCGCGGCAATGTAGAGCAAAAGGGTTCTTCGGGCATTGGAGGGACCAAAGAGGTGGGGATGATAAGAATGTCTTTCGCCAAAGCTGTTGTGCCGGTGGTCCATTGAAAGTTACCCCTTCTTTAGAAGTTTGAAAAAGGGCATTCCTCGAGATCCTAGCCGAGAGATGAATCTGCCGAGTGCCACCATGCATCCGGTGAGCTTCTGGACGTCCTTCTGACAGGTTGGAGGTTTCATTTTCAGAATTGCATTGATCTTCTCTAGGTTTGCCTCGATGCCGCGTTGTGACACAATAAACCGAGTAACTTTCTGACGGGACTCCAAAAACGCATTTTTCTGGATTCAGCTTCATTTTGTAAGCCCTTAGGCTTTCGAAGGTTTCCGCCAAGTCAGATATGAGGTCTTCCTTCGTACGGGTCTTGACAACGACGTCGTCGACATATGCCTCCACGTTGCGCCCGATCTAGGAGTGAAAACATCGCTATATTGCGCGTTGATAAGTTGCGCCAGTGTTTTTCAAACCGAATGGCATCGTGATGTAGCAGAATGCGCCAAATGGAGTGATGAACGAAGTCTTTATGCAATCTTCTTCTTTTAGCCTGATCTGGTGATATCCCGAGTAGGCATCCAGAAAACTCAGGAGTTCACAGCCCGCCGTCGAATCTACCACTTGGTCTATACGAGGCAGCCCAAAAGTATCTTTCGGACAAGCCTTGTTGAGATCGGTATAATCAACACACATGCGCCGACTTTTATTCTTTTGCGAACAAGCCTTTGGGTTCGCTTGACCCGATCAGGATGGTACACTTCTTTTATGAAACCTCTTTGCTAAAAGCTTTGTGATCTCTTCCCTAATGGCTTCTTTTACATCTTGAGCAAATCTTGAGCCATTGCTTGATGGGCTTGGCCTTCTCGTCAACATTCAAAAGGCGCTCGATCACCTCTTTGGGAACAGGGCATATCGGATGGTTTCCGCGAAGATGTCCTGTTGTCCGTAGAAAGGTGACGAGCGTCTTCCTATTTGGGGGTGAGGCTGTCCGATCGAGCTGTCAGGCGAGGTTGGACGGGTCGAGGATTACCTTCTTGGCCCCTCATCGGGTTTTAGGCTTGCCTGATGCCTTCTTGGCGGCACCTCTCCTTCGTCTTCTTGGTGTCTGGTACTGCGGATCTTCTCTTTGTCATCTGCCGCCTCTTGAGCTTGGCCATCTCGCACTTTCTCATCACGAGATGAGCATCGCTGACATCACCACGTATTGAAATGATACCCTTTGGCCCTGGCATCTTCAAGACGAGATAAGTATAATGTGGCACGACCATGAATCTGGCCAAGCCAAGTCTTCCTAAGATGGCGTGATATGCCGTCTGAAAGTCGGCCACTTCAAAGTTGAGGTACTCGGTCCGAAAGTTCTCCTTGGTTCCAAACGTGACTGGCAAGGTGATTTGCCCAAGTGGGACCGAAGAAGTTCCGGGAATTACTCCATGGAATGGTGATGAGCCCCGCTTTAACTCGGAATGGGGGATCTTCATGTCGTTAAAAGTTTTGGAGAAGAGAACATTGAGTCCACTGCCTCCGTCAACCAGCACCCTCTTGAGTTTAACATTGCGCACCACCAGATCCAACACCAGCGGGAATCTTCCGGGATAAGGGATGTGATCCGGATGATCCGAACGGTCAAAGGTAATGGGAGCCTCGGACCATCGGAGATCTTGGAGAGTGGCGGCATGGCGTTAGCGTCCTGGCCGTGAGTTTTTGCTTCCGCTTGGACTCGTAAGCCATCGAGCCTCCGTAGATGTAATTGAGCTCCCGTTCCATCTTTTGATACTCACCTTCATCATCTTCAGGGGAATCTTGCTTTTTCTTATCTTCTTCTTTTACTTCGCCTCTGGCTGGTCGCTTTCTGGATTCCTTGGCAAATCTTCTCAAAGTGAAGCAATCTTTTGCAGCATGTTTACCTTTTGGATGAAAAGGACAAATAGCCTCCATCAACATGTCGTAGTAAATCCGGTGCGTGGCGCGCGATGCCGCCTTGTTCGGTTGCCGCCACTATTTCTTGAAGCTTCCGTTTCTGTCCGTTGTCTTGATGACTCGGCGTAATCCTTTTGTCTTTTGCCGTAGGCGATCATCTTGCCGCTTCGGCGAGCATCCGAGCGATCGCAGAACGATGCGCTAACTCGAACATCTCCCTTACGGTGGGACGGCGGTTTTGAGACATCTTCTTGATCGGTCGGGTCGTTGACACCCTTACGGAATCTTTGCGATGGCTTTGCTTCCGAGATGTCCTGATCGTATTCTTCTTTGCATGAAGCCGGATGAATTCTCGGGCGTCTCATTCTTTTTCTGGCGGAGCTGGTACAGATCCCATTGTGTTCCAGGTCGCTCGTAAGTGCCCTGGAAGTTGGTGAAGAATTGCTCACAAAGATCCTCCCAGGAATCTATGGAATTTGCCGGAAGTCCTGTGAGCCATGCTTGAGCCGAAGAGGTGAGCATGACTGGAAGGTAATTAGCCATCACATTGCGATCGTCCCCGGCAGCCATGATCGCAAGAGAGTAAACTTGGAGCCAAGCTTCAGGATCTCTTTCTCCGTCAAATTTGGTGATGCTCTTCGGGTTGAATCCTTCGGGCCAGACCACTCGGCGAAGGTGAAAGCCCGGATGCCCTCAATAAGGTCGTCGTTAGCCGTGAGAACGTCGATAGGGTGATTTAACTTCGTCGGTCTTCGTTTTCCCCTCCACAATAGCGGGGATTATTACGGTGATCGTCCCGATCGTCGTGGCCAATGCCAAAACGTTCGTAGTTATCTCTGCGCCTATGGCGCTCTTCATCTTCGGTCCACGCCGTCGGCGTTTAAATCCTGCGGAGGTCGGCCGATCTTTGTCGCGGCGTCTTCCCCAAAGCTCTACTTTGTGGCGATGCGAGCCGTGTCATTGCTAGCGACTGCGAGTTAATGGCGCGATGCGACCGAGCTCCTCTGGTGTTCTTTGACCGCCGCCGCCGCCACCATAGCTGAACACAGGCTACGATCGGAGCGGCGGGGCTATCGAGACCAGCGGTGGCCCTAAAGTATCAAGAAGCGTTTTGGAGGCCACGATGTTCTGGCGAGGAGTATGAAAAACCGATTGGTTCCCCATCTTTATGCGCAAGATTTCTTCATTGCGTTGCGGGCTCATTGCGGAGGAACTTCGCACGCCTTCTTGATAATGATGGTCTTCTTCCGTCGCGTTCTTTGCATCTTTACATTCTTTGGGATTCGTTCGCGCTCCTCGATTCTTGAAAATCTTGCAAAAGCTCTGAAATCTTAGCCCCACCTTACGAATCGGAGGAGCAAGAAGATGAGTAGCATCGACCTTTAAGTCCGAGTGGTTTTTAACATCTGTGACCACTCGAATTCTCCATCACCGGTTCGACTCGAGACGAGGTTGGCCCTTTGGCTTACCGTCCGGAGACGAGATGGCCATGACCGTTCCCAATCCGAGTGGTTGTCGGCTAAGGAACCTCGAATTGCTTCAGATTGAACCGATCCGAATCCAAAAGGAAAGATGGCCAAGATCGTCGGCGATGAAATCCGGACTTCGCTTAAACGCTGGCGGCAGCGAAGGTGGCCATGCTTTTGGTGAAGATCGCCATCGAGCTTGCCAAGATTGATCCTAAGCAGCCCCTACAGCGGCGCGCTAACCGCCGAGGTTTATTCCGACAATAATTAAAGGGGCTAAGCGCTAGATCGGGAACTCGATGGTAGCACAAGACACCACGATGTATCTGAGTTCGGACTCTCTCGGTGGAGATAATACCTAGTCCTGCTCTCGGGATTATGATTGGCTAGCTTATTTGCTGATGATGTCGTGTGTTGATGGTTCCCCGCCCCTCCCTTTATATAGTAGAGAAGGGCGGTTACAACAGGGAATCCCACTCGGATACGAGATGGAAATTGCACCTTCATATCTACCCGACTCTATATCAGTTTGGATTACAATCATCCTTTGCCTAATACGACTCGGTTTCCTTATCTGGGATTTGCTCTGATTCTTTATATCTCGCTCAGCCCAGTATGCCTCCAGTCCTCCGTAGTCGGCCTGGCCTAGTTTCGCCTGGTTGGGTCTTACAGGTCTGCCTTGTGGGCCCCCGGGGTATATATTCCCCACACTATGTATTGTAGTTTACTATGTTGAATCTTGCAAAACTTGAATCATAGCTTTGGATATTACAGGCAAAAATTATTTGACTTGGGTGCTTGATGCCGAAATCCATCTAGATGCAAATAGCCTCGGTGAAACAATCAAGGAGGGAAATAAGGCATCTAACCAAGAAAAGGCTAAAGCCATGTTCTTCATTCGTCATCACCTTCATGAAGGGTTAAGAGCTGAATACCTCACGGTGAAAGATCCCTTTGTTTTTGGAACAAATTAAAGGAAAGGTATAACCATCAGAAAACTGTAATTCTCCCCAAAGCTCGTTATGATTGGTTGCACCTGAGGTTGCAAGATTATAAAACTATTTGTGAGTATAATTTAGTCATGTTTAAAATCACTTCACAATTTTTGTTGTGTGGAGAAAAGGTTACGGATGAGGAAATGTTGGAGAAAACATACTCCACATTCCATGCTTCAAATTTGCTCCTACAACAACAATACCGGGAAAAAGGGTTCAAGAAATATTTTGAACTTATTTCTTGTTTGCTTGTGGCTGAACAAAATAATGAGCTTTTAATGAAAAACCATGAAGCTCGCTCAACTGGTTCAAGTCCATTCCATGAAGTGAATGCGACATGATATAATAATAACAATAGAGGACACGACCGAGGATGTGGTCATGGATATGGATGAGGTCGTGGTAGAGGAAATTATAATGTTTCCTTCAAAAACACAAATGGTCCCTAGAAGAGGCAAGAAAAGGGAGATACGGAAAAAATAAAAACTATAAACCTGAAAATATATGCTATCGTTGTGGAGGCAAAAATCATTGGTCGCGTAACTGTTGTACGCCAAAGTACATTGTGTATCTCTATCAACAATCGCTTGAAAGGAAAGAGAAAATGATGGAGACCAATTTTGCTAATAGTAATGGAAATAATGAATATTTTGGCAAAACTCAAGAAGAAGACAGCGGCCAACATGATACAACTCATCTAGATGTCTCCGACTTTCTTATCTAAGAATAATTTTCTTAAGTAGTTCTTTGCACAAGAATAAATTTTATATGTTACATCTTTAATAATGCAAATATGTCATGTTTTTGTTTAGGAATAAATATAATATATTATGTATTGAATTATGGTCGTAATGTTTCACATGTTAATGAATTTTATGTTATAATACTCATTTATCTTATTAAAATTTTCTTTTGAAGTGAATGAAAAAAATGCTGGTAAATGGTGGAGATATATGTATTGTAGACAGTGCAACAACACATACTATTCTCAAGAATAAAATGTATTTTCATGATTTAACGATGCATAATGGAAGTATCAATACCGTATTTGGGAGTGCAAATTTGATAGAGGGCTCCGAAAGGGCCATAATATTATTACCCGGTAGGACTAAAATAAGTATGAAAGAAGCATTGCATTCCCCAAAGTCTCAAAGAAACCTATTGAGTTTTAAAAATATCCGCCAAAATGGGTATCATATTGAGACAATAAATGAAGGAAATAGGGACACCTTAACATTACAAATATATCATCGGGTAGGAAAAATGTATTAGAAAAATTACCATCATTATTATCTAGTTTGTACTATACAAAGATTGATAAAATTGAATCATATATGGTGATAGACCAGAAGTTTGCCAACCACAATGAATTTATTGTTTGGCATGACCAGTTGGGCCATCCTGGATCAACAATGATGCAAAAAATTATAAATACTTCATGTGGACATACGTTGAAGAACCAGAAGATTCTTCAGTCCAATGACTTCTCATGTGTGGCATGCTTTCAAGGAAAATTGATTGTAAGACCATCACCAGCTAAAATTGGGGCTGAATTCCTTGATTTTCTAGAGCGCATACAAGGAGATATATGCGGACCTATTCATCCAGCAAGTGGTCCATTTAGATATTTTATGGTTTTGATTGATGCATCAACTAGATGGTCACATGTCTCTCTATTATCAACTCGCAAGCTGGCGTTTGCAAGATTGTTAACCCAATTAATAAAATTACGAGCACAATTTTTAGATTATCCTATTAAATCGATACGTTTGGATAATGCTGGTAAATTTACCTCAAAAAGTTTCAATGATTATTGCATGTCAATTGGAATAAATGTTGAGCATCCTATATCACATGTTCATACACAAAATGGTCTTGTAGAATCACTTATAAAACGGCTCCAATTAATTGCGAGACCATTACTTATGAAATCAAAACTCCCAATGTCAGCTTGGGGTCATGCTATTTTGCATGCGGCATCATTAGTTCGCATCAGGCCAACAAGTTATCATACTTCTTCTCCATTACAGTTAGTATTTGGAAAAGAGCTAGATATATCCCATCTAAGAATTTTTGGTTGTGCAATATATGTTCCAATTGCTACACAAAAACACATGAAGATGGGACCACAAAGAAGGTTGGGAATATATGTTGGGTATGAATCCCCTTCTATGATAAAATATCTTGAGCCATTAACGGGAGATGTATGTACAGCTAGATTTATTGATTGCCATTTTGATGAATCAAATTTCCCAACATTAGGGGAGAGAAATGAAGTAGCTAAATAAATAAATTGTCAGGGATTAAATTATCCCAAGTTGCTCTAAAAATCTGTTGCTTGGGATAGCAAAGCAGTATGGCAGCTCTCTTGCTCGGCCAAGGGCTTGACGAATCATTTATACACAATAAATGAGCACATGAAGACAGGAATAAAGACTCCTCATGAAGGCGGTGTAATGGTCAGGATAATGAAGACTATTAAAAAGAGTAAAGGACAACATTAACCATGTATTATTAGCTCTTAGCACTTGTATAAATAGGGGCAGAGAGGTATCCCGCGAGGGGGATTGCGGATACGAGCCATCCATGTACTTGTGTTCAACATCTCAATACAAAAAAAGCCACTAAGCGACTGGACGTAGGCTGTTATCTCGACCACGAGAGGCCCGAACTAGAATAAAATCCTTGTGTTCTAATCCGCAATCTTCCACGTCTTCGATGCTACACGTTTGGCAGAAAGAGGGCATATTGATCCTTCAACTCAACAAGTAAGCTTGGCGGAAAACCCATTTTCAATCGTCGACAGAAATTGTTTGGAATAAATTATCATTATCTCATTTTGATCCTCATACAAAACAATGTGAACATGAAATTCAAAGGATAATTCATCTATAAAGTTTAGTGAATAATTTGTCTAATGCTTTTATAGATTTGAAACGAGTGACAAAGTCACATATTCCAGCTGCTAATGCTCTTAAAAAAATTGATATCCTAGAATGACAACCAGCTATTGCAAATGAGATAAATCCTACCATAAAATGTGGTAGACCATTGGGCTTGAAAGATAAAAATCCTCGAAGAAGAAAAGGAGTTAAATATCAAGATAGTCAAGTAGAGGAAATAATAGCCCAAAAAAAATCTTATGAAAAGATGAATGACATGACTAATAATACTATTTCGGAAGAAACAAATGTACCTGATTCTACACAAACTGAGATTTCACTAAACTTGTCATGTCAAGAAAACTTTTGAACCGAGATATTGACGTCAATGATGTATTTGCATATAATATAGCGCTAGAAATTATACATGGTAATGAGGATCAAGAACCTCGATCAATCGAGGAATGCAAACAAAGAAACGATTGGCTAAAATGAAAAGACACAATTCAGGCAGAATTGAATTCTCTGACAAATAGAGAAGTTTTCGGGCCTGTAGCTCATACACCCAATGGTGTAAAACCTATTGGTTACAAATGGGTCTTTGTGCAAAAAAAATGAGAAAGGAGAAGTTACGGGATACAAGGCACAATTAGTTGCTCAAGGTTTTTTCCAAAGACCCGGTATAGATTATGAAGAAACATACTCTCCCGTGTTGGATGTAATAACTTTTAGATATCTTATTAGTTTGGCAATGAAGGAATGCCTTGACTTGCATCTGATGGATGTTGTTATAGCATACTTATATAGATTACTAGATAGTGATATTTATATGAAACTCGTAGAAGGATTCAAACTGCCAGAAGCAGCTAGGTTCTCAAGAACAATATTTAATTAAACTGAGAAATTCATTATACGGATTAAAACAATATGGACGAATGTGTTATAATCGTCTCAGTAAATATTTGATAAAAGAAGGATACACAAACGAGTCCATGTGTATTCATAAAAAGATCTGGAGATGAATTTGTGATAATCGCTGTATATGTTGATGATTTAAATATGATTGGAACAACTAAAGAAATCTTAAATGAAGTTGAGTGTTTAAAGAAAGAATTTGAGATGAAGGATTTTGGAAAAACAAAATTTTGCCTTGGATTGCAAATTGATCATCTTAAGAATGGAATTATTATTCATCAAGCGATTTATATAGATAAAATTTTGAAATAATTTTATATGGATAGAGAACACCTATTAAGTACCCCAATGGTTATAAGATCGCTTGATGTAACTAAAGATCCTTTTCGACCCTCAGATAATGATGAAGAAATTCTCGGTCCTAAAGTGCCATATTTAAGTGCTATAGGTGCACTTATGTATCTTTCTACTCATACACGACCTGATATCACATTTGTAGTCAATCTATTAGTAAGATACAGTTCATGTCCTATGAGAAGACATTGGAACAACGTTAAACATATATTTTGTTACCTTCAAGGTACAAATGATATGAGTTTATATTTTTCTGATGCATGCAAGAGAGAGTTAGTTGGTTTGCAGATGTAGGGTATCTATCTAGTCCCCATAATGATTGATCACAAACTGGATATGTTTTTACTTGTGGTGGCACTGCTATATCATGGCGTTCAATGAAACAGACTAGGTGGCACTGCTATATCATGGCGTTCAATGAAATAGACTATAGTGGCAACATCATCTAACCATGCAGAGATTTTGGCAATTCATGAAGCTAGTAGAGAATGTGTTTGGTTAAAAAATATGACAAGGCATATTAAAAGATCATGTGGCTTACTTTTAAAAAAGGAAGAGCATACTATTATATATGAGGATAATGCAGCATGCATCTCTCAACTGAAGGAGGGATATATCAAAGAGGACAGAGTGAAGCATATATTACCAAAATTTTTCTTCACTCATGACCTTTAAAAGGATGGTGTTCTGAAAGTCCAACAAATTCACTCATGTGAGAATCTTGTCAATTTATTCACAAAGGCCTTTCCCACTACAAAGTTTAAGAAATTGACCAGTATGATTGGACTTTATCGATTCAATGATCTTAAGTGATTAGAGGGAGTGAATATGTTATGTACTCTTTTTTCCTTAACTATGGTTTTTTCCCACTAGGTTTTTCCTTGGTGAGGTTTTTAACGAGGCATACATATTCACAATTAATGGACATCCAAGGGGAGTGTTACAAAATATTCTTTTAAATGGATGTCCATAACCCCTTGGGAGAAACTCACATACATCCATTGAAGGAGAAACTCCCATGCTATTACCATTCTACCACGAAACCTATATAGCATCAATTCTTGTAATTCTTTATTTAGTTCAACCTCTCATATTACCTATAAATAGAGAGTTGTATGCATGAAAGAATAGAATAAGAAAGAAAGAAAGAATTCTCTCTCACTTCTACATTGTTCATACTTTGAGTAATTCATTAGTTATTTTATATCACCCATACTACATTGTTCATACTTTGAGTAATTGATTAGTTATTTTATATCCACCCATAATCACCTATATAATATATATAGGAGAGTTTTTGCGAAAAAAGATAGGACTTTTCTTGCAGGAGAAGAAAACTAGAACCTAGAGTAATCTACTGGGATCTAAGTCCTAATTAGGAACCTCATAGGAGTCTTTTTTAGTAAAGTGTCCATACATATACGCAATAGAATATTTCACAACAGAAACTATCGGTTCCATGGAAGAATAAAAACTCTCGCGATGGTCATCCGATAAGGGTCAAGAGGCTTATATCAATGTGGGGTTCACCTATCCCACTTAATACACTTATGAAATAACACCCTCGGAGCAAACCCTCGGATACTGATTCAACCCCCTCCTTAACCTGACACTTATTCACTCTACTCCATTCCCAATCGCTCTCCACATCACTGCCATTGTGAGTGACGCCACCAACCCCTTCCTGACTCCACTAGCAATCTCTCACGACTCCACCAAACCCACTCTCTCCGAACTCGCCCTCTTCCCACACTCTAAGCCACTGTTGCTGCCCTAATCCAAGCTAGGGTTTAAGTAATGCCGACTTATCTCGTGTTGCCCCCTCTACCCCCATCAAGCTGACATCCTTGAGTAGTGGCCCCCTCTAACTCAAGTCCGTAGCTTTTCACCCTCACCACACTGCCGCCTACATCAGTATTGTCTTAGTCTGTCGGTAGAATAACATCAATTGTTCTTGTTGTGTATGATTGAGATTTATGTTGTGTATTCAAATTCTTGAAAATGAACAACACCTACCATGTGGTCTTAGAAGAGTCGATTGACATTATTCCATTGTTTAGTTTTGTCTTAGGCAAAATGTGTTACATAGCGAGAACAGCTATATTTCCCCCGGAAAAATTAGTCCAGTGACACTCAATTCGTTGGTTTTTAGTGATGTATCTATAACACGCGGGTTCATCTAAGTGTATCTCAGTGAATCACGAATTTTGGTGCTAATCTCCTATTTCCACCACCTCAATGGTGCACCTAGCTTGGGTCATGGTATGGTGTGAGGTTGACGCTCTATAAACCCTACAAACAAATACATAGGACCAAAATCGCTACGCTTTCACTGGGCGGCCAATGCTTGGCCCGTGAGCATCTCAAATCACAAATATATGGTTCAAAGAGTTTTTAAAATTTTATCCCACCGAGCCAAACGACAATTGAATCCTCTGCTACAATGATAAAAAAGCAACGCACTAGAATAAACTAGTATAATGCCCATGCTAACGCTACGGCGATATATTTAATAATACAATTCAAATAAGCAAAAGGTATTATATGTTTTGGTAATCAAGTGTAGTAAGATGTGATAGCAAATAGTTCTTGACATGTAATCTTCTGCATATGCTGCATTTTTCAGATTCATGTTTGACTGACTGAGAATATACCAAAGATCACTATGACATGTATGCACCAATATGTTTCTGATGAATTCAAAAGAACATCACCCCTACATCTAAATACGTGCTGTTGGCTGACATACAGCTTTTTCCCCATCAAGCTGAACTGCAAGGATGGACGCACAAGCTCTTTCCTTTGATGGCCAGAGTCCTCATCACGAACTGGTGGCCCAAACTCTGGGAAGCTGGAACTCTAGGAAGTACCTCAACTCCTCAATTGGCAGTTTATCTCAGAAAAAGAAAGAGAAATGGTTAATAATCAATTCATACAGTTATTATTTCTAGAGACCAATTCAATCTAAAAAGAATGTAGCCCTAAGGCAGGAGCAATGAAATGGTTTACCTAAGGAAAAGAAAGAGAATACGGTTAATAATCAATTCATACAATTATTATTTCTAGATAACAATTCAATCTATAAATAATTTAGCCCAAACGCAGGAGCAACAGACTGAAGGAGTGGTCCGGATACACAAAATATGCAATTGTTGGGCCACTTGTTTTTGTTAATTCTTATTTTTCTTTAAAAAATAGTTATCTCCATAAAATATGCAATAGATATATGCTGGCTTCATATAGAAATATGATAAAAGAAACACATAGACCAATGGTGAAAAACTATACCACCACAAACAATATTACATCTCAACAGTCTACAAGATGGATGCCAATAAGATATAACTGAAAGAATCACATCGTGAGAACAAGGTCAGTATTTATTCATTACCTCATTGCCAGATCCAGAAGAGGAAACCGATGGTTGAGATGGTCCATCACTATTGAATAAAAAAAATTAAATGGTTAGCTACACACAGTGGATAGCAGGCAATTATATTCAGAATTAAATAGTTGGTTACATATTGAAGATGGAAGGCACTTGTCATATTATAACTCAATGCTGGAAGTAATGTTACAGCAGGTGGAGCTGAATCTATACAGGAACATGGTGTTTAAACATAAGTTGCATGACAACTTGACAAGATCAGAGAAGGTACCTGCACCACTTGAAAAAGGTCTTGCTAGAACTACCATTAGCAGTTTTCCTATAACAGTCATTCATTTTATTTAAAAAACATACACACTAATCATTGAAAATACCGCTGTTGCTGATAGAAGAGCTGAGACAACAGAACAAATTGTCAAAATGTTTTCATCATTTCTTTAGTGGAACTAATGAATTAGGTGCAACTAAAGTACTAAACAATCCAATGCATATTTTATCTTGAGGCGAAAGAACAAGTACATGACCAAACCCACAAGAAAATAAAGATTAAAAAAACTGTTGCATAATTACAAAGCTTAAAGAAAATTTTGAATCTGACTAAACAGAGGCTAAGGATCTCACAATGGGATTCATGTCATATACTAAACAACCTAATTCACAAGAGCATTGTACAGCTATAGCTACAGAACCAACCAGAAGGCTGAGTTGCTCACTGCTCATTTACTATTTCATGGCAGTTTGATGCTCATTAAGTACTGGCAGCTGATCATCAAGAAACTAAACAAAAAGCGCAAATAATGTCAAACCGCCAGCACAACTTGGGTTAAATTAGTGCCCTTCCTTTGCCTAAAGTAGAATGAAAAACACATTTTATTGACATTTTTGTCCATGCACAAAACAGTTGTTCTTCCACAAACCTACATACCTTGGCAACATGTAGGACAGAAAGACAATGTGGAAATTTGCTATTAATATACTGAACAAAAGGTATCACTTTAATGTTAACATTCGCTTCATGGGCCTGGTCACCAGCTAATAAATTTGACATCTGAAAATGTAGTATGATAAACTGAATTTTTTTTAATGGCCTTGATGGAACCTCAATGAGAAGAATCTAGGATAGTCCGAAAGTCCAAATCAAAGACCATAGAATAGGGATAAAATGGCGGGGTAATTCTAGGTAGTCCTAACTATGTTTAGTGAAAAAATGTGACTATATTACAAAAAGTGCCAAGGCAAACATTGTGTCTGTGCCAAATAAATCTGAACCAAAAATTACAAATTTGAAGTGTTGGAAACTTATGAGAAGTTTTTTTATAGAAACCAAGAACAATATTTTACTCCCTCTGTTCATAAACAAATGGCACTATAGACTATTATGAGAATTAAGTTGCGGTTCAAAATTACCTAGTAGCCTATTAATTGATCTTAAATATGTGTATAGATTAAGTTGTTCAAAGGAGAGGTATAAAAAGAAAGATTGTTGGACATTCTTCTTCAAAACATAGAATGGCATATATATTTGTCAACAAGACATATATGTATCTCGCCAACTTTAATCTCTTTTGCACCATCTCCATGGATAATCTTAGCATCTTAGCAAGATAGCCTTCTTCCATGCATTCCATCTCCACTGTGGCTTTATCCTAATAAGCACAAATGCGCTTGATGATTATCTAGCTGCTGCTGCTTAATTGCATAAAATAGGGAAATCGTGCCTGGGTGTACATGTGCCCTGTTTCCTAGAGAGAACACCTAGGGAAAAATATGGGCATCAAAGATACCTATTTAGATAGACAAATAAATACACCATGGGAATGTCTGATCCACGTAGGCTCACATACAATACGATGGACACTGGCATTATCTACTATCTAGTTTCAATTTACAAGATAAGGTCATCCGTTCTGTTTACCTCATTTCCATGCAGTGTCACAAGTGTTTTTAGCTCAGCTCTGCGGAAAAGAGCCGTATGACCATGACCAAGCACATAGTCCAGTAGCTGAAACAGAAAGGGTGAAAATTCAATCCATGTACATTTGAAAGCTTGTCCTATAATGATAATGCAATGAGTCTGGGAGTATACTTAGCACCTTGCTTATCGGATATGCAACAGGAAAGCAGATCCAAACAAGCACACGGACCAATGGAGCAACTGAGGCACCAATTGCCAGCCCATAGCGTGAGCAGATGGACTGTGGTAAGATCTGTTTATGCCAAAATATTAGCATATGATACAAAGCTAGACACCTGCAGGTGAGCATCATAAGTAAAATTTCTATTAATCACCTCACCAAACAGCAGAATCAATGTCACTGAGATCAAAATCGCACCCCAAGCAGTCACCAAGCTATCGAGGAATATGGGCAAAGTCTAATGTACATACAGAAGCGTGTCATCATAGCTTAATTTATACAGAGAATCTCAAACTCAAATTATCTACAGATAACTTGAAATCAAGAACAGTACCTCCATGGCTGCAGCATTGCAGATCAGAAGAGTACATAACAGAAGGTGCTGGTTTTTCACAACAGGCAATATCTTAGCTGCAAGAGGGGGGAGTAATATCAGTAGAAGCACAGAAACAAACGTTCAACGTGAAGATTGCATTGACACATGCTATTGCTTAAAACAGGCGACACTTTTTGTATCTCATTCAGCTAAAGAAATAGCCTAGAATTCATCACCCTGCAATTATTTCAGTGTTCGGTAGTCGCACAGCATACTGACAAAACTAACTACATGAAGACCACGTATTTTCTTACCATGCAGTACTTATTAAAAAGCCACTGCCTCAAACGGTTTTTTGCCTTCTACTATGCCACTACCTCTCGCTTTCAGAAAGAACAAGCCAATACAGCATGTCACTATCTCCTAGACCAGAACGCAACCCACTTCACAGGTGATGAAGCTCAATCACAGAAAGGCAAATATACAACATTACCAAGGCTTCCCGATGAATAGCGTGAATTTATTAGGCAAAAAAGAAGCCCTACAGCAGGTTCCGATCAAACCTCCTCAATAATTCCCTAGTTCTACTCACGAATCCCTCAACATTATATATTAAAAAAGAGATTCTATCCACCTATTCCTCACAACAACACGCTTCTAACATATTCATGGATCGATACGCCTACGAGCTGTTCGACGAAATGCCAAGCCAATCCGGGTAACAGAGCAACAGAATCCGACAAAATAACCATCCAATCAGGCACCAGCCAACTTCAGCATGCGAACGAATGCCCCCCCAGAGACACAAGCCGCCCAGCGGAACCCCAACCAATGCCGGAGCCTGGCACCGGCTCCGTCCGCCAGGTACGGGTGAGCACGGCGGAAGGGCGAATAAACCGGCCGCAGAGGGGGTGCGTTGGACGGATAATGGCGCACTTGCGTGCTTGCGATCCTGGTCGGTGCCGGACTTGGCGAGGACCTCGAGGTCGACGAGGCTGAGCGACATGAGGCCGAGGGTGAGCCCCGACATGAGCCCCGCGAAGAGCACCAGTGCCACGATGATCGCGATGTGCTCGAAGAAGCTCACATCGCAGCAGTGGTACTCCACCGCCATATCCCCCGCCGCCTGCCGCCTCCCCACTCCTCCTGGCGCCTCGACGCTTCCCCCGCCACGCCGACTCCTCGCGGGTGACGTCGGGGTTGCCGGGATCGCCGGGGGGCGCCGGGCTTCGGGCGACGGGCGACGGGGCGATGGGCAACGGCGCGATCTGTGCGGGGCGGGGGAGGGGAACAGTTGCGCGATTTGTCATCAGATTAGAGGATAGATAGGTGGATGAACCAAATGATTTGGATCATCAGATTTGATGAAGTCGTCTGATAAAACATCTTGTGACTTGATTTTGAGGAAGGGGTTTTTGGGTGCACATATTAGGGTGGATCTGGGAAAAGTATTATATCATGGAGGCAAAACACTGTGTGCACGTAGGAAAGATTAAACTGATGAATTATAAAGGGGTAAAGATATATTGAGTGATATTGCAGCAAATTCACTGCACTACATTAACATAGCAATGTTTTCTTTATAAAAAACAATAACACAGCAATCAATCTGGCACGTGGGGCTTTTCGATCGGACGGCTCAAATCCATCTAATCAACCCATGTGTTACCCAACCTAGCCTCCACCTCCTCTAGGGTAATTAGGGATGGCGATCAGGTGCGATGGGTTCACATAGTGCTCGTCTATACCTATACCCGTGAATCAAAATCTTCCTCACAGATATACCCGCGAAGGGTCGCGAGTGAAGAATCTTGCCTATGACCGTTGCCTACGGGTATAGCCGTTTACTCGCCACCATCAACAATCTTTCCAACTAAATGGTAGTACTAAGAGCTAATGAACTATGATACTAATATAATCCTTTTGAAGAAATTATAGGTATCAGCTATATTCTGTGGATTGAAGAATGGTTCTCAATGATTCAAAATTTCAAATATACATGAGAATAAAATTAAAATAACACATGCAGACAGATAACACACAGATGCCCATGTTCAACAATTACTGAAATGAGATATCACAAATTGGGATCATGGGGCCAACTATACGCTTGTTCTAGCTCATATATCAATAGAAGGTGGCGGATAATCGGGCGAAACGGATACGGATGAAGCTCCCCATACCCATATCCGTTTGCCCGTCAAGTAAAGTTTAGCCTTATAAATATAACCACGGGTAATAATAGAAGAGTATACTGTATACCTATCTCTATTAGGATTTTTATCCGCGGATATACAGTACTCGGGTAAAATTACCGGGTAATCACGTCCATCCAAGCCGGATTCGTGTGACGTGTCCATACCCACCGAGAGAGGGGAAAAGTATTAATTGAGCGCCCCCCCGAAAATTCACAGAAAAATACGGTCTTGATCCTCTCCTCCCAACCCCCGCAGGCGGCGAAGTAGAACAAGGAAAGGGTCCAATAGAAAATTGGGGAGCTTCGGCGGCGTTGGCGGCGACGCGGCTCGCGGTGGAGGCCACGGAAGCAGCAAGCAGGGAGGCGCCGCCGATCGATCGGTCGCGTGCCTGGCCTAACGCTCCGTTGCGGGCGGGGTCAAAAGGGGGTAGAAAAAGGCCGCGGGGGAATTTCTTCGCACCGCGGCGCACGCAAGGAATCGAGCGAGGAGGAAGGGAAAGGAGCGGATGGGACGGAAGGGTTCGGATTCCAGTTGAGCCCTGGGGACGCGCAGGAGGGGGAGCGGGATAGAGCTGGAGGCGGTGGCGCCGCTGGGTTTGATGAGGAAGGCTGGAGCAAAAGGTATACGCAACCCTAGATCTTAGAAAATCTGAGTAATCTCTGCCTGCTGCTTTGCTGGCTCCCGCCGCCGCCGCGGCGCTCTTTTAATCGGCGGGGCTGGTTCTGGTGTCGGTCGCCGCCACGGAGATCGCCGTTCGCCGGTTCTGTCGTGTGCTGGGGATGGAGGACAGGTTCTTGCCCGTCGGTCGTCAGATCTGCTTTGTCTGAGGGATTTGGACTTCTGGCCACGGAGTTGTCTCAGGTCAATCTACAGGCTTCTAGCTGTTGTTCATCGTTTCTGTGCATCTGCCGCAAAGTGACGCTCGTCGGAAATTCGTCCAGCTTCCAGATCTGCCTGTATCCGTGGGGGATTAATTGTTTCGGAAGAAGAAGAATTGGTGTTCACTCTGGGGCGCAGGCGGATGGCCGAGGGAAGAGGGCACTTGACTCGACTTGTGAAGGAGCCGTTGTTTTTATTTTGCTGCCATTGGGGTTCAGTCCTGGCAGGAGCCTTATTTTTGGTTTAGTTTCTGGTGTTCGTATGTGCAGCCAGACCAAAGTGCTTGCTTGTAACCCTCGGGTTGGAAGTTCGAAGTTTTTTCTTAATCTGCTACTGAAAGCCAGGCCAGGAATTCGAAGTTTTTCTTAGTTTGCTTACTGAAAGGGGTCAAGCTAGTGGCTGCTGATGCGTGCCCGGGGCAGTGGCATGGCTGCCGAATCATCGTTTAGTTTTTAACTATCACTTATGTGCATGCTATGTGGACTCTGACGCTATTATTCTTCAAACACTACATCCTGAGCTTTGGTGGTGTGGTGCTCAACAGCAACCTTCTGTTGTTTTTGTTTTCCAGAGGATTTTGAGGGATCTATTGGATCTGAGGGTGCGGTTGATGCGAATCTATCTCCTGTTTCCGCTGCAACAACAGGAAGACGATCTGATTCAATGGTATGCACATGATTTGCCAACACTTTGGGTTTTGCCTTTCTTCTACTCTTTGGCAAGCTAAAGGCTTGTTGTTGGGTTCAGTTTGCTAAGCATTGGTGTTGTACCTCATCTTTGATTTCTAACTTCTGCTGTACGGGATTTTATGACTAGTTTGGTTCTCTGGCAGATTCGACTGTGTACTTGTACTGGAAGGTCGTTGCCGTCGCTGCATGATCTTAGTAACACGGATATTTCGATGACCTGCAAAGGCTGTGGTGGTGAATCGACAGCAGACAGAGGTGGCCCATTGTGTAGCAGCAAGCTTAACACCATGGGCTTGGAGCTCCCAAGGCCTATAGATCCTGAGGTGAGATGGAAGACTGTAAACAGAAGGCAAAGAGCTGCCAGGAGAGCAAGGACCTCCTTCTCTGGAGAAGACAGAATGAAGGATGAAATTAGATCTTTCTATGCATGTGGCAATGCCACAGGTCAAGAGATGGCACAAGTAGATGCTCCAGTCTCAGAATCTGAGAAGGTTCTTATTTTCCTCCTCTAGAGTATGATGAAATATGGGTCAATAGTCAATACAATTCATGAATGCCAATTTTCTGAACTATTTAATTTAATGTCTGCAGCTTGGAGTATCTATTCTTGGTTGGCGCTTTAGTGACCCCATGGAAAACGTTCCAATTAAAAAGAGAAGGTTTCATATGGATTGTTCTCCATCACCTCCACCCACTCCATTGCTAGTGGATCCGTATGAAAAAATACTGAGCAGATCCTGTGGAGGCATGTCATCATATGGTGGGAAGCGTCGCAAGGTTGAAATGCTAGGAGATGAGTACAGGGAGGAAAAGAAAGGGCCTTTTGATGCTGATGATTTTTCTGGTATATCAATACTGGCTGCTGCTGCTTGTGAGAGTGAGATGGACGGTGACATATTAAATATTGAATGCTCGAAGCCAGCCCACTCTCTTGAAGAAAGGAAGCCAGAGAATGTTACAGGCAGTTCTGAGTTGAGTCTCCTACATGAAATCAAGCAGGATAAGTTAAATATTCCAGATGCTTCACATTGCAAATCGGACGGGCCTCTCGAGTCATCTGAATCTGCTCCTGATTTGAAGCTTTTGTTTGCCACTGCATTAAACAGCTCAGAAAATCTTGTTGAATTTGCATCTTCTCCTAAGGCCAATCGTGTGCTTTTTTCTGCATTGAACAGTGCAAACAAAACAGATGATTCTTTATCTGCTTCTGATGCGAAGTCTTCAGGTGTTACCATGTCAAACAACTCAAGTAATCCAGATAAATCTGTAGGCTGCTTGCAAGATACGGTAGTGCAAACCAAGTTTTTCAATGGCACTCGTGATTCTAGGTTGCACTGGGATCTTAACGTTGCAATGGAAGCATGGGACACTAATTGTGCTCATGATGATGATCATGATATGGTTGGTCCTGATCCTGTAGCTTCTGCTGTTAGCGATTGTAATGATGCTGAAAATGAGATGAACAAACCACAGGAGTGTCAGGATCTTTTTGACCCAACAGTTGCTGGTGACATACCTGATCTTTCTGGTGACAAAATTCATGTGGTTGATGCACCGGAAGATGTTAGGACCAAGGGTGAATGCGATTTTCGAGGTGATAGTTCATTTCAGCCTTTGTGCAGTCGGTCCCATCAAAATTTGCAGCTATTGGAATCCGAATCTCTAGATGGAAACGATTCATCTGCAGAAACAAAGGATTTGCCCAATCATCAGAAGAGCAGTTATGTTTCCAAAGTAGAATCGCACCTAAGATCTAATCCAGATTGCAGTTCTTTGGCTCCTATCACAGAGCATGTTGCTTTGACTGCAGATGTTGAGAAACTTGATGTTTCACATGCCTCGCCACTTGATTGTGAAGGTTTGTCTCACTCGGCTTCTGTGGATGGTCATGGTGAAGGTAATTCAATCCAAACAAGTGAACTGGGCTCCAAAGTGAAGCCTTTGGCAAGCCGATTGGTTTCCGAGGAAAGCACAAACCTTGCAACAGTAACTGTTTTCAATAAAAGTTTTACCGATCTTGACTGGTGTGATAATAAACTTGGGCAAGCTTCTCAGCAAAGCATATCTGAATTGAAGAACCAGGAACTTTTGGATGTTGATTCAGGAACTAGTAAAATCGATCAGTCAGTTAATAACAAGGTTGAACATGGCACCGATGTATTGGGTCTCACCAAAAGAGCTGCAGATGCAGACAATTATTTGGACCTCTCTGGACCTAATCCAGAGAACAACCCAGTTTCTTCCAATTGTGATGTGGTCCATGGGCATGAAAGAGATGGTGTGAGTACAACAATTAATCATAAAAATTGTGTAATCACTTGTGCCAACAGCAGCAGTGCAGAAACATATTACATTACCAGTGATGCCCCTCAGGCTCCTGGCCCCAATTCAGAATGCACCAAACCAGTAGTTACTGGCATGGACCTTATTGTAGATTCTCAATCTGCAGCACAGAGCTACCCAAATGGGCACAAAAATGAGCTGGGGAAGGTTGCATCAAATAATTTTCTAGAGCATTGCTATGAAACAGATGCATCTAATATTAGCAAAGATCTTGCTGGGACTGGAAAAATGGATATTGAGGAGGATGATTCTCAATACGAGGATGGGGAACTTAGGGAATCTGGTGATCGCTATTGGGCAGATGACGGGTATGAAGAAGTTAAATGTGTCAATTATCAGGTATCAAATTACAGGGATGAAGAAGGTGCCCCTGACATTCCTCTCCCTGTTGGCTCTATTTCAAAGAATATGGGCATTCCAGTTGCTGATTACAAGAAAACACAATCTAGGAAGGAAGAGGGTGATGTTTCACCGGTCTCATCGAATCACTCGTGGTCAACTAACTGCTTCAATGATGGATCGGGAATGATGGATGCTGGAATTGCTGGTAAAAAGGTTCGTAATGTTCATTTGAGAGTGAAAGGTGAGACTCGGATGTATGAGATGAACCCAGGCTGTATAACAACTGGATCTGTTGCAACAGTCAGCCAGTCCGAAAGGGGCAGTGATGGTTTAGGGGATGATCTATTAAGTATCAGAACAAAGTCAACAGGGTGGGATATGTTGCCTGAAGATCAGAGGCACTCTCGACATGATTCAAGGGACAGAGCTGATTCTTCTAACCGGTGTATTTTGATCACATTAGATGCAGCTGGAGGTGGTGAATCGTTACGACAAACAGGGTTATTGAATAGCGATGTGCAACCACCTGTGGATCGGTCAAGATCATTTGACAGACCCCACAGAAATGAGCTGCGCAGGTAAATTTCAGTGACTTAGTGTAGAATTTAGATGTCATCTTACAGGTAATTCAATTTCTGATGACTTCAATGTCATGATCCTAATAACTAATGCCATGACCCCTCTTTTATCCAGATTTGATGATAGTTACGGCTCAGGCTCAAAAGCTGAAAGGACCGCTGATTCTCCTAGACTACATGGGAGGGGTGGGGCATCACGGCATATTCATGTGAGCAACCGAGGGGAGCAGTGGGTGGAAAATTCAAATCATTCTCGTTCTACCCGGTGTACATCACCTGATTATTATAATTATGGCCCACCTGGTCCAAGAAATGCTGCAGAAGCTGCTGTTGCAAAGATGGAGAGCAATGGCTTTGTTGTTGCACATGATGGTACTTTGGTAAGAGCTGCTGATGCAGCAAATGCTGGCAACATGCCAAGAAGGATGAGAAACACTGGCTCATACCGCCCTTTGTCCAGACGGAGTTCCCCAATTGACAGAGATGGAGCTTGCGGGTTGTCCAGAGGTCCTGCACAGGCCAGGGAAGTATCTCCAGAACAAAGCTTTGGTGCTAGTGGTAACCGGTCTGGTCGATATGGTCCTGAGATGGATAAAGATCGTACTGCTGATGGAAATATGAGTTCAATTCATTGTTCACTGTCCAGTACACAACGGAGGTTCCCACTTCATAGAGCCTCACTTAACCTTTCACGTGCTCACAGCAGATCTCCTTCTGGATCAAGGTCTCGTTCCCCACATTCTTGGACATCACCTAGGAACAGAAGGGAAATTATAGGAAATGGAGGTGCAACTTTGCGGAGGCATAGTAGATCTCCATCTAATTACATGACTGAAGTTAGAATTGGTAGAATTACTTCACCTCATAGACAACCTGGATTTGATGATCGGATTATGCGATATAGCCCTTCATCAAGAAATCACACTTACTCGCAACATGGTTCAACATGGGTTGATGGAAGGAACTGCTCAACAGATCTTTCTGATCATAAGAAACGGTATACAAGGAGGAGCCCACCTCTGAGAATTACAGCAAGAAATGACAGGTTTGATGTAGTGAATTCCCAAGGACGGCCAAGGTCTGGAGAATTGTACCGCCCAACACATGGAAGACTTCCTTATGGCTTCGAAAGGGGAAGGGGAAATAAGCCCGATGGGAATGGTGATGATCAAAGGGATTATGCTGATAGATATGAAACTCATTCTGTCAAGCCATATGACCAGAATGGTTCTGTGAAGCAGTTCAGAAACCGTACTGGAGATAAGATTCGGACGCACATTTCTGCTCCCAGATCACCAGAACTCCGAAGAAGGGGGAGCCCTCGGAGATTCGACAGGGGCTTTGAGAGGCAGCTGGATGCAGATTTGCCTTGTGGAACTAAAGAAAATAAAAAACCCTTCAGATATGATTGAACTGGAAGGATAGTACTGCAAATCTATGCCGGAATTCAACCACTGCTATTTGACAAAGGACTATCTTGTGTTCTGCTTCTGCTACATGTGTTCAAGCCTCAGAAATGCTGAAATCGTTCACTTCTTGGAAGGAAAATGCAGATTAACTTCACAATTTTCCTGTTTTCGCTTGTAAATATTTATATTGGTAGTGGAATCACAATCACTGCTTTTAGCTTTATGGCTGTTCCTTTTTATTTCTTATATATTTCTTAACTTTTCTCCTTTGTTGCACTCTTTTTTAATGGGCATTATACCTGTATGAGGTCCATTTAAACATGATCAATCAATTAATTTTGAACCAAAGCACATGGTTATCTCTTTTGTTTCTATTTTTCATCTAGCATTTTGCTATCCAAGTGTTTGTGCTCAACATGGTTAAGTGGTTCACGTGTCCTGGTGATGGTATTAATTCATATTTGGCTCCCAGCACCCATGTCTTTGGAGTGTTCAGATGGGACCATTTGAACCTCTGTACGTGAGTATATGACGTCCTTCGGGTGAATATTCTTTTTCCCTCTAATTAATATTTTCCTTCCTTGGCACAAAACTTTACTTTGACATTCTTTTTCAGGACAAAGGTTGGAACAGCGTCCTTGCACATGCGAGGGATGCTAGGGTATTGCTCTCACTTCTGGTTTATTCCATTTTCCGAGTATATTTAGGAATGGCTTGCTTAATGTTGCAAACCTCAACTTTCTACTGCACACGAGCATACCATTTTCTAAAGGGACATAGCTCCAAGTCAATAGAAATAAAGGGAACATTAGCCTACCATTGCTGTTGGTATTACTGCTGTTTCTGTGTTCCAATGACTGTTCTAGAAACAGCTAGGTGGGAGGCAGCATGGCGCCTAGCATCCAGGGCGTCTATGCTGGCGCCTTCCAAACAGCGTTGAATGGCAAATTCCTGTAACAATGGAACATATGGATTCATAGGGATTTTTGCTAGTACTAGTGACGACACTTTATGTACCAATGAAAGATAGGAAACAAATAGATGAAGTTTTACTTTGCCTTACACTTGATAATGAGATCAAGTAGAGATAGTAGCTTCTGCCCCCTTAGGCTCATCTAGACCCAACTAGGATCTGCCTAGGCACGCCAGCTATTCAGCTGGCTGATTATGGCCAAATCATGGCAGCCAGGTGGCACCGAATGCCTGCGCAGCCACCTAGCCTCTTTTTAGAACACTTTCCAATGGTTATGTACGCAGAGCTGTTAATGGTTCCGGCTCGGTCGGGTTTGTGTGGGATAAGGTGCCGAGTGGCATGGTCCCATTTGATTAGACATGAGCACAGTATGGTTATTAAACTAGTCCAGAAATGTTGACATGAATATGGCAGCATAACTATTAAATGGTTTTACATTTTATGACACAATTGCAAGTCCACATGAAATGGGTGGCACCGTGCAAACATAAAATGGGTTTTGATGTTGATGTGTGCTGTTAGTTTAGGAAAAATGTAAATAAAATGATCTAAATATCTGAATAAAATATTGTTTGACAGGTTATAATTTGTTTGTCAGCATGCCTTGCTTTGTTAATTGTGTCAACCATATCAACCTGTTTATCAAAATATTAGAAGTGTCATGTTATGCTGATCAGACCTGTAAGAATCGTGTTGTGACCTTGTCCTATTATCATGTCATGTTTAATTTTGACAGCTCTATATGAAAGGCCATCAGGTACGTTCTTTGTCTTACCTTGTCAGAGAAGGGCAAATATTCATATATTCAGTCATTGCTAAATTTGCTGTGGTGCTGTCACATTCTCCTTATGTGTGGACTCCGTATTATTTTAACAGCAATAGTGAAAAGGAAGCAGTCATTGCATGCTGTAGCAGCTCGAAGAATGTATCACATTTTACTGTGTCATCTACACAGTTCGTAATTTCCTTGTTGGGCTTACCTAGTAGAGTACGTGATTTATTTGGCAAACATATGAGGTGCCAGGTTTGATTAATGCATGTTCTGTTATTGCGTAGAGTAAAATGACTACAAATGATCTCAAATATTAGCGTGTGAACATCGGTGTGTTGCTGATTCAGACATTTAGTATTACACATTTCCTCCAATGCTGCACTCCTGAATCATTGCATGAGATAGTTGATTTTTCTGGTGTGTTGCAGGCTTGTAGCCTGCAGATGGTGACATCCTCTGGAACTCGTGGCCTTTGTTTGACTTATTGCAAGATGGAGGCCCTTGCATTTGGTCGTGTGCAGGATGAGATGGATGGTATGTTGACGTTTACTTCAGTTGAGTATCAGTGACTCAATCCATTACTATATTATCATGGTAGCAGCATTTTGTGGTACCTAGTTGCATTCTTGGACTGAGAATGACAGCAATAATGGGGAGAAAAGAGAAGAAAATGATCGCCCTCTAATCGTCATAAGATGATGTGGGGTTATTATTTGCAGTACTCAAGACTGACTCTTTTGCATGACTTGTAGTGAAAGAAAGTCTCAGTTTTAGAGCATTAATAATCTCTAGAAGTTTTATGGTTTATTCCGTTCCCAAACAAGAAAGTAGGATAACTTGCATTTCCAAGCAAGCTATATATGTTATGCAGTTTAACCATTTTCTATATTTTCTTTATAAATTTCCCTCCTAGTTTTCTGATTTATTTGAGTGTCAGCTAATCTAATGTCCAGAAAACTCCAGGTTTTCATACATATGTTGGAATTTAATGAAAGTAGAGGTAATGACAGATCTCTTAATTTCTGAGTGCCTTTCTATATGGTAGGTTGCTCTGTTAGTTTCCAGTGGCTGGGGGAATTGAATATCTCTTTGTTTTGTTTTCCTTTTCTTTAGTTCTCTGCTTCTCCATATCCCTCCCCCAGAGATACATAAGAATCCCTGCTTTCCTATAAAAAAAAGTGAGTTTGAGTTTTGACTGTTATTTCTTGGGTTCCTCCCATTGATATAGTATTATCATGCAGTATATTGGAGCGTACAAAAATTTCAAGGGGAACACAAGGTCACGAATGCTCCCATTGCAACCCATCACAATGGGGTGAACTATCTACAGAAAAACTTATAAGCTACTATTCAAAATGCATAGTTTTTGTTGGGCGAAATTTTGCTCGACCCTGTACAAACCCTCTGTTATCACACAACCTCAATTCATTGTCCTCAAATAAGATGTTTTCTTGTTCTCTGGGATGTACTTTCGTTGCTGACGCATTAAGAGAAAATAGCTGTAATATCTGTAGCAATTAGCAAGGGCATGCCATGGTGTTGGTGTTTCAAATTCTCTTTACTTTCCTTCTTTTGTCTGTCTCTGTATTTAAGTCAAGAGATGCGATGACTGGACATTATCTTATTCACAATGTTGTTTTAAATGAACTGTATGCAAAGGGAGTTTAGATGGTCAGAAGAATTAAGGCAGCCCAAGTATGTTTTATGCTTTTAGGTCACAATAAATGTTGTCAAGCTGGTAGTGTCATTTGCTTTTTTTTGGTTGAGGCTCAGTGATTGATGCTTTTAGCAGTGTTGTAAATAGTACAGTTTGCAACTTTACATGGTGGTACAGATTAGTCAGAACAGAAAACAGCTTTTTTGACATCTTAAACAAGCCAACAGGAAATTACTTTGGTTACCTTTATCACTTTGTCTGTCTAATTTAGCTCGTGTTGCAGGTGTTCTCGGATGAAGTTTTCCATGGAACTGAACAAAATGTAATTGGAATTACATGGCCAGATAACATTATTGTGAGCCTGTGATCAGTATTTGGGAGATCCATGATGGCAAGCCTTGTAAAGATGTATCATAGCAATGCCCTATAAATAAATGACTTGTTTTTTGCTTTGGGCTTGTGAAGGCTGATAATTGGGTTCGTAGTATTTTGAAAACTTCTTGCAGATATCGGCCATAGTTTGGCTTGATGGCAAAGTTGAGGATGAAGTTGGACTGGGCGACGCTCCAATATGTGTTGAATGAGCCAGTGAACCGGTTATCAAAGATACATGTCTACAGCTCTCCTTGCTGTATCAGATTTTTCTCCCAGTTTAACAGTAGGTGTTATCATTTTTCTTGCACACTAGAATCGTTCATTTTATACATGTTTCTCTGTTTTTTTTTTCCAGAAAGGTCTACGTGTTTGTTCCGTGTTGCATTTTTTTTAGCTTATGAAAGTTGCATGACAAGGTGAACTTGTGCAGCGTGGAATCCACAAGGAATCAGATTTTTATTATATTTTTTATTCTTGATAATATTAGTCTTACATTATGATCTGGCATATCTTGGTTGTAAGATCAAAGTGACACTTTTCAAAAGTTTCGATTTGGAACCGGCCATTTTACCGGTGCTGGTAGCCTGGGAATAAAGTGACGCTGGCTCAATCTGTGGGGGACATGTCTTGCAAATTGCACTTTGCCTTTCTCTGTTTCAGAGACCTCAAATAAAGCTTGCTCAAACGCATCAACATGCCATCTTGAAGCAGACCAAGCTGAGAATCTCCTGAACAGACAAATCTACGCCTTTCGCAATTCTGTAATGCAAGAGATGTGAACTTTTGAAGCCGCTCGTTGAAAAGAAGTCTGGAATCGCTAATGGATTGCACGAATCAGGTCTCGGTGTACCCAGAGCAGAGACACTCAAATCCATTTGACGTACTATTGGACTGCATCTGATTAGAATTTTTTTTAATAATACATTTTTTATTCGGAATTTCAAAAATATTCCACCGAAAAAAAAATTTCAGAAATATACCTCTGTCGCCCGTTAGACGTGCGACAGGGGCGTAAATAGAAAAATACAGGCGGCAGTGCGGGCGATGATGTGGCCTCTGTCGCCGCACGGCGAACGTCGACGAGAACTGAATGGCGCTGTCGCACGACGAACGTGCGACAGGAGGCGAAAAGGCACCTGTCGCACGACTAACGTGCGACAGTAAGTAAATCGACCGATGGTCGTGCGGCGAAGCGCGGGTTCTGCGCATACGACCAAAGTGCGACAGGAGCGTTTATATGAGGCACTGCCCAAGACTGTGCTCATTTGTGCGCTGGGGAAGAGAGAGAGGAAGAAGGGAAGAGAGGGAAGAGAGAAGAGGAAGTGGAAAGGAAGAAGGGAGATTCTCGTCCTTTGTTTGGAGGTAAATTTTTTATTTACTTTTCTTAGCGAAGAAATTATGGTATGTAAGAAATAGTTAGATCTAGAGCATTGTAGTAGTAAATAGTGGTAGATTAGAATTAGTTTTAAGTGTAGGTTACGGATAAATGTAGGTAAATTGATAGGTCACAACTAGTTCTAGTTTAGGAAATTTAGATATTTTTACGGATAGGAGTATATCGGTATATATTGATGGAAATATAGTTACGAATGAGTATTTTTTAATATATAAGTACATCGATACGAATGTATATATTGATAGCAATGAATTTTTACGGATATGAGTATATCGGTATATATTGATGGAAATGTAATTTTTTTACGATATAACTACATCGATATGAATTATTAGGAATGTAAATGTTTTTACGGTTAGATATATATTTTCGTATCATGTAGGATTAGTTATGTTACGTCATAGTATTTTGTACGGAAGATAATTAATTAGTGGGTGAATGAATGGATTAGCAGATATGGCGTAATCGAGTTCCATTTAGGATTTATTATGGAGATGGGGTTGTAATGCATGGTTTGGATGGTGCAGATCTAAGTAACTGCGGTATGTGACGAAGTTTGAGTAGGGTCATGAGCTCACATTTGGTTCCGTGTTGAAATGGTTGTATTATACTTTTCGGATGGAAGAAGACAAGTGTGAGTTGAAGGTATTTTGCCTATGTAGTGTCTTAAACGACACTATTTTTGGGAGTTAGTTGAGCTAAAGGAACCGCATCGTGGAGATCATATGTGAGGCGGGGCAGAGCAACGGGATGGAATCAAGTGCTTTTAGTGCGAGCATATGAGAGGATGTTGCCCCAAGCAAAAATTGGACGGCGGTGAGTGTAGTCACCTCAAAATGAGCTCGGCCGGTGACACTGAAATTGGGGATCTAGTCATGAGCAACATGTTGACAAAGTGGTGAAACGAGTTCGATTTCCGGAGGATGATGAAAATGTGGGCCAAGAAGCGCGGGGTGGTAGGCGAAGGTGAGCAAATTGAGGAAATAACAAGCTAGGATGGAAGAGGAAGACCGTGAGTACAAAGAGAAGCGAAGAGGACGGCGACGATGAGTCGGATGAGGAAGATGGAGGAGGTAGAGCCGCTTGTGCCCGGTAGAGTGGAGCACGCAGCAATTTGAAAATATGGTTGTCAATGAAATGAGGAGATGCCTTGGCGACAAAGTGATAATGAGGTTGGGCATAACGGTATGTACCGACAAAAGAAGTCATGCGCAGGATGCCGTGAAAGATTGGGCTCTATCATTAAGAAGGACTTTCGGGGTTAAGAAATCCACCCCAAACCTTTCTGACGTGGTGTGTGAGATCCATGGGTGTCCGTGGAGAGTGCAGCGTACAAGCCCAAATGGGGCACCCATTGGATATGTTCCAAGGTTGAGCGACATACATGTATGGTGAGAAGCGATGATGGCTCACAGAACCTATCATCGGGTATGTCGCGAACATCATGTACGAGAGATAGTGGAGAACACGAGTTTTGAGCCCCATGCTATTATCCGAGCGATCGAGAACAGATATCGAGACACAATTAGCTACGGGAAGGCGTGGAGAGCGAAGCGAAGGCACTAGAAACGAGGTTTGGGAAGTTTGAAGACTCGTACCACAACCTCCCCGCCGCTTCGGTTGTATTCGGGAAGAAATGCAGGACCTACTATGATTATCAAGATTGTCCGTCGGACAAGTGGCCAACTAAAATGCATCGAGGAGAGTGTTCTTCGCATTCGGCGCTTGCATTAAGGCATTTCATCACTTGTCATCCGTTGTTGTGCGTGGGCGGCACATTCTTGACCGGAAATCAGAGGGCAAATCGGACCGTGGGTGTCGATGGGAACAACCAGATTCTACTGTTGCCTTTGCCTTCAGAGAAAGCGAGAACTACGAGAGTTGGTCGTGGTTCCTCTGAAACCTAAAGATCGGGTGGTCAAAACTCGCCCAGATTTGTGCGTCTTTGCATGACAGCATCTTTGGGTTGCTTAGTGCTATCAACCACCGCAAAGCAGGGAAGATGAGCCATTCGATGGCACGACTTGCAAAGTCGATGGTGCATGAGGCATTTGGGTGCAAACTTCTATAAGCAATTCAAGAACAAGCAAGCGATGAACATGTTCAAAAGACTATGTAACTCCAACCAGAGAGGAAGTTCGAACTCGTGGAAAAATCTTGATGACGACAAGGAAACACAAGGAGCAGAGCGAACAACGAGAGCGCGATGGAACACAAGAGCAAAGTGAGCCTCTTTCCCCGCCAACAGAGGACGAGGCGACTAGGTAAATCGTCGGAGGCAAAGGCCAATCAAATGTTTCTCGATTTGGATCAAGCACGAATCGAAGAGAAGTGGTCATCTGTTATATGACACACATGGTGCCGATCACGGTGTGATGACCACTAACTGCGAAGTTTACAACTGGGTAATCACGAGGATGAGGTGTCTTCCATTGGTAGGAATTGTCGAGGAGTCTTGAGGGTACAACCAAGTACTTTGTGGACAGCATGCAAATTCTTGAGATAGTAATGAGAGATGAGAAGTTCTTGTACTCTTCGATGATCACTACATACATGCATGAGAAGGCTCGTAAGGCGGCCAAACATAGAGCTATCAAAGTTGGTGCACGACTGCTGCGCCGAGGTGATCTGCGCAGGATAAAGGAAGGCGTGGAACCAACCGGAGGGTTGTCACTCAGAGTGCATCTTCTGGGATGAGTGCAAATGCTCGTGCAACAAGCCATACCTTTTGCATAGGCCATGTTCTCATGTTATAGCCGCATGTGCTTTATTTGGAATGCAACTTTGGTACATACCTATCTGAATATTACATGAAGGAAAGGGTGATGGCAACTTGGGGCGAGGAGATTTATGGTTATGGTGTTGTAGGTTCTTTCATCACAACTCCTAGTGTTGATGAAAGGTTACGGGTCCCCGATTTTGATGCGAGAAGAGGAAGGTATCGTCAAGAACAAGGCGTATAAGAAATAACATGGATGAGTCGGAAGGCGGCAAACGCGTGAAGAAATGCTCATTGTGCAACAAACGAGGACATACGTTCAAGAATTGCGGAGCACAAAACGAAGAAGACGAAGGAGGAGATGGTCACCCGACGATGGGGGAAGGATCGTCCTCTGCGAGGACTGCTGCAGGACCTCATCGCACCAGATGACAAGCAGTTTGCATTATCATATGTCGTATATGAAATTTAAATTTAATCGATGTAACGTGTCTTGTATGAACTATACTCTGTACCTAGCTGTTGCGAGTGTTGTGGCTTCATAAATTGTTGTAATGAACTTCTCCGTTTTTTATGTGTGTATCTGTTTCAATATATTGTTGTCATGCTTGCGTACTTTTACGGACTCTTCTGTTTACATATGTGTTTCTGCTCTCACTTTCATTTTTGTAAATTGCAGGTATGGCTCACCGGCGAGGAGATGACGAGTGGCCGTCTGAGTTCTTGGACCCAAGACATCGACCATGGTCACCGTGTCAAGATAGCCACCGCTTGTCCCAGAGGACGGAGGGACCACTGTACCGGGCGTCCTTCGACCTAGACCATTGCGCACTCTGGGCCTTCGATCGCGTTGGATCCCTAGGTAACATACCAAGATTTAAATTTGTAAACATGTTTGTTCTAGCACCATGACTACCGCATGAGACGATATCAATTACATGTTTATGTTTCTTAGGCTTCGAGCATCGGGCTGCTGCCCTCGCTTGGGATGGTGGAACTCTGGGACACCGGTTCCCCATCTGACCGTCGCCGATCACCGCTCTGGTGGATCGGTGGAGGCCGGAGACGACACCTTCCATCTCCTGTCGGGAGATGGCGATCACTACAGGCGTCTCCTACCTCCTCGGCCTCCCGATCGCCGGTCTGGTGTGGTGCCCAGGGCGTCTCCCCTAGTGGTCGCCGCGATTCTTTGCCTGAGTTCGCGGTGTACTACCACCGCCGTGTACAGACCTTCGACCACACGCACGCGGACCGACCTTGAGGTGGCTAGGGCAGCCAGTGCGTAAGTAGCATTTGAACTAAATTGTGTACGCATCGCTTGAAATAACAAGTGAGCTTTATGTTCTGGCGTGGAGCAGATCGTCGAGCCACGGACGATGAGAGGCTCGCCCGCCACCGGAGGCATACCTCTGTGGCTCTTGGTGGACCATGTTCACGACGTCCCATGGGGATAGCGTGTCCACGCTTTTGGTGCGATTCGCGAGAGATCGCGGACGCACCCCTTGACGCCGTGCCACGGTACTCGTGGGGCTACCGGTGTCTTTATCGCCACCTACCGTGCACTCTGCGTGGGGTGTACACGGTTCGCCGAGGGCTCGGTCTTGGAGGATGTCCAATCTTTGCTATAGTTGTGGGCATACGAGAGGTTCAGATCGGCCGGCCCAGATCGACTGCGCACTGTGGTGGGCACGCAGCGGCGGTGACGTCGACGGTCGACCATGGGCACCATCGGTGCCTGTGACGAATACGATATTGCAATCACGTGTTTGATATTTTTTTAACTTTTCGAGTACTAACGGTTCGTTCTATCGTGACTCTGACCTAGTGGGCGCTTTTGTTGTCGGGTAGCCTATCCGCGATTCGTCGCTGCGTTCGATCACCTCACCGCGGCCGCGTTATTTGGACGCCCGTCGCGAACGCAGAGGTGCAGCGTCGTGTGACGGTGGCTTTGTCCACCCTTTGCACACGAGACACACGATCTTGGTTCACCCGTCGGTACCTCGTGTTCGGCGTCCACGTCGAGGGCTACGCCTGTCCATCGTGTGATGAGGCGGTTTTGTCGACGACAGTGTTCGGTGCGGAGACGACCGTGCGAGCCCCACCGCGGTCCACTCGTAAGTTCCTGTATTGATGTTTTTATAATTGTTCTTGCGTAATGCTATCTAATAACGCTATACTTTTTGTCACCCACAGCACGATGGGAAGGGCGACTGCGACCACCCCCGGCACGCACGTATCTTTGCCTTTGGCCGAGGAGTGGGGAGGAGCCCTCGAGGGCGTCTCGTCGAGGATCGCCGTCTGACGTAGGGGCGTCTGCAGCGTCGCTGCGTGGTACACTCCCCGGACTCGTGTGCGTTTGGTACGTGTCGACCCCGATCCTCCTAGACACGTTCCCGTGGTGGCAAACACGTACCCCCTCCATATGAACTCGGTTCGGCACGCTTTGGTACGTTGCATCATACCTTCGATATAATTAATTTTCCTAACTAATTCGTAATTTATTTTGCTAACTAATTCGTAATTTATTTTGCAGACTGACGTGATGCACCATCACCACAGGGAGCTTCGCAGCTTGTACAGTCGGCTGACCACCGGAGAGCCCGTGACGAGGGAGGACGTCACCCTTTGCGTCGGGAGGTTTCTGGACAGCTCGACACGCGCCCTCGAGCTGTCGGGGTGCGGCCTCCCTACCGTCCCGCAGGGCGTGCCGCTTAGCGGGGACAGTGCGCCAGTCACACTTCACGGTCCCGCCCGCAGTCGCGAGAGGCACGTCAGAGCCGGTCAGGCTTTCGGTGAGTACTGAAATGCACTGTTCAAGTGTTACAATCGCGTATTACAATGCTCAAAACAATTCTTTATGTGGTACAGGCCCGCAGGCACACTTTTTCGCGCACGCATCTGGACACGCTCCTGACGACTACGACGACCAGGGCGATGCCCCAGACCCGGAGGACTACCGTGATTACCTCTCCACGGGACGTCTTTGGGGTGGGGCATCATCATCTGGCCGTCGGAGCGCCACCACCGACGCAGCCTTAGTCAAGAAGACGGAGCTCCAAAGACCGACGCAGCTACTCAAAGAAGACGGAGCTCCAAAGACCGACGCAGCTACTCGGCCAGCACGCGACGCCTCGGCTAGGCCACAGAGGGCCCCACCGCGCCCACGTTAGCTTGACATACTCGCGACTGAGTTCAGAGGAGGAGGCCTCCTCGAGCGTGAGGAGGGTGCGGCCGATCGGGGACTCGTTGATAGTCTGTTGTCCTATTTTTGTTCTTACTTTGTACTATTCTACATTATTTGCGGTGTTGATCTCGCTTTGTTACTTTGTTCGTACTTTAGCACGACAACACACGCAATAGCCTTTTCGGTATGATGTGACTACTCATTGCTAGCGCCTTTTACCGACTGACACGACGACACACGCAGCGGCTTTCTCGGTAGCGATGTGACTACTCATCGCTATCGGCTTTACCGGTGAGACGACAACACACGCAATAATTTTTTCGGTAGCGATGTGACTACTCGCTTCTAGCGGCTTCACCAAACCTTACACGACACGCATACGCGGCTTTCTCAGCGATGTGAGTACTCACTACTATCGACTTTAGCGGTCGAGGCGACAACACACGCTAGCGACTTTACGGTGACCCTCACCACCACTATAAAACAGGGCGAGGGTGGACATCCAACACCGCCAAACCAAAGAATAAACGTCGGTGAATCTATACAAATTAGGGCACAATGTCGTTCTCACCGTTGCCTCTTCAAAGAAGCAGAGGTCATCCACCGCCAATATCCGGATGAGAGTTGCGTCGACGCTTGATTCTGCGGAGTTGCCCGACCCAAATCGATTGCAACCACGGCCAAGATGATGCAATCTACCCATGGAGAGATGGCCGCCGCACCACTCTTGTTGTGGTCGCACCTCACGAGGTAAACCCTCGGCATCCACACAATACAGGTAACACTACCATATCATGCATCGTTCTTTCTTTTCTCAAAGACGAGGCGGTGTTGCTTCTTCCAATGGATCGACGGGCCGGAACGATGTGACTACGAATTTCTCAACAACTGCCACGACAACTACCCCGCTTCGCCCGAGAACTTCACCCGGTGGGAGAGGCCGCCAGGATATGTCCCTTTTCTAGATCGACCAGAGCTTAGGGCCGGTGTGCAAGGGGCCAACCGATCGGTGAGTTTCATGCGACATACTCATGTTGAACTCACAAAGTAGTAGTTCTAAACAAGTTCATCGCACACAGGAGTTCAAAATGACACTTGCGAACATTAACAAGTCAAAGGAGGAACCTCCTCGGGGCCACCAAAGCCCCGACGTTTGCGTACATGGCACGGAGGCGATGGTTGATACCGCCATCGTGATCTAGCGGACCGGAGATTCTACCGGTGCCCCTTGGCCGAGGATGAACGGTGCTGGTACTTCAACTGGGTGGACCCGGAGACGTACCACCCACATCTCATGCTTCCTGTATGGGATAACTGGGGGGAGCAACCCTCTCCGTGGTGCCACTACCGCCCAGAAAAGCCAAATCCCGAGTACGCCTACGGTGTTATTCAACGACTAAGACGGGCATACTGTATTGACTGCAGGGCACGCTTCCGGTTGTTCAAGGATAAGCCCAACACAAAACTCCTGCACCATATAGTGGAGTGCGAGCCGAAACAGAGCAGGCATCTCCGCATGTCTCCGCCAACGGCCAACACAGCAGAAATGCAGGAGGGTTCCTCTTCTCGAAGAAGAAGGGACAAGGGGAAGCAGCCGGCCGAGGTCCGCAACACGCAACAAATCCTTGACTCGTTGCGCAGACCATCCGGAAACCCAGGTGGTATTAACATAGGGGACGCCGGGAATCGGGATGACATGCCCATATGGGAGGGCAGAAATCCACATAAACAACAACCAAAATTTAAGTCTTATACACCCGAGACGTACGGCATAGGCCACCCAATGGGCGATTTGGGAGCACCGCTTGAACCCTATGGAGTTCTTTCATAGTAGGGATTGGCGGTGTCCGATGACACGTCGCAAAATTAGAACGGTCGTAATATGCGACGAAAATGTCTTACATCATTCTGGCTGTACCCAGATAGGCGGAACGATCATTTGTTCCACCATGACGAACAGTGCTTTCGTTAGTTAGTTCGTCATTGTTGTAATGCTCTTGTAATATCATCTAATCTATTGCTTATTTTATCATCTGAACTTTCGGTGTATGTGCCCTTATATATGTATTGTTTGAATTTTAAAAAATTCCTCATATCTTCAAATCATTTGAAATTTGTATGCTAATATCACTGATATATCAGGAACCTCCATAAAAAGTTCCAAAATTTTTCGACGTCGTCAAAGTTTCCATGGTTTCGTGGCCGCAAGTGCTTTTTCCGATTTTCGCAACAAAATGCCGAGGCAACGTCTGGCTATCTCGCCCATACGTAAGTGGTAGCCCGCATTGCGTAGGCCGCCCTTGATTTTTTCTGTATTTTTTGGACCATGTCCGGCGTGTCCATGAGACTCGAAAACCCTAAGTGGCCACGATTTCCGTCGTTTCGTGCCCGCGAGTGCCTTTTCCGATTTTGGTAACAAAATGCCGGGGCAACGTCCGACCATCTCGCCGGCACTGAAGTGGTATGCCACGTTATGAGGTCGCCGTGCTTTTTCCGTCATTTTTCGCCCATATTCGGCGGACCTTACGAGGTTACTGAAAACCCTAAGTGAAATGCGATCACTAACGAAATAAAATAATTTTTTCGATTCGGTTCAATACATCAATTATGTACAACCAATTTACAACAAAATTGTCAACAAAAATATTAAATACAAAATTTCAGTATTCTTGTTGCCCTTTAGTCGTGCGACAGGCTCCTTTCGCACGTTAGTAGTGCGACAGGGGCCTTTTCGGCTCCTTTTTACGTTAAATCGTCGGCGACAGGAGGCCAGTCAGCCGCCGCACTGTCGCCCGAGTATTTTTCTATTTAGACCCCTGTCGCACGCCCAACGGGCGACAGAGGTATATTTCTGAATTTTTTTTTTTGCTCGAATATTTTTGAAATTTCGAATAAAAAATGTATTATTAAAAAAAAATTCCATCTGATTACCTACATGTTTACAGAATATTAGCCAGCTCTTCTCAAGTTAGAAGCAGACTGGCAAATGCGTTTTATTGCCGAGAAATTAGCACCCTTGTTTGCTTCCAGATTTGGTCAATTGATTTCTGGCTGACAGCGCGTAGAAACGAGCATGATATAATAATTCTTCCCCCTGGTTGTAAACTCCGGCCTTAGGAGAGTTCTTAAGTACATTCGTGTTCAATTGAATTGCCGCCGCCCGCCCCCCCCCTTCTCTCTCTGAGATGCGTGTCCTTGAATTTGCTATGCTCTATCATTTCCTCTGTAATTAAACAAAGGATATCTGCCGCAGCCGTGCTATAAATATCATTTTCGAAGATCCAGGCTCTTGATAATATCTAATTTCTTGTCTTTGTTTTTTCTAATGCATCAGAACACGGACATTGTTTGAGAGCGACTCACTGTTTGTTCAGATATATACACACACATACGTACACATATACGTATGTACATGTATACGCATACATATCTACATGTATACATATATATCCTCTTTTTTTTTAACTCCAGGAGTAGTTACTCCCTAAGCCGTATCTCGTAATGTAGAGAGTATCTCGTACAATGGAGAGTATGTATATGTAGTATACGAGTATATAACGTCATCTGGGTAATATGTACAGTTTTCAGAAGTGATATCACTACTACTAATTAGGAGTTAGTAGCCAGTGGCGTATCCAGAAACTTAGAAAGGAGGGGGCTAAAATTGAGATCTCTAAACTAATATATATATATATAATATTAATATATATAGTATTTTTTCAGAACATAGAACATGATAGAATGATATATGTAATATAAAAATATCAACACTTATCTAACAGTCGCATATAATATAAATACGTAACATTACAAAGAAAAAAAATGTACCGATCATTGCTTCTTAAGAGTTGATAGTTGATATTTACGGGTTTTTATGTTTTGAAAACGTTACAAAATATCTTCCATGTCTATCTTGGAAAATATATCTCGTTCGATGTAGTATACCATGAGATCATTTAACCAGTCATCACTTATCTTATTATGCAAATCTGTCTTGATAATCTTCATTGCCGAGAAAGCCCTTTCGACTGTAGCTGTACCCACAGGTAAAACTAATACTAATTTAATAAGCCTATAGACTAATGGATAAACAACATGCTTTTTTGCTTCAACCATCATCACCGCGAGACTAGCAAATTCATCACAACTTGAAAATTCTTCTCTTCTCAAGTCATCAATGAATAAGTCAAGTTGTACTTTCAAAACCACACGATCATATGATGAGAAATCATCCGAATAAAACTCTGAAAGTCAAAAAAGTCTACCATGTTCAAAATTTGCAAATAAACCTCTTGGGTCTAGACAAGTAATGCATCTCAAAAACTCTATCGAAAATTCACTGAACCAATTGTTTAACTCGGTAGCTTCTCTAAATTTGTAGACGAATTTTCCTTAAATTTATCTAACTTAGAGGGAGGGGAGGGGGGGCACGGGTGGGGCTCTAGCCCACCTTAGCCCCCCTAGTGCATACGCCACTGTTAGTAGCAATTGTCTATTCTCTACGCGTCGTTTGAGCAGCTACGTTTGCCAGGCCCAAGAACTATTCATGCAAGCAAAGCCCTGAAAATACCGAGCCCACGCCAAACCCGTGACGCTACCGAACCCAATAACCATTCGCGCCAAACCCACGACGCTGTCGCCCTCCCGACCTCCCCTCCCTCTCCGCCGTCTCACCTGGCCAAGCCTGTGACGCCCTTGTCATCCCGACCTCCCCTCCTCCCTCTCTGTCGTCTCACTCCGCGAGCCCCCCCCCCCCCACGCTGAGCCAGCCTCGCACACTAGTGCGCGACCTCAAGCTCTCCTCCAGTCCAATCCCATCCACAAGAAGGTCCCTGTCAGTGGCGGAGCCAGAAATTTCTAAAGGAGGGGGCCTAAGAATATTGAACCTCTACTAATGATTGATATTCAAAGTTTGATATATAGTACGTACAATATGTAACACTTGTAACTTATAAGGATTTAAGGAACGTACCACTTATTATTTCACAAGAGGCGATAGTTAATATTTGCGAGTCCTGATGTTCTGAAAATGCTGTAAAATATCTCTTCATCTAAAAATCAAAATTATAGATATTAAATTGATGTAACTTGATGCCCTGATCATTGATAATTAATAGAATACCTAATACCTATTATAGATTATTACAACAGAAAACATATAATAATTAATAATACCTTGTCAGCGGTGGCGACGCAGACGAGCAGGCACAAGCGCAGCGGTTGTAGGGTCGAGGATGCGCCTAGAGGGGGGGTGAATAGGCGTTTTACGAAATTAATCGCTCACTAAAATCGATCGCTCTAATACATCCCTAAGTCAAAACCTAATCAAAGATATATGCGGAAGCGATAAATAGGTTTTGACAATTAAAGCCTAAATCAACTAGGCTCACTAGTGCACTAACTAAATTATGTCTCTACACAAGAATTGCTAAATTGATCAACTAAATAATACTAGCAATTCTAATTCAAGCAATTGATAAATATTCAATAATGTAAAGTGCTTGAATATAAATAAGACAAGAGACAACCGATATTTTTCCGTGGTGTTAGGAGACTTGCGGTCTCCCTAGTCCACGTTGAGGCAAGCCCACACTTGGACCGGCTCCGCTCGAGCACCGCCTCTTTCCACTAGTCGTGGTTTTTCACGCTTGCGCGTAGGCTCAACCCAAACCTTCACAAACTTGCCGGGGCTTCTCACACCTCGAGAGCACCCGCGCACGACGCCTACGCCGTCTAGGAGTCGGCAACCTCCAAGAGCAACAAGCCGCTCCTCCGCTTGAACTTCACCGAGCACAACGAATGCGTTCCCGGTGATCACCAAGTGCAACACATGCACAAGGACCCACTCAAGTGCAACACATGCACAAGAGGCTCTCAAATCACTTTCTAATTGCAACACATGCAATTAGTCTCACTCTTAAGCTCAAGAGGCAAATGGAGAAGAGCAACACATGCACACAACTCCCACACACAGCAACCCCTCTGCCCCAACACCCCCAAGGCCTCCTTTTATAGCCACCATGCCAAAACTAGCCGTTGGGGGGCAGATTGGGCGAAAAACAGCAAACCCGGTACTACCGCCCTCATAGGGCAGTGAGTACAACCGAGCCTCAACGAGCGGCTTAACGGCTACAATCCCGGTACTACCGCCCTCTGAGGCGCGGTAGTACCGCACTTGCGGTACTACCGCTCCCACCGAGCGGTAGTGCCGGCCTTGCCAGCCAGAAAATCACGCGCACTGGAATAAAGCTACCGGCGACTTAGGCCAGTAGAGTACCGCCCTTATGCAGTACTACCGCCCATACCTAACATGAGTCTTAGGCCTCGGAGAAAATCCAGATTTAACTCGAAAAACATTTCTCCGAAAACCGAAACCCATTCTTTGAGCCTCTAGATGATCAACACATGATCAAACACACGTGCAAAACACATTTGCACCAACTTAGCTCATGCTCAAAGAATTTCAACCAAATTGCAAAACGCATTTCGCAATCAACTCAAAGACTATTTGCAAAAGCGTATTAAGCAAATCAAACTCGAGTTTATGAGATTAATCCCCTAGCCATGTGAAGGTCAACACGAGACCCAGTCAACTTGCCAACACCGTTGCAAGCCCTATTCACATGCTCTCGAATTCGGACTCATAAACCTCGGTTTATTCGCTGTGAACTTGCAAACAACACAATAAACACATTTCATGCTTGAGCCCTACTCTTTGCAACACATGCAAAAGTCTAGCTCCAAGCAACATCAAATCAAGATGCATGAACTCTTCTAATTGCAACACATGCAATTCTCTAGTTCAATGCAACACCAAAACCAAACTTCACACCAAAACCAAATCACACGTATGAGCTCTTTACTCGCAACACATGCAAGCCTCTAGCTCCATACAAACACACAAACATCAAATCATGCTTGAGCTCTCTCCTTTTGCAACACATGCAAAACTTAGCTCCAAGCAACACCAAGGTTTTATAAAAATGTTTTGAAACGGAAAACAAAACATGAAGCTTCAACTAATGCAACACATGCAAAAGTGAACCTCACGCAAAAGCCAACGCATTAGCTTATCCTATTTGCAACACATGCAAATCAAAGCATTATGCGAAAACCAAATGCAACCAAGCATAAGTTTAACCCATTCGCAACACATGCCAAATGGTTAACCCTCATGCAAAAACCAAATCCAAATGATTTGAGCTTGAGTGAACGCGGAATGAGATCACCAACACATGATGAAGCTCAAACAAAGGGAACGACCCCTCTTAATAGCACGACGATAAAACCTTAGACTCAAAGACTACAAAGTCCTTAGCCTATCTAATTATACCTTCGCCGCCGCGCGCAAGCAATCCCCTTTGGGGTCTTTATGATCATCACTTTGATACTCCCCTGGGATCATCGCTCGACTCCTCTTTATCTTCGGGATCCATTCTTGACGCCCATCAACTCATGATGCCGTCCTTGTCCCGTTCTCATCATCTCATCCATCTTTGGACCTAACTCAATCACAACTCATACAAATAGTTAGTCCAAGATGCATGGTTATCTCAATTATCTCTTGCACTCCATTAACACATAATGGATGCCTTTAGATCAATTGAGCACAACCTAAATCAATTGAAATGATTGTAAATGTGTCTTAAGTATAATAATGCAACACATGCTTAATTATACTTAAGAACTATTTATTTATCCTTAATTAATCACAAAACACCATCAACACATGATGAAGTGTTCTTTAAAGATTAACAAGACAAATGAATTCAATTTAAATTATCATTTAAATTGATATGAGTATATATTAACTACACAAGTTTTCATATACTCATGTTGATGAAAGGTAATGATCTATTATGTATAATCTATATGGAGATGATCATTACTCTAAGTCATCAACTATAGAATAAACCCCACATGTATATGTGCATAAATATAATTGACTTGAACATAATATGCACATATTCAATTTGATTGTATTGGATCATATCCTATATTTCCACGAGTATACTTATAACTAGGCAATTCAAATATATACTCAAGGATTTAGTTTCTTTGTCTTGATCCTTATGTGTGTCAATAAAGAATCGATCAATACAAAGAGACTTTCAGTTAAACTACAAACTCCCCCTAAGTATGTGCATCCATGTGATATATGGATTGGGAACATGATGCACGTTTTGTGGTTAATATAACGGGGACATTCATATTTTAACTTGACTCCAAAGTATGCAACTAATATTAAGATGAATATGCAAACATACCTTGGGTTTTTCATTTTTCAATGCGATGAGACTAATCAAAGATATTCTAGATAAACAAGTTAGTCTCAATATAAGATTTGTCATTAATAACAAAATCACAGTAATGGATAATCACAATATTAGATTTGTCATTAACACCAAAACCATAACTAATGAAGGTTGAACTTACAGCGGTGTCTCTGACCGTCACCGCCTGATGCTTATTGTTAGCACTTAGCACACAGTACTTCACTGCCCTGAGGATTAGACGAATAATATTGTATCAAAGACCAAAAATGTCCAGAAAATTGGACATCCTAGCAATTCTGTAAACCAATCACAAATTCACAATCACATGATTTGAACAACTCATCGCCGGTAACTAAACTAATAATTAAACAATCAATAATTAGCAAAAGGCACGAATTGTTCATGGATATATCACATATACATATGCCTGCGATGAACATGGAGAAAACTAGATAACATCTCAAGGGAGTAGAGACAAAGGTTCAGCGCACCGCACACGTTGTCGTAATTTGTAAACTGGCTTCATCGATCTCCACTGTTTTTGCTGGAATAATCTAGTCGCCGTTGTCCTGAGAGAATCGGAGAACAGCAAACTGAATAATCTAATCGCGCAGCATGGAGAACGAACGAGAGAAGGCGAGACTTGGTTTAGTCTTTGACTCGGTGTTTCATTCACAGCATGCGAGAAGGCGAGAAGACGAGACGTCGGCCGTCGGGCATATAGCCTTATGACTGTACATCAATATATATACATAATACACTTCATGGGCCGACAGGGGGGCCCAGGCCCATTATGCCCCCCCTGACGCCTTCCCCGGCGTAGCCCCGCTCCTCCCCGCCGACCCCTACGAGCGTGCACAGGCGCGGTTCTGGGCCGCCTACATCAACAAGAAGGTGTACGACTGCAGGACGCGGCTGTGGAAGCACAAGGGGCCAAGGGGGAGTTGCGTGCGGCGGCACGAGCGGAGATGCTGGAGACCTTGAGGACGCTGGACGGTGAGACGTCCTGGTTCTACATCTATGGGAGGCAAGGAGGGTTCAACGTCGATGAGGAGGGCGCAACGGTGCGGGGAGAGGGAGGGCGTGGCCAAGACCCTGACCGTGCCAGAGGATGTGCACGGAACTTACACTCTCTGACAATCTCTCGGTTTGTTACAACTTAACTTATCAGATAATTGTAATTTTTGTTGAAAGCCAGAATGGATAATTTTATTTTGTGAGGATAATTGTATTTTCTATTGAAGGCCAGTCCTTTGAACTAGAATCGCTCAACGCTCGCTATATAAGCCTAGAGTCGCTTGCATTTTTCAGTGCGTGTAGCTTTCTTCAGGCATCGTCTCCCTCTACGTGTAGCTAGAGTCGCTTCCATTTTTCAGCTCCGGTGGGTTCTTGACGCCATCGTCTCCCTCTGGGTACGAGGTTTCTTACGTTTCTATGCTTTAGCTTTTTTCGATTATCTAGCTGGCGTCTATGTCGGGCCAATTTTTACGCAAACAAATTGTTAGAGAGGTGGCTTACTGTTTTGTTGCTGGTACATTCATGGTAGTTACAATGCTTTGCACTTTTGCAGTTTAGCTCCAGTTGTTGTGTGTGTTCTTAAACAATTTTGAATGCTGACTTTGATTACACAATACATTTTTTTTCTAAGGACGTTAAAAGCAATTGAATGGACCCTTTTGTTATAACTGCTGGTTATCTAAAAGGCATGAGTAAATTCTTAATTAAAAGAAAGTTTTTTTTCCTGATATTGTGACTATCATATCTTTTTTTAGATAAAGGAAGCATTTTATTAATCTCAAGAAAATTACATCGAGAAGATACAATTCCTTGAAACTTCTTCCGGCCTCTGCTTCACAAGAAGCACACAGCCCAAAAACGAAAGAAAGACACACTCTAGTGACTATCGATTTGAAAACTAAACCGCCACCCATGCGCCTGGGAAAAAAAATCCTTGGCCACCTGTACCAACCGTTGCATAGCATCCACCATAATAGTTCGCAAGTCCGATTTCTGCAGCGCAGCCCAAGTACATAGCCAATGGGAAGTAGCATAAATAACCTGCAAAGGAGATGAGTTGGATTTCTTTTGGAAGACAATATCATTCCTGTTTAACCAAATAGACCAACAAATAGTTGCGGCCCCTAGTAAAGCAACATTTTTAATACCTTTCGCAAAACTACCGAGCCAACTTCCGAACATATTGGAAACATTGAAAGGTCGAGCAATACCAAAAGCGAGATACAGAAAACCCCAGACCATACGAGCAAATCGACAAGTAAAGAACAAATGCCTTATCGTCTCCACTTCGTGACAAAAGCAACATGTTTTACTACCTTACCAATTACGTTTGGCCAGATTGTCCTTAGTCAGAATAACTCCTCTTCGAAGATACCAAAGAAACACTTTGATTTTTAGTGGGGATTTTAACTTCCATAAACGCTTATTTAGATTAGGAACATCACATTTCATCAATGCAAAGTAATGAGACTTCACTGAGAATTGTCCAGATTGGCACAAATTCCAACGAAATTCATCATCTTCTTGCGTTAAATGGAAATTGGCGATGCGTGAAAGCAAATCATTCCACGCCACCAACTTAGATCCAATCAATAACCGTCGCCAAGAAATGTTAGGTTGGGGAGACATGAGAACTTCAGCAATAGTTATGAATTTATTCCTTGTGATACTATATAATCCAGGATACTGATCTTTTAAAGCACAGTTTCCAAGCCAGTTGTCCTCCCAGAATCTTACCTGTGAACCATTATTAATTTTGAAAGTACCAAAGCGAAGGAAATTTCGCTTTACTTTCATCAAATTGGACCAAAAATGCGAATCTCCTGGTTTCCCCTCGACTTGAACCAACGATTTAGACCCTAGGTACTTATTTCTAAGAATTTGCTGTCAAGTACCATCCGATGTTAAAAGTTTGAACAACCACTTACTCAGAAGTGCAATATTCTTAACATGTAAGTCATGTATTTCAAGTCCCCCTTGATCTTTAGGCTGACATATGATATTCCATTTTGCAAGGCAATACTTTCTTTTACCTTCATCCCCTTGCCAGAAAAAACGAGATCGGTAGTAATCAAGTTTATGAAGAACACCTTTTGGAATCTTGAAGAAGGACATCATGTACGTGGGAAGGCGACTTAACACTGAATTTATAAGTGTTAATCGGCCTCCAACTGACAGTTGTTTCCCCTTCCAACTGCTGAGTCTCTTTTCGAATCGCTCCTCTACCCTCTTCCAATCTGAATTTCGCAATTTCTTAAAATGAATAGGAATTCCTAAATACTGCAAAGGAAACTCCCCTTGTTTGCAGCCAAACAAATCCATATACTGATCTAATGAATCTTGTGCATCACCCAAGCAAAATAGTTCACTTTTATGGAAATTTATTTTGAGACCCGATATTTGCTCAAACGCACAAAGCAATAACTTCATGCTACAAGCCTTATCCAGATCATTTTCCATAAATAATATTGTGTCGTCTGCGTATTGTAGGATAGATAAACCACCATCAACTAGGTGAGGTACAACACCACCGATTAACCCCATTTTCTTAGCTCGTCTAATCAACACTGCCAACATATCATCGGCAATATTAAACAACAATGGGGATAAAGGATCACCTTGGTAAATCCCTTTTCTTGTTTGAAAAAAGGAACCCACATCATCGTTTACATTAACCGCCACACTACCCCCCGAAATGAATGACTTGATCCAAGAAGCCAAGAAATCCACTTGGATGAGAATCCTTTCATTCGTAAAGTCTGAAATAGAAAAGGCCATTTAACTTTGTCATAAGCTTTCTCAAAATCAATTTTAAAGATAACCCCACCAAGCTTCTTCCTATGCATCTCATGAATTGTTTCATGCAGAATGACAACTCCTTCTAGGATGTTTCGTCCCCGCAAGAAAGCTGTTTGAGTTGGACTAACAACCTTATCAGCAACCATATTCAACCTGTTTGTAGCTACTTTAGTAAAAATCTTGAAACTCACATTAAGGAGACATATTGGTCTATATTGTTGAATTACATTGGCTTCCTGAACTTTAGGAATAAGAGTAATTACTCCAAAATTCAGACTGAAAAGGGGCAAATCTCCCGAGAATAACTCCTAAAATATAGGCAAAAGATCACCTTTGATAGTATCCCAGAATTTCTGATAAAATTCCGCAGGAAAACCATCTGGGCCACAAGCTTTATTATGTTCCATCTGGAAAACAACATCTCTAACTTCTTTCTCAGTGAACTGAGCAGTGAGAAGAGCGTTGTCCTCTTGGGAGACTTGCGGAATATCTTGATTGTCTTCCTCACCGAGGGCTAACAGGCTCTCTTCCGGTTCCCCAAATAGTTCTTTGTAGAACTTGGTTATGTACCTTTTAAGGTTAGCCTGGCCCTTAATCTTACTATCCTTATGATCCAAAAAGTAGATTCTTTTCTTTCTATGTTTGCCATTGGCAATCATTTGAAAATATCTAGTGTTATTATCACCCAAGAGGACATCAGTCACTTTTGCCCGCTGAAAATATTTAATTTCTTCCTCTCTGAGAAGCTTGGCCAAGTGATCTCGAGCCTGAGCAAGATTCTCTTGCTCAAGTGCAGACAAATCTCTACCCTCGGCGAGAATATCCAACTCCGTAATTCTTGCTTGGAGTTCTCTTTTTAATTCCTTATAAACCCCATTGGTATGCTGAGCCCAACCCCAAAGAAAACTACGCAAAGCCCCCATTTTGCGGTTCCATCATTGTACAGAGTTATTCCCTCTTATTGGCTTATTCCAAATTTCCACCACCCTGTCAGAGAAATCTCCACAGTTAAACCAACTAAGCTCGAATTTGAACCGTTTAGTAAACCTAGAGAAAGCAAGAACTCCAGTATCTAACAGAAGGGGGTATGATCCGAAATGCCCCTGTCCAAAGCCTGAACAGAAACAAGTGGGAATTTAAACTCCCACTCGGAAGTCATTAGAACCCTATCCAACTTCTCATAAGTTGGATTGGGTAAGGAATTCGCCCAGGTAAACTGACGACCCATGAGATCAATCTCTCTCAGATCAAAACTGTCAATTATAGCATTAAATAAGAAAGGCCAACGATAATTAAATCTATTGTTATTCTTTTCTGTACTTCTTCGCATAATATTAAAATCCCCCCCAATAAGTGTCGGTAATTGGTTGTGTTGGCAAGTTCTCACCAGTTCAGCCAGAAATGCTGCTTTAAAGTCATCCTGAGCTGGACCATAGACTGCCATTAAAATCCACTTAAATTTTCCACCTTGTTACTGAGATGGAATTTAATAAAAAATTCCCCTTCCTCAATCAAAAACAGATCAAAACACACCGAGTTAATCCCTAAAAGAATCCCACCGGATCTACCTTTAGGTGGAAGACAGTGCCAAACGAAATCCACACCTCCCTAAATTCGTGCCAGATTCGATCTTGACATATCTTGCCTTCCTGTTTCCATTACAGCAATAAACTCCAAATTATTATCTTTAACAGCCTCTGAAATGTATCTAAATTTAGCCAAGTCTGAAAGACCTCTGCTATTCCAAAAAAAACCTTTCATCGTAACCTATTCTTTTCTTTAGCTTGCCGGTTCCTACGAGACTTACAAGAGGAGACCATTAGATAACAAATTCTCATATCTAGATCCTCCGTCTCTAGGTCCACTTCTGAAACATCCTTGGTCAAATGCTCGAGTAAGTCGCTATCGACATTAGCGGCTTCATCATCACTTGATTCAAAAGGATTAACCACCCTGCTGTCCAACAAAGTTCTATTGACAGCCTGTTGCCTAACAGATTGAGTCAGTTTTAACCTATCAACTTCCATCCGTTTTAACGCTTTAATTGAGAGATTAGAACCACTACTACTCTTTTTCAAACGAAATCCTATATTCACCAGATTCGCAGCACAATGCTCATCTGGCATAGCAACAAAAGAATTATAATGTGCACATGTTGACATACCAGTCTCATGAGGTAAAGGAATTGGAGGCGAATATGGTTTCTCCATGGAGGTTACCATCGTCTTGATTCCTGAGTCAACATCCAAATTCCATACCGCAGTTCGCCGCATAGCTTTGCGTAATGCATCACCATCTGTCATGTATGTACCATCATCAGCTTTAACATGACATCTTAAACTACGACGGAGACCATCAATAGAATGAAAATGAAACCCATCCAAACCTTGTGCATTGGTCTGGATAGCACGGTCAGCCAACCCTGCCAACTCCCCCACAGGCGCCAAGCCTTGACCGAAAGATGGAATTACATGATCTTCCAACTGCAAGTTCGGCATGACCACTGACAAGGAAATATCTTGATGAACCTCTGCACACAATGTCAAGTGAAGACTTGAAACCTCCTGCAAAGAACCACCACAATCAGAACCCCGCACAATTGGGACAGAATTTTCTAGAGAGTGAAAAAATACCTTCGAGTTTAACTGATCTGATCCCATACTACTAGCATCAACAGCGACAGAATCCAATCCTTCGGATTGAATTGGCGACTTCTCTTCAATATCCATCAAGGGCGCCAACTGAGCAGCCTTTTTTTATCACCTCCATACTACTAGCATTAGCAACAACAGAATCCAATCCTTCAGTTTGAATTGGCAACTTCTCTGCACTAACCATCAAAGGCTCCAACTGAACAACCTTTTTTATCACCTCCATACTACTAGCAGCAACAAAATCCAGTCCTTCGGATTGAAATGGCAACTTCTCTGCACTAACCATCAAAGGCTCCAACTGAACAGCCTTTTTTATCACCTCCTTAGTACAGAGGGCTGCCGACTCCCCTACTGGTACCAGGCCTTGAACCAAAGAAGGATTGGCATCTTGGAAAATAATATCCTGATGAGCTTCTGCACATGTGGCCAATTGCGGCCTTGAAACATTCTGCAAACTCCTATCCGGCATTTTAGTTACCAATATATCTGGCAAGGTACCCGCAAAATCCGACAATGAAAAGCTCTTCAATTTTTCATGAGAACTCCACAGCCGACTCACCGACAAATTACTAGTCGTCTGCATTGGAACTGGTGCACTACCTGAAATGGCAGAACTAGAGGAAGCATGATCAAGCACACTTTTCTGTTTCTTCACACCTTGATCACCATCTCCCCATTTGCGTGCCCCATCCATTCCTGAATCCCCATCTTCTTTATTATCAGTAACATGAGAATTTGGCGGAGGCAAGGCCGGCTCAAATGAGTTATCTTCAATTGTGAAAACAATATCATATCCCACCTTATTGAACACCAAATCAGTTTTTAGTGGAAGTTGACTTCTATCAATCATACCCACTAAAATCCGAATAACACCCTTTTTTTCTATATGTATACATGTCAACTTCCAGGGAAACCCCAATCAACGATCCGAGTGCCCAGAAGCCCAAATAATGCCTCCAAGCATGCGACACTCCCAATACATGCACCCAAACCTCATCTAGGTAATAGGCCGGTGCAACATCACCACTAAACTCCCACTTAGAAATATTAAGAGTAACTTGATGATTCTTCAATTTAAATTCTATATCTGCCATACGTTTTAACTCATCTACAGATGGAAAAGCAACTAGAAAAGCATCGTTCTCATGTGGCAGAGCCTCCCAAGTCCAATCAATCCGGGTAAGCCGTGCAAGCTCTGTTTGGACCGTGGCTGCATCTAAAGTTCCCCTCGAAATTCTAACCAATGCAGTTGGAGCCGGATCAGGTGTTTCCAATTTATAATCAAACTCAGGAATTCTAAAAAAGCATAGCTCTTTTTTGCACACCCGAACATAGACGCATTGGGTTTCGGCAGCTTAAGCAGTGGACATTTGACCGGCATATGCGAATTCATTTTATTGCAGATGAAGCAATCTAAGTCCGCTTGACAAACCGATTCAAGATGACCAACTACTTTACATCTGAAGCAAAAAGGGGGATGTGGTTTTTTCACCTTGGAAGCATCTGGCAATGTCTTCTCCGGCGCTATACAATTCTCCCCAACCGCACCTCCATCCACCAACTGGCCCGCCGACCCATTCTGATGTCGTGCCGGTACAGAGAGAAGCCCCCTTCCGCCATTGAATTGACCTCGACCAACACCCTGAGCTCCACGGCCCCTCCCGCCAAACGAAGCACGATCTGCCCCCGCTTGGCCAGCGGAAGGAACCCCATTCCCCTCAAACCCACCACGACCAGCGGAATGAATGCGCACCTGCCCTTGAATCCTGCCCCGATGAGGTCTGGCGAAAGGAGGCCGATGACCCACGGACGCAGACCACTGGTGTCAATTCTGCTGCTGACGCTCCATCATTCGCGGCGGCGGCGGAAGAGCCACAATTTCCGCGTAAGAACGCCTTGGAATGCAAGACCTAGGCACAACAGGATGAAACGTAAAGGGCTGGCAAGTGGGCCTTCTCAGAATCGGGCGTCTTAATATGTTACGAGACTGCCCATAAGTTTTTGCCCGTTCCACTAGATCACCGTAATTGACGCCCACTTTCAAAATTTGAAGTATCGCACCACCGGGCGAAGCCGGCGGACGTCGCTCCAAAACATCATCCACGGCGATCACCGGAGTCCCGACACCATCAACCCCATGCGAACTAACCAGGCCTGACCGGTCTGTCTTAGGAGAAGACATGCGCTCTCCCGTCGACGTTGAATTTGGCCAGAAGGCCTGAAGTGTCAAATTCGGACGGTTTCGGGGTTTCGGCAATGGTCCACGACATGGACGAATCTTCCAGCTCCGACGAGGAAAGCGACGAATGTGGCTCTCCTCCGAAACCGTCTTAGAAATGCAATCGTCACCAAGGTTTGTCAAAACATTTGCCTTGAGCGAACGATTGGTTAAAGGTTCACAGCACAAATCTGCGACAACTGTTTTTTGTCCGACAATATCGAATGAACTAACTTTGAGATCACCAACCGTAGATGAATTGGCGTAAGATAAATCTTTTGATCTATCCACCAAATCATCATCAGTTGATCGGAGTAACAATCCGACACCATGAGAATTACCTTCATCAAAACAAACCAGGTTTCGCGAGAGCACCGAATCCAAGCAATCACCTACCTCCCGAGACGAACCCTCCGCAGAACCACCTTCATCTCCCTTCCTGACTGTCATATCTGATAGACCATTCCAGTTTGCACTGATGAATCGCCATGGCATCATTTGTAAGTGAACATGCCATAGACCTTGAATCCTTGATGATGGTACCTATCAGTTGTTTTTGCTCTATAGCGAGCTGTATTTCATGATGGTTTCCTCAGTGAGTAATTATGGACAACAATGGTTTGCATTTGGTGTCTTGGTCCCTCGGCACCACCTTTTTATTGTTTAGTAATAGGAGCAGGGTGGAAATGGCTAACTAGATTGAATAATATCTCGGGAAAAATTGATTTCCCAACATCGTTACTATGTCATTTAGGTGCGCAGAAGAGGGTAAAAAGATAACTAAATAACCAATGATCAGATTGTCTTTGTTGAAATGCCATTTGAGAAAAAAAATGAGAAGGATACCAGACTTCAGAAATTTACCATTTGTTTTGTTAATGGCTTTCACCTGAAATCTGAGGAAATAAGAAAGAGAAGTGGCTTAGGTGGCTTGGGAAGACTACATTTTTATTTTCGTTCCTTGTATCAGTTTAAGCTCTGTCAAGTGACGGCTCAACCTTTGCGTATTAGGAAATCTATGCTCGTCTTGTATATTACCTGTAGTTCTCAATCCAATGTGTTAATCAAGTATAGAGTAGTATGCAAGCAGTGATGTGTTGTTGTTGAAGTGGATGTGATGTATATGCACCTGTGTTAGAAAATTTTTAGGCTGATTATGATATGACCTTGGAGTACATCTATCTGCAACATCATCCCATACTATTACTCTGTCAACAAACTGTCATGTACATTCCTCATAGTTAGATCTTTTGTTGTTTGCAATGCACTTGTTCAATGAGTGCCAACTCTGCACATGATATCTGTCGAAATTATGAGCTTGTTCTTACATGCTGTCGTGGGTGTAGATGCATTACTGGATTCCTGGAAAGTGCATCATATGTAGAATTGTAGGTGTGGATTTCTTGATAATACTAGAATGTGGCGAATAAGGAATTGCATGCATATGTAATTGTATTTAGTTTGGTTGCTGCTCTCGTTTCCATGCAGAAAATTTGCTAATATTTATTTTCAGTTTAAAACCTGGCCAACTGATGTTTATAGATCAAAGTATTGCTAATGGACATATGGTATTCTCCATCCACCTTTATAGACTGATCAGAAGTTACGTCTCTGTGACATATGTGGAAAGATTCTGAGTGGCTATGACAAGTAATACTTTCAGCTCCAACTCTCCAAATATTCTGAAACTTCAGATTCACATTGCTCCTTTACGATGGAAATATATCTCATGCCATGTTGTATGTAGTGATCGACGTCTTGCTGACCATTTTGGTGGGAAGCTGCACTTGGGCTACATGCTGATTCGTGACAAACTGAAAGAACTCCAGGTACATTCTTGCATGCACAAGTACATGTATGATATTAGGGAGTGATGAAATAAATTTAGAATATCAGAATTTCAAGTGCATGCGACAGCTAAGGCTCGTACATAATATGAGGGCTCAGTGTGATCCTGAGTGCGTAGAGTACCTATTGCAGATCGAGAATGGTATTAAGGAGACTAATAGGGATGACTGCGTGCGACTTCCCAACCAGATCTGTGTGCCATTTATGGGAAATGGCATAGACATCGATAAATTTATACAGAGTGTTTTTCCTATGTTAGATGACAACATATCGGATGCCAACTATGTCACATCTTGGATCATCCTGTCGACCCGAAACGAGTACATTGATAGGATCAATATAAAAATGATTGACCTGTTTCATGGGGAGGAGATGGTGTACATAGCTTAGACTGTGTGAAAGATGATGACCATAGCTACTACCCTCCTGAATTCCTAAACACCCTGACCCCTAACTGTCTACCTCTGTATGTATTCAAGCACAAGATTAACTGTCCCGTGATACTATTACGGAATATTGACCTTACAAATGGACTATGCAACAAAATGAGACTTGTAGTCCAGGCATTCCAAAAAAATGCTATAGATGTTGAGACTGTGTTTGTTCAGCATGTCAGGAAGAGGGTGTTCCTGCCACGAATACCTCTATGCCCCTCTGGTAACGAGATGTTCCCATTTAGATTAAAGAGGAAGCAGTTCTTGTTAGGCTCAGCTTCGCAATGACAATCAACAAAGCACAAGGGTAGACCATCCTGAATGTCAGTGTCTACCTTCCTAAACAGGTTTTCTCTCATGGGCAACTGTATGTTGCGCTAGCTAGAGCCACCGCCAGAGGTAGGGATGGCAACGGGTAAAGTCACTGTGGGGAGCGCCCTCCCATCCCCGATCCCCGATAACCAAAATTTCCTATCCCCGTCCCTGCCCACGGGGTTTAATTCCCCCTCGTCCCCGATCTCTGATGGGTTTGCGGGGTCTCAACGGGGACTAATCCCCGAAAATGCTAAATAAAAGACCACATGCTACATGAATGAATCACTAGAGTAATGGTGCACGTGTGATTGAAGTATGAGTGAATCATTAGAGTAATTCATATTTAGCATGTTTATTAATAATGACCTCACATATATTCTTTTTTCTTTTGAGAATGGTCATTTGCTCTTACTTATTAGTGATAACACGTGGGCGAGGATAGGCATCAGGGATAGGGAATGGTGGAACACCCTTAGCCCTACGATCCCTGACGGTGGCAATATTTTCTCTGATAAGCCCCCAGGGGGAGACTTCTCCCCATCCCCGTCCCCTAATGGGGGAATTCCCCGTGGGGAAACAGGGATCGGGACCTCATTGCCACCCCTAGCCAGAAGCACCATCAAGATACTTGCCATCGCAGACAAGGAGAAGGATAATGGTTGGAAGTCTAAGAGAACTTACGGAAACCTCTCAAAAACATTTTGTCTAAAGAGAAGTACTCACATCATAAACAAAGTTTGATCAAAATGATATCCAAATTGTGTTGCAATGTAACTATTTATTTTTAGATCTTCCAGAATGCATACCAAAAATATTATTTCTAAATATATTCTAATATCATGAATGCCTTATGTACTATATACAATATATTTGGTTTTTATTCATGTCGAAGGACAAACTATAAAAACTTTTGTAATCGGGAGAAATAGATGTCTAATCTTGTAGCAAAATTTTCTTTTATTGTTTGACCTTTATATTTCATTATCAATTTTATTTTCTATTGCAACGCATGAGTATTGAACTATTATATCTATACACACACATATATACATATAAACCTCTTTTCTACTATTGGGAGTAGTTACTCCCTATGCAATATCTCACGACGTAGGGAGTATCTTGCACAATAGAGAGTATGTATGTGTAGTATACGAGTATATAAGACTAGTTAGGTGGTATTTACATTTTTTCAGAGATGGTATGTATATTTTTTAGACATATACTTTTTTATGTTCATATATAAATGTATTTGCAAAATACGCTAAAAACTATGTACTCCATTGCAATTTTTTATAGGGGACATATCCAGTGCAATCATGAGTTTGGTGCAATCACTGTGCAATCCAACTAAGAAAAGTTTCAAAAAATTCTGAAAAAAATCATGGATGTACATCTCATCTTACCCCATCTACATATAAAATTTCATGATCAAATTCGTCCTATGCTAGAAGTTACAAAAAAGACAAATTTGGGGTGCATTTGAACTATTCAAGTTTGTTAGAAATTTGTCTTTTTTATTACTCTTAACATAGGACGAATTTGATCATGAAATTTTATATGTAGATGGTTAAGATGAGATGTACATCTATGATTTTTTTCAGAATTTTTTGAAACTTTTCTTAGTTGGATTGCACGATGATTGCACCAAACTCATGATTGCACTGGATATATCCCTTTTTTTATATGGTTCATCTTAGAATATCTTATATTTAGTATATAAGTGTAGCCAAAGTGATAAAGAAGTATTTCAAATTTGTTGAAGTGGTATTTAAAAGTGGGAGTAACTACACCCGACATAGAAAGTATTTTTCATATATATAAAAATAGTATCTACTCTCGGATGTAGTTACTTCCGCTTCGTCCACAGTCCATTGTTCGATGAGATCCGTGAGTCCAATTTTTAGGTTAGTTGATGTCTATCTGAACAGTGCAGATATTGTTCCTCCTATTAGAATCAAAATGCAGTCCAACTGAAGCTCATATGGTCATTGCGATCTGGAGTCCAGGCCAACTAAATGGTGAAGCTCCCATTGCTGTCGCGATCTGGAATCTAGTCCAACTGATTTGGTATTTCCAGTGAAGCTCTCATAGCTATCGCTACATGGACGATGCCATTTTGAATCGGGAATCCAGAGGTCGCTGACGTCTCTTTCGCGTTCTGGCCGACGCCTTTGCTAGCTTCGATCATCGCCGGCGAACTAGCCGCTGCCTAATCGCCATCAGCTCGTCGCCGATGAACTGGTGTTCGTCTTCCTGCACTCATCTGATCTAGCACCAGCGGTATGTTCATGTTTATTGTGAAGTTCATCTGAAATTAATTTTTTTTCTATGTTTTAGGTTCAGATGTTATCCTGATCTGGCGTGTTGCTTCCTTGAAAAATCCTGCTGATTGCTCTGTTCTACCACTGTGTATCAGGTGAATCTTGTTAGTTTTGGATCTGGTGGTGGTATTTGATACGAGGTGATCCTAGTGCATGTTTGAGCCTATCATGGAGGGATACAGTTGGAGCGGCAGCGGGATCAATACGAGCGCAAGGTGAGACGTTGAGGCTGCATCCATCCTGGCGCAAGCGGGAGCATGGTTTAGCATGACTTCGCGGCATGATTTAAGACAACTTCGAGCCATCGTGTGCGAGTAACGGCAGCGAGCTGTCATGAGCGCAAACATTCCATAAAAAATTCAAGCTTCAGCTCTGGTGAAATAGGATGCTCTAGATCCCAGAAATTAAAGATATCAATTATGAGCTGCCATTATCTCAACTTACTTAATTTATATACTCCTTGTGATGGAAATATAAGCTCACGGCGTTCAAACTTTCTTATTTATGAGACGAAGAAACATGAAAACTCAAAAGAAATTATTAAGCCTGTCTAACGAGGCTGTTCACTATGTGCATTCAGCTCAACGCATTGTGTGTCAAGCAAGAAAAAAAAAATCTGACAAGTGACAGGGTATCAACGCTGATCAGGCAAGTCAGGTATCAACGCCGAATACCGAGAGCTCAAGCCGCATCCAGAAGGAATTCACCAAGAAATTCAGAAGGCAGATTCAGAAGCTCTTTGGAGAAAAGAAGAAATTCAGAAAAGCCGAAATTAGCACTCATCTGAAGATCTAGTTTCAATAAAGGTAATCTGAGGAATCATCTCTGGGCAAGCAAAGCACATGATCTGGTTCTGCGTTGCCGGATGATGAACATTAATCGCTCCTGATCAGATTTCTGAAATGAGGTGAAGAACTAGCAATATTCAGAAGGATCGGCAAAATTTCAGAAGGCAACCCGAATACTTCGTGCTACTTTTTCACTGATAGAGCACAGTCACCCGACAATATCAAAGGCGTCTTCAGTAAAGGAATTAAGGCAATCTGAAGAAGCTTGTTTCAAAAAAGGCAATCTGACGACTCATCTCTAGGCAAGCAAAGAACATGATCTGGTTCTGTGTTGCTGGATGATGAACAGTATCACCCTCAAAGCAGAGACCAAGTATGCATGGTTTAACTCCGGCAATTCGTAAAGGTTTCTGGCCGTGGAATAAGAAGCGGTCATGGAAGGGACCGTTGCCGAAACTTCGATCCTCACCATTGCCGACGCTTGGGGATTTCCTCGGACCCAAGCTAGCAGAAGTTCAGTGTGGTGTTGGTTACTGGGTTAAGACCACCTACATCTATGACTCATATGCTAGGAGAATGGCTCACTGGCATAGGAAAAAATAAGAAACAATAGATCTTTATAGGTGTGGCTGCTATTTGTTGGGCCATTTGGTGTTGTCGCAAAGATATTGTGTTTCAGAAGAAACGATATGCTTCTTTTATGCATGCTATCTTCAAGGGAATCTATTGGCTGCGGTTCTGGGCGCTGCTACAGCGAGAGGAAGCAAGGGAGACCATTTGTTCCGTGTGCATACGAATGGAGGTTATTGTAATAGAGCTTTTTGCCAAGAACGGATAGAATAATTACAATAGACTTTGCTATCCTTAATTTTTTCATCATTTATGTTATGTTTGCTCCCCGTAAAATCAGCTGGATATATAGCTGAAAACTTTGTAATAAAACCGGGTTGTGTGCTTATGTAAAGGCCGGAGATAATTCCATTGTCTAAAAAAAAGTGACGGTGCACTGTACATTCCACACAAGTGAGATTCCGAAGCCAAATGCATCTGTTTGGCTAGAGATTTAAGCCCGTGACTGAAATCGAAGAGGTTCATAGCCCAATGAATCTTGAAATCTCAACCATCAACTTTCAGTTTCAGGTGCATGCCATTCAAGAAACTAAACAAACCCCTTCGGCCTTTGACCCCTCTGATACATGCTATTCAGGATGTATCTCGTCTGAAGCCATCCTTAACTAGTTCAAGACATTTCTTTTTTGCAAGTTGCAATAAGTTGAGGCAAGTAGTTAGTGCAAACAAATGCTTCCCAGTGTTTTTTCTTTTTGTTTTTGTTCGCTTTGTTTTTCTGCAGCAATGTTCCTTACCACAGAATTTGTTTCAGAGAATCATATGCGGTGAAAGTGAAGAGAATAGAATAAAGCCACTCGAAAAGAAGTATTTCTTCAAGTGGTTGACTAGCACATATATATACTGAAAGAATAAGCTGTTCTTACTACTGAATTCCGACAAAATTTCTTGGAGTGAACATTTAACCTCGCAATTAGAGCGACAAATTAACGCCATTCACATATGGAACTGTTCGTGTAGCACAACTCAAATCACTGATATTTCCTACTTCTGCAGCTGCGAATTGTGATGACCAAACTGGTCAGATCTTTGTACCCCCGGTACCCCACTTACCATTTGCTTATCATGGCTTTGCAATTTGCAATGAAACCATAAGCCCAACTAAAATACCTTTGCCTTAAACAATCTGGTTCAATATCGAAGATATGCTACTTCTTTTCACTTAGTGGCAAGATTGATTGCCACACCAGTTGTACTTAACTAATGCAGTTATCTTAACAGTACCGGTACCGGTTTGCCACTTTATACCAAAGCACACTCACTATCCTCCCCCACTAACACACCGCAAACTAATCTTGTTTTCACCAATACGGACTCCCCTTTTTGGTCAAAAACAAGCCAAACACCTTTCTTCATCTTATTAATCATTATAATCGCACGAACAACCAAAAGGAGGGGATATAAGCACTCACTCATACACCAAAGCGGTTAGAGCTTATGCCAACACAAAAGGAAGGTCTGAATTCAATTCCCGACCCCCTTAATCTTCTTATATGTGCAAAGTGAGGGGCCTCATGACCCGAATATATAAATCCGGACTTTTTATGTATTTTGCACTAGTTAAGGATCACGCTAGTGCACATCACACAGACTCAACATAGATGATTACTACAATCATACTCAACGATAACATAAATAAGACTTCATCAAATTAAGGGGGTGTTTGGCACAGCTCCAACTCCACCAAAATCTATGGAGTTGGTGGAGCAAGATATTTTCTAACTCCAAAAATTTATAGAGCTGGAGCTGTGGGTACATTAATAGTATTTAGGTGGGTCATCTTGTTTACATTTTAGACTAAAAATATAAACTTAATTCGCTTTATTTTAGCCTACAAGCTTCAGATCTGAGGTGGAACTAGGATTTGGAGCTTTGCCAAACAGGGTCTAAATATAATCTGTTTGACGACCTTATGGTTCACCTTACATGAGTACGTCACACAGTGCTAAGACTGAAAAATAAATAAATTGCAGCGGAAATAAATTTATTCGTAGAAACCCTTCAATTTGCCACAAGCAACTGACAAGGTTTGCACTTCAGTTGTCCGCTTCTTCCTGAAACTCCTTGTATGCGGGCGTAACCTCCTCTCCAACTGGTGATGTGTGGTTGCAAGGTGCGAGTATATAAAGCACTCAACAAGCTGTACATAGAATGCAAGTCTAATATAGTACATGCATATCTTATTCTAAATGAATGGCTAACATGGTTAATTTGTAATAAACAATATTTATAAAGAATAGTATAAATAAATTATAAAGATAGTAAAACAATAATAACAATAAATAAATTTCTTAGTAAATTCCCAAATAAAAACTTTAAACCAAAACCATTCTTCCATAGGCATACAGTCTCCATTCCCACATTTATTGTATTAAAGTCTAACACTTGACTGTAATCACCGGGCAATTCTCAATACTGCGAGCACGACTATTTGAATAGGTTTGACACTCTACAGAGATTATACACTTTACCCACAAGATACAATCATATACCACAAAGACGAGTGATTATAATATAGCCTTTCCAATGCCCTATCTAAAACCAGTACTACCCATTGAGGTTTCAACACTGGTGGGACTGATTACTGCATTCAGGGCCCTTCTCTTGCACCATGTGAGTCTACCCATATATTCAGAATTCACACCACCACGACAGTACCAAAGGCTAGGCATAACAAGCTAATCAGTTAAGTTTATCCCATACCATACACGTGGTTATATGAATGACTCAGTTCAAATGTTTGTAAGATTAAATCCTTAATTGTCCAAGGCAAGATTAACAAAAAATTCACTATAATTAATATACCATCAAATGCCATTATCCAAAAATAATGCGACTGTCCAATTGCCACATTGACCCACCATAAACCAACTCTTTCCACTTGTTTCAGTCTAAATTATTTTACCACCCCAGTTAATTACCATGTACCACGTAGGGGTGGAATTGAGCCGAGCCGAGCCTCGGCCTACGCACTGCTTGGGCTTCAAGAAATCGAGCCGAGCTAGGCTCGGCTTGGAAAATGAATCGAGCTAAAAATCGGCTCGGCTCGGGCTCGAACGAGCCTCGAGCGGCTTCGACACTGGCTCATGAGCTCTTCACTCGGTTTTGATCGATCCTCGGTTTCTTCACTCCGTTCCATCACTCGGTTTCTTGGTCACTCCTCGGCCTACTCCTCCCCAAATCCATCAAGACAGACTCGAGAAACGCAGCTGTCGCTGTGGCTGGTCCACGCCAAGGGCCACCGTCCTGCCGCCTCCCCTCGGCTCAGTCCACCCTGGCCGCCTACGCCTGCCCGCCTCCCCCACGGCTCCACGGCCTCCACCCCGTCGCCCGCCTCGCGGTGGGCTCACGCCTCAGTGCCTCCCCCACTGCCTCCACCCGACCACCCTGCCGCCTCCTCCGGTCCTCCCCGCCAGCCGGCCCCTCCCTCCTGCTCCACGCCTCCTCCACCGCTGCCCGCCTCCACCCTCCCAGCGCCGCCCCTACCCGGGCCCAAATCTTCCCCGTGGTCGGCTCCCCGGTCCCAGCTCCACCCCAGGACAGCTCGTCCCCGTCGCTGCCTCCCCCTCTCCGCCCCAGCTTCGACGCGAGCACCAGCGCCGACGGCGACGCCCATCTCTATCCCCTCATGGAACCGTTGCGCAAGAAGAAGCGGGTCCGGTCCCAAGAAGGATCATGTGCAACAAAGATCCTCCCTTCCCTTGCGCGTTCTTGTCTCTAATTTTAGTTTTTCTTGGTTGATCCACTACTATCATTGGTGAGTTGGGGATGATGAGTAGGGTTTCTTTAACTCGATTCATTGATCAAATACATTTCTTACATACATCTGCAGAGAAAGGTATAAATGTAAAAGAAATTTCTTAAATATTGCTTTTGTTTTGCTTTCAAACTTGGCTTATGATGTGTCTTTAGGACCTTACCATGCTTGTGCATTACTTACGCACCATCCAAAATACTGCTTTGAACCTCAAGTTGTTTTCTGAAGAAACATCCGCTAGGATCTCTCAGAAGAAACTTTGTTTGAATCTCAAGTTGTTCATGCTTTTCCTTTGTTGCTATAAATCAAATCAAAGCCCGATCTCATACACTTTACAAGTCCACCAAATTGCATATTAAGTGTCCTTTGATTGTTACGCCAGAGTGCTGCACTTGTGATTTGTGAATCTGGAAACACTTGTTGATATTTCAAAGTTATCAATGTTATTTGTTTCATAACAATGCCATCAATGTTATTTATTTCATAACTTATCCACGAATTAACGAGCCTATCGAAATAACGAGCCGAAGCCTTGCTCTGCTCTGCTCTATCGAAGCGAGCTAAGCAAGAAAGCTCGGGCTCGGCTCATTGTCGATCGAGCCGAGCCGAGCCAAGACCGAGCCGAGCCGAGTCAAGACCGAAGCCGAAAGCCGAGCTCGAGCGAAATGCGAGCCTCGAGCTTAATTTCCACTCTAACCACGTGCCATCAACAATATCAACAACATCGTGTGACAATAACTGACACACAAATTCATAAATATGTTCCATATTCTATTAAGCAAGTTTAATCTTTTTACATAAAATGATATCAATAACTTGTTGCATGGCTAAGCAAACTATTCACATTCTAGCTACCCACATTGGCAATTAATAGCTACCAATTAAATAAAAATTATACTAGGGTGACAAATGAAATATGACTTACATACGACAAAGTAGATATAACTCAAATTGGATAATTAGCTAAACCCAAATTAATTGAAATAAGTATATATTTGAATTAGTATGCAATAGTTTAAATTAATATAACATTTAAAAACATGGGTTCAACATGGTCAAAGCAAAATTTGCCTTCAAAGAGCTCTGGATCCTGCTCTAGACCCTATTCTTGGCTTTGCTCCTCACTCATAAATACATCGAGTACTTCAACGTCTACGCGAAACGAGCGAAAAAATAATAAATACCAAAAATATATAGTAAACTCAACTCTAAAAATTAAATAAAATTCACTACTAAATAGAGCTCAATTTTAAAAAATTTTAGAAACTAGAATTACCTCAATCGGAGTTCGTATAAGGAGGAACGAGTTAAATACATTTTGAAATAAACGAAAAAGGATGAAAATAGAAAAATCGAATTATCAGAATTATTTTTCTACTAAAAAATCACATTTATAACATCATGCTAACGTCACTAGACACGTGGCACAGCCACAAAGTGACACGTGTCACTAGCGTATAGACTCGGTTCACAGCCGCACCGAGCCCATAGTGTATCGGCAAAGATCGCGTCTGCGGCGCCAACCTAACACAAAAGTCAAGGCCACGACATGCAAAGACAATGCAGGCGTGACACGCGGTAGGCTCTGGTTCAGTGGCTAAGTGGAGCAATCCAAGCCTTCTGCTACAGATCTGACGGCCAAGATCCATGGTTAAGATCTAAAGCACGTGGCAAAAGCACAACTGTACGATCTGATCGAACGGCCCGGGCTAGTAGATGAAACGGTGACGCTACATGGCACGATTTGGGACGCACAACACAGATCCAACGGATGAGATGACACGACGGTTCGATTCCTTGCGTGACACACAATACACTACGGGAGTAACTACGTGGCGCAATCCTCACCTCTCACCCCCGATCGGACGGTTGACACGACCCGACACAAAATGGTGATGTGGCTACCCCGGTGCATGACATGCGGCGTGCATCCAACAGACCTTACTAGATTCGACGGCTACTGATGAAAGCGAACAGGCGAAACGTTACGCATAGATGGCTAGATTGAAGTGTTGCTTTGGGATTTGATGGCCACTAATCTTCGATTGATGTTCATGGCGTGATGGCGGAAGTCTTACCCGCAGCGGAGACGACAACAATGGCAACGGCGACTGAGGGCGTCTTCGATGATGTTATCACATGGCACATATGCGTCTCGTCGCGATTTAACCTGTGGATGGTCTTGGCGGCGGTGGGGACGATCGACGTGCAAAAACACGCCGAAAGAACGATGGCTTCTTTGCAACTCCGGCGAGCTCTCTCATGGGTAGAAATGGTCTCGGGCGACACGTCCAAAGGCAGAAGATGCGATGCAGCGTGGAGATTCTAACGCGACTGGCAATGTCTTAAATAGAGGTCTAGGGAGGCATGTCAAGCACGGAAATTATGGTGCGTTATGTTGTGGTGGCAGAACCTAGCGCGGATACGGTGGCGACGGCGTGGAAAGATCAGAACCATCCACGCAGCGAGCCATCAATAGCACAGAATGCAAGGATGGCCTCAAACCTAGGGTTTGCAGGGAGGCAACTATGCAGGCTGGCGGTGCGAGAATTGGGCTGGGCCTGACGGGTTTCGGCTTGACACTGTGCTAAAAGATTTTTAATATATTTTTGAATAAAGAAAATTTCAAAAAATTCAAATAAGCCGAATAAAATAGCAAAACACCCAAAAAATTCCAGAAAAATTCTGGAAAATATTTTAGGGCATTTGGAACTCAAATAATATATTTTGAGTAAAACTTCATTTAAACCTTTTCGTACTTTTTTAAATAACTTTAGCAAAAGTCTAAATAACTTTAGCAAAAGGCTATAATTCAATAAATATGAATTAAATCAAATAAATTCTAGAAAATTCACAAAAATATAAAATGCACAACAAATCTAATAAATGCAAAATTTGAGATGTTAGATGTTGGCGTGACCGTGTGCAATGTGTGTTGGGATGTGTCGCTAATAGAATAGAGACTGTCAGTTGTCTTGAAAAAGAAAGAGGATAAAAAGATTAAAAAGAAGAGATTTGGGTGATTTCAACCAAAAAACATCCGTTGATGTTTATCAAATCCCTAAAAGAAAGGTGAAACTAACCACTAGCCAACTTATGAAAAGAAAAGGTTTTACAAAACAAGGCATTGTTAGTTAGTGAATGGGATGGTCCCCTCCCCACTCCATGGTGTGTATGTGTATGTATACACACACTTCTTACTATGTACTAAAATTTACATTAAACTAGTAATACGAGACACTAAAAATTTGAAAGGTAAAAGTTACAATTTTTGGTATCTCTCGAACTAGCTGAATGTAAATTTTAGTATCTCTCAAGAATAGTAAAATGTCTCGCATAAATATATAGGTACGGTGCCTAGTGCAAACTGCCATTGCACTTCCAAACAAAAAACCAAGGTCAAATACCTGTCCAAAATGGCAATGGCCATAGCCCTAGTGGTTGTTGCATTGCCACTCTTGTTCTTGCTGGCCAAGGCCATATGGATCACTGTCTCCATGCTAACGTCACTAGACCGTGGCACGCCACAAAGTGACACGTGTCACTAGCGTATAGACTCGGTTCACGGCCGCCGCAGAGCCCATAGTGTCTTGGCGACCTTGTGCGTCGCCATGACTAACACAAAAAGTGGCGTCGGCGGACATGCTGACACAATCTGGCGTGACCGCGGTAGGCTCGTTCGATGGCTAAGTGGAGCAATCAAGCCTTCGCTCTGATCGACGGCCAAGATCCATGGTTAAGATCTAAAGCACGTGGCAAAAGCACAACCTATGCGATCGATCGAGCGGCGGGCTAGTAGATGAAAGCGGTGGCGCTACATGGCACGATTTGGGGCGCAACACAGATCCAACGGATGAGATGACACGACGGTTCGATTCCTTGCGTGACACACAATACACTACGGGAGTAACTACGTGGCGCAATCCTCACCTCTCACCCCCAATCGGACGGTTGACATGACCCGACACAAAATGGTGATGTGGCTACCCCGGTGCATGACATGCGGCGTGCATCCAACAGACCTTACTAGATTCGACGGCTACTGATGAAAGCGAACAGGCGAAACGTTACGCATAGATGGCTAGATTGAAGTGTTGCTTTGGGATTTGATGGCCACTAATCTTCGATTGATGTTCATGGCGTGATGGCGGAAGTCTTACCCGCAGCGGAGACGACAACAATGGCAACGGCGACTGAGGGCGTCTTCGATGATGTTATCACATGGCACATATGCGTCTCGTCGCGACGAACCCAGGGATGGTCTTGGCGACGGTGGGGACAGTCCGACGTGGCAAAAACAGCGCGCGAAAGAACGATGGCTTCTTTGCAACTCCGGCGAGCTCTCTCATGGGTAGAAATGGTCTCGGGCGACACGTCCAAAGGCAGAAGATGCGATGCAGCGTGGAGATTCTAACGCGACTGGCAATGTCTTAAATAGAGGTCTAGGGAGGCATGTCAAGCGCGGAAATTATGGTGCGTTATGTTGTGGTGGCAGAACCTAGCGCGGATACGGTGGCGACGGCGTGGAAAGATCAGAACCATCCACGCAGCGAGCCATCAATAGCACAGAATGCAAGGATGGCCTCAAACCTAGGGTTTGCAGGGAGGCAACTATGCAGTGGCGGTGCGAGAATTGAAATTTGGGCTTTGACGGGTTTCGACTTGACACTGTGCTAAAAGATTTTTAATATATTTTTGAATAAAGAAAATTTCAAAAAATTCAAATAAGCCGAATAAAATAGCAAAACACCCAAAAAATTCCAGAAAAATTCTGGAAAATATTTTAGGGCATTTGGAACTCAAATAATATATTTTGAGTAAAACTTCATTTAAACCTTTCGTACTTTTTAAATAACTTTAGCAAAAGTCTAAATAACTTTAGCAAAAGGCTATAATTCAATAAATATGAATTAAATCAAATAAATTCCAGAAAATTCACAAAAATATAAAATGCACAACAAATCTAATAAATGCAAAATTTGAGATGTTAGATGTTGGCGTGACCGTGTGTGCAATGTGTGTTGGGATGTGTCGCTAATAGAATAGGGACTGTCAGTTGTCTTGAAAAAGAAAGAGGATAAAAAAAGATTAAAAAGAAGAGATTTGGGTGATTTCAACCAAAAAAACATCCGGTTGATGTTTATCAAATCCCTAAAAAGAAAGGTGAAACTAACCACTAGCCAACTTATGAAAAGAAAAGGTTTTACAAAACAAGGCATTGTTAGTTAGTGAATGGGATGGTCCCCCCTCCCCACTCCATGGTGTGTATGTGTATGTATACACACACTTCTTACTATGTACTAAAATTTACATTAAACTAAGTAATACGAGACACTAAAAATTTGAAAGGTAAAAGTTACAATTTTTGGTATCTCTCGGAACTAGCTGAATGTAAATTTTTAGTATCTCTCAAGAATAGTAAAATGTCTCGCATAAATATATAGGTACGGTGCCTAGTGCAAACTGCCATTGCACTTCCAAACAAAAAAACCAAGGTCAAATACCTGTCCAAAATGGCAATGGCCATAGCCCTAGTGGTTGTTGCATTGCCACTCTTGTTCTTGCTGGCCAAGGCCATATGGATCACTGTCTCCAGCTACTACCTCACGCCGGCGAGGATCCGGAGGGTCTTGGCCAGTCAAGGCATCCACGGCCCCCCGCCGCGCCTCCTCGTCGGGAACCTCCGCGACATCTCCGCCCTCGTCGCCGAGGCCACCGCGCGCGACATGGGCTCCCTCAGCCACGACATCGTCGGCCGGCTCCTCCCGCACTACGTCCTCTGGGCGAAGACGTACGGTGAGTAGCGCACGTTGCATTGCCAGCCGGCGTGCGAGGCTGAGCGGAGGAATTAATTCTCGGCGTTTGCGTTTCGCAGGTAGGCTGTTCGTGTACTGGTACGGGAGCGAGCCGCGGCTGTGCGTGACGGACGCCAGCATGGTGCGGGAGCTGCTGTCGTCAAAGCACGCGCACGTCACCGGCAAGTCGTGGATGCAGCGGCAGGGCGCCAAGCACTTTATCGGCCGCGGCTTGCTCATGGCCAACGGCGCCACCTGGTCCCACCAGCGCCACGTCGTCGCGCCGGCCTTCATGGCCGACAAACTCAAGGTACGCCCAATCACGTCGCCTTACGTCGTCGTCGATCGAAGCACCGTCGTGCGGCGGCTGCGCTGCCATTCCAGCCCACCATTACCGGCAGTTCTCGATTCTTGAACCCTTGGCTTGGCAGGGCAGGGTGGGACACATGGTGGAGTGCACCCGGCAGGCGGTGCGGGCGCTGCGGGAGGCGGTGGCGAGGGGCGGGAACGAGGTGGAGATCGGCGCGCACATGACGAGGCTCGCCGGTGACGTCATCGCGCGCACCGAGTTCGACACGAGCTACGAGACCGGCAAGCGCATCTTCCACCTCATCGAGGAGCTGCAGCGCCTCACCGCCCGCTCCAGCCGCTACCTCTGGGTCCCCGGAAGCCAGTGAGTCAACCAATCGCCACAAATTTTGGATAGAGTTCTGGGCGGTCTACGTGGGGAGTGTAATTTAAACCGGTTCGATAGGTGTGGATCGTCCGATCAAGACAACGGATAGTTCAGATCATCTGAAAAATAATAAATAGTATTTTGCTAAGTAAAAAAATGTATGGCATAATCAAACGGTCTGCACCTGAACTCTGTCCACAAATTTTACACTGCTCTGCGTACAAAACAAAACATTCAAACAATTCTAGGTAGCAAGTGAGTTTTTTTTTTTATCCTAGGATACTTACATTTTTAACCATAAAACAAATTCAATATTCAACAGAAGCAGAAGAATTGGAGAACACAATGCCGCTGCGTACAAACATTTGCATAAAGAAAGGAAGCAGATAATGTTCTATTTGTCAGCGAACATTCTAATATGGGAATGTCTAATATGAGTGTTTTCTTATTAAATAGTACTAAATTTTATGCTTTTATATCTAGATCTAATAGATGAAATCAATTTACCTCGTCTCGTCTCATTCGAGTACTATTTTACCGAGGAGTACTCAATTTTTTTATATATTAGATAAGTAACATTATTCTTTTCTATATAACCTTTTACATCAATTATATGGTAGTTTTATACAGATTAAATTACTAAAAATGATTTAACATTTTGTAAAAAAGAACATTATTATTTTCTTAAGGCCTTTTTACATCAATTATATACTAGTTTTATATAAATTAAATTTTGTAAAAAATAATGTGAAAATTTGTAAAAAAAAAAAAGGAACAAACAAACTATAAAAACACAACAAGCAAAAACATAGATCACAAAGCCAACATTAACAAAGTCAAAATGTTAAAACACAGTGCATCAGAAAGCAATATCAAATAGATAGAAAATTGAGTGCTCATGTACCCAAAAAAAACACTCAAGTATTATTTAACAATTTCCTTTTCTTTTCAGGTATTTCCCTAGCAAGTACGGGAGGGAAATAAAGCGGCTTAACAGGGAGCTGGAGCAGGTGCTGCAGGAGTCCATCCGGCGAAGCCGCGAGATCGCCGACGAAGGCCGGACGTCGTCAGCGGCAGCGTGCGGCCGGGGGCTACTCGGGATGCTGCTCACCGAGATGGAGAAGAAGAAGAAGTCCGGTCACGGCGAGAAGGGGTACGACGCCCAGATGATGATCGACGAGTGCAAGACCTTCTTCTTCGCCGGCCACGAGACGTCGGCGCTGCTCCTCACCTGGGCCATCATGCTGCTCGCCACGCACCCGGCGTGGCAGGACAAGGCCCGCGCCGAGGTCGCCCACGTCTGCCCCCACGCCCCGCCCACCGCCGACCACCTCCCCAAGCTCACCGTCGTAAGCCACTAACTCCGGCGAACCATGCGTCCCACCCACTGTACATGCCGATCAATATTTAACCTCTCGTTTTGCATGTGCATGCGCAGCTGCAGATGGTGATCAACGAGACGCTGCGTCTGTACCCGCCGGCGACGCTGCTGCCGCGGATGGCGTTCGAGGACATCACGCTCGGCGGCGAGTTGCGCGTGCCGAGGGGCGCCTCGGTGTGGATCCCCGTGCTGGCCATCCACCACGACGAGGCCGTGTGGGGCGCGGACGGGCACGAGTTCAGGCCGGACAGGTTCGCGCCCGGGCGCGCGCGGCCGGGGGCGGGGCGTTTCCTGCCGTTCGCGGCCGGGCCGCGCAACTGCGTCGGGCAGGCGTACGCCATGGTCGAGGCCAAGGTCGTGCTGGCCATGCTTCTCGCGAGCTTCCGCTTCGGCATCTCCGACGAGTACCGCCACGCGCCGGTCCACGTGCTCACGCTCCGGCCGCGCCACGGCGTGCCCGTGCGACTGCTGCCACTGCGCCCGTAGTAGGTCGTCCTGGGTTTTGGCTGCCTACTTGCATGGCGTTTTGCTACTACCACCAGTATTATTAATCCTATTTCTTTACAATTTTGGGACCTTTTCTTTTCTTCTTTTGACTGCTTGACTAGAGAGAAAAATTTGCACTTCAATTCGGGATGTATGGTCTGACATGTATGTAGCAAATAAACTTGAAACTTTGTCCATAATATTTTAGTATCTGGCAACAAATAACCTTGCATATTATTCAATTAATTGCGTGTAAAATGTTCAGCAGGGATCATACGGCAAACCTCATCACCATTCAAATTAATTGCTTAACTAAAATACAGTCAAATTTTAAACAGAATTTCTAATGGACAGGATACCATCCACTTCCATCTCGGCCAGAGCCGTTGGATCTCCCATGCCTTTTCAAACCTAACCTTACAACTCCATATCACCCCCTTATTTCCTATCGTCCAGCAATCTCTTATACTGCTGCTAGAGGCAGGTTTCAAAAATCGATGAAAATCGCTCGAAAATCATGATTTTTGACTGTAGTGAGCTAGCTTGATAAATTATACCGGTTGACAAACCAATCTAATTAAAAATTTTCAAAAAATTTGGAAAAGTTTATACATAGAAAACCAATCGAAAATCAGTGAAAATCACTCAAAAATCATTAGAAAATATGTTTCCGAATTGTTTCGTGCAGTTTACCAATTTCTCAAAGAAAACCGGTGAAAACTATTCAAAAATTGATAAAATTGGGCGATTTTCGAAATTTTTTGGCTACCAAGTTCAAAGAGTTTGACTTTGAAACAGTGTGGTTTCTAGTGATTTTCGAAACCTTCATGCTGGGTTTCTTCCTCACGCCCTTGATCATCGGACCCGTTATGGCCCATTCTATAGTATCGTGTCGGGCTGTGTCGCCTATCGTGCCCGGTACTCGAGCTGGGCACAACTCGTGCTACAGTGTCGTGTCGACCCGACACGGTCTACCTCGTACCGAGTCAAGCTTTAGACCAGGCTGTGGCGTCGTGTCTTAGGCCGATCCAAAAGAATTCGGCCCGAGTGCCCACCTCTAAATGGTACTGTAAACCTTAACTGGAGGCTACCAAATGGGCACAGGGCCGGTGCCTTGCCGTGCTGCCTGGCTGCCTCTCCACTATATCCATAAAATATATCCATAAAAAAACTCTGAGTTTGGTTCAATGCCTAACGTTATTAGGTCTAACCTTAGGTGTGCTGTGCGCCACACATTTTCGACGGTTAGTTTTTGGTTGCATGCCAAAAAAGTGTGTAGCTTACCTAAGCTTAGCATTTCTTAAGAATAAATTGTATTAAGAGGTAAACAGTACATATCCCAATGTATACTATACTTTATAGGGGAGAAATTTTTCCATTTGTCAAGGGTGCCACGTCAGCGTCTTCGTGAAAAAATCCTCCAGCAAATTCGAAATTACATTTAGATCCTCCGATCGGTTTTTTAATAGAAAAAACCCGAAAAAATAAAATTAAGTTTACATCCCTCCGTAGTTCACGTCTAGGTCCTCCTCATGATTTTTTGTGGAATGGACCCAGAAAAAAATAAAATTATGTTTAGATCTCAAAAATCGGTTTTTATCATATTAGACCCGAAGAAAAACAGAATTATGCTTAGATCTCTCCACGGTTTTCTAAAAAAAACCACAGATTCGCCGACGGTTTATAGCGGTCCACAGATTCACCGAGAGGTGCTAGCAACCCATTTTTTAAAAAAGAAAACTGAGATCCGTCGACGATTTATAGCTGTCAACAAATTCGTCAATAGGTCTTAGCGACCCATTTTTAAAAAAAAAAAACCGAGATCCACCGACGGTTTATAGCGGTCTACAGATTCGCCGACAGATCCTAATGACCCATTTTTTTAAAAAAAGAAAACTGAAATTACACAAAATCCGTGGTTCTCTAAAAAACCGTAGATTCGCTGACGGTTTATAGCAGTGCACAGATTCGCACGACGCAATGTAGCGCGCGACCCCGGCTAGTAGTAACTATGTAGTCTAGAAAAGAACAAAAATTACAACAAAGCTTTTGTGGATTAAATTGGAAATTCCCTAAAATTCCCTTAGGGTATTTACGGTGGTACATGTCAACTGTTTGTAAACTTATATTACGTAGAATTTTGGATAATACGGAGAGAGAAAGATGAGGGAAAGATGTTGTTTACTATTTAATAGACGGTTTTATGTATGATTTTATATTATATATACTATCATATAAACAATCTATTAATTGTATAAAAATCATTATAAATAATTATATAGATAAGATGATTCATTATAAGAGTTGTCTTTTAGTTCTGTGTATAAGTGATATGGATGTGTATTATGCATCAAAGAGGAATGCACTTCGCCGGAGATGTAGGAGAGTTGTCGGGGACGTTGAGGACGACCGACAAGAACCTGAAGGGGGTAATTAACTTCTGGGTGGGAGACGTCGTTTGTACCGAGACCGCCGATCGACCACCTGTGGCATGCTTCGGCTGAAAAGCCTCCACAGCAGGACGCGCCTGTGTTGGAGGTACAATTGCAGGACGTCGTCGGTGTCGAGGAAATTGTGGGGAGCTTGACTGCCGGCGCCATTAGAGAGAAGTCAGGCCCTTTCTTGGCCAAATCTAGAGAGCGAATGATTTGATGGTGTAGCTTGTGAGACTGATGAACCTCTGAATCGGGGACATAGGCAGCAGGGGGAGAATCCACGGTAGTCGGAAAGAGGAGGCCGACAGGCGATAAATGCCAGGTCCACATAATGAAATTTATTAGGGAAGAGATATCTTTGTACGCGGCACCAAGAATGTACAGAACCAACGCCATAGAGATGAGAAAGAGATCCAATGTACAGTTACATATTTAGATTAAAAAGTGATGGTCTAGATCTTCTATATATACTGTTTGAAAAACACTGTATCGATCATTGTAGTTGTGCGATGTAGCTGGGCATTGTTGGATGATCCAGATCACTGATTGGTTCAATCGAACGGTGCTCACGACCAATGAATGCTTAAATTATAGTCACATGACGACTGCATAGAAACTCTATCCCATATATCACGGTGGAATAGCAGAATTAAGCATCCTCTAGCTCAATTCCCATAAAGGTTGCTAGTGGGCCTTTGCTCCTGCCATTGCCCACTGCTTCTTACTTATGGCTGGCGACATCATCGCTGTCTTGCTGCACTTGCCGTCTAACCTACTTTTTGTGAATTTTTTTCCAAATCAATACCTCTTATGATTTAATGTTACTCGTTCATTCCTGAATATATGTCATTCTAGTTTTCAAATTTTGTTCATAAATATATATTATCCTGCAATTTCAATGTGACTTTTCTTCTATACCATCTCATTTAGATATTTTTAATGTCATTTGCTGTCATAGGCTATAGTAAGACATATAGTCGAATGATATAAGGAAGAGAAGTAACATATTCTTTTTTAGATATGCTAAGGTAGAAGGGTAAGTAAATACATAGAATGACAGGAGTTTAGTAACTAAACTCTCGCGAACGCGTGCAGCAGCTGTACGGCATTACAGCGAACGAAGCACTAAACTTTTTTGTGCGGTGCCGCTTTGTGCAGGCCTCATAGTTAAAGTGGGCAGTAAGAGAGAGTAGTAATAATATATTAATCCGCATCGTGGCCTCTTACCCTCTTGTCCTTGGGGCAAATCGATCGTGCATCGATTTCTATGTGCTCCGAGGCATCGAGATCGACTTGATCGATAGCTGAGCCGCGGTTTTGCTCACATAGCTTAATCATGATTGGTCACCGTGTTACCCTTGACCAGCTGCGATCGATTTTACTTTTGGGCTGGAGATTGGGAGGCTCTATATATTTTTGATCAGAAACGAAGCCCCTCTTTGGCGCGTGCCTATGTGCACGCGGCATGTAGAATCCATCGATGGATGTGAATACGATCCAATTAACTGTGGTCATCGATCGAAGGATATCAAGGGTAGTGGTGAGAGTTAGGGTGTGCCATGCCGGCACTACAGGGGCCTAACAGGATTCAGGCCGTAGTGTGCCATACTTGCTCAGCACGGTCACCTGCTTGTTGTACCGTGTCGTGTCGATCTAACTTGTCTCTGGTGAGGCCCACGCACGGTCCAAAAGCACACCATGCTACTGTCATATCGTGCTAGTCCAGGTCTTATTCGGTTGGACTCGTAAAGTTGTAGACTATGTCGCAATCAGTCCATCCTCATGAACGGCATCAAGGATTAAGAGCGAATGTCGACTGCCAACGAAGATTTAGTACACATAATTATTTAGTAGAAAAAGAACCTAGTGAGGTACACATAATAACCTAGCGAGGTACATCACAATCGGTTCTTACTTAAGAAGCGATAGTGATGTTCGTGCTCATCACTATCAGTTTCTAAATAAGAAGCGATAGTGATGTGATCATGCACATCACAATCGATTCTTGTGTCAAAAGCGATAGTGATGATCACTCACATCGCTATCGCTTCTCACAAAAGAATCGATTGTGATCGATTCTTTTGTAAAAAGCGATGTAGTGATCATTCATATTACTATCGTTTCTCAGAAAAGAACCGATTGTAATGAGTTCGTGCACATCACAATCGGGTTTTTTGTAAAAAGCGATAGTGGTGACCATTCACATTATTATCGCTTCTCAGAAAACAATTGATTGTAATGAGTTCGTGCACATCACAATTGGTTCTTTTGTAAAAAGCGATAGTGATGTGTATGATCATCACTATCGCTTCTCACGTAAGAATCGATTGTGATGTGCCCAGTACTATATCACAATCTCTTCTAACCTCAGAACCGATAGTGATTATTTTTACTACGCCTCCTAAGTTATCTATCACAATCGTTTTTTCTTAAAAATTTAAGAACCTACTCAGATGAAGTGATAGTAATATACTATTCTGTAATAGTATCGACACCTCTCACAAAATTAGGGTTTCATCACTCGGTAATTAATAAACCTGTAAATTTAACCGTATACACGCGAATAGTAGAAATATCGTGCAGTAGAAAAAAATTCCTCCGTAAAAAGGTAAAAACCTTCACAGTAGAAGAAGGATAAGCATGAACTATGCATTAGAACAGCCCGAGCCAAAGTCTCCTAGTCAAGCTTTCCAAAGAAAGCCTCCAACACCTCTTCTCCGTCTGAAACCCATTTTCGTTCCCTCCATCACAGGTAATCTTTCATCTATAGGACTAGCAATAGTAATAATCAACTAGAGACTAAAGATAGTAGAAAAACTAGTGATCTCATATTAGTGGTTGCAAGAAGCTGCAATATACGTATCTGCGGTATTGTCACACTCCCTAGTGTGTGACAAAAACCACAGGTGCCACCACAATAAAAAGAATAAATAAAGAGAATAAAAAGAACTAAATATCTATTAGTTCTTACTCTTACTAGTACAAAGATTAACAATTAGTAATACTATAATATAAGATGGGGCCCTGCTGCACAGGCCTCCCATCCGGGCCTGTCGCACGGCAAATTTCGCGGACTACTGTTGACCATCGCATCATATTCGCGGCATCTCACCGGCGAGAGGCAGCAAAGCCCACCACCGACCGAGCCTAACCGGCCTCCTCGAGGCCCAAAATGCGTGCGGCCAGTCGTCTAATCGCCGGATGCTCGCCGAAACAGCCCCGCGGAAGCGATCGAGCTCCGCTGACGGGACTGCGGGAACGGCCCACCACGCACGCTCGCCCGCGCCGCACGGCTGGTAAAGAAGAGAGAGGCGAGATCTCGGCGGGCCGAACTAGCGCGCGCGCGCGCGTCTTCTGCCGGTGCGGCATGAGGCGAGCGGATAGATTTCCTTCTTCATTTGCATGGCTTCGCCGCTGTCTCGGAGCAGGGAGGCCGACGCCACAACGGGGCGGCCGTACATGGTTATGGTTGCCCGATTTGCACCGGTCGACCGCCGCCGCTCAGGCCTGCTCGTGCCCCGAGATCGCAGGGCGGTCCGAACGTGTCGAGTCAATGGCATCTACGGACGACGTTCGCGCGTACGTGCCCTGTCGTCGCCGGCGGAGATGGATCCGTACCGCTCACTTGCGGCCGGGTACATCGATGTACCTGAGCAGGTCAGCACGCCAAATCGCCAACGGGTAGCCAGAGTTCGCATGGACGCGACATGCATTGGACACGTCATCCTCGTCGACCGGATATGCATAAACCAAGGCTATAGTATATTAGAGCATGGACATTAACAAAACCTAGTTCTTACTATATCTGTCATCTATACCATCTATACCATCTAAAGTAAGTAATAAAGTCAGCTTATAAATAACCATCTCTAAAGATTATCTCTAGAAATATTAAAGTATTTAATTTGGATATTCAATATTAATTTCATCTTTGTGTTTATTGATAAAACACTAACTTCAACACCAAGAGTCGTTTGCGCCAACTCCAACACCGGTTTTTAGCCGACGATAGCACCTATGTTCCCGTACGATAATTATTATTATAAGAGTTGACTCTCTTCTCTCTTTTCTTTTCTTACTTTTTATATAGAATAAAGTTGATATGTACATACTAAGGCTCGTTTGTTTAGATTTAGGTTTTTTGGCTTATAGTTTAAAGCCAACTTTTTGATTAAATAGCTTAAAACTAATAACTTTTGTACGTGATAAAGGTGAATAATTTTATCTAATTTTAGTGTTATTAGTTTAAAACCAACTATCAATAAACAAACAAAGTCTCTTTCTAGTGGTTTTTAGTTATATGGAGGATTATGGTTTTTGAAAAGTCTAGATAAAAAACTACTTATTTATTTTAGTTTTAACTTTTTGGCTTTTAAATCGATAAAAAAGTTCAAACACACATACCTAAAAGTAAGTTGGTATAGCTTTACGTACATGCGCTTATATATGCCTGCTAAAAAGTGCAAGCATATGTACCGGCCGATCCAAATCTCAGCTCCGTATGTGGCTCCTTAATAACACCACAACTACACTGCGTTCCCTAGCTGACGAGGCCGGCCGGCCATTATTAAAAACTAGACCTGCCGGCTCCATCATGCGCAGACGCATCATCGAGATGCGATATTAATCCGAAATTTGGACTGTCGGTCGCTGCCCCGCGGGCCTACAGCCGATCCGACAACGCAATAAAAGTACATTAGATCTCATCGAACCGATGCCACCCTGTCTGCTGCCGTGGCAGGCATTGTCAGGAAGGCAGACGACAGGCAAGGCTAGCTTGCTAATCAGCACCCTGCCGTGGCGACGAAACCTGGCAGAATTTTGCCACTGTTTATAGTAGCACAACGACCACAAGCTGACAAGCCTCCAGGACGAGGCTGCAGTCGTTGGCTAGACACATCGATCTCCTGGTTAGTTAATTTGATTAACTCGTCCGTACTACTAGCTTGCTAATGGACAAGAATCAAGGGAAGCTGCGTGGCGCTCTTCTCTTCTCCTTCTTCGTCGTCGTCGTCGTCGTCGTACCGGCAATCACGGGTGCGAGCTCCCGTGACTCACGGCCTGTATTAGCCAGGCGTCTGCAATGCGATGCGTCCTTGCGTCCGCCTCGTCATCAGACAAAGCGTTGATCTGAGCCTGAACAGGACAAAAGCTTTGCCTGATGGCATGTCACTTGTATGTCAGCATTACGTATGCAGGCACGCACACGCGGGCCATCACAAAATGAGTAGGCTGTGGGCCCTATCTAGTTAATTAATTACCTGGATGGCTGTCCAGAAGAAACGGGTAGCCCGGCCCACTGCTCCAGTGATTATTATGATTTTCCTTAAATTCGCGGCCGAAAGCTCTAGCATCCGTTTTAAGATAAAAAGGTTGAACGTAGTGCTTTTATACTTTCTCTCGATGCATTATAAAAATTTTGAAGCACACAGAGGTTGATAATCATCATCTACATTTCATTTATATTTTAATATTTATGTAATTTTAAAAAAGAAATACGTAGGAGCACCCTTTTGACATCATTCCGCGACATCCTTCACCAACCGATAGGGGTGAAAACGGTCGGAAACGGTCGGAAAACACTAAAACTATTTTTGTTTTCATATTTTTTCTCGGAAACGACATCGGAATCGATAACTACGGAAATGAAAAGCGGCATCGGTAATTGAAAATATCGAAACGAAAATTCGATACAAAATATATATCGATAACGATCGGAATCGAAAAAGAGACCCAGATAACGTCGTAAGGACATGTACCACCAATTGACTTCAAAAATTCACACAAATAGTACATCCACATAGAAATTAGTAATTAATAAATATTCACAAATTTATGATGAACACACATCAAATTTTAGACTTGAATGACTACATTAGAGTTTTGTTTTTATGATATTTAAAAATATCTATGATTGGTTAAATCATGAAAATGGGTGGAGATTGTAGCCCTCGTGATAAGCTTCACATAGAGTCCAAAATCACCTAAATCGGAGTTCGGAGTAAAAGCGTTATGGGCGTTTTAGTGACCGAAGGAGTATGATTTGTGGGTGGAATAATTCCGAGTAATTACCGACGGAATTTACCGATTTTTCCGGATCTGAAGAAAGCGGTCGGAACCGATCAAAACCATTACCGTTATCATTTCCGACAAAAATTACCGATTCCGATTCCGAAAATTACCGATACCGACACGTCCGGTTGAAAAATTTCGAAAACGGTTTTCAGAATTTCGGGAATTACCGATACCGTTTTCACCCCTGCCAACCGAGCATCTCGGTTTCTGCCGCCAGTGATCACATACGACGTTGGAAAACAAAATATGGCACGCATATACATGAGAAACTAGACATCTTAAATCTAGATGATACCAGGGCTCAAACTTGTAAGCTCAACTACCCAAACACCTCACTTCAGGCAGCGCACAATGTAAACAAGAAAATTTTTAGTTAGATCCTGTTTGGTAAAACTCCAGATCTCAGCTCTATCTGAGATCTGAAACTTGTAGGCTAAAATAAAGTGAATTAAGTTTATATTTTTAGTCTAAAATGTAAACAAGATGACCCATCTAAACACTTTTAATGTACCAACAGCTTGAGCTGATGCACGAATCTATAGAGTTAGGAATAACTAGCTTCATCAGATCCACGGATCTAGTGGAGTTGGAGCTGTACCAAACACACCTTTACTCTGTCGCAAATTAAGGTGATCAGCACTTGCCCAGACAATTAGCAATAGCATGAGAAAATAATAATAAAAAAACAGATCAACCGATCGATCCATAATATTGTATGACCGTACATATGTGCATATGCGGACTCATATCGGTCCATTTCCATGCATGCCAGCTTGTCCATCGATCATCGCATCCAGATCGAGTCCAGGCTCACAAGCATACCCCACGATAAATGTACGTACGGTCATAAGGTGACTGCGCTAGTATCGTTTTCGGAATTGTCAAACAGTGCTCAACAACAGCAACGCTCGCTACAATGTCAGATTTGCTACAGTATTTCCTAGTAATAGTACATGAGATCTAAACCATTGTTTTTTTTATCCAGTGATCGATGAATCGTAACGGCGACTGCATTATATTGTGCCTATTTCCACAGAGCGCGCATGGCTAGAGTATTGTAATAACATATCGATCGGATTTGGTCAACTCTTCTCTCTCTCTCCTACACGAGAGACGCAGATCGCTTTCCAAGATATGCTTTTCTTATATATATATTCTTTGATCGTCAGTAGCCAGTGAGATCCCTGGAGCAGGGTTCAAAAAACCGACGAAAATCGTGGTACGAAAACCGCTCGAAAACTACGGTTTTCGACCTTACCGCTCCGGTTCGAAACTTAAAACCGTTCGGTAAACCGTTCTAATTAAAAAAGAAAATTAAAAAATTTAAAAATTTAGAAAAAATTTATGTGAGCGGTTTTTCGCGAAAAACCGCGGTTTCTCGCCAAAAACCGCTCAAAACCGTTTTCGAAGAACATTCAAATAGCCGGGTCGGTTTTCGTCAAAAACCGAGCGGTTTTTCGTGAAAAACTGCGGTTTTCGTTGAAAACCGAACGGTTTTCGATTTTTTAAAAAAAAATTCAAATTTTTGATTTTAAACCTTCGGTTTTACGGTTTTCGGCGGTTTTTAGCGGTTTTTCTGAAAACTGTCTGCTTAATTCGGCAATTTTGAAAAACGGTTTTGTAATCCCTGCCCTGGAGGCCTGGACTGGTGGAGCTACGAGAACATAAAAAGGTTAAGAAAAGAGTGTGCAGAGGTCGGAATTAGTGGTGTGCATCGTATCGGATCGGGTCAGTCTATTTGTACTATGATGATAAGAGAAAAGAAGTTAGAGACGTATGGAGTTAAAGCAGTACACAAAAGTATTATAGAAATTGAACTAAAATTTATTTATTCTTGAACAATTACAAAGAGAAAGGGGATATACTGAACACGGGCGAGAAAGAATGCAATGGGCAAGAAAGAGAGCGAGAGAGATTGAGAGAAAAAGATGAGAGAGAGATTGAGAGAGACAGGTGAGAAAGAGTTACTTTTTGTATCGTCTCACAATCTCTCTCAGCTTTCTCTCCCATTTTACCCATCTCTCTCAGGTGTCGGCGATACGATTGACGTCCATACTGCTAAGTGTGTCTATAACGTTTATTCTCTATGGGTCGGTGACCTTCATGCTAGACTTCTTTCTCATACCTTAGATCATTGAGCCTGGTACTGCCGTGCTACAATGTCGTGCCGGACCGTACCTCCCATCATGTCCGGTTCTCATGTCCGACATGGCCTATGATACAGTATCATATCAACACGACACGATCCAACCAAGTTAGGCTTTAGATCGAACCGTACTTACCATACTTTGGACCGGTCAAAAAAAGCCTGATCCAAGTACCCGTCTCTAGACAGAATCTACCAGTCGTTAGTTGTTACACAGTTTGCTAAGCATTGGCCAAACTTACGTTACTCCTTTCTACAGACTGAACAGCTCGTGAACATGAATACGTTGATGCCGACGACACGATTGATGGCGTAGAAAAGTAACCTCTCCAGGTAGGTAGGAATTGACTCTGGATAGTACAATGAAAACTACGTACGTACCAATTCAGCCCAATATGTCAGTTCTGGACGACACACTTGGATGGATCGACATGTGTCTAGAATTGCAAACGGATCGGATACGGATGGATTTCACTCATTCTGTATCCTATTCTAAATTTTTTCTCGAATATAGAATCGGATACGGACAGTGCTGGATTCGAATACGAATACGGATTACTTCGGTCACGAATACGGAGCAAATACAGATCATTCCGGATACGGTTAGTCTCGGTCACGAATAGTTAGTCGAATAATGCGTGAAAACAGAAACTATATATGTCATGCATATTAGGATCGATCAACCATACACAAAACTTTACTAGAACTTTCAAGACATATAAGTGTTTCAAATTCAATAATAGGTGTCTTCCCTACATAAGAATAATATGCAGCTAGGGGTGCAACTGGAACGGATATTTTCCGACCGACCGACCGATCGAATTAATTCGGATAGTGATTTGAATAGTTTTTTTGGATATTCGAAGAATTTTTCGGATAAGGACACGGATAAGGATACGGATACGGATAGTAATTATCCGACGGATACAGGAATATCCGAGTTTATAATCGGATAATATCCGGATATAAAATATGGATATTATCCGAAAACTTTAAAGACTTCTTCAAGACTGTGAGTCTGTAACTCTCCAATCAAAGAGCACCAGTCACCAGAGTCTAGAGGCACTAGTACTAGTGTACCAATACCACTCTTGGTACTCTACGATGCAGTGCCAAGCGCCAAGTGCCAAGTACCAACAACCATTCTACCAAGTGCCACATGCCCTTTGCCAAAGTGCCAACGCCAAGTGCACCAGCGCCAAAGGCGGTGCCAAACCAAAATTTACACGCGTGCCCGTACTTCGGCTTGTCCCTTGGCGCCGGGCCAAAAGCGAAGGTAATGCGACAACGCCCGCTGATGAGACCCAAAACCAAAAACATAAAACCCCAATCCATCATTCGTGCTCTCTTTCTCTATCTCTATTCTCTACTAGTCGATAGTCTCTCTCCTCTAAAATCCCCAATCCAAACAAAACCTAGCCGGTGAGTGGCTTGAGTTGAGGAGGCATCGGCGACACCAGTGATCCAGCGCACCATGGTGGCCATAGCCCATGACCCGTGGGCCGTAGCCACCGTGATCCGGCAAGCCTACTGACCCGTGAGGTTGTAGCCTCTGACCACCTACGGTCCGATCGCATGCATGCCGCTCGTCCGCTCGACTCAATAGTATTATATGATTCTATCATGTTTACCTTATTAGTTTGTGACTTCTAATTTGCTAGTGCCATTGTCTTTGATAATTCTATTATGACTCTACATTTAGCTTTTATATAATCTCTAGTCGCTCACTATTAATTCTTAATTATGTACAATGCAACTATAGTAAATTCTTGTACTATTTTCTTCACATTTTTCAATAATTATTCATAACTCATAAGTAATCTACCATTCGTTATGTTACATGTGCAATAAATGATCTATATTTTCGTGTATTATCCAGGCTAAAAATATTCGTACAGTATTGAATCCGGCTCGTATTAAGCCGTATTAAGTAAGTGATAGTATCCGATATTATTCGCATTCGTATTCACATCCGACACCATTCGTATCCGACTTCGTATTCGATAAAAAATGGATACGAATACGGGATGAACAATATCCGACCGTATCCGATCCGATTACATCCCTATATGCAGCCAAGTATAATTTCAATCAACATACGAACTTATATGATGTATAATGTTTATGTTTATCGGATCTATTATCGGATATCTATTTCACTAATTTACACTGATATTTGTCGGATATCTCGGATATGCGGGTACGGATCAGATACGAATCGGATACTTTTCTTCCCATATCTTAACCCATATTTTTTTCGGATAGGCGGATTCGAATCCGGATATAACCGGATATCATTTTTCGGATTCGAACCGGATTTTAAATGAATTCGGGCTCGGATCGGTCGGACATTATCCACTCCATTTACACCCCTACATATGTCATCCTCTGCCGGTATGAGATCAAGCAGCTCTCGATACCTTAGAGAGACTGTTTCGGGGTTGAGCTTTAACTTTGACTCAAAAGCTTTTCTAAATAGTATAACTATAAAGCAGCTAAAAAATTAAACCATAGCAAAAGCACTCTTAAAAAACTGTAGCCACTAGGGAAGAGTTTTTCAGCTGTGGTTTTGCTCGACCGCCTCCCACCTTGCTTGCTCCTCCTCCCATACCTTCGCCACCCCGCCTCGCTACATCTACGTCACCTTCCCACTCGGTAGTCGTTGTGCTTCACTAGGTTAATTGTTGTCTTTCCGCTCGGTCGCCTCCATAAAAGCTACAGCTGTAGTAGTCAGTTTGCCAAACGGCATAACAAGAAAAACTGCAGTCACTAACTACAGCTGCTTTACAGTCCAACAAGCAAAAAAAAAACAGCTTTTCAGTTTAATCGCAATCCCAAATGGACCCTTAGCCTGCCCCATCTATCAGGGATGGCTGGCTTAGCTAGCTAGCCACGATCATCAACCAACGAATTGAATCTTAATACATCATTCGTGCTCTTGATTCACTTCTGAACTAGGCACATTATCTATCTATGGTCTAGTTAGGACACGGTCGCCTTCAAACCAATAAGCCGCATCTAGAACAGCGACCAAAACGAATTAGTCGACGCAGGGCAGCGCAGCACAGCACAGCACTTGGCCGATAAGCCCGGTCATCTCACATGGCCCTTGCTGGTAACCTACATCCAGTGGTGGACGATTTAGGAGGTGCTAATGCTAGCTATAAGCGGATTTAGGATGCTGGGTAAGCACTGGCACCAAAAGATCACTCTCTTTAATAGATCAAATATTTTGATTGAATTGACTCTGACATCGGTGGTTTGAAATTTGTAAGTCTTTAGAACTATTTGTAATATTGTACTTTCAACATATTTCATATATATATATTGGATTTATGATGTTACGAAAATATTGTATAATTATAGAGTTATATTTGTCAAGTATGCACCTCTATTGAAAGTTTTATAGTCCCACCATTGGCTAATAGGACAATATCAACCTAAGGTAAACAAATAAAAAATAAATCGGATCATCTGAAGATAAAGATGCTAGAGGGTATCCACGATCTAGCTGAAAGATAGGTGGCACTCTACCTCCGATTGATCCCATTGGGTCCGCCCCCTACTACATCTCATAAGTTGTCTTGTACTCCCTCCGATCATAAATAGTTATCATTGTTGACATCGATATGATCCCAAATTATTTTAAAAAATCTAATAAAATTATAATATTATGAAAGTATGTTTTAAGATAAATCTATACATATGATTTTTATGCATTTAGTATAAATATTTTAAAAGATATCGATAACTAAAATTTTAAAATTTTAATGCACGTATTCCAAACCAACGAGTTTTTTGAACAGGAGTATTATTATGATTGCCCAGTTGAGTAACTCTACTGTCCATGGATCGCGAACGCAAATAATTTGCAACCCCCACGTAATGACATGTCGCGCTAACAAGCCCGTATAATAATCAACAACTAATACAAAAATTAGCGGACTGAGTAGACGTGATGCTTGACTCGCTCACATCACATGCACCCTTTATATTTCCTCCTCTGTCTCATCTGTTTCTCTCTTGCGATCTCACGTTGAGTAACTAATCTTGTTTGCTACGCGCAGACTGTGTGCTACGCGTCAAGAAAGAAAGTTGTAGGTGAGTGTGCTAGCTGGTGCTCATGGGCAACGCCATTGGCGGGAAGCGGCGGACGGCGAGGGTGATGAAGGTGGACGGGACGACGTACAAGTACCGGGCGCCGGCGGTGGCGGGGGCGGCGCTGCGGGACCACCCAGGGCACCACCTGATGGAGTCGGAGGAGGTGAAGCGGCTCGGGGTGCGGGCTCGGCAGCTGGACCCCGACGCGCCGCTCAAGCCCGGGAAGCTGTACTTCCTGGTGGAGCTGCCCCGGCTCGGGGGGCGCGCGCCGCGCAGGACGTGGTCGGGCGCGCTGCGCGTCAGCGCCGGCGAGAGGCTCGAGAGCCTCATGCTCTCGCGCCGGTCGGCCTCCGACGTGGCTGCGGCGGTGATGGCGTCCCCGGCGTCGTCCGTGGAGGCCGCCGCGGACGGCGCGGTGAGGCTGCGGATGCGGCTGCCCAAGGCCGAGGTCGCGCGGCTAGTCAAGGAGAGCCGCGACGCCGCCGAGGCCGCCGAGAAGATTATGCAGCTCTGTCGCCATCGCCAGGGACCACCGCTCCGCGCCGGCCACGCCCGTCGTCCCGCTCCCGGCGGCGCTCGCCTCGTCGGACAAGAAGCAGTTCGCTGGCAAGAAAGAGGTAAACAACGTCACGTATATACCCCGTTAATTTGTTCTCAAATCCTTTGCGCGCTTTCGCTGCTACAAATCAGAATTCTTTGATTTTTTAAATCAAACTACCTCCGATAAAATAGTTATCGTTTTAGATATCGTACGTTATTTAAGATACAATTTTGACCGCTGATTTCTATTAAAATATATTTATAAAACACAATAAAATTATAATATTATGAAAGCAATTTTTGAGATAAATCTACGCATATAATTTTCATATATACAATTTAAATATTTAAAAAGATATCGACAATCAAAGTTTCAAAATTTTGACTACATCTCTATCCAAAACAACAACTATTTATAACAACCGTTTATAAAATCTTCGACAATGCCATGTTTCATGCTTACACAAGCTTTTTCGGAGTATCATCTCAAGTAACTCCGAAAAATCAGCTCTCAAGTAACCGGATTACTAACTAAACCTGACGTCGACAAAGCCACGCCTTTTGCAGTTTTTATTTTATTTATTTACTTTTGCTAGGAATGTCGTGCGAGTTCGTGAGCTTGAGAAATCAATCAATCATTATAGTCGGCTGCAGTTGATGGTTTACCTAGCGTCATGGGCTCATGGCAATGATCGTGTTAGTCTTCAGAACACGTATGTCCTGTGCTGTCCATGGTCCGTTGACTTCTCCACGCCACGTCCACCTCGTAGAGAAATTTAGTACTCCTTCACGTTGTTGGGTTACTTGGGTAATGGCCTCTAATGGGTGGTGCAAGTGAAGCTTTTTCTTCCTTCCTCATTAAGCTGGCATGCAGCAGCATGCGTAGGGAAGCCATGAAAGGGAAAGGAGAAGAAAAAGAAGCATTCATGGTAGCCAAGAACAGTTGGGCGATGTGGCCAGGCATGTGATGAAGGGGACAGGTAGCATGGGCCGGGCGGCTTGGTTGGTTAGCATGCAGTCCTTAATTGAGGCACTATATGATTAATTGTTGCACATTGATCGCCTCCAACCTCCCAGGGTTAAGAGAGGATTAGCAAGTCAGGCCAGCTTCAGGAGCACTGGGCGTTGATGCACAGGTGAGCGAGTGAGTGGTTAATTAGGAGAAATTTTACGGTGCATTATATAGGTAGTATATAGTGGGTAGTAGAAATTAAATCTAGCTATTGATTTGTTAATTAAGGGTATTATTCTTACTACTATACTACCAAAAGAAGTATAAATAAATATTAACTAATATGATCCATTAGATCGAAAAGAATGAACGGTCTGTATTGAATTTAGTGTAGAATTTCCGGGATTTGATTATGTAACCTAGTGGCCTTTTTACGGCACATTGATATCTTAGTTAGGATATATATTATATGAAAAATTTTATAGTGGATTATACTTGTAGTATACGGTAAGCAGTACAAATCAGATTTAGCCATTGATTTGTTCAAAATATTCATATCACTCTATTACTAGAGGAAAGTATAAACAAATACTAGCTAATTTGATCTATTAGATAAAAAGAATTGATGGTCCATATATAATTTAGTGTACCATAAAAGAGCTCGTGTTATACAGCCTCACAGCCTTCACTGATTAAGTGGTTGTTTATATTAAAAAAACACAACACGGATCGATCAACTTGGTTTGGTTTAAATTAATAGTGAAGACTCGGAGAAGTAGCAAGAGGAGCAGGAGAGTTATTACTGTCCGGCCGATGAGCAAGTAGTACGTCCTGTTGTACGTATAGTAGTACCATGCATGCCATGTGCTTAGATTCTGAAAACTGGCGATTAAACTGAACTAACCACCAATAAGTACGACAATCGATCGAGACGGCTCGTGCTGATTTCTAAGGCGGGTAGGTTTAATTGCAGGCGTGGACTTGATCCACTGGCTAGCTTGCACGCAGAAGCTTCGGTGGTGCATGGTTCATGAAGGTATTCAGAATACATATCAAGATGTACGATATCGCGTTGACGTATAAAACGGAGCATTGATCAATTAAATAGTTTCCTGTTGCCACTTAATTTAGTGGGGACAAGTCTTGGATCGATCTCATGCTTCTGAAGGGTTGATATATAGAACTAACCTCTCCATAGTTTTTTTTCAGAGCTAACCTCTTTATAGTTGACTACAAGTGTTTTCCCGTTGATTCTTCTAATCTGCAGCCACATATATACTGCACCACATTACTGACCCAACTGCTAGCATAAGATTTGAGCAATTTAGTTTTTCAGAAAGTGTGTGAAAGCTATGGTTATGGAATCATCTTATCCCTTGCACATCTACGCATCAGCTGGCAGTGTTCTCACATGTTCACATGATCATATCTGCCTCCAATAATTTGGACGTCATTTGGTTCTAACTCTCAGGTCCCAAGTTTGCTTGGCTAGATAGATAGATGCATTGTTCCATTAACATCTCGACAGCACTTTGGTGAATGATCAGCAAGACAGTCATAAACTTTTTTTTTTGGTTCCTGTAACGAAATCAACGCATGGCATTGTCGGTTAGGCCGTGGATATACAGTGTTGATAGCTAGTCGCCGGTCCGGCCGGACAATCATGGCCATGCCCTTTCGGTCGGAAAGGGTTAGAGGCCACATGATCGAAAGGTTGATATAGTTAGCTTTTGTTTCAAGCAAAACGCACTGCTGCAAAAAGCTGCCCCGACCACAACGCCATGCCTCCATGTAGCTCGATAAAAAAAAGCAAAGTTTATAAAGTCAACAACATGTAGCTCGATAAAAAAAAGCAAGTCTATAAAGTCAACAACTGAAACACTTTGCAACAACAGCGGCCACAACGATCACGTACTGTTGGTCAGTTTCTTTTCAGGTTGCAAATCAGAGGTATTAGTACTAATTAACTTGGTTGCTGAATCGTTCTGAACTCTCAGCATGTCTTTCCTGCTTGTTAATTTTCAGAAGAGGACGAGGTTCGTGACCGTGCCGGACGAGATCATCGGGCTATGAGATCACCTGAAATCGTCAGTCGTCGCCGCAGTTCTGCGGTCTCCGGCGTCGTCTGAAGAAACAGCACCGCACACGCATCAGACAGACACGGATCAGCTGTGCTAATTAAATGTTCTTTCGTTTGTGATGGGTTTTCCGCGAAAGATACCGCAGGTTGGGAACACGAGAAGCCGCATGTGAAACTGAATCGCTTCCTGTCTCCCTGGCGGTTTCTTGGTCGTGCAAGGTAGAGATCGATCCGCAGTCATGTATGGAATTTGCTTCTCTGCATCACTTTGTACAAATATTAAGGTATAAATAAATAATAAATGATGTACTTATCTCTTCGATTGTTTTACGTTGTCGTCTAATTGTTTAGATAAACAAATCAGAATTGGATGCTAATTAAAGTCTTGTGCTGTGGCTTTTGTAGCGTTTTGGTATGTGTGATGATAGACTACTCATGGCACATATTGGGTGCTTTCTTTCTTTCGCACCTTTTTTTTTCTAGTAAGCATCTCGTGCCTTTCATATGTACATTTTGATCCTGCGTGAACAAGGCTAGAGTACGAATTTTTATTTTCTTGTCTTGTGCCTTTCATATGGATTTCGCCATGACTATTACAGTGACACCAGCGCAAGCGTGTTGATTCTTTCTCATCTTTCGCTACTGAATGAACAGAATCCTGTTTGCCACCTAACGCTTGTTAGATGGCGACTAACTTCACCGCTGATGAGCAGTGGATCTAAATAGAAGCTTACCCTAACTTCTCTTTTAAGTATAGTAGGTAGGATCTCGCGCTATGTCGCTCCGTGCGAAATTTGGGTTGGGTTCTTTTGCAAAAAAAAAAGATGGTAAGAGGACCTTAACGTAATTTCCGTTTTATCGAGGGGTTTTTAAAAAATGCGTTGGCAAAGAGTCGTCGGTGAATTTGCATAACCACAGACCTTTTTACAAAAAAACTGGTGGAGAACCCGTTCGTGAATCTATAGAACTATGGGATCCTTTTTGCAACATAACCACTGAAGGGCCTATATGTAATTTTGGTTTTTCTGGAGGGCCACCTCATGAGCTCGATAATGTGGCACGGTTGAGGAGCCTCCATTCTCGTCAGCTTTAATAGATAGGTTATAAGTTATGAGTATTATGAGATATGATATTTGTAACCGTTTTGGTTAGAATCTATCTCTTATGTGTGGGTGAATCCGAACTTATCTCTTGCTAATTTCTTTATATATTGGGCATCCCCATGTATAAGAATCAATCTAATAAAGTGAGAGAGTTTCCTCCCTTATATTTTGTATGCTCCTTCCATTGTTGCTGTGATTGCATCGCTGTGTGGATTGATCGATCACAGGTGAACGACTACGTTTTACAACATGTTATCAGCATGAAGCTCTGCCAAGGCTGATTGAGATTGTCTACCTGCGACAATCTACACAACATCGGCATCGTCCTGCTACACGCGATCACCCTACATAAGCTAATCGCGTTTTTTCGCAAGCCCTCGATCCTGCAGATCGTTCTTTTTGCATACCAATCTGTTTATATCTAAATTGCGAAATTTGAGCTACTATTCGTCTAAAAAATTTTAGCTCTTGCGTTTGAAGTGCAGTGCACAGCGTCGCCTGTAGTCGGACCGCCAGGCCACCGCAGCCCGATCGCCTTCCGCCGCATGATCGGTGCCCATGTTGCCGTTCGGCTACTCGCCTCAACTCTGACCGCGCTACCATCGTCGCGTCAATTTGGCCAGCGCTGAAGCGCGCTTCGGCGGTGGTCGACCGCGACTCGCGCTAGTATGAAGGCGGCGCCAGAGCAACACGCGTAGCCCCCAAAGCGCGCCCGATGGCAGTCGGTGGTGGCTCTGCGCAAGCCGATAATGCCTCGTTTCCCACGCCAACGTCCACACCTAAAGCGTCGTCACAGCTTCAGGCCCACGTGCCTCGCCTTCACTCCTAGTCAGCGCCTCGCCTTGGCTGCCGCGCCTACGCAGTGGCGATTCTTCAGCTCCTGCACCCTCTGCTTCGCACTCCACCCCGCAGGCATTTCGTGTTCCGTGCTTGCGCCATGGTAGCCCGCGCCCGAAGTGCGCGTTGATGAGCGGCGGTGACTCTTCGGCCATCGCGCCCGCTGCGCCTCGATCAGTGAAGCCGGCCACGCTGTCGCCATTGTGCCACTTTAGCGCATGCGCCGTAAACGGCGTAGCCGTGCGACAGCAATTCTTGTTGCGTCTTCAGCTCACCTAGCAACCGTTGATGCGCCACCAGCCATGATTGCGCCGACCAGTCGCGTCGTTTCCCCGACCAAGAAAAGAGAAAAAAAAAATAAACTAAAAAAATGCAAATAAATTCTGAATAATTGACAATAAAACCTAGAAATTAGTTTTTCTAGGTTATGGGCTTCCGTAAAAATTGGCAAAATGATATTTAGCACATCTTTAGAAGTTCATTTTCTGGGTTATTTTTCTAGCATTTATTATATGTGCTGAAATTTATTTCTGTTATCTAATTAATTCTGAAAATTGCTTAATAATTAACAGAAAATGCTAAAAAATTGTTGAAATTATGTATGACTCATTGCTCTCTGTCATGTTGCCAAATTAATTTTCTTAGCTTATTCTTCATGTTTATATATGTTGGACATATTATTTCTTGTTATTCAGTAATTCTGAAAATTACTTGGTGATTAGCAGAAAAACATGAAAAATGCTAGAAAAATTCTAGAAAATTTCAAATTGCATAGTATGAGTTTAATATCTCTAGATTAATTTTATTAGCATTATGCCATGATTATTTCATGTTTCAATTTATTTTTTTGTTAATTGTTAATTCTAAAAATGTTTAATAATTAGCAAAAAACTATAGAAAATGCTAGGACAATTTTAAAAATTTTGAAATAATTATCTACTGAATAGATATAGACCAAACTTTACTGATTCAATAATAAGTATGTAAAATAATATTTTACCTGAAATAAAATCCCTATTCTGTTTGCATATAGGATATATCTAACATCGCCAAGAAAGAATTTGCTGAACTTGCCTTGAATGGCAGCAACTACCTCACTTGGGTAGTGGATGCCAAGATCAACTTGATAGCCTGATCTCTTGGAGCTGAAATTTTTTAGTCTGAAGCTGGTAGCATTGCTCACCCTAAAGCTGCTAAATGTGTAGCTTTGCACTTTCTGAAACACCATTTTCATGCGAACCTGAAGGCCGAATATTTGATAGAGGAGGATCCACTAGCTTTATGGAATTCCCTGAAGGAATGATATAACCAGCAAAGATCCGTTCTATTGCTAGAAGCACAATGTGAATGGATCCTCCTATGCTTCCAAGATTTTAAGTCAGTGGCAGCGTACAAATCTGCCATGCACAAAATTGTTACCAAACTAGCATTTTGTAACCAGAAGATTACATAAGCTGAAAAAATTGATAAGACATTGTGAACATTCTACCCCAATATGAGGATACGACAGCAACAGTATCATCATATAAAGTACCAAAAATACTCTGAGTTTATATGCATTCTGCTAGAAGCAAAAAAGCATGATAAATTTCTAATGAAGAATCATCAAATCCTACCTAGTGGAAGTCATGCATTACCTGAAAGTACATGCAAACTTTCAGCAGGATAGTAATAACCGAGGCTACAAAAAGGGCTAAAGACAGAAAGAAGATAAAAAGAAGAATGACAAAATTTATAAAGGAAGAGATAAATCCCAGTGAAAAACAAAAAAATAGACCAGGTCACTTCCAAAAGAAAGGACCAGCAAATAAGGCAAATGATCCTAAACAGTCATGCTTTAGATGTGGACGTACTGATCATTGGTCACGTATATGCCGCACCCCAAAGCATTTGGTAGAACTATATATGAAATCTACTAGGAGATTCCAGAATAATCAAGGGAACAAGGCGGAAGCACATTTCATCACTCAACCTGTTGTTGAGAATGAAATAGAAATGAATGATGATCAAGTCTCTGACCCCACAGAAGAATTCAAGAAGGGTCTTCTTGGATATGGTGATACTCCAATGGAAGAAGATGATTTTATTGGGGATGAGTTAAAAGAATTTTAGAAGAATAAAGATAATTCCCAAGAGGATATAAATGATTTGTACGGAGACATGCAGTAGTCTCCTAGATTTCTTTTAGAGTCGATGTCGCATTATCCTTTAAAGTCTCATTTATCATTTGTGTCTTTATATTCCTGAATAAACAATGGTCTACACTCTTGTTGAGCGATTATCAGTCAAATTCAATAAAGTATAATTTTTTATGAAATTTATTTACTAATGCTATGCTTGTTCTATATTATTTGTTCTGTTGCAACAAATGTTTGATTATTTTTATATCTTTCATATATAACACCTGTATAATCCAATGGTGGAGGAGGAAATCTGTCTTGTAAACAGTTGCACCATAAATATAATTCTTAGGGAAACTAAATATTTTCAGAAATTGATTAAGGAAATTGGAATATTATGACCATCACCGAAAGCTATGCTCTCATTGTTGACACCGAAAGAGCCATTATAGTTTTCCCTATGGGCACTCATATAATTACAGAGAATGCCCTATTATACCCTGAATCCAGTCGCACTCTTATAAGTTTTAAAGACATCCATCTAAATGGATTCTATTTGGAGACTGAAAATGAGGATGGCACAGAATACCTACTCATGACTAAGTTTAACGGGTGTAATAAACGTGTGGTTGAAAAACTTAATTCCTTCCTTCTCCGGATTATATTACACATATATAAAACTTGAAGTTTATGTTACGATAAAAATCATAGTTAAAAACTCAGAAATATTTAAGATCTAGTATGATCGTCTGGGTCATCCTAGTTGAATATGGTGAGAAGAATAATAAATAATTTTGCTGACCATAATATAAAAACTATAGCCTTTCTTAAACCTGAAGCTTTTATATGCCGTCTTTGTGCTAGAGGAAAGTTGATAGTACGACCCTCTCATCTAAAAGTTAGGGAAGAATTACTGAATTTCCTACATAGAATTTAAGGTGATATCTGTGGACTAATTTAGCCCCTGTTGTGCTCCTTTAGATATTTTATGGTACTAATAGATGCTGCTACTAGATGGTCCTATGTATGTCTCTTATCTATTAGGAACCATGCTTTTGCTAAATTAATTGCTCAAATCATTAAATTGAGAGCATCCTTTCCAGAAGAAAGGATTAAGTCCATTTGTATGGACAATGCTGACGAATTTACCTCAAAAGTATTTAATGATTATTGTATGGCTCTGGGTATTAATGTAGAACATTCTGTACCACATGTCCACATTCAAAATGGCATTGGAGTAAAACTTATTGCCAAGTCACTCTTGCAAAATTGTAGGTTACCTACCAACTGTCGGGGTCATACAGTGCTGCACGTTGTAGCATTAATTCAACTCAGACCAACTGCATACCATGAAATTTCCCCTTTGCAGCTAATGCGTGGGAAAGAACCAAGTATTTCCTATCTACGAAAATTTGGTTATGCTGTATATATGCCAATCTCTCCACCACAGCTACCACCATGGGACCTCACCGGAAGTTAGGGATTTATGTAGGTTATGAATATCCGTTAATTATTAAATACCTAGAGCTTATGACAGGGGAGCTGTACATGACTGGGTTCGCTGATTGTATTTTTGATGAGAACAATTTTTTGGCATTAGGAGAGATAACTACCATATTGAAGAATGCTGAAAAATAGATTGGAATGCCATTAGCATTCAATTTTTAGACCCACGCACTAAGGAAGTCGAACTTGAAGTTCAGAGGATAATAAGTCTGCAACAAATAGCTGATAATCTGTCAGATGCCTTCACTGATTATAAGGGAGTGATAAAATCTCATATACCTACAGTAAATACACTTGAAAGAGTAAAAATACCCCAGAAGGTTATTGAACCCACTCTTGCCTCTCATAACAAAAAGAGGGGAAGACCTCCAAGTGCACGAGACTCAGTTCCGCGGAGACGTTCGCAGAAATGGAGAACCGAACAAGTGAGATCACTACTTGAGACAGTTGAAGAAGCTCAACCTGATGTTGAGAAAATATCTGAAGTGAGCCATCCTGAAGATATAACCTCCCTGAAGTGAGCCATCCTGAAGATGCGAGTCCCAGCGAACATTTGTACGCATAATTTAACGCTAGAAAGTCGAAACACCTAGACTCTATCATTGTGAGAAATCACGAGGAGCTGTAAGAAATGAATGAAAAAATATCCATCAATTATGCGGATTCAGGAGAATTGTATAAAAAAAGACTACAACTGTTGACATATATTTTGCCTCTAAAATTGCTAAAACTCTTGAACTGGAAGCAAAACCAAAGTCCATGACAGAGTGCCAGAAGTGCTTAGATTGGGTCAAATGGAAAGAAGCAATTGAGATGGAATTGCGCTCGCTTAATAAAAGGAAAGTATTTGGTCCTGTTGACTGAACACCTCCTAAAGTGTTTCCTGTAGGATCAAAATGGGTTTTCATCTGGAAGAGAAATGAGAACAATCAGGTGGTGAGATATAAGGCAAGGCTTATAGCATAAGGGTTCATGCAGAGGTCCAGCATCGATTACGATGAAATCTATTCTCTTGTAATGAGTGGAATAACGTTCTGATATTTAATATCAATGGCAGTTGGTTTAAATTTAAAAATACAGTTGATTGATGTAGTGACTGCCTATTTGTATGGGTCACTGGATACAAATATTTATGAGTCCCTGAAGGAATAAAAGTTTTGGATCCTAATAATCGCAACATGTGTAGCGTCAAATTGCAGAGATCACTATACAGGTTAAAATAGTTGGGGAGAATATCATATAACCGACTAAGTGAGTTTCTTCTGAAGAAGAGATACTCCGATAATGACGATTGCCCCTGTGTGTTCATAAAGAAATCTTAGAATGGATTCTATATCATCTCAGTATATGTCAATGATCTGAATATCATCGGAACTATAGAGGAGATAAAGAAAGCAAGTGTTTACCTTGCGACAGAGTTTGAGATGAAAGATTTGGATAAAACCAAATTTTGCTTAGACTTACAGCTAAAGCATTTTCCAAAAAGAATCCTTATACACCAGCCTTCCTATACCCAAAAGGTATTAGAAAGGTTTAATATAGATAAATCGCATCATTTAAAAACCCCTAGGTCATAGGATCCCTTGAATTGGATAAAGACCCTTTTAGACCAAGGATGCAAAATGAGGAAGTCTTAGAACCTGAAGTCCCATATCTAAGTGCCATTGGAATATTTATGAATCTTGTGAATTGCACAAGGTTTGATATTGCATTCATAGTGAATTTGCTAGCAAGACACAGTGTAGCCCCAACTAGAAGACATTGGGCTGGTGTCAAGACTTTACTCAGATACCTCCAAGGTACTTAAGATCTTGGATTGTTTTTCTAAAAGAAACAAGACTTGACCATGGTAGGATATACGGATGCTGGCTATCCATCTAATCCACACAGTGCCAAATCACAGACTAATTTTGTGTTTTTCTGCGGTGGTATAGCCGTTTCTTGGTGGTCTTATAAGCAGACTCTGGTAGCTACTTCTACCAACCACTCAGAGATCATAGCTTTGTACGAAGCCTCACATGAATGTGTTTGGCTACGATGTGTGATTAACCATATCCAGAAGTCATGTGGTCTTAACACCATTGATACCCCCACAATTATCTATAAAGATTATGCTGCTTGTATTGCACAAATGCAAATAGGTTATGTAAAGAGCAATATCACGAAGCATATTATTCCTAAGCTTTTCTATCCCCATGAACTCCAGAAGAACGGTGAGGTAAAGGTTTTGCAAACTAAGTCATGTGTAAATCTTGTAGATTTATTCACTAAATCCTTGTCTAAATCCATATTTTAAAGATGGGTTAAAGGTATTGAAATGAGACGACTTAGAGATATGCAACATTCAGGGGGAGTAAACCCTTGAACCATAACCCTATTATGATCCTGAAGATCTTAATATAAATCCAAAAGATTATAAATTGTACTCTTTTTCCCTTAGTGAGTTTTCTTGAAGTTTTCTCACATGAAGATTTTTAATGAGGCAACTAGTCCAACATAAAATGCGAGTGCAATGTACTCTTTTTTCCATCTCCTTTTTCCCATTGGGTTTTTGAGTGGAGTTTTTGATGAGACATATGCATTACGCGGTATTCGCCCAAGGGGGAGTGTTATGAGATGAGATATTCGTAACCATTTCGGTGAGAATCTATCTCTTATGTGTAGTCGAATCCAAACTCATCTCTTACTAATTTCTTTATATATTAGGCATCCTCTATGTACAAGAATCAATCTAATAAAATAAGAGAGTTTCCTCTCTATTTCTGTGTACCCCTTCTATTATTATTATGATTGTATCGCTGCGTGGATTGATCAATTATAAGTGAACGACTGCATTATACAACAATGAGGAAGCATGCGCACTTACACCCCACTCACACCATAAGCACCTGCTTCGTGGCCAGTGGATTGGAAATTCAGTAATTCCCTGCATCTTACCAATTCCATGCTACACTGCTAAACGCAATGTTTGCCTGTTTGTGGGTCGGCCAATTGGGCAGCCCAAGAGACATAAATACGGACAGAACTGAGTTTTTTTATGTTTTGGGCTGGTTATGGCCCATAGCAATTGCCAGCAGCCGCGAACTGCCATGAAGGAGACGTAGTTTTGCTCCTGGATGTGTTCTTTTTTTTTCCCGAATCCCTGGAGTTTTTTTTTTGGGGTCTGCAAGGCCCTACAAGTGTTCTATCATGGGCATAAAAATAGATATACAGTCATTACAAAACGTTTTACAACTTTTCAGTGGCATATTATTAGTTGCATAGTCACTGGTGTTTTGTTAACAGCACCCTTCCGCGTATGGGGCCTACCAGAACAAAGGTATAGGGTCCATTTGTTTTGCTTCCGATAGCCGCCTATGTTTATCTTATCAATTTTTAGTAGCGTTGACTAAATTTGGCAAGCATTTGGTTTGTTATCAGACTTTGGTAAGATTCTCTTCTCTCTTGGTTCTCTAATTTATTTTCTTAATAATCTTTGGTCAAATCATTGGTAGCTAATTTGGTGACCAAATTTTAGTAATGCCAAATTTTGGTAAGGTCTAGTGAGGTAAATTTGTCATTAAACCAAATAGACTTATAGGTTCATAGGTATCTCAATCATAATTATCAATATCGTACCGATATCGGCCGGCATGTACCATTTCGTCACTTAAACCAGTACAAAGTAGCTCTATGTACCGTACGGTCCGTACTGGCCTCGATATCGGTCAATACTAGCTTTGATACTATACAATACCAATCATACCAACGAAATTGATAATATCATCAATTGAATTATATGTTATATTTGATAGTACTACCTTGTATTTGGAGAGATATTATAAGTGAAATTTTGTATATATAATTAAACATGTGTATACTTTTAAATATATATTATTGTATTAAATGTGAATGGTATGCTGGTATGTACCATTTCAAGAGCCAAATGTATAACCTCTTTATGGTATTGACAAGATTAATCTCAAAAGATCATTTTCGGTAGCCTCAAGAGCTCTTTATGTGTGGACAGTGTGGTTATTATAATGCAGACATTTTATCTGAAATAATAACAACTGTTCAACTTAATTATTGAGCTTAGCCTACAAATTCATCCTCTCTTGGCCCATTCGTCCTATGTTGTGGCCCAACTGTCCAGCCCATTTGGTACATCGCAAGGGCCACCAGACTTCAAACCAAGTAGGCAAGTACAAGAGGTTTTTGGATTATCTCTTTTTTTTTTCACATCATGTCCAAACTTCCAGTACAAGAAGCATATTCCTTTAAGCAAACATATGCTTTTATTGAAAAAAAAGTTGGAGCAAACATATGCTTTCGAATTTATCAGATTTATTTTTATTTCATTTGAGTTTAATCAAATGATATTTCTTTCGCAGTAAGAAAAAGATACACCGTAAAACAACAAGCAAAACCGCAAAAAGAAAAGGAAATGCCTGCACCAAACACATTTTATTTTCCTTTTTCTGAGATTATGCAACATCAACCAACCATTGGCCACTCCCTGTAAGCTCACACAGGAACAATGCAGCATCACAAGAAAGTTCTTGCCAAGATACAAAGTAACCTTACAAAATAGCTTGTGTGCTTTACTAGACCTCAAGTCTCTTGCCCACTAAGGAAGCTAAGCATTGCAACCTCGGATTAAAATGTTAAGCACAGCCAAAGATAACCAGCTCATGATTAAATCATCAAGCAGGAAAAGCTAATCAAGGCGGCAGCAAGATCACTCCATCTGCTTCCTTTTGCCTGATCCTTTACAACCTATTCTGCCACTTTTCCAGGCATAACTGGAACCAACTTTGGCAAATACAGCTCCTCCCACCATCTTCTAACCATGTGTGATCTTTCTGAAGCACATGTCATCACAAAATGAGAAATATTCCCTTTACCCATCATTTCTGCTGACTTGTAGGTTTCTTCTAGCTAGTCCTACTAAGTTTCTTCTGATGGCGAAAAAATTATTTTCTTTTTCTTCGCGACAAGAACTCTACTGACGTCCCCACATCTTTGACAATGGCTGTGAAGAGATGGCCAGCCATTGTTGTCTGCCAACTTCTTTCCAAAGTTTGCTTTACATTTCTGAAATCTTTCAGTTCTATACGCCGAGGGAAGGAGAAGACGCACATGTGTACTTCGCCACATCTTTTTCAGTTCTACGATAAGTGCGTTCATGATAGTATTTCATGGTAAAGTATTAATGATATTTTTTTGGAGAGTAAGTAATCATGATCTTAATTGTGTTTCTGAACACATATGACGACCTAAATGGCTTATTCCCGGTGTGACTTTGTTATATGAAAAGGATCTAATTTTTCATTAAAAAAAGGGTGAGACGAGAACACTGTTGGTGCATCGATTATGCACATCATAGTTTAATCTGATCCTGTTGTTATATGAAAGGCTAGCAGGTGGGGTGTTGTACTGATGTCTCTTCCAGGTTTTGTCCATAGCATCTCTGAATGGCTATCTTGCACGGTTTGCTTTCAGTAGTACCTTCTTGCTCTTGGCATTTTCCTTCTTATTCAAACATGCAACAGAGATAGAAGATAACATTACTTTCTCGGTGACATTATGTGTTCCTAACTTGCTATGTAAAAATAATGCCTGATGTTTTCTTGATATTTTGCATGCCTACTTGTAGAGATTTGTTTGGTGCCTTTTTTTTTGTTTCTGTCTGCAAAATTAGGATGAAAGAAACACATTTAGTTTTCTTTCCTTTTCTCATTTTTCATGTTAAGTTACTTCCTTGTAGATGTTCAACTGTTCACTTTTGCATTTCGCTTACCTTTATGTATGTGAATACAGAGCAAAGCTGCAAAGGGACAGCTAAAAACTGCCAGACTATCTAATATATCTCGCAGGCCAAATGCTTAAGTTTTTTTTTTACCTTGAAGTCTGAACTTTTGAGTGCACTAATTAGCACTTGCAAATTGCAAGTTAATGTCATTCTGTACTGTGAAAATGATCTGTTCCTTCATAATGCTCTTAAACCACTCGCTCTGAGATTCAAAGGGAGTGCACCAACTTGATGTACTGGTTGCAGGTCAAATTCAGACTTTTTGTTGCCCTCAATCATGCCTTGATATAAGAGATTGTTCTAGTACTGCAAATTGGAAATGTCTTGTTCTAGTACAGCAAATTGGAAATGTCATTTTATTCTTCGATTGGAATGGAATGCATCAACTTGATATACATACGGTCACAGATCACAGAAATTCAGATTTTTTTTTCAATGCCCTGAAACGCACGCAAAATCATCTCTTGATAGGCCGATACCCACGCACATACGATTGGCAAAAAGAATTCCATAACCAAGAGATCATATCATGAAGTCAACGAAAATGACAAACCAACGAGTGATCCGCGTGTAATCCAAGAACATTATTTTGAAACATAGTTACCGGTTTCGCTGTAAACCCCATGAATCACAAACCAGATTCGTTGAACCTAAACCGGTTTAGAGTATGAAGTTCGTGTTTGCAGTAGAAATCGAAAGAAAAAATGTGAACCGCGAACTTGAATCCCGTATCGCAATTCGGATGAAACCGCATTTCTAGTAGCTATGTTTTGAACCTTAATATAACAAATCCCAGTTGGTGACACTGACATCCACAGCTGGGGCTGAGGTGACCCCCAAGCGGTAAAGGTATGGCCCTAGATCATCCTGACAACCCAGGCAACCTGACCTCGGGTCAAATAAATAATCCAGTGGGTAACCCTACACCTAGGGCACAGGTTAATATCAAACAGTTGAGCACCACACATGATCCAACAACAATGGCCATGCAAAGCTCTCAAAACAATTCCAATCATACAATCGCCTGCTTGAGCTAAATGCTTGACTATCAAACCATAGATGGTTCAAGTTCAATGCATGGGTCCATTTGGTTTCCTGCAGCTCATGTAAACATGCAATGGCAACTTGTGAGTATTGCAATTGAGGACTGGAGGAGAGAGACCTGTGGCTGCGGGTAATAACTGATTAGGATCTGGATATATACTCATTAATTCTTATTCTCAATCAGGGCTCTGAGAAGGAGCTGATGATTGTCCCAGCTTGGCTGCCTGGCGTGTACATGCAGAGTTAAGCAGATAATGAATTATGATCTGTGGAGATAGGTTGCAAGTACTGTCAAAAGATCATGCTCCCCAATGTGACTTTAAGGGGAGAGCTGAGTTGAAGCGTTGACTAGACTACGGCAAGTCGGCAATTGTCCAAGGAATTCTGAAAGAAATAAAAAAATGGTTCAAAAAAGGGTAAACAGTTAGTGTAAATCTCTATCCTGATGTAGATATATGTTGGCATTGCTTGGATGTTTCTAAAAACTTACAAAAATTAATAGATGCAGGGTAGAGATGCTCTATTGCTACGCAAAATTTCAAACTCAAACTTTATCTCATTTAGAAGAGTTTGGCGTGAATAATGATCTCCACTTTTTGTCGCTATTTCTTTTCAGTTCTTGTCAATTAGAAGAACTAGTCATCAATCCGTACATACACACGAGCTGCACATGTGCTTTAAGGGCCTGTTTGGTAGAGCTTCAGATCTTAGCTTCACTTGAGATCTGAAATTTGTGGGCTAAAATAAAGTGAATTAAGTTTATATTTTTGGTCTAAAATATAAACAAGATGATCTATCTAAATACTCTTAATGTACTCACAGCTTCAACTCCACGGATCTAGTGGAGGTAGGAATACCAAGATCCACGGATCTGATGAATCTGGAGCCTTACCAAACACACCCTAAGTTATTTTTTGTTTGTGTTAAAAGAACACATGCACCACTGACCGAATTACTCCCTCAGTTCTTTTTTACTTGTAAAGCTTAACTTTCAATAAGTTTAAAAATATCTAGATTGGCTATATGAAAGCTATATCATTAGATTTGTTGTTAAAAATACTTAAAATTATAATTTTATTAGTACATCTTAATATAAAGTTATTAAAAGTAATGGTTAAATTCACATCTCGGAGACCGTAAAAAGTAAAAAATGTCAAGTAAAAAAGAAGAGAGGTAGTAGCATAAAACCTTGAGAAGCATAAACTTGTACTTATACTAAAAATATTAAACTTTATTTATATAGTCTTAGAATTATGGGCTTTCATATTCCAGTACTACAATTTTTAAACTTTTTATTTAGTTGGATGATCCCTTTGAACACAATAACATTCACAATCTACAAACATAAAAAAATGAGGTGATTTGTAATTTTTGGCCATATTTTATATACTTATATTAATTCCTATTCTTATCAGAAAATTCCTATTTTTTAAGAAAGGTAATATCATATTGTATACTTAAATTCTAGTTGCGTTTACATGGGTTAATTTATATCTTGTGTTTCACACACTATACGACTCAACTTTGCTGATTTATTTAATCTATTTAGTGTAGACAATCTTGTGTTTTACCATGCCTAAGGGCATCTCCAATGGTGCCACTTCAGCTAGCTATAAAGGTGCCATCTCAGCATTTTGTTTAGGTGGAAGGGAAAAAATAAGGAGAGAGATATAGACCGGCTACTAATGTATAGCCAGGCTATAACTGATTCCAAGACACTTATTACCTATTACATGTGGGTCAATATTTAATTTTAGAGACAATGTTATAGCTAATCCATTGGAGATGTTGTCTATATACTATCTATAGATGACATGAACATTTCTTATAGATAGCACCATTGGAGATGCTCTAACGAAACAAAGCCTGAATTCCATCGGTAATTGTGCGCCACTAAGAATGCTAACCACACGACACGAGGTCAAGCCGTCACTCGTTTGGTCAGAGTGCCGTGCGCTCAACGGCCGGTTGCGAGTTTGATCACTGATCAGACTAGCAGGTCTCACCCTAATAAAATTAGGTTTGGATGTGTGTACGTGTAGTGAAATAGTGTGTATTCACGCTCCGAAGACCAGAAGACCTCTAAGAAATATTTTCTTAACGTGTATATCGGATGCACATGTGTGTATGTACATGTAGAGTGTACGTGGACCAGATGTAAGTATATGTACATCCTTATACCTTTTTTTAAAAAAAAGAATACTAGCCACACACACTCTGATTTGGGTTGCATGTAGCTTCCCTGCGAGTTGCATAGTTGAGCTAAGATTCCATTTTGAACAAACTCGGTCTTTTGTGCATGGTTCAGTCTGTTGCTTCCTTTTACATCGTTAGCTTCAATGTATGCCCAGCTCATATAAGGCATGTTAATCTTTTTTTTTCGTAATCGGATACATGTAAAGTCTGTTTGTATAGGCTTAGTTTTTTTTTACTTATAGCTTAAAGTAAGTTTTTAAACTTAAACAGTTTAAAAACAATCGGTTTTTATACGTGGTAAAGGTGGATAACTTTACCTTACTTCAATGGCATTAATCTAAAACCAACTATTAATAAGTCAAAAAAATCACATCCTCGGTGGCTTTTAGCTTTTAGTTATATGAAGACTTGAAAAGGCCCAGATAAAAGCCATCCGTTCATTTAAGTTTTAGCATTTTGGAAGCACCGGAGGCTGGGAACAACACGCGCGGAGGCCACCTCGGTCGCCTGGGGATGGGGACAGGACAGCGTTCGTCGCCACCATCGCACCGGCCAGCTGATGGAAGAACGAAAAGCTGGCGAACCAGCGACGCAAGGGATCTGGAAATAATCGCGCGTTTTCGATCCAAGCAAACTTGGCCACTTGCACCGGCGCCACCCACCGATGCCTCCTCTCCCTCCCTCTCTCTATCTCTCTCTAGCTTATCAGCAGATGCCAGTAGGATTAACTTTGGCATCCATCCTGGTGCAATTCCAAGCTGTTTACTGTAGGATGAAGATCTGGCCAATATGGAAGGCGCATGCTGAACCTAAATGTCGTTTCTTTGCTTGGACTTTACTTCGCAACAAAATTTTGACAGCGGATAACATGCTCAAGAAGGGGTGGCCATGTAATGCCGTATGTTGTCTTTGCAACGCATCATCGGAAACATCAATCCATCTATGTAAAGACTGTCCTTTCGCCAGACAGGTTTGGGGGTTCCTCCTGCGATGGGGGAAATTGGAGCGGTGCCAGAACTTGAGCCACTCCGGTTCGGTGTATTTATGGTGGCAAAGACTGAGATCCCAATTTGACAAAGAAAGACGAAAACACTTTGATGGGTTGCTCGTTTATTTCTGGTGGAATTTATGGCAAGAGAGAAACCATCGCATTTTTCAGGGGATCATGAGACCGCCAGAGCAGGTGGCGGTAGCAATCAGGATGCGGTGCTTAGCAGCGGTTTATTGCGTCTGGAGGACTTGGATTAGTTCTTTTTTGTTTTTATAGCTATTTTTTCTATCCGATGGTGATAGCCAATTGAGCATGTCTTTCGTGGGTCGCCATACGGTTTTTCTTTTGGTTTTCTTGGTTTCCTTTGGTCGTTTTTCAGTGGTTTTGTCGGTTATCGTCTGTAAGGTTGCGTTGTGAGGGTTTTTTCTTCCGGTTTTACCCGTAAAAAGCTGGAAGTAACAGTCTCTTTATCTTCTTAATAGAATTTGCAGCAACTCTCTTGTTGCTCTTTCAAAAAAAAGGTCAGTTTGGAACGCAGGAAGGGTTCCGATTCCTACGAGAATAATATACATGAAATTAAATTCCTAAGAAATTAGTAGAAAATTCCTATTTTTGAAATAGACCCTAAACTTGCGTGATACAGATATGCATAAATCCAGTACCTTTTAGTTTAAAATCTTAATTAATTAGAAAGAATTATTGAGTCGCATCAAATATCAACAGGTGAATGTTTTTCTTAACCAGTCTTTGTTATATTTATATGGGAATTATATATTGTCTAGTAGTGGATGCTTACTTATTGTTAGGACCAAAGAATGTAAGAATATTCAATGGAGCCGAATTATGTTGATGAGCCACTCTAAAATGTACCCAGTGAGAGGTGAGGGCAAACGAAAGCCATATGGAAGACCAAGAAGACATCATGGGACACTAGGAAGCCATGCCATATGGCCAGCATGGGCCTGTGGTCCCATGCGGCCAAGCTAAGCTCTCATATGCGACTGGACAAAGAGGGACAAAAAGGGATGTGCATAGGCCATACTCTCTATGTTGCAAGGAAGATGGGTTAAGCCCACTCAGGTATAAGGTGGAACCAAGGAGGACCGAAGCCCAATTTGTCTAGCCCTATAGAGGAAGGCAAAAACCTAATTCGGCCAAGATATAAAAGGAAGGAAAGAGATAAAGTCGAATTAGATTTGGAGAGCAAGTGAGTCTAACTCGGATTGCCATACCATTTGGTGAGAAAATGAGTCTAGCTCGGATTGCCAGACCAGTCAGTCTTAAAAGGTCATAACTCTCATGTTCGAACTCGAATTGAGATATTCTTAGACTTTTTCAAAAGCTTAGGGGCTGTTTGGTTGCCTGGTTCCACGCGGCCAAACTCGCGGAAGCTAGGGAACCATCGTTTGGTTGCTTGTTGTATCGCATGAACCTGCACCCACGTATGCAAGATGGCTGTTTGGTTGCTTGTGTGTGGTGCGGAGCCAGACCAGCATGATTCACAAAGCACTCACAGCCAGACTCGTGGGAAATGAGCTCCATGACTGTTTCCCTAGAGCTAGGCTGGGGCGGTGCAGGCTCTCGCGGCCAGGCTCGTGCGAGACGGCAACCAAATAGCCCCTTAGATGTCCTCTCTATTTCACTGCATTACGACAAGTCTAGAATCGACTTTCTTCTATCTTTAATTAGGATGGTAATTTTTAGCCTACCGGTTGGCCAAATTTAGTTTAAAGTTATATGTCTTTCTATCTCTTGAGTTCAAGTCCTATGGGGGTGTGTGTGCGTGCGCGCGCGCGAGTTTGATCGTGCGTGAGCATTAATATAAGTCCTGGGAGTATAACCCATGTAAATATAGTCCACAATTGATAATATATAATATATACACTTGTTCTTCCTCGTATTTGTTGCATACACAATAGAGCAGGAAATTGGGCATTGCTTCTTACAAAGATCGTTTTCCTCTTTCTGCTAGGAATTGAGCCTACAATAATATTTCACTCGGTGATCTCATGAAGTCCAGCACGCATGCGAACTTGGCGAATCAAAGAATTACAATTCCATTGTATCTGGCACTGATTAGTAACTAGTATTCACCAGGAAAGTGTGCAAGTTTTCATTGATCCTACGTCGTGAGGATTAGGCACCCTGTATCATCTTATCATCTGAATGATGTGATATGATATATCTATAAATATCATATGGTTGCCATATACGAAACATAGGAAATAATTGATAATTACATATATCATGTCTATACGATGTTTCCTTTTATTTTTATTGCTGACTTGACTTCTCATATAGTTTCTATAATGCTCTGTATCATCCAATGCTGAAAGAAAATACCAAGACAAATGATGAATATATATATCATGCAAACACATTGTACTTTTGTCTAGTATATTTTCAAATTATCAAAAAGCAACGCCCAAGCCAAGACATCATTGTAACTAATGTAGTTAATAGTCTAGTATATTTTCAAAAAATCAAAAAGCAACGCCCAAGCCAAAGAATCATTGCAACTAATGTAGTTATTCGACCATGTTGACCACTCAATCAAAAAATCCGATCAAAAGTGATCCCAAGAGTCAATTTTAGTCTAACATCTGTGCACACACAGTTGCATGTTCACATTCTCTTATCACTAACCCCACCTGTTGATAGTTCCTTCTGCTGCTGATCTCCTTCTCGTGCTCTTGGCTGATTACCTGTTCCCTCAAACAAATAAAATCCTGCAGCGAACGCATGCAAAAATCCTGCAGTTTCACATGCAAATTAGTTAGTTCTCTTGTCGCTGCTAGTGTACCTAATTCTTGTATGTACAGAATCAATCAATTTATCACCTAAACAATAAGTTTCATTAGTACTTAGTTAGCTCATATCTGTTGCGTGTACTGTCATGTTCAGTGGGCATGACGTCACCGTCTCCTCAATATAGGCTCGTTTTTTTCCATGAAATGATTAGCTAGAATTTTTCTATCTCGAATTTTTTAATTCATGATGACAACATCGTGCATGGGTAGATGTGGGAGCTGGGCTGGGTTTCTCTGGGCTAGCCCGAGTTCCGATCGGCACAACATGGCCCAAGTACGGCATGGGCACGACATGATGGGCCAGGTTGGTATGGCCCAAACGGCGGGCCATGCTGGGTCTTGAAAGAAAGAATGTTGGACAGCATGGCACAAAATGTTTGTTGGGTCGTGCTCGGGCGTAGCTGGCACGGCAGTGGCACAACGTGTCAGGTGGCACGGCAATGGAATAGCGGGGCACAGCGTGACTAGGCCTTTGGTGTCATGTTGACAGCGAGGGATGGTGGGACGAGGGAGTAATTGGAGAGTGGGGTAGAGGGTGTACCATGTCATGACATCTGTCATTGGCTCATCAAATGCAGGGACCCCACTCGTTCTCATCACATCCAGCCCAGATCCGTCACCTCCTTCGTCGGCCAGCCCCCATCCCGTCACATAGGCGAAGCAATGCATAGCCGGTGGGTGATATTGACGGTGGTGGGCATCCTGATCCTTGTGGTAGTGGCGGTTGCCGATGCTGGCGATGGTGGAGGAGGGGAGTGGAGGAGGCACAGGGTACGATGAGAAGGGGAATTAGAGGAGTGGAGAAGGCACGGGGCCCTAAAAGCATCTAGACCCCTAATTCAATTTTGTTTTGGTAATTAATGATAATTTCGTTTAAAGGACTAATATTTTCAATTGAGTATTTTGAGAATAGGTTAGTCCGAATTTCAATGATTATGGAATCATGAAAATGGTGAAAAAGAAGATCAACGCATTGAGACAAGATGGCTAAGGTACAAAATTTAAGTATCTTTTATAGATTTTGCCGATCTTGGAGTTTGGAGAAAAGATCGGATTGCTAGAATATGTGTCGTACTATTAAGAGGGGTCTTGACTACTCATTTGATATCAGGAAATTGTTTAGAGGCTCAAACTCATGCACATTTGAAATTTCCTTGGCATTGCATTTAACTAAAAGCAAAAATAGAGAAAAATCACTTTTGGTGGTAGAGGGCGGTATCAGGACCCCTCGATCCTCTGACTAGCGGTATGACCAAGACCACCAACCTAGATTTTACAGAGAAGACATACTCGGGGATTGAGGGGTTGGTATGACCGGACCCCCTCCGGTCATACTAGCAGGTGGTATGATCGGGCTCAATTCGGCCCTACTTTTCCAGAGAGCACTCATTTTGGCCAACTTTGGCCGAAGGGGGAAATTTAAAGCCTGGTATGATCGGACCCCCTCCGGTCATACCGGCCACAGTGACCAACGGTCACTGACAGTGCATTAAATACATTGCAGCGATCGTTAGCTACTGAGAAGTCATACCAGCCATAGGGCGGTATGACCGGCCTCCCATGGCACTTTGGAGATCTTTTTAGCCAACAGACATATTTGGTTGGTGGGGGTTATAAATACTCCCTACCTGCATTCTAGAGCAACTCTTGAATCTTATGATCATTCTTGAGCTCTAGAAAGTCTCCAACTCATTGAGTGCATTAAATTATCATTTTTAAGAGAGTTAGGAGCAATTCAAGTGTTGCATTTAGTGTTAAGCCTTTAGACACTTGATTCGACTTCAAGCAAGTGTCAAGACTTATTACTCTTAGAGGTTGTTGCCTCCTAGACGGCTTGGAGACGTTCATGCATGGTGAGCTTCTGGACAGAGATTGTGAAAATCCTCGACAAGTTGTGAAGGCCGGAGTTCACCTACCCGGAGTGGAGAAGAATTACCAAAGTGATTGAGGAAGGCTCAAGTGGTTGGAGCTGGCTTGATGTTGTTCAAGTCACCTCAACGTGGATTAGGGAAGACCAAAAGTCTCCGAGACCACGGGATAAATTCTTGTGTTTCATTCTTTTGTGGTTTGAATTTTCTATTCTTGTGCTCAATTTACATTTCTGATAATTTAATCATATTTATCTTGTAATTAGAATCGTATCTTGCAAGCACCTTGATTGATAGAGCACTTAGTGAGCCCTAGAAAACCTAGCTTTATATTATCAAAATTGCAATTCTTGTTTAGTGTATTATTAATTGAAATTAGAGCCAAAAATTTAGTAATCTCCTATTCACCCCCTCTAGTCGGTTATCCTTGATCCTACAAGTGATATTTGAGCTTGGACTCTCTTTGAGGGCTTTACCGCCTAGAGAGTAAGGATGGCTAGCGATGGGGTGTCATTAGGTAAAGCAACATTTTTTGATGACACAAATTATGCATATTGAAAAATATGTATGATCGTATATCTTAAGGCCATGAGCCCTAGCATATGGAGGATTGTAGATGAGGGTTTCACTACGGGAGTTTAGTCCACACTCACAATTGAACAAGAAGAGCGAAATTCTCATCTAAATGCTCAAGCAATGAATACTCTATTTAGCGCTTTGAATGCAGATGAGTTCAATGGAGTGAGCAACCTTAAAACCGCTCATGAGATTTGGACTACCCTCTCGAAAATTCATGAGGGAACAATCACGGTTAAGTTAAATTGCATATGCTTCGGATCAAATATGAGAGCTTTATTATTTTACATCATGAAAATATCAATGAGATGTATTCACAGTTAAATAACATAGTAAATGGGCTCAAGGGTCTTGGGGTGTCACTAACCGACTTTGATGTTCTTCGTAAGATGCCTAGGACTCTTCCAGACAAGTATGAGACTTTGGTGATGTTATTTATCAACTCACCAAAGTTACCGAGGATGACACCCACTGGACTTCTTCTAAACCTCATTACTAATGAGCTTTACAAGAAGAACAAGGAAGAGCTATTGGAGCAAAACTCTTTGAAGAAGAAGAATATCACCATCAAGGCGAAAGCAAAGTCAAGCGATAAAGAGCTTGATAACTCCGATGATGATGACATCTAGGAGGAGATAGCACTCCTCGTAAGAAGAATGAAGAGATTCATGAAGAACCGTTCAAGTTCAAGCGCTTATTAAAAATTCAAGAAGGGACAACACTCTAGCACAAATTGGTATGCAAATATTCGGTGCTATGAGTGTGATGAGAAGGGGCATATCACTTCTTATTGTCCCAAGAAGAAGGACGACAAGAACAAGTCACCCAAGAAGAAGATGGCCTTCTAAGGGAAGAAAAAGCTCTTCAAGAAGCTTCAGAAGGACGGCAAAGGCGAGGCTCACATTGGAGAATGGGACTTCGAAGAAGAAAATTCGAATTTTGACTCCTCCGAGGATGACACACCTTCAAGAAAGGAGGGTCTCGTTGGTGTCGCCAGCAAGGAGGCTCCTCACCATTCGTCACTCCTTTATGTCTCATAGCAAAAGGAGAATTTAAGGTAAAATCTCATGACGATGATGAACCCACTTACGATCAGCTTGTGGATATGCTTGAGGATTTGAATGAATATCTCGGCAAAGAGAAGTCAAATTTAAGACCTTGAGAAAATAATTTCTCTCCCTTAAGGACTCTTATGATGAGCTAAAGGAGGCTCATGAAACTCTCCTTGCCGAAGGGCAATCAAAGTCTCAAATTGATGTTGGTATTGATTGCAAAATTATTGATGATATGACTAGTCTAGAAATTAATTCATGTTGTACATCTAAAACTAACATGTCTACTTCTTGCGATGATTTATTTGATATGCCTTCAAGTTCATGCTCTAGCTCTATTTCTAGTCAAGAAAATTTAATTGTTGAGAATAATGAGCTTAAAGAATAAGTGAACAAACTAACCAAAAGTTTAGATAGATACTTTAAGGGTAAGGTAACACTTAATAAAATTTTGAACAATCAAAGGTGTTCCTATAACAAAGAAGGTATTGGGTATATTCCAAAGAAGGGTAAGAAATTAGTAACAAAACTCCTCGGTTTGTAAAATCAAATTGGAAGTTTTGTTATAAATGTCATGATGTAGGGTATATAGCAAATGATTGTCCTTTGGGAAAATCATCAAAAAAATAATGTTTATGATTCAAGCTATGTGCTTAAGAAAAATAGCAATGGTAAAATTATTGCTAAATTTATTGTGACTCCTATACTTGACTGAAGAAAGAATGCCATTTAGGTGCCTAAAACCTTGGTTACTAACTTTTAAGAACCCAAACAAATATGGGTACCTATAAGGGTTTAATCTTCTTTTGTAGGTGAACTATAAGACCGCCGGTAGATGACATTGAGTGTTGGATGGCAGGTGCATGCAACACATGACCGACGACTGGAAAATATTCACCACATTTGAATCGAGGAGTGACCAACACGACAAGATCACATTTGACGATAATAGCAAAGGAAAGGTATTAGGATTGGGTAAAATCGCTATCTCAAATGATCTTTCCATCTCTAATATCTCTTTAGTAGAAACATTGAATTTTAATTTGCTATCTGTCACTCAAATTTGTGATTTAGGTCTTACTTGCACATTCTCTAGAAAAGGCGTAATTATTTCTAAAGGAAATGATAATTCTTTGGTGTTTAAAGGTTTTAGATTTGAAAATTTGTATTTAGTTGATTTCACCTCAAATGAGTCTGTCTTCAAACTTGTTTAATTGCAAAAACCTCTTTGGATTGGTTATGGCATAGAAGACTAGCTCATATTAGGATGGTTCAACTTAAAAAGCTTTTCAAAAATGATTTAGTTGTGGGTTTAAAAGATGTGAAGTTTGAGAAAAATAGACTTTGTAGTGCTTATCAAGTCGGCAAGCAAGTGGCTCATTCTCATCCTTCAAAGAGTATCATGTCCATATCTAGACCATTAGAGCTCTTACATATGAATTTGTTTGGCCCAACAACCTATAAAAGCATCAGGTGTAATTCTTATTGTTTGATCATTGTTGATGATTATTTGAGATATACTTGGGTATTCTTTTTAGGTGACAAATCTGTAGCCTCCGATATTTTTAAAAGTTTTGCAAAAAGGGCTCAAAATGAATTTGATTTCAAAATAAAGAAAATTCATAGTGAAAGTGGTTTCGAGTTCAAAAATATAAGAATTGAAGATTATTGTGATGAACTTAGAATAAAACATGAACTTTTCATCACCTACACTCTAAAGCAAAATAGAGTTGTAGAATAGAAAAATTAAATATTAATTGAAATGGCAAGAACAATGCTTGATGAATATGGTACTCTCAATAGCTTTTGGGCAAAAGTCATAAATACTGCTTGCCATGCAACAAATAGACTTTATTTGCATCGTCTTTTGAAAAAGACTTCTGATGAGCTCCTTATTGGAAGAAGACCGAATATCTCCTATTTTTGAATTTTTAGTTACAAATGTTATATTTTGAAAAAGGGTGTTCAACTTTAAAATTTTCAAAGTTGTTGTGATGTTGGTTTCTTGCTTGGGTATTTTTTAAAGGATTAATTCCTTATTTGCCATTGTAATTTGGGGAAATTTTAAAATGTGTCAATGACATGTGGGACCAGGGCCCACATGTCATTGACACAATGAGTGGCAAATAAGGGATAAGGTAAACTTTTAGTGGCATATGAGGATTTTACCCTTTTTTAAATAGTAAAGTTTATCATGTTTTTAACAAAAATAAGGGTCTTGTTGAAGAAATTTGAGATGTCAACTTTGATGAAACTAACGGCTTTCAAGAATAGTAATAAAATTTAGATGATGTAGGTGATGAAGGCTTAAGAGAAGCAATGAAGATCATGACACTTGAATATGTCAAGCCAAAGGTAGATAAAGAAGATCAACCCTCATCCACATAAGTTGAACCATCTACTTTCGCAACGCCTTGTCAAGCTCAACCAATTGATGTGAATGAGAAGGAGAATGATCAATAAATTCAACCCCTACCTCAAAGAGTTCACTATGAGATCTCCAAGGATCATCCAATAGATTAAATATTGAGTGATGTTAGTAAGAGCGTTCAAACTCGATCTCGTATTGCTTCTTTTTGTGAACACTACTCTTTTGTGTCCTCTCTTGAACCTACTCATGTAGATGAAATTTTAAATAATCTGGATTGGGAGAATGCAATGCATAAAGAGCTAAACAATTTCACCTGGAATGATATATGGACATTAGTCAAAAGACCTAAGGATCACAATGTTATCGGTATAAAATGGGTATTTCGAAACAAGCAAGATGAGAATAGTATTGTGGTAAGAAATAAGGCAAGAGTAGTGGCACAAGGTTTCACACAAATCGAATGATTACATTTTGGTGAAACCTTTGCAACTGTTGCTAGATTAGAAGCTATTCGTATCTTGCTAACATTTGCATCTTATTTTGATATTAAGTTTTTTCAAATGGATGTGAAGAGTGCATTTTTAAATGGAAAAATATTTGAATTGGTATTTGTTGCACAACCTCTCAGTTTTGGAAATCATAAACACCTAAATCATGTATACAAACTCTCTAAGGCGCTATATAGTCTCAAACAAGCTCCTAGAACATGGTATAAGTGGTTTAGATTTTCTAGTTTCGAAAGGATTCAAAATTGGAAATGTTGACACAACACTCTTTACAAAAGTAATAGATGGAGAATTCTTTGCTTGCCAAATTTATGTTGATGATATTTTCTTTGGCTCAACTAATAAAGATTTTTGCAAAGAATTTGGTGACATGATGTTTAGAGAATTTGAGATGTCAATGATTGGAGAATTAAGCTTCTTTCTTAGACTTCAAATTAAGCAACTCAAGAATGTGACGTTTGTGAGCCAAACCAAGTATATAAAAGATCTACTCAAGAGGTTTGATATGGAAGACGCGAAGCCCATCAAGACTCCTATGGCATCCAACAGGTATCTAGACCTAAATGAGGGATGTAAACTGGTAGACTTAAAGTTTTATCATTCTATGATTAGTAGTTTGTTTTATCTTACCGTATGTAGGCCCGATATTATGTTTAGTGTTTGTATGTGTGCACAATTTCAAGCTTCACCTAAAGAGTACCATTTAGTGGTCGTTAAGATAATTCTAAGATATTTAGAGCATTCCTCAAATATAGGGTTATGGTATCCTAAAGGTGCTAAATTTGATTTAGTTGGATATTCGGACTCGGATTATACGGGTTACAAAGTGGATAGCAAGAGCACCTCGAAAAGTTATCAATTGCTAGGTAGATCATTAGTTTCATGGTTTTTAAAGAAACAAAATTCTGTAGCCCTATCCACCGCTGAAGCTGAATATATATCCGCTGGTAGTTGTTGTACTCAATTATTATGGATGAGGCAAACTTTAATGGATTATGGAATTAACTTAAAAAATATGCCTCTCTTGTGTGATAATGAAAGTGCTGTTAAAATAGCCAACAACCCGATCAAACACTCAAGAACCAAACATATGGATATCTGCCACTATTTCTTAAGAGATCATGTGAGTAAAGGTGATATTGTGATTAGTCACATTAGAACCGAAGAACAATTAGTGGATATCCTCACCAAGACCATAGATGAAGCTCGTTTTTGCAAATTAGGAAATGAATTAAATTTCATAGATATCTTAAATGTTGCTTGAATATTTGCACCATGGGTGATTTCTATTGGATGTTATTTGGCTCTTATTTGATTTTTTGATTAGAAACACACTTAGGGGGAGTATTATACCATTTATATGTATTCTACATCCCTAAAATATGAAAATATCAAATTAGTGGAAATATCTTTTAAAGAGAGTCTCTAGACCATACTAGGTCAAAATATTTGAAAATTATCTTAATTTCAGTATAAAAGTGTTAATTTCTCAAAATCTTCATTTTCAAAATATGAATATGTAAACCTCATCTTTTGGGTATACTTAATATAATTAATCTTCTTTATGTTGAAAAATAACGTAAGATGTTTTGGGACAAAATTTTGATTTTCACAAAAACTCCATACAATTCAAAACTTGGTCTATATTGACCTACTTAAATGTACATTGTGAGTAACTGCCTTGCAACTAGATTTTCATCATATCTGGTATTGCACAAGGTATTTGAAACTCATATATGCCCAAAATGCAAAATTCATCTCTCATCAAGAGTTTAAATTATAAAAGTTTCTCTTTTGCTCAAAAGAAATCATTTTGAAGTAAAAATTATTTGAAAAGATTGTTCTCTTAATGGATTTGTAGAATTGAAGTTTTCAAACATATTTCTCATCCAAAATGAAAAATATATGAGCTACTTCAATTCCTAAAGTTCATTTTCAGGCTTTTCAGCTTGATAGGGCCGGTGCTACCGGAGTCAGTGTAGTAGCACCGGAGGGCGGTATGGCCGAACCTAATGAGGTCATACCGGCCATGTCAGGGTAGGACAGTTAATGCCTGAGATTTTGGGTAACCGACCCAAAACCTTCTCTCCTCCCTGGCCTGCCCACACTCCCCTCATCTCTCCTTTCTTTTCTCCTCATCTCTTCACCTCTTTCCTCCCAAGAACTTCTCTAAAATCTCCAAAAAGACAAATCTTTGATCTGAGTATTTCCTCTCAAATCTCTTGGCCTCTCCTCGATCTACTGATCCAAGGTATCAATCCCCCTCCATTCTTCTCAAAATTCCTTACATTTCCATGCCCTAGGGTTCATATTTGTTTTTTTAGGGTTTGATGTACAATGTGGCTAATCGTTGCGAAACAAATTAAAATCTTTAGTTAGATTGAGTAGATTATTGACTTTTGATGTCTATATATGCCATTCCATGGTCCGATCTACTCAAAACCCGAAATTCTTCAAAATTTAGGGTTTTGCACCATATATGGCGCTCTTGGCCCTAGGGGAGTGAGGCAAGATGCACCGCCCATGCAGTGCAACCTACCTAGTCTTGGTAGCACTGGGATCTCTAACAAAAAATCTCCAAATCTCATATATTTGCCACATTTGCATTATAATCCATCTCTAGGGCTTATAAACCTTGTTTTCATGTCATTACTCCTTGTTGTCTCAGTCACCATGCGGAGGACCAAAAACATACCTCCTCGCGGCAGTGGATTCATTCGCAAGTCAGTCTGAGGGAGGGGTGTTCCCTTGCCACAACAAAGTGACAGTGAGGACTCACAAACTTGGGCAACAAGGGACAAAAATATTAGAAGGAAAATTCAAGAAGAGCTTGGTGGAAGCTCAAAAGGAGGAAAAGGAAAAAGGGTTGTGTCAGAGTCCAGTGAAGAAGAGGATGATAACACAGACATGAATGTGGACTTTGAGGAAGAAAATAACAGTGAGGATGAAGAATCTGAAGAAGAAAACTTTGATGATTTTCAGCCTACACTAGATCTAAGGAAAATAAAAAGGGAGAGATATTTCTCACTACGACAAGCTAATCAATACATGCTCCCTCGCAGTGCAACATTGGACAAGTTCAGAACCATATTTCAACAAAAGGTATATCATGAGTTTTATCTGAACCAGGAATTCATAGACCACAAGTGGGTGAGTTGAGAGCATATCAGAAAAATCCCACTGTTTGTTGGAGTGCCCGAGCTCTTTCATGGAGCTAGACTAGCGGAGTTCATCAGTATGAGGTGTGACTACAAGGATGACATGATTCATCAATTCTATGCCACCCTTCATATTTCAGACTCGTATAATGAAATTATATAGATGACGGATTCTGCAGTGTACATAGCTTCCAAGGTGGAGATTGAGTAGGCTTGGGGCATATACCACAGTGGGTAGCCAAAGATACACAGTGATAGGATTCTCCCTCTCTCAGATCAGTATAATTTTTATGATTTAGTAGCTCATGCTAGGAGGACAGGTAAGATGGCCAACCTCCTTCCCACATCTAGCCTTATAAATAGGATTGTGCGAGTTACCGTTCATCCTAAAAGCGGTAATTTCGATGAGATTAGAGACTATGCTTGGAACATTATGGGTATGATCATGAACAAGCAAAAATTTGATGTGGTTAATTTCATTCTCCAAGATGCACTCTTTTGCTGGCAATCGTGGTAAGAGGATCTACTTCGCCCCATATATCATGACGACCATCAAGAGAGTGACAAGGTACCGTGGCGATTGTGGCAACTCCCACAAGCCATACAAGCCACGAGTGGCAGGTCCTCGGGTTCAGAGAGGTCAGTCCTCACAGCAGCCATAGCAGCAGGATCTCGGGGAGGAGGAGCCTTTGACTCATCCAACACAGTCGCTATACTCTATTTTGTCTCATGAGAACTTTGATATCTTGCATAGTGCTATGATGAGTAGCTTCACGAGTCTTAGGACCGACATGATGAGCAATTTTGCTCGTGTCGATGAGTATCAGTCTCAGACTCATCAGGCTATTGAGGAGGTCCATGGACGACTGGACTCTATTGATTCTACCAATCAGGAGCTTTGCTCATTGTTCTAGGAGTACCGCACTGAGCAGGCACCGCTAGCATTCCATTGCTATGGGCATCGCCGTACTCCACCTCCTCTACCACTTCCATAATTTTGATCCTGCCCTGAAATTCCCTTTTTGGCATTTTATGCCAAAGGGAGAGAAGCATGAAGATTTAAGATTAGGAGTTTCTTCAGAGGATTAGCTTAAGTTAGTAATAACACACACACACACACACACACACACACACACACTTATTGTAAGCGAACGAACCTCGTTATCTTTTGGTTGTGGTTGGAAACTATTGCTTTTGGATACTTTTTGGAAGTTTATTGATGGATGTTGGTTTGGATGTTTATCTATGCTTATGTTTATTTATATTACTCATGGTTTATTGTCTCATATTCTCATTTTCATGCTTGTTATAACTCATTGTATATACATTGTTATCCTCGGACTCAATATTTAAAGGAAAACTTTGTCAACATTCTCAAAAATCTCAAATGTGCAAATGACAACTCTTCACTCATATGCACACTTTTAAGGGGAGTTTTAAATTAAATGTTGAGGTTTTAATAATATTTTGCGCCAAATTCACTATTTCATCTCAAGGAGCAAAATATTGTTAAAACAAAAACTCTTGAGTATACAACATAATTCTTGTTGCATGCTCAAAATCTAAACTCAAATCAATTCTTACATGAGGATTGTCATCAATTACCAAAAAGAGTGAGATTGAAAGCATCTAGGCCCGTAATTCGATTTGGTTTTTGGTAATTAATGATAATTGCGGTTAAATGACTAATATTTTCAATTGAATATTTTGAGAATAGGTTGGTCCAGATTTTGGCGATTACAAAAGCATGAAAATGGTGAAAAAGAAGATCAACGTATCAAAACAAGATGGTTAAGGTACAAAATTTAACGATCTTTTATAGCTTTTGCCGATTTTAGAGTTTGGAGAAAAGAACGGATTGCTAGAATTGGCGTCGTACTATTAAGAGGGGTCTTGACTACTTGTTCGATATCAGAAAAATATTTAGAGGCTCAAACTCATGTGCATTTGAAATTTCCTTGGAATTGCATTTAACTAAAAGCAAAAATGGAGAAAAATCACTTTTGGTGGTAGAGGGGCCGGTATGATTGGACCCTCTCTGGTGGTATGACCGGGACCACCCTAGTCTAGATTTTACAGAGAAGACATACTCAGGGGCTGAGGGGTCAGTATGACCAGACTCCCTTCGGTCATACCGGCCGGCGGTATGACTGGGCTCAATCCAGCCCTATTTTTCCAGAGAGCACTCATTTTGGCTGAAAGGGGAAATTTAAAGCCCGGTATGACTGGACCCCCTCAAGTCATACCGACCACAGTGACCAACAATCACTAACAATGCATTTAATGTAGTATAGCGATAGTTGGCTACTGAGCAGTGGCCATACCGACCTTAGGGCAGTATGACCGGCCTCCTAGGCACTTTTGAGATCTTTTTAGCCAACGGCCATATTTGGTTGGTGAGGGTTATTGTCGGGGGCCGGGCAACCCTTGGTCGGTCAGCACAGTCAACCGGTCCCCTAGCTCGGAAGGCCTCGATCAAAGACTCGGATCAAGCTCGAGGCCGCTCGACCTAGAGCGCTTGATATCTCGAGCTCGGGGCCCTCACGACCTCTTTGTTTGGGATGATTCAAGGTCGGTGGCGTTCCTTGGATCCCAGACACGTCATCACTTGGCGATTCACGAGCGTGGGATCGTGGAGTATCTGAACGCATGCGGCGGATCGAACGGTTTCCACCGGCTATCAATGTGCATGAAGGCCACGATCCGAGGAATACTCCCGAACGTTGCAAGGAGAATGGGTATAAGACTGAGGCTTTGTAAACACTTAGGGAGGAGAACCCAGCGCACACACACCCGAGTTCAAGTTTAGACTTAGCATCGTCAAGATTGAGCTGTAACCCTCTCTTGTACTTGCAAACATCAGGAACCACCACCGCAAGGTGACTGGAGTAGAGCTATTACCTTCTCAGGGGCTCGAACCAGGATAATCCTCCATCTCGTTCGTTGTCCCCTAGCTCCGACCATCGACCTCCTCGACCTCATTCCCCTGTTCGAGCAAAGCGCAGTTGTGGTCCCATTTCTCATTGACCCCTACCTCATTTTCTGCGGTTGGCGATCCCGATCGTCGACAGCTGGCGCCCACCGTGGGGCCCGATTGCTTTGTTCATTCACAGGAAAAACTCCGAGGTCTTAGGAGCATGGCGTTCTCCATCGGCGAACACTCTTGGCGTGGGATCGGATCTGAGTCGGCTCCGCATCCTGTTTCGCCTTCCCACCACCGTGTGAGCAAAGCACGTCTTCATGGCGGACGCCTCCGGTGAGGACGCGGCAGCGGCGGATCGCGACCCACAAACTCCCGAGGATGCTCGTCGAATGGTCCACGTTGCGATCAATCGAGGCCATTACAAGCGCCCGACGGAGGACCAGAGAGGCTCCTCCCTCGGGGGCGCCTTCAGCGCTATTGCGGATCATGGTGATCCCGATAGGGCAAAATCGGAGCTCTTTGGCGGGCCTTGGCGAAGAACTTCGGCCGTGGCGCTGGCGAGGCCATTCCTCCGCGAAGACCGAAGTCACCGATTCAGGACCCCTTCACGAAGCGGCGACAATTCATCACGTCATCGTAGGCGCACCCATCGGCCGTCGCCGAGGCGAGAAACGCCTTCGTCTCGGCAACACCCTCGGGGCAAGACCTCAACAGCTGGACGCGAGGTGAGCCACACGAGCTCCACACCAACTGGCAGCAGGTCACGGGGACTTTCCCCCGACATTCCGCCCAGGCGTCGTCGTGCATAGGACCGCCTGCAATACCTCCCAAGCGACTCCCGTGCTCGGCATCATGGCCGACCTCGCGAAGATCGGGTCGTCAAGGAGCCGGGCTCGGATTCGTCTGGCGATGGAGATCTCGTTGGCGCGATCGCTCGGCGTACCGTCGACCCTACGGTTGTGTGGCGTACTCGGCGACCTTCGTCGCGTATGTTGGCTGCTTTCGGTTTAAACCCGCTTTGATCGGCGCCGCGGAACCAAGAACCCGATGAGTTCTGTCCATCTACTCGACCGCCATTTTGGCGGCGGAGGTAACGAGTTGGTCATGGCCAACTATCTCCGACCGTTACGGGCGGTATTGCCCGAACTGGCTCTTCAACCGCTTCGGTTCCTTCGGTCGTGGCGCCAAATCGAGCGCCCTCGCTCCAACTTCGAGTCATTACGGCGGACAGGAGGAGAAGGACTTGGATCGCGTCATCGGGGCAAAGCGAGCCTCTTCGTGATTTTGTGCGGCGGTTCATCCGCACAAGGAATCGATTCAGCGTCTCGATGAAGCGGTTATCAAGGCCTTCAAGTTCGGCGTTCGCGACCGGCGCCTTCAAGACCTCGAGATCACGACAAGGCTCGGCGTCAACAAATTGTTTCGCATGGCGAGCGAGTGCGCGACGCGGATGGCGCCATCATTGAAGCGCGACACGACCAAGGTAAGCTTGGTGCGAGCCACTCTGGTGGCCCGTCCAACTCCAAGGGCGCCGACCAAGACACCCGCAAGAAGCGAAGCGTGACCGCGGGACCGGCGGAGGTCACCGCGGGTCATCGTCTCGGCAGACGGCCAGCGTGAGGTCCTTGAGGTCGGGATCGACTCGGGGCGGGACCCGACCTCGTCAAGGTCGGCCTCGATCCCGCCGAGCCTGAGGCGGCCCGTAAAGAGGGCGGCGGCACGGACCTCGGAGGACCGGCCGCCGACCGCGAGGAGCCGAAGGGCGGTCGAGTACGACGAGGCGAAATTTTACTGTTTCCGCAGGCGGCCGGCACACGACTGCGGTCTGCGAGGCTTGGCAGGAAAGCTTGAAGCCTTCTATGACGGACGTGGTGAGATGCCCGTGCTCGAAGGATGACGACCACCGAAAGGGTGAATGCGGGTCGAACACGGCGACCGACCTGGAATTCCAACAGGGCGAGCACCGGATTGACGTTATCTTCGGCGGCTCGGCGACCTACCAGTCCAGGCGCGAGATCAAGGCTGCTGCTCGGACCATCTATCAGGTTACATCAGGAAAGCCCGTCGAGTAGCATTGCAAGTGGGCCGAGGCCACCATCACCTTTTCTCCGGAGGATGCCTTACAAGGTATGGCCCGAGACTTAAAGACCGCCTTGGTCGTGACCCCGACCATCAGCAACACAGTGGTCGGGCGTGTCATGGTCGACGGCGGCAGTTCTCTTAATTTCTTTGCGGCGGAAGCACTCGGCCGGATCGATTCCCGATCAAAGATCAAAAGCATCGCCATCCCTTCTTGAATCGTTCACGGGAGCTCGACTACTCCCTTGGGGCAGGTGGTCTTGCCCGTCACATTCGGCGGCTCGGACAACTTCCGCACCGAGTTGATCACCTTTGAGGTGGTCGAGGGCGACCTCCCGTACAACGCTATTCTCGGAAGGCCTGCCCTCATCAAGTTTATGGCGGCTAATCATTACGGTCATCGGTGCATGAAGCTCCGAGCCCCAACGGCATCGTTACCGTCTTGTGATGACTGCGGCGGCACATGGCTGCGAGACCAAGGCCCTGGCGCTTCGCCGCATCTTTGCCCAACAAGGTCAGAGGTGACGGAAAAAACGCCCGGCGAGGCGGCGATCAACCAATGAGGGCAACAAAAGGTCGTGCCGCTCGAGGAAAGCGACACGACCGGTGTGTCCACGTCTCGGCGAGCTAAGTCCCAAATAGGAACTCGAGCTCGTCACCTTCCTTCAGCGCCAACAAAGGTATATTCGCAGGAACTGCGAGATATGCTGGCGTTCCAAGGAGGTGATCGAGCACAAGTTCTGGTCGAGCCGATTCTAGACACATGCGTCGAAGCTGCGTCGCTTCTCCCCGAGAAGGTTGCGGTCATCAAGGAAAACCTTGATAAGCTCTGAAGGCCGGCTTCATCCGCGAGATCGACTACTCGAGTGGCCGCCAACCCGGTCATCGTCTTGCGAAGAAGGGTGGCAAGTGGAGAATGTCGTCGACCATACGGGGTTGAACTCGGCTGCCGAAGGACAATTTTCCCCTTCCGCGCATCGACGGATCGTCGACTCCACCGCCAACGCCAAGATGCTAAGCTTCTTGGATGCTTACTCGAGCTACCACCAGATCAAGTGGCGATCGATGGCGAAACAAGCGCCTTCATCACCCGTTAAGCACTTATTGCTACGACCATGTCGTTTTCTGCGCAATGCGGGGCAACATTCGGCGTTTGATGACTAAGACCTTCGAGCGCAGATTAGGCGAAACCTTGAGGTCTCGTAGATGACATCATCGTCAAAAGCCCCTCCGGGGCGACCACGTCCGTGACCTTGAGGAAACATTTGCAAACTGAGCAGTACAAAATCAAGCTCAACCCGAGAAGTGTGTGTTTGGCGCGGCATCAGGGAAGGTCCTTGGATACATGATTGGGGGCTCGGGGGTTGGTCCAAACCCGGAGAAGATCGAAGCCATCGAGAAGATGGAGCCCCCGACCTCGATCAAGCAAGTACAAAGCCTCACCGGTCGCATGGCCGCCCTCGGCCAGATTCATTTCGAGGCTCGTGAGCGAGGTCTCCCATTCTTTAAGACCTGCGCAAGCACGGGGCTTTGAATGGACTCGAGCACAACGATCTTTCGGCGAGTGAAGGTATATCATCATCCCCACCCTCCTTACAACTCCATGACTGGCGAGAGGTTCTTTGCTCTATCTTGCGACCACCGCCCAAGCCGTGAGTCTTGTCCTAATTTTTGAGCAGGGCACAAAGACATCAATTTACTATGTCTTACATGGCCCAAAGGGCGTTATCCATAAGTGCGTAAACCGTATGCTCTTCTCATGGCCTCGCGCAAGCTTCGACACTACTTCGAGCGCATTAGTGGTCGCCCCGAGCAACTTCCGCTCGGTGACATCTGCGAATCCGAAGGTGGCGGACGGATAGCTAAATGGGCTATGGAATTGGCGGCGTTGACATCCGGTCGTGGCGAACAGCTATCAAGTCACAGTGCTCGCCGACCGTGGTCGAACAGACGTCGCGGCCCGCCCACAGGCTCGAGGTCGAAGAAGAGAAGCCACGGATCATGTTCTTCGACGGCTCGAGGTCCTTCAAGCGCTTCGGGTGGGATACTTATCCTTACCCAGCAGGCGTTGATTGAGGTATGTAGTTCGTTTTGGCTTTCTGCGACCAATAACATGGCGAGAATATGAAGCTCTCTTGGCGGGCTTACGAGCACCGCAAGTCCTTAGGCGTCTGACGGTTGGTCGTGAAGGAGACTCGGCTCGTCATCAACCGGTACAACAAGGACTATCAATGCTCGGGGATGCAATGGCAAGGTATCTTCTTTGAGGTCCATAAGATGGAGAAATGGTTCGAACTTGGAGCTTAGGCATGTCCCTAGGAAGGACAACTCCGGTCGACTTTCTCTCCAAGCTCGGCTCTTCCGACGAAGAGATACCCCGGCGTCATCCTCGAGACGGCGGCGGCTCCGTCTATCTCCGATCGAGGTCGTGCTTCTTTGTGGTGGAAGGTATTCCGCATGGGCGAGCCCATACGACTTCACGGCACGGGCGACTGCCGCCCGACCCGCTAATGAAGCGAGGATTAAGCGTCGAGCAAGCTTGTATAAGCTCGTGGATGGCAAGCTCTGAGACGGAATATCTCGGCATCGACTCGGTGCATCTCCACGGAGGAGGTAAGTACCTACTCAACGACATCCACTCGAGTCTCGTAGGCGCACTCTTCGACAGGGCGATGGTCGGCAAGGCCTTCCGTGCAGGATATTCTTGGCGACGGCATTACGGGATGCTCGGGATATTGTCCGGACTGCCGAGCATGTCGGTTTCCGCCGAGAAAGGTACACCACCGGCCTACGCCCTTCAGACCATTCCGCTTGCCTGGCCTTTCTCGACCTGGGGGCTCGATATCCTCGACCCCTTTCCCGAACAACCGGGGAGAAAGTTCTGTTCGTGGCCATCGACACATTCACCAAATGGATTGAGGTGGCCGGTCTCGACCATCCTTTGCTCCAGCCGCCGCTTGTTTGTTTTTTTCGCTTGTCCGTGGTCACGGTATGGGGTCCCATGCAGAATTATCGCGACAATGGTACTCGGTTTACGGTGAATTATTCGAGAATTCTGCGAGGACATGGGCACCAAAGTGTGCTTCGCCGGTGGCTCATCCTCGAACAGCGGAGCGGCAGAGAGCGCCAACGACAGATCGTCCAAGGCATCAAAAGGCAAATTACAGATGAGCTCAAAGCGCTACGGCACGACACAGGTGGACGAACTTCCCACCGTCTTATGGTCTATTCGTATTACGGTCGGTAGCAACAGGTCCACACCCTTCGGCTCGTGTTTGGTAATTGAAGCAAATCCGCCTCGAGAGGTAACGCTGGGCTCCGCCGAGGTCGGTCTGGTCGACCACGTCGACCGAGCAAACGGTCTCTTGACCTTGCCCTCGGAAGAAGTAAGATGTCGTGCCTTTGCTACGATCGGCGCATTACACTGCAAGCTCTTCGCAGACATGCGTCTCGGTCGGTCACGACCTAGGAAGCTCCTTGTTGGGGACTTAGCTCGAGGCGGATTAGGTATTGTCAGAACCAACAAGTTATCCCCGGTGGGAGGGCCCTATAGAGTCGTTTCAACAGATCGCACGGGCTTCTGGCTAGCGATGCCGATGGCGAGAGCTTTCTAGCTCGTGGAACATAGATCAACCGCAAGTTTTATGTGTAATCTCTATACCTTTAAAGCTTCAATAAAAGGATATTCTCCGATTTCTATCATTCATGTCTTTTTCTTTATGAGCGTCTCTCGTAATTTTTCTTGAGACACGACTTTCGCATTCGCTCCTTAGTCAGGGTATCACGAGCTTCGTTCACCCCCGGTGGTCGAGCTCAACGTGGTTTAAACTCTTCAGAATCAGCTCACCCCTGCGTCCGGGTTTGAACTACAAGCTCGGCGACCTTGGCTATTGAGTGCGTGCATGGTCGTGGTCGTGGAGTTGGTGATTTATTCACTGGGTTCGCTTGCTGCATTTCTTTTTCGCGAGTACTCCATCTCGATTCTGCAGGTCATGGTCATTTGCTCGTCTTATACTTGTGTCCAAGGTCGGCGTTGCTCGACCTTAGACCCAATAAAGTGGCTAGGATGTAACATCTCTGAGCGACCTATGGATCTTGATCACGAATAAGAAGCGCACACTTCAAAAAAGGTAACCCAAACCGATTGATAACATCGAATGTTTTACAGGATCAAGGATGTTTGAGCTACAGATCCTCCATCTCGCATGAGCTTCTCTTCTTGAGCTCGGCGACTCGGCCCGCAGCGTCGAGGCTTCGGTTTGCCGCAGAGGGCCTCGTTAGTTGCGTCCGTGGCTCGGCGGCGTTAAATCGTTGAGTTGGGCCAAAGCGGTCTTCGCCGCCTTGCACGCCTTAAGTTTCTCCTCCGGCCCGCGACTTTGGCCTCTAGCTCGGGAGAGCGCCTTGGTTGAGGATGATTGCTCGCAACAGATCCTCTCAACGCCTCGACCTTGGCACGCTTCGTCGGCGCCGTGGCAGCATGCGATGGTTTGCTCTTGGCGACTTCCTCAAGTGCCACGACCTTGGCGCTTCGTCGGCAAGCGCTGGGCGCGGCGGCGGCTTGTTCTCGGCGGCCTTCTCGAGGGCCTCGATCTGGCGAAGGGTCTCGGCGCCGAAGTCTGAAGAAGTTCGCTCTGCGGCGGCTTTCTCCAGCAGCTCGACCTTGGCGCTCCGCATCAAGGGCCTCGATCGCTTTGGTCGCTCGGAAGGCTTCGTGCTCTGCGCCTTAAACCCATGCTCGCGCGGAGGATCTGGTCCTCTCGAGCTCGGCGGCATGGGACACCTCAGCGCCACCATCGTGCGGCGCAGATCGTTGAGCTCCGGTTGAGCCGCTCGATTTCTGTAGCGTCGGCCTCAATGGTCATGTGAGCTCGGAGGCCTTCGGTCTCCCTCTCTTCCACGGCGTTCAAGATCTGGCGAACACGTCGACATGCTCGTTGAGACCTTGAAGCCCTCGGGTCCGCCGCCAACCGTCTTGAAAACAAGGAACACGATTTGGTAAGAAGTTGTCAAGAACACACAACTTAACGTATTCTGGGGCATATAAGGAAGGTTCCTACCTCACGGAGTCATTTGTTGGCGTCGCGTTGGAGAACTCCTCGTTCGGCTCGTCGAGGCGAAGTGTGTTGATCTCAAAACCTTCGCCCGGTCCCGTGACCTAGGCCTTCTTCAATCACCGCGGCACACCTTGTCCGGGGCCTCACGGACGACGTGCGGCGGCGCACCGAGATCCTTCCACATCGGCCGCCATGCCGGACCCCGACCGAGGTGCAGCGGCGGTAACCGGGCCGACCTCCGTAGTCAAGGTTCCGCCAGCTCGATGGCGGGAGTTGCCGCAACATCGACATCGACCCGCCCCACCGGGGTGGAGTGTTGTGTTCCCGAGGGTGGAAGTTCGCAGCCGGGTCATCGGAGTGCCTCCCGTTGTCGTGGTCGCTCTCCGTGGCGGGAACCATGATCTCGCCATCAGGCGCGGTCTTGGTCGGCGGGGCCTCAGGGACTTCGGTGACACGGCCGCCAACGATCGGCGGCACCGCGACTTGAGGGGCCCGGACGCCCATGTCTCCCTCGATCTCGGGAGGATCGGCGACCGCGAGGGTACCGTCTCGCCGGTCTTTGTAATCCTCGTGATCGCGGGTTGGGGTCCCCTTCGTCCAGGCTATCGGGGCCTTGGTGAACCCTCCAGAGCGAGGCCCAGCTCGAGGCCCGGCGAGAGCGCCTTTGTCCAGAAGACCCGGCGGGCGGCATGTAGGCGTCTGCCCCCTCCTCGGACTCGGACTCGCCACTGAACAACGAGCATTGTCGGTGTGGGCAAGCTCGGGTCTCGGCGCTCGAGGTCTGCAATCAGGATAAGCACTAAGAAAAACACGGAGATGGAGCGGGTTGCAAAGCCGGGCTCTTACAGGTCGGTGGCCTCTGCCTCGTCGATGGCCGCGATGGTCTGTTGCCCGAGCTCGGAGGAGAATCCGCTTCCTTCCTCAGTGCAGGGAGGCGGCTCGCGATGAGCCCGCACCGCTGGCGGGGCTCGGTGGTCTGGCGGCGGCCGCTGCGCTTTGTTGCTGCCAAATAAAGAAACTTTGTTAGGCCCTGACAATGCCAAGGGCGCGAGCTCGGGAAATTGGCTATGATCGTCTTTCTGGTGGCGCGATCACCCCATTCGATGTGAGGCCTCTTCGTCCCTGGCGGTCGGCTCGGTTGGGGAGTCTTTTCTTTCCTTTTGCTCTTGCCCTCATCGGGCAAGGAAGCGATCTCATGTTGTCTCCCACAACTCTTGATGATCCTACAAGCAAGCACGGGTCAGGCAAAGACGTGCGCATGTTCGGATGAGGCTGTAGGTCGTGGAAGGCTTACCTCGGGCTTTCGTCGCAAGACGTTCTTCGGGACCGGGTCATCGAGAGTGTACTCATACGCCAGTTTCCCGAACATTTCCTGCATCCTGGCCACGACCCAGGACTCCTTCGGCGCTACACGAACAAGAGCCATCAGAGGAGAAAGAAGTACGAAGTCAAGCAAAAGCCTTGTGGCTGAAGACCTTACCAGATGAACTCTCGCGGGTCGAATCGTCGCGTCCCTGGATCTGGGAGAACGGATGTAACCTCTTCCGCAGGGGAGACACCCGATTCCGCAGAAAGTCGTTCGCGATCGCCTGACCGGTGAGACCGCGTGTGGCGCAAATGTGGATGGCGGCGATGGCCTGCGTCGGCGTTGAGGTCCTCGATCTCTGGGGTCTCTATCTTCCCGATGTGGCGGCTCCTTCGTATCATGACCTCCGTTCTCCCCTTCTTGAGGTAGAACCGGCGCTCGACCATGGACCAAGAGAGTCGGCCGGGATCTTGGGCGAAACCCACTTGAGCGGGCAGGCACGCCGAAGTAGAGGCACCCGACCACGGGGTCCTTCCCGGAGCGGAAGAGGGAGAAGTAGCGGAAGAAGAGCGAGGGCGTGGGAAGAATCCCCAGGAACCCCTCGCATAGATGGGAGAAGACGGCTAGGGTGAGGACGGAATTGGGTACCAGGTTGATCACTTCAATTTGGCAACCTATCGAGGGCGTCGGCGAGAATTCGCTCTCCGGGTCCGCAGCCGAAGAGGGAATCTTTGCTCGGTGCGACGATCTCGTCATCTCGAGGGCGAGGTTCGGTCTCGCCACCGCAACCGCCAGTCACTGATCCATGACCCTGGGGCCTCGAGCTCCTTCATCCTCGTGGCCAGACAAGGTACTTTTCCCCGCTTAGCCATGGCGCGTCGTGTGGAGATGGAAGCGGTTTGCTTTCGGCGAGAAGGCTTGGGAGGAGGCGCGAAGCTTTGGTGATGATCCAAAGCTCGGGGTCTTCCACGGCGCTCTTGGGATTTAACCTCCTCTGGCGCCTCAAAAAGCGCCGAGCATGATTAGACGGGCTCAATTAAGACACAGGCGGCGGACTCGAAGCTTGCGGTGTCCATGCATTTGTTGGCATCCGTATCACTTGAAAAAATCAAAGGTCGCCAGTGTCTTGCACAGGGTTCACTTTGCGATCTCACTTGAGCCTCGAACAAGGTTCCAAGACCTTGCAAGGGTTGCCGCCTTGACTTTGTTGGGTGAGGCTCGAGGCCGTCCTTGGTGTTACTTCTCGACCTTGAGCCTCGGGGCTAGCTGCCGGGGCGGGCAACCCTTGGTCGGTCGGCCTGATCAACCGATCCCCTAGCTCGGAAGGCCTCGATCAAAGACTCGGATCAAGCTCGAGGCCGCTCGACCTAGGGCGCAGATATCTCGAGCTCGGGGCCCTCACGACTTCTTTGTTTGGGATGATTCAAGGTCGGTGGCGTTCCCTTGGATCCCTGACACGTCATCACTTGGCGATTCACGAGCGTGGGATCGTGGAGTAATCTGCACGCAGTGGCGGATCGGAACGGTTTCCACGGCTATCAATATGCATGAAGGCCACAATCGAGGAATACTCCGAACGTTGCAAGGAGAATGGGTATAAGGCGAGGCTTTGTAAACACTTAGGGAGGAGAACCCGCCGCACACACACCCGAGTTCAAGTTTAGACTTAGCATCGTCAAGATTGGTGTAACCCTCTCTTGTACTTGCAAACATCGGGAACCACCACCGCAAGGTGACTGGAGTAGAGCTATTACCTTCTCAGGGGCTCGAACCAGGATAATCCTCCATCTCGTTCGTTGTCCCCTAGCTCCGACCATCGACCTCCTCGACCTCATTCCCCTTTTCGAGCAAAGCGCAGTTGTGGTCCCATTTCTCATTGACCCCTACCTCATTTTCTGCGGTTGGCGATCCCGATCGTCGACAGTTATAAATACCCTCCACTTGCATTCTAGAGCAAGTCTTGAACCTCATTGATCATTCTTGAGCTTTAGAAAGTCTCCAACTCATTGAGTGCATTAAATTATCATTTTTGAGAGAGTAAGGTGCAATTTAAGTGTTGCATTTAGTGTTAAGCCTTTAGACACTTGATTCGACCTCAAGCAAGCGTCAAGATTTATTACTCTTGAAGAACTACTAAAGTGATCGAGGAAGCCTCAAGTGGTTGAAACCGGCTTGAAGTTTTTCAAGTCACTTCAATGTGGATTAGGGGAGACCGGCAAATCTCCAAAATCATGGGATAAATTCTTGTGTCTCATTCTTTTGTGGTTTGAATTTTATATTCTTCTACTCAATTTATATTTCTAGAAATTTAATCATATTTATCTTGTGATTAGAATCATATCTTGCATGCACTTTGATTGATAAAGCACTTAGTGAACCCTAGAGAACCTAGCTTTATATTGTCAAAATTACAATTCTTGCTTAGGGGGCCTCTAATCGGTTATCCTTGATCCTAAAGGCCCAACGAGGAGGGGAATCGGTGGTGGGGAAGTTGGAGTAGAGGGGAACGAAGGTCTCAGTCAACATTGTTGCGGGTTCCGACAGATCGGCGAGTGAATTGATCCAGGAGGCCACTGATTGGGTTTGAGGAGAAGGTGGTTGCTTTGGTTTGACGAGATGGGAAGGGTGACAAGGCGAGGAGGAGAGGGGAGGAAAGACGAAGAAAAGGAAAAGAGAAGGGAGAAGCGTGTTTTCTTTTCTTATTTTATATTTTATTTTGTTTTGTCATAAATTATTTAATTAGGAGGGCAAAAATACTTTTGTTGCTCTATTTGTATTTAGGTTCTTCCTCAGGTTTTTCTTTTAATAGGAGGTCCTTTCTTAATTGATGTGTTAGAAAGGAAGTAGCAGAGGTATGCCTGAATTCATTCACTATTTATCACTTAACTTAAATATGATTGGATATTAGTAAAAATAAAATAAAATAATTGATGGATACAAATTGAATTTCTAAAATTTCTTCTCCTCTCTAACCCTAAATGCGCCACCGCCACAAAGCTCAAGAGCAAACACCTCATGCTTACCCTTGCGCATGTGCGTGTGTCGTTGCATAATCTTTCCAGCATTCACAAGGCTTTGTCGGGCCTCCATCAACTGTCATGTGTCTCTCTCACATGCTCTCGTGCTACCACTCCGCCTCATGTTCTCCTCCCTTCACATCTCTATCACCTAATCTCATTGCCACTACCACGAGGAGCTAGCAAAGGCAAGATAGACTTGCTCGAGTGTTGAAAGAACAACAAGCAGATTTTCATGTGCTATGCCATTTCACACGAGATGTTCTACTGGTTTCGGTATCCACCATTTCTTCAAAAGCGACGTCAGGTATGGCAAGGAGAATAATTGAAGAAAAGATGTCATCTCTCACACCCAAGATGGTTGTAACATCCCAAAAATTTACCCTTCATTATTATTTTATTGTTGTTTGTGTGTTTTTTGATTTTTTTTGTATTTAGTAGATTTTTCTATATTTTATTCAAATTTATTTTAAATTAAGTAAATTGGCCTTTTGTTGAAAACTAAATAAATATAGATAAAATTAATATAAAGTTTTGCTAAAAATATTTTATGTGGGTTCAAAATGTCTCAAAGTATTTTTGAGAATTTTCTTAGAATTATCTTGCTATTTTTATTGCTTAAAATAAATTAAACTATTTTTCGGAATTATTTTGAATCGAACACAGGAAAAATCGTTGAAAACGATCTGAAACGTAATCTAGCTCTATCTTTCGTATTGTATTTGTGTGGCCCAAGTCGGCCTAGTCCACTGTGCGTTCGCCTTTGAAAGATCTCGGCCATTAGATCGTGATCGGACGGTTGTGATCAAGGCGTATCGGTTTAGGACTTTGCCAAATCCACACCGTTGGAAGTTTGCGTGTGCGGTTTTCAAGTCACTTCGCCGAATCGCACCAGAGTTGATTTGGATCGTTCATCACGGATCGGATGGCTATCCATTGTCATCTCCGATTAGGACTCAGAATCCGCCACCGTTGCGCCACCACCTCTGTGTAGGATTAGGTTTCCGTGTCGCGTGCGTTTCCCAATGCTATAAAAGGGGAGGGTAGTCTCCTAAGGTTCTTCGTTGAGCGCCGCATCTGTTGGACCAAGAAGCACCGCCAAAGCCGTCATCTTCGCTACTCAGGAGCTCGCCGCAGTTCATGCTTGTGCTGCCGTCGTTTTAATTGATCTGCACCGTTGATAAGCTGAGATCCGCCGTTTAGGTTTCGGATCTGTGATCACCGAGTTACGCCGCATCCGTTCTGCGGTTCCTCGTCGTCGTTTGGTCGCCTGAGCACCATGGGCTTGGTCATCATCTTCAAGTTCGGTGGAAGCTGCGTCGTCGTGTCGCCATCCGCATCAGGGAGCTCGAAAACTGTCGGATTCTCCATCAATGGGTGTGATCGTGCCGCGTGTTCGCATCTGCAGTAATCGCCTTGGGTAACTTCGCCCATCGGATCAAAGGTAGACGCTTCAGATCGTGCCAGGTAAGACCAAGATCAGTAGCCGTTAGATCCACCCTGTGTGGGTTGGATCGTGCCGATTCGTGAGCCAGTAGCATGGTGACGCGTGGCTATGTGGGTTCCGAGGCATGTGCACCGGGTTCACGTTGGACTGAGGCCACATGTCAGTGTTTGGTTGGCCCGGTTCGGTGCTAACATCAGCATGATTTATTAAAGTGAATTTTATTTATAAAAATAATTCGGATATTTGTTTGATTTTCAATTTTTTGATTTTTATGATTTTTAAATCTTCTGAGAGCTCGTTCTCCCTCATACGAACTCCGATTGAGGTAATTCAAATTTTTAAAAAAATTTAAAATTGAGATCTATTTAATAGTGAATTTTATTTGATTTTTAGAGTTCATCTGCTCTCTATTTTAGTATTTATTTGGTTTTCTCTCTCGATTCGCGTAGACGTTGAGTTGTGCGACGCATCGGAGGAGGATCTGTCGACTCAAGACTAAGTTCAAGAGCAAGACCAGGACCTTTACCAAGGCAAGTTGTGTTTGATCATGTTGAACCCATGTTTATAAAGTTGCTATGTTATTTTACCATATTGCATACTATTTCACATGTACAATTGTTTTCAAATTAAATTGGGACTTAGTTAACATACTTTTTGATCTATACCCTACCTTGTCATTTTTATGCCATGATCTATTTGTTACCCTAGATTAGTTTACTATAGTTGGTTAATGATAAAATCAACATGGGATGGTTAGATCGTAATAGTATGCTTAGCCGTGCTACGTCATCACATGTACTTGAATCAATGATAATTAATCTTGACTAATGGAATATAGAACAATGTAATGAACTTGTGTGTCATGTGTGGTCACACGATGAGATTGAGTTGTTGTGGGAAGGATGTCACGCAACGATGTTAAATTATGGATAGCACGTGGTGCTTGGTAATCAATTGGGTCGGTAATTACTTAGATTGGAGCAAGTGGCAAGGGACAAGTGTGCCAAGGTGGGCCCGTTGGGCAGAGGGTATGTGGAAGTCTTACTTTGATCACTCTAAGGACTTAACCTTGCAAGCCTTTGACCTGAGTCAATCATACAACTACATATCTGTTATGGGGCAGCCTAACTTACTAAGTTACAATGTCTTAGCTTTAGTATTGCTTGTGGTGGTGTGGGTCCAGGTCCACAGATAAATTCACATGGCGCAAGAGGGGGCCCTATTGTGGTGGTTTAGCCCTTTAGTGTTGAAACCTCAGCGGGTAGTACTGGGTTAAGGTATGACATTGTAAAGACTTTGTTATAATCACTCGCCTGTGTGGTGTATAGTTGTATCATGTGGGTAAAGTGCATAACCTCTGCAGAGTGTAAATCTATTCGGATAGCCGTGCTCACGGTATTGAGCATAACTCATGAATTATAGTCAAGCGTTAATTAATAAAATGAAAACTGGATAGGATGACAGGTTGCCATATAGAAGGTTGGAAACTTGAGAAATGCTAAATCTATCTATTACCGTTATTTGTTTTATTGTCTTTTCAATCTATATGTTGTACTTATTCATAAATGTTGCTTTACTGCAAAATAAGCCATTGTTAGCCATTCCTTTAGAATAGGCTTTGCATATAGATATGTTAGATTGCAGTCTGTACACAACTTGTTGAGTGCTTTTATACTCATCCTTGCCATCACCAACCAATTAACAGTTGAGGAGTCATCTCCTTTGTTGGAGTAGGAATTCTAGGAGAATGCGAGTCACTAGGCCCAAGCCTTGTCAGTCGCATGTGGTGAACTTATGAGTCACCAGCGTCTTCTACTTTTCCGCTACATTTGTCTTAGTCTTTATTTTCAAGTCTAGCCCTGTGTGGCTTAATAATGTAAGTTGGTCATAAGATCATACACTTAGTTATATCAATAAATGAAGTCTTATTATTCTTATCGTTGTGTATGATGTGATATTTGCCAACACTGAGCTGTGTGCACTAGCGTTAATCCAGGGAACATTGGGAGTAGTTAGTATGTATATGTGTTGTTTTTGTATTCTTTTCCTTACAGGTGAACCACACTCTAGGGCATAAAGGTTTTTAACAAGGAATTAACTTCGTATTTGTACCTAATAAATAAATAAAATTTAGTTTTTTTAAATAATTGTGTATACTAGGTCCTCACCATTGATTGACACTCGCTCCTCGTCCTTGGCGGCGGCGACGTCCACAACTTCACACATCCAACAAGATAAGGCATGCATTGGCATAGCATGACAGTGCCACGGCATGCCCTAAACCATGACTGGGTCTCACAGGAGATGAGTCGGTCCGGCATGGCACAACACGGTGAGGTGGCCGTACCAAACAAGTATGACACGCTGCGGCCTAAAGCCTATTGGGCCAGCACGGCACGACCCAAGTCCTAAGTCTATGCATGGTTATCACTAGTGATTGTCTTATCCACTGTGCCAAAACGACAAGATGATTCGATTTGACTAGCGCATCCCAAAGCCTAAATCCGTAATTCGATTGGAAATTTAGAACAACAGAGGGGGCAAGGAGCACACTTGACAGTGAGGCGAAGGATGTCATGTTGAGCTGCGCGGGCGAGTAGGTGAGCAAAGAAGATGGGAGGCGCTCGTCAGACGTTGCCTAAGCCCCAAAGTGTCCATGCTGGCACTGAGGAGCAGAGGCCCAAGGAGGTAGGCCGCGGGGTGGAGGCAGCAATCCAGGGCGTGGATCGTGAGAGGGATAGGCCGGCAACAACAAGGGAACAAATCCATAATGGGAGCTAGGCAACTAGCTGACACTAATAGCCAACTGAGCCAAGGCCCGACTGCTTGTCGTGCTCGAGGTATAAATATATTTTTCTTTTAAATTCTTTGATGTTTGCAATATGATCACTTTTTTAGCTCCCGTGACCTCACTTTTTGCAAATCTAGCACCCTTCCGAGCACAATTGCAAAACTACCCTTCCTCCTCACCGCGGGAGGTGCCTCCAGCGCTCACCGGCCGTGGGAGGTCGGCTCCCATCCTGCCTGACTGCGGTAGGCTATGTCTCGCACTGCCCCTCCACTGCTGGTAGCGTCCCTCACCACCTGGCCTCGACATGGCGCTACCCCCACGCCTAGCACCTGTTGCTCCCACGCTTGCCCCAAGCAGCCACAGGTGTTGCCTGTCACACCTTTTGTGGTGAGAAAGAGGGCTAGATTTGCAATTGTGTTCGAGAGGGTGCCAGATTTGTAAATAATGAGGTCATGGGGGCCAGAAAAAAGTGAAAATTTCGATGTTTGCTTCGTGCTAAGCAGTGGCGGATCTAGGATTTTAAGTTAGGGTATGCTGAGCTAATACTATAATATACAATTCGGTAAAATCCAATGAACAATTCGATAAACAACTACAAATGTTGTCGAGAAATTCGGTATACGAGTATAAAATAACTAGAAACATGATAATACAAGTATAAATTACATATAAATAGTTCGAACATTTTAAGTATGAAATATGCATAAAAGAAGCTTATGCACCTACAATAGTTCAAAGAATACGATATTACTTCTTGTCCTTCTTGTCTAGCCTCCGCCTTCTAATAGCCATGAAACTCTTGATTATATCATTTTCATTAACTTGGAAGAAAATATCTCACTCAATAAATGTTTCTGGAAAAGAGATGCAATGTTTCAGGAAAAGAGATGAAGCAATGACCTTCTTTCTTTGCATGTTTAGGAAAAGAGATGCAATGTCTCCGTTCCTCTTCATAATTCAACAACTTTACAAACAAAAAAGCAATGCATCAACAAGCAACTCTCTAGTCTCTAGCAAAGTAGCAATTATATTTGTTTCTACTCTATAAATCAACTAGCAGTCTTGCACTCAAATCACATGTAGAATCGATATACACTAATATAGCAATCAGAGAGGGGTGAATGATTGCGCGGAAGCTAAAACAAATTTTTATTGATTCTCAAATCACCCCTAAACAAATTATAAAAAATTGCTTCGGTTTCAGCAAAAACAGACTAACATATGTTAACTAAAACAATAATTCCTGAAGATCCAACCGTTGGATTGATGTGAAATTTTAACTGTAGAAACTAGATTCAATTTTGAAACTAATCTAATAAGAATCAGCTCAATCGAATCTACAGATATAAAGTTATGACCTTCACAAACTAATTGTATAAGATAGTGATGGCATTATGAACTGTATTAGGCCGAATCTACAGGGTATGCCGTGGCCCACCCGGCATACCCTGTAGATCCGCCCCTGGCGCTAAGTAGCGTACTGTGATAATATTATGATATTATTTGTTTAGGCTTTGACTTTTTAGCTTATAACTTAAAGCCAGATACAGAATGGAGCGAGTAGCGGGAATCGAACCCGCATCGTTAGCTTGGAAGGCTTTTAGACTTAAACTGCTTAAAAGCTAAGGGCTTTTATACATGGTAGAGATAGACAATTTTACCCTAACTTTAGTAGTATTAGTCTAAAACCAACCCTCAATAAGCCAAAAAAGCTTCTCTCCGATGGCCTTTGGCTTTTAGATATATAGAGGTTTATGACTTTTGAAATGTCAGATAAAAAGCTACCCATTTGTTTAGGTGTTAGTTTTTGGGTTTTTAAGTCGGTGAAAAAGTCCAGACAATCAGGACCTATGTATTGTTAAACCTAAATACTGTGTGTGTGTATATATATATTATTTAGGTTAATAGTGTAGTTAGAAATACTCCGATTGCCAATTGCCGAGCGAGCTTGGTAGCCTGCCGAGGAGGACAGGAGGTATAAAACATACTTTAATTTTTTGGTCTTTGCTTATTTTTATTTTTCATTTAATGCTTCGTGCTCTTTAGGATATATCCACCAGACAATAGCCCACAAGATGGTTGATAGTAAAACTAGGTCTCTTTAGCCTTTTTCAACTCATGCCCACAAGATTAATATCACGAAGCGATTGGTTTTAGACTAGGTTTCATTGCATTCATAGAATGTTGTAGCTTGTAGAGAGGTCACATGCCATGTATCATACGTGGCCTTCAGAGTCCAGCTCAAATCAATATGTATGTTGTGTGAGCTTGTGCATGAGATCACCAGTTTCGGCATATGCCATCGCAGTGTTGACCATGCGTGGATTGAGTGACAACATCTACAGGGGGTGGCTGAGGAAGCTTTGACGAACGAGCCACCCTCCCCACCTTATCATCGTTTCGCCACTACCCTTTAGCATATGTCTAGATTGATGGATGTCAAGGATAAATGTGTGATCTCACAAAGTTCCTAAGCGCAGAAACATATGCGTAAAAGTGGACATCAGGATTTGAATCCTGATGTTTAGAGTCGTGCATATAACTCCATCACTCCACCATAAGGTGGTTCCCACCCAATGATGTATTAACAATTATTGGGATGATGAATGATAAAATTAAGATCGGTATGATTTTCTCTTTAACTGACAGTAGATATGTTAGGCACACTTGAATTTAAACTTAAAATTAGCTGGATGGACCGTCTGACGGTTTTGAATTGAATTTGAGAGGCGTACGTGCCCGTCCAGTTTAATTTGACCGTTGCTAGTTAATTTCTCGCTTTGTTTCAGCTACTCGATCGAAACGTGAGTTTGACCATTGAAGTCAAAAGGTTGGAAGTACACGTGCGGTTCACTGTATTCATGTGTACAACATAAATGATAAATCCTGTACGAACAAATCATCTAGAAAAGGGATTGTTTATGCTTAATGGGTTGTTTGGAACGGAACCACAAATTGTATAAATTTCTGTAGAAATTAAATCGCATGGAATTCTCTCGTATTCCAAACGGAGCAAAAAGAAAACAGACCATTTGAGTGACCGTAGCATTAGGGCATGTACAATGGTACATGTCAGTTGTCTATAAGACTATATCATGTAAGAATTTAGACGATGTGGATGAGAGGAGGAGGAAAGAGAAAACTACTGTCTACTATTTAACAGACAGTCTTATAGACAGTTTTCTATTTTGTGTGCCATTGCATAGACAGTCTGTTAATTGGATAAGAGATCATTATAGATAACTATATAGACGATCTATTGTGTAAGTTATTTTAGTGTTGTCTATAGATAACATCATGACATGGAGATAAATCACAGACAGTCACGGTCTATATAATTGTACATGCTCTTATACCTTTCCCCTTGGCAGTTTGCACAGTTTTAAGGGCCACGTAGACTACCATTCACAGTTGTTTTCTAATAAAGCCGCTGTTTAGGGCAGTTCCAACCCATGGTTTCCATGAGCAGTGTCTAAAGGAGAGAGAACAATAAACCAATGCATAGTTTCTAACCCATGGTTTCCATGAGTAGTGTCTAGAGGAGAGAGAGAGCAATACTATAGGAGAGAGAGAGCAATAAATCAATACATGCATTACAAACACATCTTGGTCAGCGTGCAGAAATGTCCAACCCCGATTTTGCTCGTTTCTTGCGTCTTGGTACCCGCGCCGACCCAGTTTCTTGCATGAGACACGGTTTCTTGGTTTTTCCTTCTCTCCCTTCCTTAATTCCTATGCCACATCAGATTTTTGCTTAGTTAGCAGCGTAATTAATTCTATATACACCAGCTGAGGTGAAGGGTTGGGACTGCCCTTGTAGTGCCATTTTTGAAGCTCCGACCACATATGTTGGATGAAGGGTCAAGGGAGCCAGTTTTTACCTTCAAATCAGGGGCAGCTCGAATCAAGCAATCCGCAGTACATCAGATAGATGCCGTGACAGCTTTGCATGTTGATCGCTGCGTACGACGATTCTGCACAAGAGGCATGTCATTCATCATCGCCGACGAAAAGGAGCAGAAAGCGAAAACGAGATCAGCTACAGGAATCTGGGAATCAATTGCTGCAGCAACCGTGACCTCCCCTTTCACTGTACAGCTGCACCCATTTTCATACGGCACGTACTGCGACAGGTTATCCACAGCATGGCAGTTGGTCAATCCAATCCAATCCAGACTCATCTCTGAAGGAATTGAAGGGCTCTTCCGGTGGATCGATGGATCCGCTGGTTTACGAGGGTAAATATATCAACTATGTAAAGCGAAAGGGAATATCGAGGATAGGTCGGGTCAAGAGAGGTCGATCGAGCCGTGCCGTTCATGCAACGTCATATCGACCGTGATTGAGCTAGCTAATTAAGCTAAGCTAGCGCTATCGATGCCGATACAGTGACGAATCACTTGGCTGTGGCGACGGCGTACAATGGATCTACCGATTGAACTAGGTAGAATCGTGCGCGAATGCCACGCCGCGAAGGGAAAATCCGGTATGAGTTTTTTTGCAAATCGAATTTGCAAAACTGCAGATCCGATATGAGTTTTTTGTAAATCGAATTTGCGAAACTGCAGGTTTTTTTTTCGAAATAACCGGTGGAAAAGGGACCGGATGCATTTTTTTATGTTCGCAAAACCACCCACCGGGCAAAAATAGTCTAGAGGAAAAAGGGCGAAAAATTATTAGAGACGATAATCTTCTTTTATCGAGTCTAACACTATCGCGTTCACCGAGTAATAATACACGTTTAAAAAATATCGAGATCGAGATGGAAAATCGAGTTGAGGAAAAAGTCTAGACATAGAGCGCACATTTCTCTGGTCTTGAAAAAATTTCGAGGAAAACTTTTTTTTTGGCGAAAATATTTTTCGGGTTTTTGGGTGGTGAAAACAATTTTTCGCGTTTTTCGATTGGTGAAAACATTTTTCCAGTTTTTTGGGTGGCGAAAACATTTTTCCGGGTTTTTGATTGGGTAAAACATTTTTCTGGGAAAAGCGGAGAAAGGACTGAACGTAAGAAGCGAGGACTTTGTTATTTTTGGACTGTTAAGCTACGAAAAATTAGAAAAGGGCTTGTTCGCGATTTGAAACTAACGGGAGGCTTTTAGAAAAATGCCGCCGAGGACCTAAGCGAAGGGAAAAAAACTTTGTCTTACATAAAATTACGAGGACCTATCCGTAATTTCAAAACCGGAGGACTTTTTGCAAAAACTACCAAGTGACAGTGGCTTCGGCGGTTGCTCGGCAATCTCAGTGCTTGTTATATAGAGTATACTAGGCACGTTTGCGCGGCGGCACACCGCGCCGCACAGGTGAGCGGTGACGAGCATAGATGATTTTCTAGTTGAAGAAAAGAATACCAAGAAAAATCTAAGTTTTTTAGGACAATTTTGTAAAAAAAAACTCATTTAGATGTAATTTTTTAGGTATTCCACGGGATTTTAGGACTGGAAAAAGACCCGTAAGAAAAATGTTGGTTTGAATAGCCTATTCGAAAAAAACCATATGTAGATGTTTTTTTTATGTATTTCATAGGCAAAATGTAGCGGGAAAAAAATTGCTAAGATAGCAACAAATTTTGGAAAATAATTTGCACACGACTAAAACAAAATCTAAAAGTTTTGAGGGTTTTGTCGTTCTAAAAATGGACCTAGATGTATTTTTTAGGGAGTTTTAGGGGCTTTTCTGCTATAAAAAATACAAAAGATGCTACATAATCTTGAAAGTTTTGAGGGTTTTCTCGCTTAAAAAACACCTCGTCCATAGCTAATATCAAAAGACGTAACTGGAAGACATATCCTGAGACGCCATGCCACGCAAGAGTTAGGATAGCATATCTATAGCGATCACCGTATCATATTTCAAATAAGTCGATGATGACAGACATTTGAGCGATATCACAATTCATATGATCATATATTATATGAATTTATATTTTCTTGCATATTTCACTTAGATATATGAAAATCATATGTGTAGATTCGTCTTAGAAAGTATTTTTATACTGCTACCATTTTTTTAGGTTTTATAAAAAGATTACAACAGAAATTAGCGATCAAAATTGTGTTTTGGGGTCATGTTGATTGCAAAAACATGTTTTTTTTACTAGAGTGAATGTTATATTTTGTAACCACATGATCATTACTTAGCAATTAGCATATGAGGTTTTCAGAATTTGAGACACCTCTTTGTTTATTACATATAAGGCTAGATGAATCTTAAACGTTGTATTTGCTTCCATGACCAGGCTTCCCTGTCTACTAATTCCTTTGACAACCTCGCTCCTAATTGATGTCCATATTATGATATCTAATGTATTTGCTATAAGATGCATACATCACACCACTCTTTTGATAAGGAAAAATCCACAATTGCCATACATCTACAAAAGTAGGATTCACACAGAAACACTCACACGCATTACCTAAGCAAGCGGTCAGGCAGTAATGCAAAATAACGGGATTTCGTAGAAATGTTTTTTTCGTAAAAACAATTACGGTTTTTTTCGGTGGCATTTTTTCATAACATCTAAGGGTTTCTTCGCCAAAAACAGGGGGTATTTACTGGCCGTTTCTAGGGTCTTCTCCATAAAAAAGGATCTAAACGTCATTTTCAAAACTTTGGAGGGCTTATCTAGGGGTATTCGGTAAAAAACCAAAATTTTCGGATTTTTCAGGGCCTTTCCACACAAAAAAGGGACCTAAACGCGATTTCTGAAATCTTGGAGGGTTTTTTCGCAAAAAAATGACCGCCGAAGGCATGCACGCGTCGCCCGCATGCCAGCCCCGCACGGCCGAGCCATGTGTCGCATGCACAAAATCCTGCGGCGTTGCGCTAGGCGGGATTCGAACCAGTGACCACATGCGCGGGAGGGAGCGGCCAAACCAACGCAGCCATTAACGCATTTTTGAAAATTAACGACGCTAACATATATAAACCAGAAAGCGTGTGAGGAATAGGCGGCGTGGTGAGCGAAGGCGCGCCGCACGCGCAGCGAGACCAAGTTCTTGTAGCAAAAGCGTCGGCGTGGCGCGAGGCGTGAAAACTTCCCATCTTTAATATAGGGATGATTCCCTGCGCCGACAACAAATGCATATTGATCCGCTGGAGATAAGGAAGCCGAAGCTTAATAATTGACCCGTTGATATATATATATATATATATAGTAAAATGATTCCATACTCCTAGGTGTAAGTACTCCCACCTCCAGTATATACATATATATATACATATACATATATATATACACACACATATACATATATATACATATACATATATACACACACATATATATATATACATATACATATATACACACATATATCTATACATATACATATATATATACACACACACATATATATATACATATATGTATATATATATATATATATATCCATATATATATCCATATACATATATGTATATATACATATGTATATATACATATATGTGTATACATATATATATATGTGTATGTATGTATATTATACATAAATGTACATATACATATACATACATACATATACGTATACATACATATACATATATATATGTATATATATATGTATGTATATGTATACATACATATACATATACATATACATATACATATACATATACATACATATATATATATATATGTGTGTGTGTGTGTATATCTGGCCAATTTGTGAATACAATTGCAAAAATAGTCCTCTCATCCACGCATTTGTGTATCGCGGTAGGGTCTCGAACCCGTAGGAGAACGGGCGATCGTGGCTTCAGTCACATGGCGCATCATGACAGGCTTGCAGTTGAGCCACCCTGGCTCGGTAGCAAGGTGTCAAGCACCTCAAAAGCGATATGTCGTGTCGTTGTGCCCTGGCCCGGCAGCGTCATTTTGCTGTGGGCCTGACTACTTGCTGCAATATACGAGTGCAATGTGTGATATGTATCATCTGTCGCACTTTCTATGGTTAGAATGGTTATTTTTGCGTAAAAAGAATAAAATAATAATAAGATCGTATGGACGCTGCCGTTATTAGGAAGGGTGTCATTTTCATTAAAAAAATCATGTGGAGGCTAGATTTACAAAATATTCCCACCTCCAAATTTATAAGGTATATTTTTTAATTGTCTTATCCATAAATATAATATGTGTTTCATATTCTAATGCAAGGTTAGTGTGATATTTCCGATGTACCTCTAATAAATATCCAATTTTACTTCGTATTCTCTATATGTATATATTAAATATAGTGCTTTGTGATACTAGCTATTTTTAATATTTTTTCTATATCTTACGATGAAATATGGCTGGTAAACTTGGTCAGAACAGTAATAATGTTAGGGTCTTGAAAAGCTTTAACCAGGCTGACAGTGACAGGGTCAGCTAGGCACGCACTGCAATAAATGGTTAACGTACCAATGGGGGCAGTCACTAGCGGCTACACGCATGCGGTAAATCTTTCGCGGTAATTTTTCTCGGCTGAAAGTGAACGGAAGGGAGGAGAAAGAGCTCAGCTCGAGTAAGCCAAATCAAAGATCACGAATAAAACCACTACGTCTCAACGGTAATAAGTTAGCCCGTACCTTATCTGTTAACCTCACATTATTATTGGCTGGTCTAATCTCTAATTTCTGTATCTTTATAATGTTTATTGAGCTGAAGTTTCTCTTAGACATTTATTAGTTGTGGTATTAGAGCGTTTATTATGCAACTAATCGTCGGTATAGGCGAAAAAAGCAATTAATTAGTTCCTTTCTTGTTCTATATGCATATAAGTAAAACAATAAATACTATCCGGTTAATCAAGCATAACTAGTTTTAGCCTTTTATTCTGTGACCGAGGGTGCTCAATTCAAAGAGTAAATTTCGAAAAATTGTATGTTTTTGTACAAACTATCAGAAAATTGTATGTTTTAACTTGTAGTTTTGTGATATAAGTTTTCCTAAAATCTGTAGTTTTGTGTAATATAAGATAAAGCTAGCCTGTAGTTTATTAATAGTTTATAAAAAAAACTCGTAGTTTCGTGAAATTCACTGAAGAAATTATCCTTTAGATATATAGCCAACGATTGGTTCATGACTACATTGGCTTAACCTACCAATTAAATCATCCATAATGGCCAGTACTCTCCCAGGCTCACAGGCTAACTACTACCAGCCCTACGCAAGGACTGTCATGAGCAGTGAAGATTAGTACCGGTATTGTTGTGCAAGGGCTGTCATGGCTGAAAGAAATTAATGCTAACTAAAATGTTGATCTTAACCTAAAAAACTAAATGCTGATTTTAACTGGAGTATATATTTATTTATGCTGGAAAGAAGAGGATATTTCGTTCTTGTTTGGTCCAAACGCAAATTAATACGTGCTTCTAATTATTCTCGAATCCATGTGCTATATTGTTTTTCCCTATGATACATCGTCTGGGATTTTGACAAAACTCGAAACAACGTTTACTGATTGAAGGTTTCATCACCAGACGACGGAGGCATTTTCTCATTGTACTGAAATATTTATTGCATAAATTTTATTTCAATATATAACGACCAGCGTGTTCAATTAATATCTTCTCGTGAAAAAAATAATAATGTTTTTTAAAGTATTGTGGACTTTGGATGGTATAAACTACCCCTATTTTAAGACAAATTGCTCACTTCAATCCACGTAACAGAGTATCATATAGCTACAGAATTAAGATTGATATGGTCCTCTTATCTTTCTATCAACCATGAATGAGTCCATGACAAACCACATCCACTTTCGGCTTTCTAAATAATCCAGTGGGTTTCAAATTCCCTCTAGTTTAATGCACACTTGTTATATTTAAGTTATAACATGTGGTCAGAACAAATTATGGGTCCCAAGTCTTGAAACAATTGGTATAAAATTGCATGCGTTCCCAATTATTTTTTAAAATTGTATTTACACCAACCACTCGTTTTTATTCAATTTGCTCCTAACACGTATACAGTGACTTTCAAATGTATCCATCGTTCTCATTCAGGGAGAGAGTCTAGGTTGAGTCGACCCCACTTTTGAGGGCAACACAACAACTTTAGGAAACACCACAATGCATACAGTGGCCACATGTATCGAAATAAATAATGGTTATTTCATAATAGCTTATCATTGAGCAACTGCAGAGATATGATCCGATAAATATTTATTCACGTGTTGTTTTCACCAAAATTGATTTTTGATGGAATCAATATATGGCAAATTCACAGGCATAAATGGATAATGCAGAAAGGAACCTCAGTGAGCTCTTCTAGAAAGTTTACTTTGCCACCCGCTTGCGATTTACTGAATTCCTTTGATTATTACGCAAAATTAATTGGAGAAAATCTGCAAGCTATCCCATGACCAACATATTGAAGACACGATCGAAACAATAAACATGTGATACCTATAACTAATTTATAACAGGTGAAGTCCATTGTAAAAGAAACCATAAAATATTGTGGCAAACACAAAACCGTTAACGTTGAAGAACAACCTAGGCAGTTGGCAACTCGTTAAGAATAAAACGTATTTCCATCTCCAGTTCCTACTTTATTTTCTTACCCCTCTACAAAATATAGAAGACATATAACCAGACGAAATCAAAATATTCAGGATATGAGAAATTTTCACCACATTTTTTTTCATAGGAGCTGCACTATCATATGTAATATCAGTGTACGCACCAATAAATACCATCCCATTTTTTGTCTTTAAAAAAAAAACTCTTTCCAGCCTTCGTCCATCCGCGCTTAAAAACCCCACCGCCACTCTCCTGCCGCCTCTCCTTTCCGCCATTGCAAAAAGCTCTCGTCTCCTCCAAACTCCCAACCCCTCTCCGGCCATGCTCTCCTGCCCCTCCGCCTGCGCGTCCGACGTGAGCCCGCGCACCAACTCACTACGGCCGGCCGGCGACCTGATCTATGCCCCCCGACCAGTCGGGCGTTGGCTGACCCCCAAATGCCTCGCACTAACTAGCCGCCGCTCGTAGATAAACACAGCTGAAAGTTGAAGACGAGAGAGGAAAAAGAGAAGAATAAATTACCCCACGCTTTTTACGAATCGGGCCGCCGCCGCCGCCCTCTCGTCGCCGGAGAGGAATTTTAGCCTCGGTGGCCGCGAAGGCGTGCACTTTTTTCCTTTCATTTTTAGTTTTTTGTTGTTGTGATTTTTGGACTGGATTTAACGGCGTGGTGGCGATGGGATTGGTGGACTTCTCGGTGCTGGGGGCGGTGCAGAAGTTCAGATCCCTCATCGCCGGCTCCACGCCCGCCGCCGACGAGGACGCCCGCCGGACGGGTGCGCCGCCGTCCCCCGGGACGCCGAGATCGCACAGCCGGGGCGCGTCCCCTGCGCGGTCGCCGTCGCCCGCCGCGAGCTCCGCGGGCAGGCGCCCCATTGCCCTCCGCCGCCAGATCTCCTCGCCGCAGCTGCTCCACTGCCTTGCTGTTAGGTAGGGTGCTACGCCTCCGTTTCCGACGCCTCATAAGGTGCTACTTACATTACAAGTTCTTTTGACTTGCTATGGACGAAAAGGGTAAAGTAGGTTGAGATTGCTTGGTGTTAGGATTTTAGCAAGTAAATTATCTCAAGGTCTTAACTTTTTAAGAGCTAGTACCGTGGTAGTAGTTGCAGGGTTAGAAGAAGGGAAAAGAAATCTATGACTAGTTTGTATGTTTATGTTTGCTAACCTGGTGTTTTATAACTGATCAAATTATTGTGCTGAATCATTGTGGAACTGGTTTTCATGGATGCAGGCGAGCAGATGGCGAGGACGATGACAAGCCCGGGGTTCAGTTTTTCACCCCAGGGAGTGACTTCTTACATGACTTTTCGGACACAGATTCTGTTAGTGTTAGTACGCCTAGCGAGATTAACCGGTCGATGACCCCAAGCTCCTTGGAGAGCCCAACTTGGACATCCAGGAGGAATGGCCATTTCAGCCTGGATTCTCTTGGTTTTGATGCAAAGATAAATGGTAGTGTTGCTGATAGGAGAGGAGGAGGCGACAAGAATCAATATCCTGTTGATTTTGATGCAAATATTTGGTGCCCACCGCTACCAGAAGATGAGGGTGATGACGTCGAATCGAGATTATTTGGATTTGACGACGAGGTCGAGGATGATGAGGTTGGGGACTCGAGCAAACTTCTTGCTTTTGGTAGCTTTAGCACTAACAAAATGGTTGATGTTGACATGGTCACAGACATAGCTCACAAAGAGGGTCTGAGGAGTGCTGTACTTGGCCATTTCCGAGCTCTTGTGGCTCAATTACTGAAGGGAGAAGGTATCAGTGTGGGAAATGACAATGGATCCAAGAATTGGCTTGAGATAGCGTCCTCCTTAGCTTGGCAAGCTGCCATGTTTGTGAGACCAGATACCAAGAAAGGTGGCAGCATGGATCCTACTGATTATGTAAAAGTCAAATGTATAGCATCAGGGGATCCAAGTGATAGGTATATTCTTACTTTTGTCATTTCATTGCTATTTATATGATTTTACTCTCCATGATGTGAAACTGGTGGGTATTTCCTTCTATACAGCAATCTTGTTAGAGGAGTCGTTTGCTCCAAGAACGTAAAACACAAACGCATGGTCTCTGAGCACAGGAGTGCGAAATTGCTCATTTTAGGGGGAGCACTTGAGTACCAGAAGGTTACTAATAAACTAGCATCCATTGATACTATACTTGAACAGGTTTGCACTTATTCATATTCATGTTGCAAATTTATTTTTTCCTGTTTCTTCTTTTGCTGAAGGAATACACTTGATGCAGGAGAAGGAGCACCTGAGAACGATTGTTGGAAAGATCGTGTCTCGGCGGCCAAATGTGCTGCTAGTTGAGAAGAGTGTCTCATCTTATGCTCAGGAGCTCTTGGCAAAAGATATTTCATTGGTTCTGAATGTTAAGAGGCCACTTTTGGACAGGATATCAAGATGCACAGGAGCACAAATTGCCTCATCAATCGACAATATTGCGTCAGCAAGGCTAGGTCAGTGTGAAATATTCAAGGTACAGAAATTTCTGGTATTCCCATCAGGAAAACAGACAAACAGGAGGTCAACAAAGACTCTGATGTTCTTTGAAGGCTGCCCAAGGCGTTTGGGCTGCACGGTAATTATCTCTTTGCTGTTCCAAGAACATTTGATGGGAATCATGTCACTAACATAAAATACTTGGTTCAATCCATTATACATACTAGCACTAAGCCTGTAATTAGTTTTAAAAATGAATTTCTAACTTTTCATTTTACATCTTATATTACATTTCTAATAAATGTAGCTCAATTTATGTAGGTTCTACTGAGAGGGTCCTGTCGGGATGAACTAAAGAAAATTAAGCGTGCAATACAACTTGCAGTCTTTGCCGCTTATCACCTCTCTCTTGAAACGTCATTCTTTGCTGATGAAGGTGCAACTCTTCCTAAAGTTCCTTCAATGCCTGCGATAGTGGTGCCAGATATACGAAATGGTGCAAAATTTTCCGGATCCCCTGGTGTTGGTATTCCTGATAGACTTAAACCTGTACAACGCAAAGATTCACAAACTACCATAGTCAATGCTATATTTGAGGAAATTTCTGTATCACCTAGTTCATTGTCGTTGAATGCGGAAGGTGAGGAGATCATCTTTGAGCATAGGGAACCTGAATCTCCTGTTGATCATATGAATTCTCATGGTCAGTACTTATCCCATGCAATTGATTCATGCAACGGATGTAAAATATCTCCATGTTCCTTGGACTATGACTCGAGATCTTCAGGTATTGTGATGAAATATCAGCATTTGCATGACCCTGCACAGTTTCCCATTGCAAATAGTACCCATCAAGATGAGGTTTCAGGGAAGAAATATCAACAAATAGACCATTCGATGCATAAACCGCGTGCTGACTGTCGGACAGGAGACCTAGATGACCAGAATGAGTTTTCTGGTGAATATTTTCCTACTACTGACAACCATCACAGCATCTTAGTTTCCCTGTCAAGCACTTGTATCCCCAAAAGCTTGGTATGTGAGCGCTCCCAGCTCTTCCGCATTAAGTTTTATGGTAGCTTTGATAAGCCACTAGGGAGATACCTCCAGGAAGACTTATTCGGTCAGGTACATCCTGTGTTCACCTGTATGTGCAATATCATATTGGAACTTCTCATCATAGATTTTGAAAATTTTGTTTTGTCCATGTCCTTTGTCAGGCGTATTGCTGTCAATCATGTAAAGAGCCATCAGAATCACATGTAAGGTGCTGTACTCATCAGCATGGGAGCTTAACAATTAGTGTTAGGCGGCTTCTGTCTCAGAAGTTGCCTGGTGAGCGTGATGGGAGAATATGGATGTGGCATAGATGCCTCAAGTGCAAGCCTAAGGATGGTGTACCACCTGCTACGCGGAGGGTGATTATGTCAGATGCTGCTTGGGGCTTGTCATTCGGGAAATTCCTGGAGCTAAGCTTTTCAAATCATGCTACTGCTAACCGAATTGTAAGCTGCGGACATTCTCTCCAGAGGGACTGCCTTCGTTTCTATGGGTATGTCTATGCTATATCTTTACTGATTAATATTATTTGATCCTCCAATGAAATTTTAGCTTACCTGCTAACCTGTCCAGGTATGGAAACATGGTGGCCTTATTCAGATATTCTCCTGTTGATATTCTATCAGTTAACCTTCCTCCCTCAGTACTGGATTTCAACTGTTGCAGTCAACAAGAGTGGATGAAAATGGTGGCAGTTGAGGTATGTGATTTTCTGAAAGCTACGATAATCATGTTCATTATCTGCCTCCTATACATTTGTTGTGGCCTGAAGAATAATATTATGTCCATGTACTTGTTTTTGAAGATATATGTCAAAATGGAATCCTTACATTCGGAGGTATCTGATTTTCTTCATCGTACTGAAAAGAATATTATAACTGAGGATGAACAAGTGAAGACAGGTGTTCAAAGGCAGATCATTGAGATGAAAGATTTGCTTAAAATGGAAAGAAATGAATATGAGGTGGTGCATTCAGATTTTTTTTGTCGTATACTCATATTTATCCAGGGTTACAAATATTTTATGTTGATTTTAATATTGATCCCCTTTTTCTTTTTGCAGATTTTGCTGTTTCTGGTTATTAGAGATAGTAATCACTCCATGCAGGCATCAGTTGATATACTGGAGCTCAACCGCTTGAGGCGTGGTCTTCTTCTTGATGCTTACATTTGGGATCAGAGGCTGTGTTATGTAGATTCACTTCTTAAAACACATTATCATGTTTCAGAGACCAATCCTGCTAACACAGGAATTCTCCCAGACATCATACTGAAGGAGTGGAAAGCTGATTTGCTTCAGGGGGATACAAATGTTGGAAAATCCACATGTTTGTCACACTCATCAGGAAGTCCAAGAAAAAATTTAGGAAGCCCAAGAAAATCTTTGTTATCCGGAGAGGGCTGCTTGAATGATAATGAGTGCAGCATGGCTGAAACAAATTTGAGGATTGGTTTGGTGGAACATCCTGCGGATGATGCAGAAGAACTTGACAAAGTCTTCAGCCGATTCAATGGGGAGAAAGAATGGCCAATTGCTAAATCTGCCAACGATATGGAAACTGTTGAGAGGTTACCCTCAATTGGATCTATTTTTTCTGATAAGTTTGATTTGGCATGGACTGGATCTAGTGAGTTACAGTATGATCTTCCACAAGGTTTCACCAAAATTGATGAAAATGGATCTAGTTTGTTGGATAGTTCAAGGTATGGGAATGCAGTAAAGCCTGTTAGAAATCATTCATTTGATTCTACACTTGGATTGCGTCAGCGAGAACGCACTGGATTAGCCCCTACTTCGCTACATCTGCCATCATTCAGATCCGCTGACTACTTTGGGGATTTTACAAGCATCCTGAAAGATCCAATGCCAAACATACGGAGGGCTTGTTCTCAAAGGTTTCCTGGGGCAATGGAGAAATTAAATGTTATTCTTTCTCGTACTCCCACGCATATCTCGTCCGCTTCACATATGGTTGATGATGGGGCACGGCTGCTGTTGCCTCAGATTGGGTATGAAGATGTTGTTGTTGCAGTCTATGATGATGAGCCCACCAGTATTGTGTCATACACCATGACTTCACCAGAATATGTGCAACAAGTCACACGCGGACTGAATTCAAGTTTGAGTTTTTCACACCTTCCAAATGCCACTGACTTTGGCAGCCATGGACTTGAGGGGTCCTTTCCCTCACAAGAAGACCATCTGGATTCTAAGGGAACCCATTTTAAGTTTTCTTTCGATGACGAATCGCCACTTTCTGCAGATAAAGCAAAGTTCTCTGTGATTTGTTATTTTGCAAAGCATTTTGCTGCGCTTAGAAAGAAATGCTGCCCAAAGGATATTGATTACATCCGTTCACTAAGTCGCTGCAAGAGATGGAATGCGCAAGGTGGAAAAAGCAATGTTTATTTTGCAAAGACATTGGATGAGAGGTTCATAATCAAACAAGTCACCAGGACAGAGCTGGACTCTTTTGTAGAATTTGCTCCTCAGTACTTCAAGTATTTGTTGGAATCCTTGACCTCTGGTAGCCCGACTTGCCTGGCCAAAATAGTAGGATTATATCAGGTTTGTTTTTCTTCACTAGTTATCGCATGATTTATTTAACTACAAAGTGTAAACGGTCTCTCTAGATTTGATTTTTCTGGGTTTGCTTGTGTTCAGGTTAGTGTCAAGGGCTTGAAAGGTGGGAGAGAAGTAAAGATGGACCTGATGGTGATGGAGAATCTTTTCTTTGAAAGGAAGATACCTAGGGTGTATGATCTAAAGGGTTCATTACGCTCTCGCTATACGTCCAGCGACAGTAAAGTCCTCTTAGATTCAAATCTTATAGAGGCATTGCATACAAAGCCTATATTTTTAGGGAGCAAGGCAAAACGAAGATTGGAAAGAGCTGTTTGGAATGATACTTCGTTTCTTGCGGTATGTAGTTATATTGCTTTGTGCATACTGTTTATCCAACAGATTTGTAGATCTAATGAAATTTCCATGTTGCCACATTATTAGCAGTTTGTGAGTACCAGCATGAGATAATTTGTCGGCTTGCTGAAACAAAATTTCTTTTATTCCCCTGTTTTATTGTACTTGTCTCAAATGATCATGTTAATCCATCTCATTCCTCACCTCCATATATATTTATGTCAGAAATGATATTGAATTATATACTTATTTCAGAGTAAATTGCACTACGAGCCATAAGTGGCATTTTAGCACTTCACGCATAGGTTGTTTTGTCCCAGTGACTGACATTCATTACTGAAAGTTTGCGGTTGTAATTTGGTCTTACCTTGCAGTCAGCGGATGTCATGGATTACTCTCTTCTTGTTGGAATTGACGAGGAGAAGAAAGAGCTTGTTATTGGCATCATCGATTACTTGCGTCAATACACATGGGACAAACAGCTGGAGACTTGGGTGAAGGCCGCAGGCATCCTAGGCGGCCCCAAGAATGAACCCCCTACCGTCATATCTCCGATGCAGTACAAGAAGAGGTTCAGGAAAGCCATGTCCAAGTACTTCCTCACCGTCCCTGGCCAGTGGTCCTCTTGACAACTAACTGATTGATTGTTCGCTGTAACCAGATGATCATATCAGCATCATGAACACAGTAAAAATAGTAGATGTTGCGTCGAGACGTATAGTCCAATTCTTTCTGTGCCTATTGTGAGAAGATTAGCCGATTCAATTTGTACCCACTTGTACCATGCTGTAGCCATAGGTAGGAATTGGATCATCCTCTCCGTGGATACCAAGCATGGTCATTGCAGTGTCCACAGCCACAGATAAGAGGCTTGATCCATGTACATTATGACCAACACAGTTAAAATGGAAATTTATCCACAAAGTGCGGAAAACTCGTTTGATGTCCTGGCTGATATTCTGCTTCCTACCTTGTAGAAGAGAAATATCAGTGATATATAGCGTGTGATCACTCTTCTTTCTGAACTTCATACCTGCAACCTGAAGAACCGTTTCCTTCTCTTTCCAATTTGTTGATTTGTAAAAGGCGGAAAAACTTACTAGAAAAGCCTCAGCTCACTCTATAACAGTGACAGGAGTGTCATATGGAGCCAGATTCTCTGCGTTTTTTTTTGGACGAGCAGCAAGAGAATTGCTGCAAATTGCATTAAGAGGAAGAAAAAGATGTTGAGTCCTGTTTTTTAAGGAAAAAATCGGACCCGTGAAAAAACCTCACAGACACCCACTAAAAAACAATCTCTAGAGACAACTGTAACTAAGCAGACTCAAATAAAAAGTACAGGAAACAATAAGGATCCACACTAGACCCACACTAGATCAGTCAAAAGGGGTGACGAAGCAAAACTAAATATAAAAAACCCCACTCCCCTGGGCACTAAGTCGTAGGGTTCGATGATGAGGCAAAAGCATGAGTGAGTACGGCATCCTTGATTACTGTGACCATCTGTTCTGGCGATCTTTCCATCCCCTGAAAAATGCGTTGATTTCTTTCTAACCATAGATTCCACCAGAAGTAAATGAGGAAACCGTCGAACTGTCGCCGTCGTTCTTTGTCCACTTGGGTTCGTAGCCTTCGCCACCACTTGTATACGGAGCCATTATGACTCAGATTCCGGCACCGTTCAGCCTCCCCCAGTTTAGCAGGAGGTCCCAAACTTGTCTAGCGAAAAGGCAATCTTTACCGAGGTGGCTTGGTGTTTCCTGTGACGCTTTGCAAAGGCTACATGTTTGGTTGCAAGGCCAACCCTTCTTGAGCATATTATCTGCTGTTAGAATTTTGTTGTGGAGCAGAGTCCATGCAAAGAATCGACATTTGGGTTCAGCTTTCGCCTTCCAAATCGAGCAGATCTTCATCTTGGAGTAAACAGTGTGAAATTGAGCTAGGTAGGCGCTCTTTGCAGTGTATTGTCCGTCCGCCGTCCAACACCAGGTTATCTGATCCTCGGTTTCTTCATCTCTATTGACTCGACGTATTGCTTCAAAAAGTGACACGAACTCCCTGATTTCTTGTTTTGAGTTCACTGGAGTGTAAAAACGGATCCAGTAGTTGTTTGTCAGGGTACGGTGCACGGAGATGTTCTTTCTTCTTGCTATATGTGTCGACGTTTGTTACCGACAATAATGAAAAGGGGGCTACGCGCCGGACCCAAACTCGATGGTAGCACAAGAACACCCGATGTATATAGGTTCGGGCTCTCACAGTGGAGATAATACCCTAGTCCTGTGCTCTGGAATTATATGTGGGTAGCTATTCGCTAATGAGATGTTATGTCCGATGTCTTTGAGGTGCCCCGTCCCCTCCCTTTATATAGTAGAGAAGGGCGGTTACAATATTGAATCCTACTCGGATACGAAGTAGGGGTTTCTATCCTGAACTCATATCGGTTCGGATTACAATCATCCTTTGCCCAATACGACTCGGCTTCCTTAGTTAACACCTATCATGGTTCTTCATGCTTTGCTCGGCCCAAGCGATCTTCAGTTTTATCCAATCGTCGACCCAAGTTACTTTGGTTGGGCCTTGATGGGTGCTTGGTGGGCCGGGACATACATATCCCACAAGAGTGGCCCCGAGTGCTTCATGATCGAATGTCGCTTGTTCTTGAGTCTTCCGAGTGCTTTTAGTGAGTGCTTGTCATTTGGGTAAAAGAGGTCACGAAGAACTCATGATTTTCTTTATTTTGAGCTATCTTTGTCCGGATTACGGCCGACTAATTCCTTGTATGTTCCAAGTTTTTATCTTTAAACAATCATCTTTATGGCACCTGATTTTGTTCTTTGAACGCCATCAGCTTTTGGCCTGGCATGAGGCGTACCGTAAGAGGATATTGTTTTTAGAGTGGTACCCATTTACTCCGTGCATTACGGATTTCTGGCTTTTGGGCCCATCTTGGGGCATACCACTTGTTAACTTGACTCTTCTTTGGGCCATCAGCAATTATGTACATCGTGCGTACCTGCCGGCCTTCCCTGAAATGCTCCCTAGGGCGGTTTCAGGGTTTTGGGAAGGGTGATGCGATTTTCACGCTCAGGGCGAGAATCGGCGCCGCTTCCTTATCAAAACGGAGCAAATAGAGTGGTTTTATACCGTTGCTACTTGCCCCTTTGTTCTTCATCTTCTTCTCCTTCGCGACCTCCGCTGCTAGGGATAACTTTTCTCGTTACCCTAGTTTTCGCGCGATCGTGAGGAAAAAAATGTCACCTCCTTCTCCCACAACCGCTCCTCCCTCCGCCTCGACCAAAGATTGGGCTACTTGGTGACGACGGAGGGGCTATTTGAGGATTTGGTTGGCATCGGTGTTTTCGCCTTTGGTAATGCTAGCCGCTCGCCGCCCTTGCAGTGAATTACGCCTACCCTCGTCTGAAGAGGCGGTGCGTCTTTGAATCCTTTTTAAGCGCGACTTGGCCTTCGGCATCCCCTTTTCTTAGCGGTATTCTCGAGTTTTATGGAATCGAGCTAACTCATCTCAACCCTAACTCCATTCTTCAAATTCTTGCCTTTGTTAACCTTTGTGAGGCCTATCTTGGCGTTCGGCCTCATTTTGATCTTTTTCGCCATCTTTTCCTCCTCAAGCCCTTCCCCAAAGAAGAATTCTCCCAAGGCGGTTGGCGGCCGGGTTTGGTGAGGAGGGCATGAAAAATCTTATCTTCACATTCCTGTAAAACCTCCAATAAGGGTTGGCACCAAGAGTGGTTTCTTGCGCCAATCTGACCCCCATTGCTCGCCTTCTTGGGACACCCCCAAGCCTTCTCTGTTGGACATCGCTTCCCAAAGACGACGGGATGAACCAAGTAGCTGATCTCCTGGGACTGATTGCTGAATTAAAGGGGAATGGGCTTATTGGTATGGCTGTTGTTGCCAACTTCTGCACCCGCCGAATCCAGCCCCTCAAGGACCGAGTTCATCCTGGGTATGAATATGAAGGCCGTAATGACCCGACGCGAGAGGTTTCGGATGAAATTTCTTCCGCGGCATTCTTCAGTCGTGCAGCCGATTTCTTCGCCCCAAACGAGAAGATCATCGTTCCCCGAAACCCAAGGCCTTTTACAAAACTCCATCCTGCTCCTTCGGTACGAGGTTTATATAGTATTTCCATGCTGATCCTGTTTTTTGGCTTTTACCAAGACTTTGATCTGAATGCGTATTCTTTTCTTTTTGAACTTCGAGAACGCGAAGCCTTTTTTCTCCGACGCGCTTCTGAATTCCTGTTCACAAGAGTGATAAGCGGTCCTTTCTGGCCGTCGTCCTCCATGACACCAGTATAAGCGGAGTAAAGTAAGTGGTCTGATGGCGATTCCGTCGGAAAGGAAAAAACCAATTGTTCGGGAAGCTAAGAAGCGATCGGCGAGCCATGTCGCCCGTGGTGGCCCGCAGATTCGGGACACATGACTACTGTGACCTCCTCCCGACTTCTTCCTCTTCAAGTCAATCCTCGAGACCTGAAGTTTCCGAGCCTCAGGCCCGTACTGCCACCGAGAGCATGCCTTCGCTCGCACGCCCGACTGGTGTTGCTGATGATAGTCCTTCTACCCGGAGGGGTTTGAAGTGCAGGATAACAAGGTCCAACAGGTTGGATTCCCTCGTCTCCCCTTTCTTGCTCCCCTCTGGATCATATCTTGATTGCTATTTTTGCAGGGATCCTGTTGAAGAAATTCTTCATGAGGAACCGGTTCCGAAGCCTTCTGTGGTTGCTGACGGAAGCCCAATTGACGCGGCAGGGGCTGAGACGCCGACTGGTGTTATACCTCCAGTAGCCCCTGAAACTAATGTTATACCTCCAGCAGCCCCTGAGACCGAGTCCCTCCTGGAGCCGAGTGGTACCCTATCACCTTCTCTTCTTGAGCCGACTGCCCATACTCTGCCCTCTATCGATGCCGCTGCTTTTCTGCCGCCGGAAGCTCCTTCCACCTCTCCCTGTCAGTCACCCCCACGCGTCGAAATTCCTCTACCTCCTCGCCCAAGATCTCCGGTGCGGGCCGCGTTCATTGATGACGAAGGTGACTTGGTCCTTTTGGACGGCGAGATCGAGAGACAGCACTGGACCTCATTTTTTGAAGCTGCTCGCGAGTGTACGCGTCTCGGCAAGGTGAGTTGTTTGCGCCGTATTTGTCTTCTTTTCTTCGTGAAGCTTGATATTGTTCTGCCGTCTCCAGCGCTTGTCAGTTTTTGCCGAGGACCGGAACTATCTTCTCCAAAAGTTATTCCCACGGATGAAAATGAGGAAGGACTATGCTGAAGAACTCGAGCAAGTCCGTAATGAATTTGAGGCGGAGCTCACACGCACCGCAGCAGGAATCGAGAGGAATTGGAAGGACTTCAATCGCATCCGGTCCCTTGAGGTAGAAGCTAAACTTGATCGATCTTTGAAGGTAATTATTCTCGCTGAATGTTTTTGAATTCGGCTTTGTCCTCTAACCGACATCTTGATCTGCCTCTTTTTTTTTATCAGATTTCCGGGAAAAATTCGAAGCCTCTTCCTCCCAAAATGCAGGACTGAAGAAAGCTGAAGCGGACGCCAAAGAGCAGGTAGCCAAGCTGACAAGAGAATTAGAAGGTATATTCTTGGTCTTGTCTTCTGTCTTCGTTGTCATTATCTTGCTAGTCTTCGAACTTATCCGACTGGTTTATTGCAGTGCACCGAGTCAACTCGCAGGCTCAGTTCCGGGTTCTTGACGAAAAGATTCGGAGCGCCGAGGCAAGGACCGATCGCCTCCAAGCGAGCGCGGAGAAGGTGTTGCGGGTCTTGAGTCCTGATGAAGCTGGTACCAGCGATGTCCCCCATGACACCAGCATTACAATTCAGAGGTTAGAGGAAGCCTCTACAAAGTTTTCTGCGCACTTGGTGGATGTTGCAATCACGAGCGCCAGCCAGGTGTTGGCGATCACCAAGTCTCTGTATCCACGGGTGGAGCTAAGAGCTGTCCAAGAGGGTTTTGCCCGCACCATTGACGATGATCAGGCGCTTGCCCTCATGGATGAAGTCAAGAATACCGCTGCTGTTTTGGTGAAAAACTTAGATCTGGGTCCTGTGTAATCCCCTATTTGTACCGAACTTGCTCCTGTGTTTGAATTTGGGCTTTTGTTCTTGTGCTGAAAAGAATTGTCTTCGGACTTGAATTGTCTTTATGAAATATTTAATCCTTATCTTAGTGCGTCTGTTTAAGCCTGGGCCTATTGAGCTGCCCGCCATCTTGAGCCGTCCATGCGCTTTTGTCGCCATTCGACACCTGACCTTTTTCGAGATACGCGCGACAGCCCGTCCAGAAGGTGGAACGTCTTCCCGCCTTGGTGACAGGCGTCAATTCGAGCGAGGCTGAGTCTCTCTCCAGAGACAGGCGTTGCCTTGTATAAGAACGAGCTTGGCCTCGGTTCTCGTACTTCTGCAGCGCACTATCATTTTCATCTGGTCTGTTCTTCTTCCTTCCGCAAAGGTTCCTTTGAAGTGCTCGCCCGCTCGTCTTCTTGATTTCTTCTCCTTTTTGTGCCTGTCAAATTGTATCTGATGCTGGATCATCTTTCTTACGCAGGTTCTTCTCTTTTTCTTCATGGATTCTTCTTCTTCTGAGGATCTCTCTCCGAGGCCCCTTTCTCCCGAGTCGCCAGGACCGCCAGTCGCGCCATGGATTGCGAACCTCATCTTCAATTTTGGAGATGAAGCCCCTGCAGAGCCCGAGGATGAGGATGCCGAGCTCTGGGCGGAGTGTGATTTCGCAATGGCGGAGGCGGCGGAGCGGGAGGCCGTCGCCCGGGACACCGCTGCCGTCGATGCTTTGATCGAGGCCGTCCCTAGGCTTATTAAGGCCAGGGACGGCCTTATTGAAGCCATCGGGCGGGTGCACCGGGCGTAGGAGGGCGTAGAAGCGTAGAAGGGCGGCCTCATTTTGCAGTAGTACTTTTGCTTGTGTACATATTTGATGAAGGATGTTGAAGTCGTGGACAATGATGGTCCTTTTTGTAATATTATTTTAACTGCAGCTCGTCTTCAGATCTAAGTTCCCCTTTTAGCTCTTGGTCGACTTTTCCGAGTGATTATTCCTTTGTGTTCTTGAGCCCCCTGATTAGCGTAGCCCCCTAGCAACGCGAGTTTTTTCCTCAAGCGTGTTTTTAGGCGACTAGACTTTTTTCGTTCTGGGAGCATCGTATTCGTCGATTTAGAGCACTCGAATTTCAGTCGTGGTCGCTGAAAAATGGGAACTGGCTTGCATGCGGGGTTGCACATGTGCAACACTATTAGGTGTAGCCCCCAACTTACTGCTTAATTGAGAAACAATTGAGTAGCAAGTCAATTGAATAAATAATTCTGATACATGGTACTGCTTTGAACAAACATCTTCTTGATTAGTGTTGCGCATGCGCAACACTATTAGGTGTAGCCCCCGACTTACTGCTTAATTGGGGAACAATTGAGTAGCAAGTCAATTTTGGACATTCTATCGAACTTTTTCAAGAATAAAAGCGACGTAGTTGCTCTACATTCCATGAGTTGCTAATCATGGCGCTGTCTTCTCGCTTAAGCCTGTAGGCCCCTGGGCGTGTCACCTCGTCAATGATGTAGGGGCCTTCCCAAATCGGAGACAACTTGTGCTCGTGTTTCTGACTCTTTATCAGAACCAAATCACCCTTGGAGAATGCTCGGTTTCGGACGTTTCGATCGTGATATCGGCGCAGGGCCTGAAGGTATCTAGCCGACTGGACCACGGCGATCTCTCTTGCCTCTTCCAACCTATCAATATCTCCCATCCTGCTTTCTTCTGACTCGTCCTCCTTGAAGCTCCGGACCCAAGGGGATCCGAAGGTCAATTCTGTAGGTAGGACCGCCTCCGAGCCATAGACCAAAAAGAAGGGTGTCGCCGGTGGATCTGCTGGGGTGGTTCTCGATCCCAATCTTGATGGCGATTCTTTCACCCATCGGGTGGCGTATAACTGAGACGGTCAAAGATTTGTGCCTTGAGCCTTGCGGCACCATGCCGTTTGCCCTTTCCACTGGCCGTTGCTTTTCGGATGGCGGCGGAGGCGGCAAATTTTGATGCCAAGCTCATCGCACCGATCTTGAAAGTCTTCTCCCGGGCCGGGTTCCATTGTCCGTGATGATCTGTTTGGTCGCCAAATCTTACCACGATTTCTTGGAAGAATTCTTTGGCCTTGGCATTGTGATTATCGCCATTGGTTTTGCTTCTATCCACTTAGTGAATTTATCCACGGCAACAAAGAGGTGGGTGAAGCCGCCTTGAGCCTTCTTCAATGGGCCAACCATGTCGAGCCCCGATTGCGAGCGGCCAAGTGATTGGAATTGTTTGCGTTTACGGCGAATGCGTGTACTTGGCGAGCAAAGAAGCGGCATCCTTCACATTTTGGACGATGTCTTCTGCGTCGGATCGGCGATCGGCGGAAGAAACCTTGTCGATATGCCTTGCCTACCGGTGTGCTTGATGCGCGTGATGTCCGCAAATTCGAGTGGATTTCCACGAGTAATTCCCTTCCTTCTTGGTGATATGCATAGCCTTAAAACTCGAGAGGCACTTTTCGAAATAACTCTTCTCCTACTACCACGTAGCTCTTCTTTGCGCCGCGCAATCTTTCTGCTTCGCTTTCGGTCTTACGGGAGTTCGTCTTTTAATAGGTAATGGAGAAAAGGGGCCGTCCAGTCTGAGCTGATGGCCAGGACTTCTTCCTCGTTCGATTTTTCTTCTGACTTGTTCTGCTCCTGCTTTATCGAAGGTTTGTAGATTTCTTCGACGAAAACCCCAGCCGGAGCAATGGCCCGAGTGGACCCTAATCTTGCCAACTCATCAGCTTCTTCGTTGTCACGACGGAGGATATGGATGAGTTCCAGTCCGTCAAACTTGTCTTCTAGCTTTCGTACCTCCTGGCAGTATGCCGTCATGATGTCTTCCACACATGACCAATCTTTTTGGACTTGATTGATCACCAGCATGGAGTCGCCTCGAATTGTTAGCCGTCGGATACCCAGAGATATCGCTATGCGAAGTCCGTGGATGAGTGCTTCGTATTCGGCGGCATTGTTTGACGCGGGGAAGTGGATCTGCAGGACGTATTTTAGGCGCTCACCTGTTGGAGAGATGAGGACCACGCTTTGCTCTGCGCGCGTGAGCATGAGAGATCCGTCAAGTACATTGTCCAATATTCCGGCTCTTCAATGTTTGTTGGTGATTGCAGCTCTATCCATTCGGGGTGAAATCGGCAAGTACACGAGATTTTCTTGCCGTTAAGTGGCTTGAAGGATACTTGAAGGCCCCAAGCTCAAGCGCCCATTTCGCGATCCTCCCGGTGGCTTCGGTTGTGGAGTATATCCCCAGCGGAAGGTGGTGACCACCGTGATTGAATGCTCTTGGAAGTAGTGCTTGAGTTTTTGGAGGCAAGCAACACGGTATAGTAGTTTACGTACTTGCGGATAGCGTACCTTGGATTCTCCCAATACCTCCCGGCAAGTAGGCAGGTCTCTGGACTTTTGGAGGTGCCACGCTTCCTTCCGCTCTACCACAATTGCCGCTACCGACTCGTGAGTTGTTGCGGCGATGTAAAGCGAAGGGTTCTTACGGTATTGGAGGAACGAGCAGTGGGGATAGCGAAATGTCTTCAATTCTTCGAAAGCCAGCTGAGCTTCAGCGGTCCATTGAAAATTACCTTGCTTCTTTAGAAGTTTGAAAAACGGCATTCCCCGCGACCCTAGTCGGGAAATGAATCTGCCGAGTGCCACCATGCACCCAGTGAGCTTTTGGACGTCTTTCTGATTGGCTGGAGGCTTCATCTTCAGGATTGTATTGATTTTTTCTGGATTTGCCTCGATGCCTCGTTGTGAAACAATGAATCCGAGTAATTTCCCAGACGGGACTCCGAAGACGCATTTCTCCGGGTTGAGCTTCATTTTGTAGGACCTTAGGCTTTCAAAGGTTTCGGTTAAATCAGATATGAGATCTTCCTTTGCCCGTGATTTGACGACAACATCATCAACATATGCCTCCACGTTGCGCCCGATCTGGGAATGAAAGCACCGCTGTATTGCGCGTTGGTAAGTCGCGCCAGCGTTCTTGAGGCCAAATGGCATTGTGACGTAGCAAAAGGCTCCGAACGGAGTGATGAACGAAGTTTTGATGCAATCCTCCTCCTTTAGCCGAATCTGGTGATATCCTGAGTAGGCATCCAGAAAGCTAAGGAGTTCGCATCCTGCCGTGGAGTCTACCACTTGGTCATCTGAGGCAACCCGAAGGGTCTTCAGGCGAGCCTTGTTGAGATCGGTATAATCAACGCACATCGCCGACTTTTATTCTTTTTGCGAACAAATCTTGGGTTCTTGACCGATCGAGATGGTACACTTCTTTTATAAAGCCCTGCTGCTAATAGCCGTGATTTCTTCCTTGATAGCCTCCTTCTGTCTGAGCAAACCTCACGGAGACATTTGCTTGATGGGTTTGGCCTTGTCGTCCACGTTCAAAGAGTGCTCGATCACCTCCACAGGGGACGGGCATGTCGGATGGTTTCCACGAAGATGTCGATTGGCGGAGGAAGGTGACGGCGCGTCTTCCTATTTGGCGATGAGGCTCGCCCCGATCAAAGCTGTTTGGTTGGAGCTAGGCGGGTCGAGGATTACCTTCTTGGTCCCTTCATCGGGCTTCAAACTTGTCTTAGCTTTGTTTCTTGGTTGGTACCTCTCCTTCGTCTTCTTGATGTGCGGCGCTGCCGGATCTTCTTTCGTAAATGCGCTATTTCTTGAGCTTGACCATCTCGCGACTTTCTTTGTCGCAGACAAGCGACCGCTTGACATCGCCATGTACGGAGATTATACCCTTGGTCTGGCATTTTCGGACGAGGTAGGTATAATGTGGCACAGCCATGAATCGCCAAGCCGGGCCTTCCCAGAATGGCGTGATATGCCGTCTGGAAGTCGGCCACTTCAAAGTTAAGGTACTCCGTCCGGAAATTTTCTTTGGTTCCAAACGTAACCGGCAGGGTGATTTGGCCGAGTGGAATGGAAGAGGTTCCAGGGATTACCCCATGGAAGGGTGATGAGCCTTGCTTCAACTTCGGGCGAGGATCTTCATCTCGTCGAAAGTTTTGGAGAAGAGCACATTGAGTCCGCTTCCTCCGTCGACCGGCACCTTCTTGAGCTTGGCGTTGCGAACCCTTCGGGTCCAATACCGGTGAAATCTTAAAGTGCGGGATGTGGTGCGGATGGTCGGGCGACTAAAAGTTATGGGGGCCTCGGACCATCGAGGTCTTGAGGTCTGGTACCGCACGATGGCATTGACGTCTCTTTCAGTGAGCTTCTGCTTTCGCTTTGACTCATAGGCCATCGAACCTCCATAGATGTAATTGAGTTCCCGTTCCATTTTTTGATATTCTCCGTCATCATCTTCAGGGGGATCTTGTTTCTTCTTCTCTTCTTCCTTTGCTTCGCCTTTTGCGGGTGTATACGGACTCTCTGGCAAATCTTCTCAATGTGAAGCAATCCTTCGCTGCATGCTTACTATTTGGGTGAAAGGGGCATATCGCCTCCATCACCGTTTCATAGTTGTCGGCCCGTGGCGCACGTTGTCGGTCTTGTTCGGCTGCCGCCACTATTTCTTCTGGCTTCCGCTTTCTGTCACGTTGCCTTGATGGCTCAGCGTGATCCTTTTTGTCCCTCTGACGTGGGCGATCGTCTTGTCGTTCGGCCAAGGCATCTGAAGCCGTTGCATACCGATCTGCTAGCTCAAACATCTCCCTTACGGTGGATGGCGGCTTTCGAGACATCTTCTTGATCAGGTCGGGGTCGTTGACGCCCTTTTGGAATCCGCGATATTGCGACCTCGAAATGTCACGATTGTATTCTTCTTCTGCATGAAGCGCCGGATGAATTCTCGGAGCGTCTCGCTCTTCTTCTGGCGAAGCTGGTATAGGTCCCACTGCGTTCCTGGTCGCTCGTAAGTGCCTTGAAAATTGGTGATGAAGTGTTCACAAAGTTCCTCCCAGAGTCTATGGAATTTCTGCCGGAGCCCGTGAGCCATGCTTGAGCCGATGAAGTGAGCATGGACAGGAGATAATTGGCCATCACATTGTGATTTCCTCCGGTGACCATGATCGCAAGGGAGTAGACTTGGAGCCAAGCACGGATCTCTTCGTCGAATTTAGTGATGCTTTTTGGGTTGAATCCTTCGGGCCACACTACTCGGCGAAGGCGAGGAGTAAAGGCCCGGATGCCCTCAATAGGGCCATTGCCTCGTTTTTGCGGAGAACGTCGATGAGGCGACCTAGCTCGGTGGCCCTCACTTTCCCCTCTGTCACGATGGCGGCGGTCTTCTCGGTCGTCGTGGCCAACGCCAAAACGTTCATAGTCATCTCTGCGCCTGCGGCGCTCTTCATCTTCGCGATCACGCTTTCTGGCGTTCAAATCTGCACGAAGGTCCCGGCCAATGCTGTGTCGAGCATCCTCTCCTCGTCGAAACTCCCGCCTATGGCGACTGCGGGCCGTATTCTTCGCTTCGACTGCGAGCCGACGGGCGTAGTCTGAGATGGCTCTTTCTCCTTGGCGCCTCTTGGTCTTCTTTGGATCGCCGCCGCCCGACGATAGCTTTGAACACAGGCTCTGATCGGGCGGCCGGTTTATCGCCCGAGCAAGGTGCCAAGGTGTCGAGGAGCGTCTTGGAGGCGACGATGTTCTGCTGAGGAGTATGGAAGACTGATTGGTTCCCTACCTTCGTCTGCAGGATTTCTTCATTCACGCTACGGCCTCTGTGCTGGAGGAGTCTTGCAGGGTTTTCTTGATTATGATGGTTCTCCTCCGTAGCATTTGCCGCATCCTTTTGCGGAGGGTCCGCTTCAATCACAAAAACGTCGTGAAAATTTGGGAGATCTCCCTCCTCACCCTCTGGATCAGAGGTGCAGGGCGATGAGTCGTGGAGAGCAGCGAGTCCGAGTGGTTTTCTTATGTGCTCGACCACTCGGGGCTCATCATTAGTTGGTTTTGACCCAGGACGAGGATCAGGCTTTTGGCTTCTTGTCCGAGACGGATGGCCATACACAGTTACGATCCGGGTGGTTGGCAGGCTAAGAGAGCCTCCAAATTGGTTCCAGATTGGAGTTGATCCGAATCCGAAATGAAGAGACGACCAAAGTTGTCGGCGATGAAACCGAACTTCGGCGAAACACGAGCGGCGTGAAGATGGTCATGCTCTGAAGGTTGCCATCGAGCTTCTTTGTGATTGATCCTAGCGCAGCCCCTACAGCGCGCATAGCCGCCGGCGTTTGTTACCGACAATAATGAAAAGGGGCTACGCGCCGGACCCAAACTCGATGGTAGCACAAGAACACCCGATGTATATAGGTTCGGGCTCTCACGGTGGAGATAATACCCTAGTCCTGTGCTCTGGAATTATATGTGGGTAGCTATTCGCTAATGAGATGTTATGTCGATGTCTTTGAGGTGCCCGTCCCTCCTTTATATAGTAGAGAAGGCGGTTACAATATTGAATCCTACTCGGATCACAGTAGGGTTTCTATCTGAACTCATATCGGTTCGGATTACAATCATCCTTTGCCCAATCTGACTCGGCTTCCTTAGTTAACACCTATCATGGTTCTTCATGCTTTGCTCATTAGCGATCTTGATTTTATCAATCGTCGACCCAAGTTACTTTGGTTGGGCCTTGATGGACTGCTTGGTGGGCCCCGGGACATACATATCCCACAATATGGAACAGAGTCGACGCAATATTTTTTGGTGCTTGTCCTTCTACCCAACTTGATCTCCAAAAGTCTGTAAGTTTATCGTTTCCCACCGTGACCACCGTTGAGGCATTGAATAGAGTAATGTCCTTTTTGTCACATGGTAGGTCAAACCCCGTTCAGGCCCTTTCGTGGTTTTTCCACCTAAACCAGAGCCAACGGAGTCTTAGCGCTCTGGCGAAGCGCTCCATGTCCTTGATACCGAGTCCTCCTTTGTTTTTTGGCAGACAGGTGATAGGCCAATTGATCAAGCAGTGCCCCCTGCTACACAATCCCGGCTCTTTTCCTCTCCAGAGAAAACTTCGTCTCAGTTTGTCGATGCTTGAATCACCGACTTTTGTTACTGAAATACCGTCAAATGATATATTGGTTATGCTATTATCTTGACTTGACGGCATCTCCTTCCGGTAGTGGACAGATGACTTGCCTTTCCACCGCTAGCCTCTTGCTTATTTTATCAATCAATGGCTAGAATTCAATCCTTCTTAATTGCCTAAAGTGTAATGGGAGTCCGAGGTACTTTCCTGGGAAGGTTGAAAGTTTTCCAGGGAAGACCTCTAACAATTCTTGCAATAGATCTTCGTGACATCTGATCGGGAAAATTTCTATTTTGGAAATGTTGATTTTTAGGCCCGAGCATCTTCCAAAAATATCCAATATTTGGTTAAGGGCAGACAGCTCTTCAACGTCCGCATTTAAAAATATTGCTGCATCGTCAGCGTAAAGGGAGCATCTTATTCTAGCTATCGCCGGTAGAACCGGTTTGAGGATACCTCGTCTTGCTGCCAGCTCAAGCAGGTTTTGTAAAGGGTCAATCGCAAGGATGAAAAGAAGGGGTGATAAAGGGTCTCCCTGTCGTACCCCACGCGCATGTCTTATTGTTTCCGTCGGTTGACCGTTTATTAGGATCCGTGAAGATGAGGTCCTAAGAATTGCCGCCACCCATTCCCGCCATTTACGGCCAAAGCCTAAAGCCTGAAGGACCTCAAGAAGATAAGCCCAGTTTAGCGAGTCGAATGCTTTTGAAATATCCAGTTTGATGAAGAGGGCTGGCGTTCGGTCTCTGTGAAGCTGTCTGATTGCTCTTTGAACATATAAGAAGTTATCATGGATGCATCTCTTCTTTATGAAAGCGTTCTGTGAGACCGAGACCAGTTCATTTAGTCTGAGCGCAAGCCTATTCGCCATAATTTTGGTGATGATCTTCATGAAGCTATTAATAAGACTGATTGGCCTGAAACGCTCCAATCTATCCGCGTTCTCAATTTTCGGGAGAAGGATAATATTTGCCTCATTTAACCTATGAAGGTTTTCGTGGCAGAGGTTGAAGAAGTCTTTAATTGCACCCACCAAATCTGCTTTGATGGTATTGAGGCATGTTTTGTAGAATAGACCTATGAAGCCATCCGGTCCAGGTGATTTTTGCGTCGGCAGCTCCTGAATGGTGTTAGACACTTCAATGTTAGTGATTTCGGTCTCGAGGTCACTGAGGTCCCTTGCAGTGTAGCCCAAGTACTCCCACTGGAGCGATTTGTCCCTCCCTCCTTGTTCGCCCAGAACTTTTTTGAAGTATTGGTAAGCTTCATTTAATTTATCCTGCTGACCGTACATTACTCTATCTTCTCTTTGAAGGACCCGAATCAAATTTCTTTTTCGTCATGAGCTGGCTATTAGATGGAAGAAACGGGTGTTGGAGTCTCCCAGTCTGATTTTAGTTAATCTTGCATGTTGTCTCGCTCTGGATTTCTGTATCGCCGCAATGCCGAGGAGTTTGTGTTTGAGAATTTTCCGAAGTTCTAATTCATTACTAGCTAGCGGACGTCTTTCTTGTGTGCATTCAAGGATCGTGACTTGTATCAAGGCTGTTTGTAACGTCATGCTCGCGAAAATTTTCCTCCTCCAAATTTTTAGCGCCTTAGCAGTTCTGATCATTTTGACGTGTAGCCGTAGCAACGAGTCCGTGATGTGGACCGGTTGTCCCCAGGAATGTGCCACTGTTTCCTTGAAACCCGGCAACGAGACCCAGCAGGTCTCGAAGTGAAAACCCTTAAAGAATTCGAAGGGCGCATGTCCCTGCATGAGGAGGGGACAGTGGTCCGATGTCATCGACGGTAGAGCACATAGGTCCGCATTTGGGAATGCGTCGTGCCATTCCGTGGTTGCCAGGAAACGGTCAATTCTTGTCATCGTGGGCTGGTCTTGTTCATTTGTCCAAGTGAAATGGCGGCCCTGTAGGTCGAGCTCCAATAGCTACAGTCTATTGATAACTTAGTTGAAGCGTTGCATCATTCTTCTATTTGTCACGCCTCTATTTTTCTCTCTCGCTTGTCTGATGAGATTGAAGTCCCCTAAGATCAACCAGCTGGGTAGCATCGTTCCACGCAGGGTTTCTAACTCAGTGAGAAAACATCTCTTGTCCTCGTCAGATTGAGGTCCATAGACTCCGGTGATATCCCATGCCGATGCATCACAGCGTGATGTTATAGTCGTCGTGATCGAATTGGTTGTGGTTCTAGGATTTTGAAGATCATACAGGTCATCCGAGGCTGCAAGCAGGATTCCTCCTGAGGCTCCATTGGAAGGTATACAGATGGTCTGGTTGGCTAGTCTCGCTCCCAAGGTTTCCTTTAGCAAGCATACAGTCCAACTGGCTATTTTGGTCTCCTGGAGGCATACAATAGTAGCACCCGTGGAGAGGATTAGTTGTTTGATGCTTTCTCTTTTTGCCGGGTTGTTTAGCCCTCTAACATTCCATGAGAATATAGAACAATTCACAGTCATTAGAAACCAATAATTCCACTTCAAGGGGTACACGGATCCCATTAGTAAGAGAAACAGGTACATTTAGCACAACATGCATGAGACCTAATACCAGCCAGCTAAGGAGGCAGACACTACAGCACAATGGCCCAGTGACCCTCAGGTGCCGATTAAGGAAGCAGGAACAACGATACAATGGCCTAGAGGCCCAAACGTAAACATCAGTAGGATGAACTACGGTACAAGGTGCTTCGGTGAAGCGACTATTGGAAATAAGATAATCCACTCTAACTACTTCTGGACTGCCAGTAACTTGCGCATACTCCACTTGTAACATGAGAAGAAGATACCAAGCTCCACTTCTGGAAGAAAAACCGCCCAAGCTCAGACCTCCAGGCGGGAGCCATCCTTCGCCACAGGGCTTCCCTGGCTTGCCATTTTCTTGCTTTTGTGCTTGGTTTTGCTCTGGTTCACCAGCTCCAGGATCGCATCGATCTTTTCTTTGCTTATTGGCTTTTCGAAGTAGCTAGCTGCTCAAATAAAACATCCTGTGATAAATCATTAGGAGTGAAGTTTTGTTGAGCTAGTGGGGAGAGTTGTTTAAGTTTTGACACTAGGAGCTCTTGCGCTAATTGAATTGATCCCTTGTTGGCCCCTAATCTTGCTTTCGATTTTACCGCTAATCTGGAACTTCTTCTTTGGGTGAATCCTCTAGAAGTTGCAGCTTGGTTCATCACCTTGGGATGGTGGAGCTTATTGGGGCAGGGGGTGTTTGGATGATAGGAGGATCTGGGTTGCGTGAAACTGAATTTATGAATTCATCAAGTCCAACCTGGCTATTTGCTAAACTATGCTCTAAACGCTGGAAGCCTTGAAATGCCTCAGCAAGGGAGTGTGGTACTATTGGTGGCGCCTCTAGCATTAGAGGCTCTGGCACTAGAGGGTCAGGTGTTATGTGTAAACAATGGGATGTGGCTTCTGGTGGAGCATCTGGGACTAAGTTTTCCCCGGTCGGCGGTAGCAATACCTCAGATTTTGTGATTTCCTGAGCGTTAGTTTCTGGTGCAATATTTTCCGGAGCAATAGCTTGTGAAGTTACAGTTAAAGGCTCTGATTCTATAATTTCCTGGGCGATGGCTTCTGGCACTGGGTTTTCCTAGGCGTTAGTTTCAGGTGCTGTATTTTCCTAGACACTACCTTCGATTCTATGTTTGCCTGGCCAGTAGCTTATAGAGGTGTGAAGAACCGCTTTATCCAGATTTGTTGGCTGTGGAGCTATTGTTTGTGGAGGTTTATATGTATGCCCAATTAGGCTGCTAGGATCTGCCAGGCAATCAGCGGGTTGCAAGACCTGGGTGTCAAGAGGCACACTCCCAGACTATGGGTGAAGTGGTGACACAGGCGTTGGGCCGTCTAATTTATCTTGCTGAACAGACGAGCTAGGGATCTGGAAACCATTGTGCTCATGCAATACAGAAATTGAACTGACAGCAGAAACTTCAGGCAGTGTAGACCTTGGTAAATACTGGTAATAGAATGGTATTGTGTTTTTACGCACCTGCACCCCCAGCTGAGCACACTTGATGGAGGATCCTGTCTTCCCTTTGCTCCCAGCGGCTAAAAGGGCCTCCTTTGGTCCGACCTAGAGCCACTTTTGTGCATACCCAGCTCCAGCTCGAACTTCCTAGACTTCTCCAGTGCCAACTTCCTTGATGGGCTCGGCGAAAGTCACCTTCTTCCTGTCCTTCGCCAGTTCCGGCTTCTTTGACATCCAGTTGGACTTGATCACTTTCTACGGCACTAGCTGGAGCACAGAGGGGATATGCCGGAAACGTCGTGAAGACGATCCGGCAGCACCACGCCAAGAAGCACTGAGGCAATCCTCAGCGCCCCCCCCGGCACCTTGAATCACGAACCCAGCTGGACATGCTGCGGTGCTTGCGAGCTCTGCGATGGCGGTCGTCGCGGTTGCAATCTTCATCGTCGTCGTGGTCGTCGTGGCGGCGGCAGTGGCCATACTCTCTGCCTCTTACTTGATCAGATCGGTCTCTTTTCTCCCCCACTTCATCCGGGGTCCCGTAGGACCACACAAATTCACGGCGATGTTTGCAGTTTTGGAGGTCGCCAAAGCTGCCACGCCCCCGAAGGAAAGATAGGTCTTCGATGATCTCCAAATGGTTTCGGAGATTGAAAACCTGTCCACGCTTCAGATCGGATGGCTCATCGTAGTGAATCGATACCTGTGGTAGCGGGACATTGGTTGGGGGGAGCTCCCTGTCAGGTTCCATCACGGTCAGGGAGATTTCCTTCGGAATATCAGACGGGTCCGAGCACCACACCCAGAGGTCGAAGGACCTCGTGCGTTCCCTGCGCCTGGTGCTCTCTTGCACGAAGTGGATAGCGCAGCTCTTCCCTAAAGCCCTTGCCGTCACTTCTTCGCTCCAGCAGTGTACCGGAACGCCTTCCACCCGGACCTTGACATGGAACTCGAAGTTGACATTTGTAGCGTACCGGTGCTCGGACCAGGGCGCAAAGTTGAATTCACGGCCTCGGTACATCATTGCCGCAGAGTTCACAGCCCTCCTCCTCATCGCTGACTCGGAGAAGATTATCAGGAACTGCTCGGGGAAGTGTTTGAGAAGCTGGAAGTCGCCATGACCAAGGTTGAAACGGTCCCTGAGCATGTCCCCCACCGTGAAGGACTCGACGGCATGACTATTCCCATCAAACCAGCACACAGCGGCGCGGTCAATGAGATCATCACGTCTCGGCAGTTGCACGATTCTTTGAGATCGCGAAGGCCCTCGTAGGCTGGCCACGGGTTCTTGGGGTACCTCGCCTCCATACTGCGCTCGCCCAGAACGACGTCCCGGTAAGGTGTTGAGGTGGAGCTTCGGCTGGTGGAGTGAGGGAAGCTTGGAGGCAGATGCACTTGGGAAGTTGCCTTCGGGTCATGAGGTTTTGAAATGAGAGAGGAACCTCTTCTGCTAGAGCATTGAATAGCTTTGTGCCCAGAAAGGAGGCAGCGCCAGCATTTTACCGGAGCTCTGCAGAAGCCGGCTATATGGTTTGATGAAAGGCAATTGAAGCATTTACCTCTCAATTTCTGCTTGAAGAAAGAAGAGCCACTGCTACTCTGGATCGGTTGGTCCGAACGGCCTACGTGTGATGAATGATCCAAACTTTTTCGCCACCAATGCCTTGGCTTATTTGGAATCCACCGTCGCCTCTGAATCTGCACGGACTTGGGTATCTCCCCATCTTTGCGACAAGTTGAGCTTTCGAAGACTTTCCTCTAGTGCGGCCTGGGAGCCCCAGAAGATTTGCTGGGTTTCTTCCTACTGCCGCTCGGGCCCAAAATGGCTTGAACCCTGATGCCGAACATCTCGCTCATCTTCTTGAATCCCTTTCCCCTTATGAGAGGCAGGGATTCTAGGCTTTAGATTCCCCTCTTCAGCCACTGGACTTGAATGCTGCTCTGTGCCCCCTTCTTCAATGACGCCGCTTTGATGAAGTTGAAAGGTGATGTGACTCGACCTCTTTTCCTCTATCGCCACTTCCTGCCCGTACGCCTTAACTCTTCCGCGGACAAGAAGGTTGGGTGAACTTGAATGCGACTTCTGATAGCAGATCTTGGAGCGATCTGAACCCAGGATCAAATGCTTGACCAGCAGTTCTGGCTCAGCTTCCCTGGAATCCGTCGCTCTTCTTTACTCCCTTGACGCCTTCTGACCTTGATCCTGGAGAGGTATTCCAGACAGGAAAAACCGTGGAGATGGGGGAACTACCTGTGGGGGGCTGGATCTGGGGATGGATTGGTTGTTTTGCCTAAGGATTGGGTTGGATTTGTATCGGATCTATGGGTGGAGGAGGTGAGGAGTTGGGGGGCGGGGGCGAGGAAAGAAGGAGCCATTACGCGCATTATGGGAGAAGACAATTCAGATTCTCTGCGTTGATTCGGTTAGTTTAGTGCAAACGCATTTCCCCTCTCGGTCGCGAGTATGGAAAATGGTACTCCCTTCAATACACATCGTTTTAGACATTAATATGGTCTTCAAAACAAAACTTTGGCCTCTAATGTCTATGGTAATGTATTTGTAAAACCCAATAAAATTATAATATTATGAAAGTACTTTTCAAGAAAAATTTACAAATATAATTTTCATATATCTAATTTACATATTTAAAATGATATCGGTAGTCAAAGTTTCGAAAGTTTGACTATCTCTGCATCCAAAAGTGAGTAATTTGATCGAGAACGAACGCTTTGGGTCAGCTTCGAGCCAGAACGATTTACCGCCCTCAGAAAGCGAAACATCAGTTATCTGTGGCTCTCACTCTCCAGGGGAGATCCGAAGCATTTTGTCCTCATCAGACGGCTCGCACGGGTCAGTTTCTTGTAAAAGCGAGAGAGAAACAATTGTCAATGACCAACGCTTTCCTCTTCCGAAATCCCAGACAAGGCGAAAGAGCGAGGGCTCTGGACCAAGCGTTCTCGTACTCTCGTAGCGTGCCAAGCTTTCTCAAGGAGTAGTAGGTGTGACGCGTGCTTTGCTTTGCTTTCAGACGGTCCGAGCGACGCTTCAAAGCGGGCAAATAGCACATGCATCTAACCGTGATGTTAAGCATCCCCACGAGCTTGAGCTTACCCCCAATCAAATATTATTCTTGGTTGCCACATTTTATTTAGAGTTCTTTTACATACACTGCATTCAATATAAATTCAATCATTTTTTTTCGATCCAATGGATCAGATTAAACGGAATTTATTTATACTTCTTCTGATAGTAGAGTAGTAGAAACACTCTTAACAAATCATATAGTGGTAGTATTGTAATTAGCTATTTTTTAATTTTGAATGTATGTGTATTTTTTGATGTTTTTGTGTAAAATTGGAACTAGTTCGTGGGCCACGTAGGACAGAGCGCTTGATGTGTTAGTGCAAGGCCACGACGTCGTCACGAATATCAAGCAGGAGGGCGCCAGCCACGGCGTGGTCACAATCCGGGAGGGCATCGATAGGAAAGCAGAGGTTGTAGCGTCGACAAGACTGAACTGGCGGTGGCAGCGGAAAAAGGAGGACAGAGATAACGAGTGACGCAATAAAGGACGACGACAGTGGAAAACGAAGGTAAGCAATAACGATTAATGAGTAACGTAGCGAAGGATCAAAAGTCCATAATACTCTTGAGAAATGTACGGCGCGGCTAGGTCTAGTTTCTACTATGATTATTTACTACACATGTTATCCACCGTAAAATTGCCAGTAAAATTTCTCTTTATTTATAATTGTACATAGCTCACACTTAACTACCCTAATTTATTTAGCTGAAGGAACATGGCTTCCTAAAAAAACTCGGCCAACTAATTAGTCATGCATACAGGCACATTGTTTTACCAAATTCCAATAGGAACGGTCGGGGGCAAAATAACATTTCAGACGGCGAAGGTCCATACATAGCATATTTCGTATCCTTTTAATGCGAATCGAGATACGAATACGTACGGAAGAGAAGCCGTACGTTAATCGGAGAGAAAAAGAAAATCTAAACCATATTCAAATCCTATCAAATACTCTACTCGGATAATAGCTAGGGATGTTTCGTACCGTTTGACGTCGTTTCCTACCCACAGTGCAGCTTTAATTAATTAGGCCCCTGACAGTGTTTAACCCGGTAACCCAGCTGCATGAAGATCAGATGGGCGTGTTGGCCAGGCCATGCACGAGACGAGGGTTTGGTGTTAGCTGCGTGCCGCGACGGGATCACGTGCGTTGGGGGGCTAGCTACCTGAACCTACAGGTCAAAACCTCACCAACTTAACACACGGACAGGCAGCGACGGATCTAGAAAAATAAAAGTTATCAGGATCGGTGAGGTTATTATAAGATGATAATATTAACTTGTAATTTATAATAAGAGAATCGAATCGTATGTTTATATACTTAAGGAAATATATGTATTAGACTGAAGAGAGGCATCATCCCGATCTCTATACAAATCTGCCCATGGGGACATGAGCAATACTATACCTAGCTAACTAACCGCGACCGTACCTACTCCGAACCAAGCAAATTCAGGTCTGAATAAAACCGACCTCGTCTTCCTGCAGCGTGGTGTCGGTGTCCTTAATTATTCTGCCGTCTATAAAATGCTCCACCCGCCAGCTGCCTCTACTGAACATATATACATCGATCTTGCATGCTAGCTATAGATTGGTCGTCTTCTTCTTCGTCGCCGGCGCCGACAGAGGTATGCCATCTCACAGCACATCTACGTACTGCCATGTGCACGCACGCATCGGTCGTGTACTTCAGATCCAACGATATGCAGTTGAGTTGTATACCGGTAATTCGGTAGCGCGACGAGACCAGAGGAATACGTAGAGTAGTAAATATTACTAGATGTGGGTGTGCGGCGCACGCCGCGCCTGTCGCCACGTGTCCAGCTGGCAAAAATCGCTCGGCTTGCAAAAAAACCTAGTTTCAGGGTTTTTTTTTTATTTTCTTGCAAAGAAAGGGTCCAGATATAATATCAAATGTAATCCTAGAATTTTTTAGGGCGGGCTTCTCTCCAAAAAGTGGACCAAAATGTAATTTTGAAATTTTCAGGGGGCTTCTCGCCACAGAAACTAAGCTAGTTGTAATTTCGGGAATTTCCGGTCTGATTGGGAAAAGTGGACCCAGATGTAATTTCGGAATTTTCGGAGGGGCTATGCAGGAAAAACGTGGGGGCAAGGAGTCGAACGGGGGCTAACCACAGCGCGGGCGAGGCGCTTACCGCTACGCCACGTGGGTGTTGGCGTCCAAGCACAGGGATTAATTACTTAAGTCATATTAAAATACGTGCAAACGGGCAACATGGCCACAGGCAAAGCGAACGCGTCGGTGAAAATCGACGTGGCTTGCGCGCGGGCGGAATACTTCAGGGTCTAATATAAGAATTATTCGAGAAAGACATATAAATTGAAAAATACAGCCGCATTTGAGGCCGACAAATAAACCCCTAGGCCTCATGTCATGGACACACCGACACTATCTTCTAACTCGAATGATATATCTTTAAGCTGGTGCGGAGCAATTCACCTTATTATTTCTAGTCCTGTAAATAACTGCAGATCTAATTCTTTCGTGTACGTTTTCATGCAGGGTTTGGGCCTGACCTTAGGTGATGTGCACAGTCTTTGGTATATGTATATGTCTGTATTTGGGTGACGTGTTCCTTGCCGTGATCTTTGTCAGGTAAACAGTCCTTGGTGTTTCGGCCTCGCGTTCGTTGTCTGTTCGACCTCGCATATATATCCTACGGTTTAATTAATCTAATTAACCTCGCTGGAAAATTCTGAGCTACAGTAATTAATTTGGAGAAGGAACCGGTCGATGAAGTATCGAAATAAGGAAAATATATACTAGGAGTAGGAGCATAAGATAATTTGTTCTGTTGTTTTTACAATAAAAAATGTAGAATGTAAGATGATTTAAGATTAGAGAAACACCCATTTTAGAAAAAAAATGGAGAAACAAAGGAAGAAAAAAGTTGAACCAACCAGAAAACCACCCGAAATAGGGCAATTCCTGTTTCGGTTTGGGGAAACTTTATTTTTTCGAAACCCTTTTTTTTAAAAAAAAAACAATATCCCTGGTTCGGATTCAGATTTTGTAGTTGATGTGAAGGTGCATGAAGCATATATAATACATGAATATTAGAAATACAAAAGGTTCAAGTTGAAAGGTAAAAACATTCTTTCTTGAAGGATTCCTGTGGAGGTTCACGTGTACAAAGTAATGCTGTACTGAGTATTTATGTCGTCTAATACTACAAATACTCCCGTCACTCTTTTTTAAATAATATTATTGACTTTTTATGGTCTTAGATGTGACTTTGATCATTACTTTTAATAGGTTTGTATTGTTATAATTTTAAAAAATAAAATATTCTAAAAATACTGTTAACGATAAATCCAGTAATTAAAACATTTTACTGCACGGATTCTAAATTAAGATCGGATGGAGTGACCTGATTAGCGTTACATACGTCTTCTTTTTAGGGGAAGTGTATACACATCTCAACAGCTAATTAATATTCTACAGGACAACGTTAACCCCGATTAGTCATCATTGTACGTACTTCTCTAATTATAAATAGTTTTCGTTTTGGATATAGTTGCAATCAAAATTTTGAAACTTTGATTATCAACACCCCTTTAAATATTTAAATTGGATACATAAAAATTATATATGTAGATTTGTCTCGAAAAGTAATTTCATAATATTATAATTTTTTGGGTTTTATAAATGGCAATGTATCCTGTGCACACAGACCTTCCCGTGTACACACCGTGCACACCAACTAAAAAAAGTTATGAAAAATTTTGAAAAAAATTGTAGACGTACTTCATAGATTACTCTACCTATATATAAAATTGTAGACTCAAATTCATTATATATCAAGAGTTACAAAAAAGAGAAAATTCTGACAAGCTTTAATTCTTAAAACTTGTCAGATTTTTCTCTTTTTTTTAAACTCTTGATATATAATGAATTTGATTTTGAAACTTCATACATAGATAGAGTAATCTATGAAGTACATCTACAAATTTTTTCAGAATTTTTCATGGCTTTTTTAGTTGGTGTAATGTGAATACGGATGTCTGTAGAATGATACGTTTTCTTTAAATATATTACAATAGAAATTAGTAGGTGTTTTGATTAAAAACTATGTCAATATCTAAAACAATAACTATTTGTGACCGGGTAGCATAATTCGTGTTGGAAATGGACTAAGCTTAATTACATAGAACACGGGGAAAATGTTTCGTCTTGTTTAACATTAGGAAGGCCATGGCTTTTTCCAACGAGATGGAATTAAGAGAAAACTATACTGATCCGTCGTTTGATGGGAGGTCGAATAGGCGGCGAAGCTGAGGTTTGCAACGAAGGACTGCCTATTTGACAAGGCCAGGTATGGAGCAACATGCGTCACCCTTAATTCTTGCGTCTTCAATCGTCTCCTCTCCCTTCGTACATGCAAATTATTACAAAATAATCCATTCACCGTATGTTGATCCGTTTTTAGATTGAATTTATTTATGACAAAGCTCAAACCCAAACGCCATGGTACGTATTGTATTTGTTCATTTTAATTGTACATCCAATCGTATGATAACATCTCGGTAATTTTTGTCAAGTCCATATGTTATATGCGTCATACTCATATGGGTGCATATATGGGAGGTAGCACTACGCCAAGGATCAGTTGTCTGAGTGAGATAACCAGGATAAGAGTACTGTACAACTAATATACATGTGTCATCCTCTGGCTCTGTAAATATTTTTGCACTCTAGTCCTTCTCTCAATGAAAAGAGGCAAAGCCCCTGCCATCTTTTGGAAAAAAAAATGTACATTGGATGTATATATATACACACACACACACCCCTCTTAAGTCCGGAAGATTTCACGCGCAACGGCAGCCACCGTATCATCAGTTTTTTGAAAAAGCCCCCTAGAAAATCGAAAATTGCAGATAGGTCCTTCCACCGGTAAATTAGAAATCGCGAATAGATCCTTCTACCGGTTATTTCGTAAAAAAGACCTCGTAGTTCCGCAGATTCTGATTCTTTCGACCCCGAAGATGTAAAAAAAATTAAAATCGCAAATAGGTCCTTCCACCGGTTATTTTACAAAAAGAACCCCTAGTTCTGCAAATTCGACATGGGCACCTGTTTTTCTGACCGGAGGATTTAAAACTTTTGAAATCGCGAGCAGTTCCTTCTACCAGTTATTTTGTAAAAAAAATCCGTGGGTCCACAAATTCGGTTTGCAAAAAACTCAGACCAAATTTTTTCTCGTCGCACGGCATCGAGTGCGTTTCTACCTAGTATATCTTATGCCCAGAAGAAATGCCACACAACTAGCCATGCCACGTCATTTTTTTGCGAAAAAGTCCTTCAAAAATTCTAAAATCGCAAACAAGTCCTTTCACAGATTATTTTGCAAAAAAAAAACCTCATGATTCCGCAAATTTGCCCCCAGCACCGGTTCTTTAAACCTGAAAGATTTGAAATTATATTTAGATCCGGTTATTTTGCAAAAAAAAACCATGATTCTGCAAATTCAACATGAACGCCGGTTCTTTAAGCCTAAAAGATTTAAAATTATGTTTAGGTTCTTCTGGGCACCGGTTCTTTAAACCCAAAAGATTTAAAATTACATTTAGGTCCGGCTGTTTTGCAAAAAAACCATAGTTCCGCAAATTCAACACAGGCGCCGGTTCTTTAAGCCTGAAAATTTTTAAATTATATTTAGATCACAAAAAACTCTAGAATGAGATTTGTGTGACGCGACGTAGCGTGCTATACTATAGATAGTACATATATTTTGTCGCTTGGAATTGGCAAGCGCTCAGGCCATGTCTACATGTCGTTCTGTTTTTTGGCCAATCAGCACGCATCTGGGTTCTCAGCCGTCAGATCTGGATCTTGCGTCCTGAGCCCGCCTCGCCGATCGTGCTCGCGGCTTACCTGGCGATGGCTCTTTGCGCGGCATGGTTTCCCAGCCGTCTTGTTCCCCGCTCCTCCTAGCGCGCTCCACCCGGCGGTTGCCGCCACTCTGCCCTCCTCCGACGAACTGGTGCCACGCTGCTTCTTTTTCTCCCACGATGGTTGCTACTGCACTCCGATGAGCTCCCTTGGAGCCATCAATGGGTCAACAGCGATGGCGTCAGAGCTCATCTTTGCTGGCCAATGATTCCCATTGCTGTCGTTGCTCACATCAGTTCCCCTCACTGTCGTGTCCAAGGGCTCAGCCTTCGCTGCCTCGCGAGCTCCGTCGTTCCTGTGTGTTGTGCATCCCCCTGTTCCCCTTCCTCGACAGGTCCGTCTCCCCTGCCTCGCACGCTCCACCGCATACAGCAGCCTAAGGAAATACTACTTTCTTTCTTCTTAGCTGCTACTTATGCATCTTCATCTCATAATTTTCTTCAGCTCTGGCTGGTGTTAGAAATTGGCCTATTGGGTGGCTCATTTCCTTTAATTCCAAAGTATGTATGGTTTAGTACCATATTGCTTAGCCAAATGGTCGTAGTGTGTCTTCTGCCACTTTGAATTCACCTTTTGTTTTGCTGAACCTTGCAATTATCTCTCCATTCAATCTGTTTAAATGAGATTTAAACATCTGTTTTAATTCAGTGTCATTATGCATTCAGTTACTAGTGAGTTAATTGACATTATGCAGTCAGTTACTAGTAATTGCCACATTCAAATTATTAGTTACTAGTAACTATCATATTTAACTGACATAATGTGGTTAGTTATTAGTGCGTGTCTATATAAACTCCTGAAGACGTCCAAGACGTGGATACTAAATTCTCCTCCATTCTTCCTCCTCTTTGAATTGATGTACTGTTGAGTTGAGTTGTTGAACCTCGCCGACTTTTCTCCTCGGCGTGCATCGTGAAGGAGGGTGAGCAATATCTCCGAGCCATTACCGCAGAGTTCACCTGTATGGGGCAGCAATAAGGTTTCTAGGTAGTGCATCAGCGCAACCACTTTGCTTCTTCCGCGACATCGACTACTTCCACGACCGAGTCTACGCTGTGCTGCCTTCTGTTCTTCAGCAAGCCCGATAGTAAGTCATTCGTATGTTTAACCGACTCCATTAAAATACAATTTTTGAGATATTCTGAATTACAATGTGTTGCCTGCTGTTTTATGCATCTCTAGTCTTTTGTTATCTTTGCCTCAAAATAAAATCTGGAATAAAAATATTGCGCCTATTTCAAACGGCTGGTCCGCCAGCGGTGGTGACCCCTGCGGCGTTGCGTGATAGGGCGTCACCTGCTCCGGCCCAGGACAGACATAGCAAGTGAGAGAGGTGCGATTTCTGTATGCAGATTAAGCTACTTTGAAGAGAAGTACATATTTTTTACAAGCCATATTTGCCGGGACATATAGTATTTAATTAATCATTATAAACAACAAGCACAATAATTGTCACATACTCACATGTTGCTGAGGTTGGTGCTAGAGTAAAGCTAAGTAGATTGAGAACTATTGAAACATTGTTAGCTCTTTCTAATTTTATTTGCACTACGAGTTTGAAAGTCACATGTCTTCGTTACTAAAAGTCGCATGTCACCGTTGTCTCTCTAGGTTTCTGAATGCCAGGAGATTCGACACTGAGAAAGTCATTCATATGTGGGCTGAGATGATCTGGTGAAGAAAAGAATTCAGCAGGAATACGATACTAGAGGCGAGGCTAACGATGTTGGCCTAGATGATACAGAATTGGCATTTGAACATTTAATTTGGACTGAACCTTCTTAAATTACATAAACAAAAAACCTTTGGTTCATATATAGGTTGTTTAGTCTTAGTGTCTGAAATGTTGTTCTTAAGGTACAGAGTGATAGATAGTAGTGTGTTTTTGTTTGCGCAGTTGAATTCCGAAACTCAGGTCCTTTTTTTATTTATTATAAAAAATTGTATCTGATATCTACCATAGCAACTGAATCTTATAGGATTTCAATTTTCAAGAGCTACATGAGGTGCTTTGCTATTATCCTCAGGGTTACTATAGACTTGACAAGCAGGGAAGATCAGTATACATAGAGAGATTAGGGAGAGTTGAACCAAATCAACTGATGCGCATCATTTCGGTTGGCCGCTACATCAAATACCATGTGCAACAGTTTGAGAGAGCCTTCTGGGATAGGTTCTCTGCATCCTCAGCTGCAGCAAAAAGGCATATTGATTCTACAACCACCGTACTAGCCGTCGATACTGTGGTATGATGATTCTTCTCATATTTGCAGGACCTTATATATAACTGGTAGATTAACTTTGTCATATTTGGTTGCAAACCAAAATTAGCGAGTAAAGATTGTGCGCTAGCAATAGTCCCAGTGTTCGTTGACAATCATGCTGCAGGGTTTGAAGAAATTCAGCAAAACAACAAGGGACATGCTGCCAAGAATGCAGAAGATTGGCAGTTATTATTATCCTTGGGTATGCTTACTTTCTGTTACTTCTCTTGATCAATATTCGGTGCCAGTTTGAGTAACACATTACTTTTGTTCTCAGGCGCTGCATCCGATGTTTGTTGTGAATGCAGGCGCTGCATCTTTATGACTTGCACATCCTGTTTTTACATCAGGGAAAGAAGGCTATATCCTATCCTGCTTATGTAGAGCAAACTTGCAGACCAAACCGAATGCAAGAACAGAGTTGTCGTTGTTGGCAAACTTATCACTAGTTAATGTACACTAAGGAAAGAGATCCGATGCAATCCTAAAAAGACTGTAACTTATGTATTTGCACAAGGACCATTGATCAAAAGTAAAGGTCCAGATCTTCCCAAAAAACAGTAAAAAAACACTGCACCTGTTGAATGATCCGGCCACTAAAGACCTAGAACCGTTCAAAAACACTGTACTTATTTTTTTAGGCTGAGGATCGATGACTACTTAGGGCCTATTAGGTAGGGATTCAACTTCTCCAGATTCTGAGAATCTGGTGAAGTTGAAAATTTTAGCTTCACCAGATTCATGAAACTGGAGCTGTGAGTACATTAAGAGTGTTTAGATGGATCATCTTGTTTACATTTTAGACTAAAAATATAAAATTAATTCATTTTATTTTAGCCTATAAGTTTCAGATCTCAGGTGAAACTGGAATCTGGAGCTTTACCAAACAGGCCCATAAACAGTCTCCTCTACCAAACAGGCCCATAAACAGTCTCACGGAGACTGTATACAAACCCTTTCCATGCACCAGGGATTCATCCTGGCTATCTAGTTAGCTAGTCTCAAATAGTAGTAGTAAAAAGCTCTAAGAAAACAAATGCACTACGTACCGCTTCCTCTCAATCATCGCTAGTGAGTAGTGATTTGTCGCAGTGCAAGCTGTTTTTTGTTTACGAGGATTGCAAGCTGGTTGAAGATTTTCACTGAAATTTTGTCAGTGCTATGTCAATGAGATTATCATCCATTGATCGATCGATCGACAAAACCTTAAACATTGCATTTGATTATCATCCATTGATCGATCGATCGACAAAACCTTAAACATTGCATTTTTTTTCTTTTCTCTTGAACAGCTAGCAAGGGCAACAGCTAGCACAGCTAAGCAATGCAATCAGCTCGATCGAACACAGCCCGAGTGTTTAATTATCTCACAATAATAGATCTTGCATAGCGTCTAGTGCATGCAAATGCTTGCTTTCCTTTTGAATTTTTATTTCATTGTACTAATGAGTGGTTGAGGAGAATAGAGCACACGTAGCTTGTTAAGCCAGGAGGCAAGATGGAACGGCCCGTTGTCTTGCAGGTAGAGGAGCGATCACTTTGATTCGGTTGGATATCATTTATTTTTGTATCTTAGATTATAATTTTTTTGTTGGATTTAGAGTCGGATATAAATAGTGCCAGATACGAAAACGGTGATAATAATATCGGTCACAAATTTAAAGCGAAATCGATAGGGTATCAAATATTTTTTATCAAATATCTCTCGAAAATAGATACCGCATATACCACACGTATAGCAATGATTAATCAATCATATGAATTTAATATGTAATAGGATTATGGTAATTTAACAAGTCATTTTATTAGGTAATCTAGCTAATAAAGTTACAAAAGTATTAAATATTCCTTTGTGTTTTGCAAAAGAATACCAGGTATTCACGTAGGCAAGTGGAAGCATATTTTTGCATGTCAAGCTCTGTTGGCAATGACACTAGATGGCGGGGTGTGGATGGGATGTCGGTAGGAGGGTGGAGCCGTGGAGGGAGCGCCTAGCTTAGGCTATTTGGTTGGACCTAATTGAAGCTGCTAGAATATAGACTGTAAATATCCTAATCTAAATACCCGAATAGGGTTATCCAGAATTATCCAAGGATGTAATCAGAATATTCTGATCCGATGGATATTAATATCCCAAATCTGATACTGAATTCGAAACCATCCTAAACCGATATGAGTATACATATTTATATTTGTGTGTGTATACACACACATACATATATATGTGTGTGTATATATATATGTATATATACACACATATTTGTATATGTATACATGTATATTTATATATACACATATATACATGTATATAGATACATACATACATACATATATATATATATATATATATATATATATATATATATACATATACAATATTTATACATATATAGAGGATGTCTTTTCCTTACTCTCAAGAGTACATACTCCCACCTCTAATATACCACTTAAATGAAAGTTTTATGCTTCTTTATCACTTTCGGTATACTCCAATAATAAGTCTGAGATACTCTAATGCGTCATAGTTGAAAAAAATCATCGGAACCCTTTTTTTCTATGTACCCTTTTACATATATAAAAGGAATATATAAATAAATTATGCTATAAAGGGTGGACTTTGATGAAATTTTCCATGGAACAAACTTTCGAGTACCTTATAATTTATGTATATATACCAATAGTAAAATATAATTCATATAGTGAGACTTATATTGGTATGTTACTCTCATCGTCAGTAAGGTACTGGTGAAAACCGTTCATGAATCAGAACTGTCAAGAAAAAGTTATGGCTAAATAGAGAAAAATCGAATTCATATACAAATAAATAAACACATTTACTAGTCGGTCATCGGTAACGTGTTTCTTTATTTCAACTAGAATATGTTCTTTTTTTATTTAACCACAACTTTTTATTGACATCTTTGATCTGCGAACGGTTTTCATTAGTAGCTTACTAACGACGAAAGCAACACACTGATATAAGTCTCACTACATGAATCATATCGATTTTACTATTAGTATATATAGATTTTACTATTAGTATACATAGATTTTACTATCAATACACATGGTGTCTATTAGCGAGGCTTATATCATTATGTTGCTCTCGTCATTAATAAGCTACTGGTGAAAACATTTTGTAAATCGGAGCTATCAATAAAAAAGTTACGATTAAAACAAAGAAATTAGATCTATATATAAACTAGGAACATAACTTAACAACAGTTCAGATGATGTGATGTATTAATTACTTATTTTGGACTATTGTGTACATATTTTACTATAGGCATACGTTCACAGTATGCGTTTGGTTGTAGAATGGTTTAGGTAATGCAACACATTAATTAGCTGTTTGTCCAAGTAACTGGGATAGTTCGTTGTGCTAATTAGTAAGTTGGAAGGCTTGGTTTGACTAGGTTAAATAACTCAAGCGTTTAATATACTATTATACACGCAGCTATAAAATAGCATTATATAAAACACACACACACTTCAGTTGCGTGTAGAATAGCCTATTATATTCGTAGACCGACCAAGTCATTTATCCCAGTACTCAGCGCAACAGAATTGCCCAAATGATTAAGCCAATATTATCGCGGACCTCCATAGGACAACCACCGAATGTCAAGCATTGTAGTGCTGATGACAGCAAGAAACAGGGGTGGATCCAGTGGATTGCCGAGTATGCATCAGCACCCTCAAAAATATGAAAAATGCTAGGACATCATCTCTCTAGTGGATCAATTTTGTTGATTAAATTGATTCTGATTTTGATAATTTAGGATTTGTAAGATCTTAGAACTATTTATATTGTACTTTTAGTAAATTTGGAATATATGTATTGAAATGTTGTGAAATCATTATATAAAACTATAGAGTTATACATGTAAAGTGTGTAACCTTATTTAAAATTTTCTAATTTCACCATTAGTGAGAAAGAAGGGAGGGCTGGGTCGTAGAAGAGGAAGGTTCAATGGGAGAGGCTTCTCCGCTTCCCCTTTCCCCTTGCTGTTGATGCGTGAATTTTTTTTATTTAATATTTATTTTAAACTTTTTTTCAAAACTAATCGGCCGGCCAAAAAAATTGCAAAAGTAGGCGTCATCGCTCGATGCAGGCGATCGCGTATTAGAGGCGACAATTCTGCCTAACTGACTTCATAGCGGCGAAATTCAAATTTTAGCAATGAGAACAAAAAAAATTGAAAATAGGGTGATCGCCCGATCAAGGCGATCGGTCTTATAACCTTGTTCTTTGTAGCAAAATTTTTTTCGCTTTTTGTTGTATTCAGTAGGAAAAATTACTCCAAAAACAACTTGTGATGTAATCAATGGAAAAATTATTTCTTTGTTAGTGATATGCATCTCCTTAGGGATTTTCGTAGCCTCGTGGGGCGTGGGATAGGGCCCAAAAATACAAGAAAAATAGCAGGCGACCTCATGCTTGAGACACCACTTATGTCTGGCGAGATGGCGGATCTTGCCCATCAAGTGCGAAAATCGGAAAAGGCACTTTTGACTCTGAAATGAAATCGTTACTTAGGGGTTTCGTAGCCCATGGTAGATCTGACCCAAAAATCTGAAAAAAAAAATCAAGGCGATCTCATAATGCAAGCTACCACTTATGTCACAGGCGGAATTTGGGCGTTGGCAAGTTGCAAAATCGGAAAAGGCACTCGCGATTCTGAAAGCGGAAATCGCGGAACTCTGATTCAGCGGTTAAGATTCTGCGAAGTGCCATTCGCAACGTAATCATCTTGAACTCAACCGGCATTTACATTCGTAAGTATCATTAAAATTTTTTGATTATCCGTAAATTGATTTTTTATCAATTTTGCATAACCGATTATTGGCTAAGATTTAAATTAGATAAAAAAAAATTTTAAAATAAATATTAAATAAAAAAATTCGTTGATGCGGAGGAAGGGGAGAATGATGAAAGTAGGGACCGGCCATGATGTGGCCCATGGCTCAGTATGAGGTAGATTGCCTGCGCGAGATGTACGTGGCCCAAGTGGTGAAAGAACAGCAAAATTCAAGATAGACCACTCCAGTATTTTTCTTGATGGATTCTCTCCAAAAACTTTTGTTGTGGATTTTTTTTTATTTTTTTGGCTCAGTAAGGGGGTGTTTGAATTAGAGATATTTCATTAGAATATTTTAAGATCTAGTTCAAATCTGAACTAAATCCTAATGCCTCCTAAAAAATTACTACCTATCTAAATAGGGCCTAAGTTTCATTTTACGGTTTTCAGGAGTGCCACATCATCTAAAGGAGTTTTGGTTGATAAATGAAACAAGCTTCCAATGCACAGTTTCATTTTGCGGTTTCATAGGCTAGCTATAGCATTTAATTGTTGCATGGTGTTGTGATCAAATGTTCCATTTGGTGCATTTTCATTCAGTTTCAGTGTGTGGGAATACGTGGGATGAAACGATGCGCTCTCAGTGCAGTTTCATTCGGTTTCCAATGTGTTGGAGACGGTGTGCACCCGGTTTTAACCAGATGAAACTCGTCTCCTTTCTCTTCTCTTAATTTCTTTGCTATGTCATCATTTTTGCTGATGTGTCACCTCATTAAATGATAATGAAACTCCTACTGTGACTGGCTGCAGAATTTAGAATTGACTATTGCCTATGAAGAGCTCTTTACGAGGTAAGGCATGTGCCAAAGGAAACCCACACCAGCAGCGCTTATGCTACGCGCTATGTAAGCGGCTCTTCCTACTTCTTTGATTTTACAAAGTGGTAAAATTTTTAATGATCATGTAAAAACAGTTGTGGACTTTAGAGTGTGAAGCAAATAGTTAACTTAAAATGTATAGGCCCTCGCAAATAAATAATAAATATATGAATGTGACATTTTACGACCGTAATCGTGACAAGGTGTAATTCTCGTGTGCAGTACGTAGTTCTCAGATCTCGAGGACGCGGACGTAGATATTGAACCACGAACTCTAGAGGGTGTATACGCAAAACGACCCAAAAAAAAGGGCGCGGACCGGTCACGGAGGCGGGAGAGCTCGTGCTTTAAAGTCTCGTGCCCGAAAGAGGCGCGTAAAAGCGAACTCCCAAAGCAGGGTCTACGGAGAACACGTGTCCTAACGCTACCGTCTTCCCGACAGGTGGGGTCACAAAAGGCCCGGCCCCATGGGTCAGTGAGTTACATGTCAGCAGCGCGCGGTGTTCCTGTGTTTTTTGACTGCTTTCGGAAGCAAGCAGCTGCTGCACGCAGACCCAGCTTGTATCCACCTCCGTCGCGGCATTTCTCCCGCGTACACAGAGCGTACACACGATTCCATCTACTGTGACTGACGTCTGGACCCGCGCGAGGTATATTAAGTACTCTTGTTGTGTTTTCTTTCTGTGAGCGAGCGTGATCGTGGTGCGGGTAACTCGCCTGTGTCGGCGTAGCATTTCTGTGTAGAGAATCGGGTGACAGGTGGCGTTAGGCCTGAAACTGAATCGGAAAAAAAATCAAAGGAGTTCTTTTTTCGCTTCCCTCTTTCACTCGCTCGGCTCAGCCCCACTCTTCCGTTTCAAATTTCGAAGCGGTGGCATGATGGCATCTACTCGAATACTCGATGTGCACGACAATGACGATTCTACCCCTACCCTATGTTACTGTTAAAGATCTCGGCGCTTATCTTTTCCCAGGACGAAAGACTCGAAAAATAGATTTGCCTTATACTAGGCGTAATTAGTACTTTAATAGTATGTGGAGAAATAGCTTGATACTTCACTATGAATATTTTTTTTTGTGTTATATGACACACTAATCAATATATTTTTATCCCTACAGAGTTTCTTTTGATGTGTGGTTAGACATTTTGTTGCCTGTTGGTGAATTGTCCAAGCATTAGTAGTTTCGTAGTAACGTACTGGTTATATGTTTATTGTATTCATCTATACAATATTCATATGTATATTGAACCATGTTTTTTCTAAACCCTTTTGTAGTTGTCAATTTTGCTTATGTAATGTATATATAGACTTATTCGTATTTATTAGCCATAATTAGGCTTGCTTAACATTTCAAATTTTTTGGCTCCATCATGGTCTCAACACAAGCAGTTTACATCCTACATGATACATGGGACATGCACCTAATCATGTACATAAACTAATACTATAGTATAAACTTTAGCAAGGACACAGATAGAACACAAACTAGAGCATTCTCAATAGGGGTGGTAGTTTTACTCGTGGGTTTGGGTATCCATTCCAGTAAAGATGGATATGGATAGCACTTCAGACTCATTAGTTTTCAAGTTTGATTCCCGATAAGATCACAAGATAAACGTGGGTGCCAATTTTACCTATGAGTACCCAATGTATATCTTATGATATGTGGGCCCACTTAAAAAACCAAACCCTAAACTTTCCCTTCTCTCTCTCCCTAAACAAACTCTTCATTCCCACTACCCAAACCCTAATCAAAGCTGCCAAACTCTTCCTCTCCCCTCCCCTACCCCTTCCCGATGGCAACACTCAACTTCGCCACCTCGGCCTTCCCTTCCCCTCATGTTGGCTTCCCTCCTATTCGCCCTCTAGCTATCTCCCCTCACCCTCTTTCCTCCCCCTCCTAGACCCTAGTCGAACTCTTCCTCTCCCCTTCTCTACCCATACCTCGGCCCCGCCATCCCAATCAGCCTCACCCTTCCTTTCTCCCCGCATCAATCACCCCCTTCACCCTAACTTAGCCCCTGCCGACTCCCTCCCCTCTGGCTCCCCTTTCATCTCTCCCTCTCGTTCTCCCTCTGGTAGCCTCACTCTTACCCCTCCCCCCTCCAGTGGGCGATGTGGCAACAGGCCGAGCTCAACGTAGCAACAACGTGTGGTGGCCATGGCGGCAACTACAGAGTGCAGGGTGCAGCACCCTTCCTTTCCCTTCGGCCATGTACGCATGCTCCCTCTGCCTTGCCCTTCCCCTTTGGCTACGTGCCCACATTTATCGATAAGCATCGTATTGTGTTCGTTGTGGGCAAATATCAAGCACAACTTAATAGGTTCGGATGAACAACATATGTTCAAATTCATATAACATGTTTGAGGTAGTTATATTCAGAGATACCTACCCGATTACGTACCGTCCCTAATTTTCAGTATCCACGCAACTGAAATGACGACCAGACCACCGCCACCTACACTAAACACTAGCCGAGTGCACGTACGTTGTAATGGGAACAACAACCGCTCATGTAGACGAATTAAAATAGTACAAAAACAATAGTTGACAGAAATCTAAAAGACTAAATCGTGATAATAAGAAAAGTTTTAAGGTGCAATTTGCAAATTTTCATATGCAAAACATTTTGTACTTGGAACTATAAGTCACAGATGAATTAAAGCAACAGAACAATAATTTCTAATAATTATATAAAGTCTACAAGAGTAAACCATAATAATCAGAAAGATTTTAAGATGCTTTCTGCAAATTTTTGTATGACGGAAGACCTTATTTTTGAAACTACGTTATAGGGTATAAGTTGCAGTTTTCCCATAGAAAAAGATCTAAATTCAATAGATAGCTATATGCCCGTGTGTTGCAACGGAAACTCAACTTGCAATAAAAAGTTTACTTGTAAAGAGCACTAATAGTGATAAACGTGAGTAATTAAAGAGCAGTGATAAAGGTGGATAATTTTGACGAAATGATGCGGAAAAAAAACTCTCACTTTATATAGTTGATATAAAAAAAAGCCAACCCGAGGCTAAGTCGGTCATTTCACTCTAACCCAAAAGCCACCACGGGCCCGGACAAAAGCAAACAAAAACTAAAGCGAGCGCGCGAGCGCGAGCGCTAATCCCCTGCCACGTCACCGATCCGCGTGCTCCCCGCTCCCAGCCCGTCCGATCTCGCCGTCCCTAGCGATCGCAGCCGTCCGCCCGCTTTATCCTAGTCCCCCATCCCCATCTGATCCACCTCTCACTCCCACACATCCAAACACAGGAGTTAAAAAATAATAATAAATAAAAATAAGGAAAGAAGCGAGCCCATCCATCTCTTCCTCCTCATTTCTTATCTATCCTGATCCGAATCCTCCTCTATCTTCTTATATCCTCCTCTTGGGAAGAAATTCCCCACCTCTCTCTTTCCCCTTCCCCTGTGCCAAGCTCGTCGCCATGGCCACCGACGAAGCCGCCAAGCCTTCGCTGCTCCCGCCCTACCCCGAGGTGAGAGGATTCTTGGCTCTGCCGTTTCTTGCGGTGTCATTTTTTTTCCCGGTTCTTGGCTTGTTTCTGCCAAGAATTTGTTGTTGTTATGGGATGGAGCTGGATTTCTAACGTGGGTTTGTTCCTGGCTTTGGTGTTTCTTGGATTTTAGATGATACTGGCGGCGATCGAGGCGCTGAACGACATGAACGGGTCGAACAAGTCAGCGATCTCCAAGTACATCGAGGACAAGTACGGCGACCTGCCACCGGCGCATGCGTCGCTTCTGACGGCGCATCTGGCGCGCATGAAGGAGTCCGGCGAGCTCATCTTCCTCAAGAACAGCTACTTCCGCGCCGACGCACCCGACGCGCCGCCCAAGCGGGGCCGCGGTCGCCCGCCAAGCCGAGGGACCCCAACGCGCCGCCGCCGCCGCCCAAGCCGTCATCCCCGCGCCCCCGCGGCCGCCCTCCCAAGGCCAAGGACCCGCTCGCTGACGCCGTTGCCAAGGCCACCTCTGGCATGCCCAAGGCCCGCGGCCGCCCGCCCAAGAAGGCCAAGACCGCCCCCTCCCGCGCCTCCGCCCCTGCCCCCGCCGCGGACGGATCCGCTTCCGTCAAGCGCGGCCGCGGCCGGCCCCCCAAGGTACGCCCCGCCGTGCCCAGCGAGACGGCGGCGGCTTGACTCTTCTCTACCGCGCGCGCGCTTGCATGCATGCATGCGCGCGCGCACGGGAGTAGGCGTAGTCAGCAATTGGTTTCTTCCGGGATATATTCGTGCTTCTTCGGCTGCTTGTTAATCAAGGCTTCGGTTTCTCTCTTCTAATTAAATTGTCGCTCGCTGCGCTGCTAGTAGTCGTTTAATTAGTTATTAATGGAGTAATTAGGAGCGTTTGATTTGTCGCTGTGTTGTAGTAGTATATGCTGCTGCTACTGGTGTTGTTGTAAGCTAAGTTTGATAGGAGGCTAAGTTAATTAATTATGCTAATGTGGATGTGCACAATTAATGAATGTGGATGATGATGTTGATGATTTCGAGTTTGTTTTGTAGTTTGACTGCTGTTTTTTCGTAGTTCTTGTTTTGACCTGCTGTACAATCAGAAATCATCGTTCATAGACTTGACCCTCTGTATATATATTTTTTAACGCAAATCTAGCCTCTGGTATATTTATTTTCAAATTTGGAAGATACAACATATGACACGTAGAATTACGTTCAAAATCTAGGTAAAATTTAAATGGTAAACTTGAAATATGGTAAATTTGAAACCGAATTTTTTAAAATTTAGCTGAAATTACTGAAATTTATGTGAAATTTGCCGATATTTTGTTGATTTTCAACTTCTTGTGAAATGGTCTCTCGAAACTAGCAAAACTTGGTAAAAATAATATGAGTACGCACTTGGCCCTGTAGCTCAGTTGGTAGAGCAGCTTCAGTTTAAATCTAGGTTTAGCTTTTGAAAAGTCAGAAATCCTCTCAACTTTAAACCTTTTTTTATATATGCTAAAAATCATATATAACTAACAAAATCTGAAAGTTAAGTTGAGTCTGTTTTTACAACTTATTGTTGAGGGAAGCTAGATATTTATCAAACAATTTCTTGTAAAAAGTTACAGTTATTTTTCAATTCAAAAAGCCAAAAACAGTTTTCAAAAAAGGTTATAGCTCCCTAAAATAGTCTCTTAATCTTTGATCATGGGTTCAACTCCCATCGTGAGTGTTTTTCACCCATTCATTTTTGGTATTTTTACTCTAGTAGTGACGAAAGAATTAAAGTTTCGGATTTAGGATTTGAACCGAAGACCTAAGCTAGGCTTTAGCCCTTCGTTCGCTCTATCAACTAACTGATGGTTGGTTTGTAAGTATATTATAAAATTTTTACATGTATTTCTTATAAATAGTATTATAATGCTAAAAAAAGACACCAAATTCAATTCAAAAACAATAAGTCAGTCAAAAAACATGGAATCTGGTCAAAATAATTGAAATTTTGGCAAATTTTGCAAAAAGTTTCTAAAATCATTATACCAATTTGATTTTTCTAATTTTTTTTATTTCACCGAGATTTAGAACCTTGTCCTTGGCTGAAACTTCGTCGGGATTTTGAACCTTGACCGCGACTAGATAGCGTAGAAGCTACTCTACGCAAAACTGCTCCTGCAGTCAGTCTATTGAGCTCTATTGGTTTATATGCTTTCTAGATATGATAGGAGATAAGTGCTTTTTCCCGTGTTTTCTACGGGGAGAGAGACAAATTTACACACACATCAGGAGACTAAATTAATAAAAAAACGAGTCGATCAGTGCTAGAGGCCATGAATTCCTACTATCCACGCCAGCGTGCTTGCCTGCCTGGGACCTGGGTGGTATGTGTGTTGTGCTGGTACTTTGCTCTCTTGTCGTCTAGCTAGCTCGTATTGCACGAATTGCACTGGTGCAACTAGTGCTTGCTTGGTGTTGCTGCTCGTTGCAAAGCCGCGCCGTTTGGAACACAGAAAATGTTGCAGTAATTTCGCAGGGAATATCTTAATTCCTGTAGGTATATGCAAGAAAAGAATTCGTGCCTTCTGAACGGAGCCTTACACTAACTCTAGAAGCAGTGCCTGGTGAGGCGATTACTGCGGGCAGAAGTGAAATGCGGTGGCTGGTTTACTAGCTGGGTAGGCTTCAACATTGCTATTCTTGTCTGCATGTTTGAAAGTTGAAACACCAATGCTCATGTAGTTTTGTCCAGCAAGCTGCTGGAGTGGCTTACGGTCATGCCAAGAACTCCTAGTTTATGCGGATATTTTAGCATGAGATCAGGCTGCTGTTTTACAGTTGTAGTGAGGATTTCACTTCGGTAGATGTTTGTACTAACTCTCTTCAGTAGATGTTTGTTTCCAAGTTGGTTTTTGTTTGCTTATTGGCGGCAAGGTTCAAAATTTCGTCGAAATTTTGGAAATCTCAGTTGAGATTTCGGATTTTGGTCAGGGATGAGATTTCAAATCCCGGTGAAATGAAAAAAATTGAAAATTTTCAAAAATAAATCACAAAACTGTCTGTCATGTGAACATGAGGTATTTTGACTAGATTTTATGTTTTTTGGGCCAAGGTTTTTATGTTTCTCGCCGAGATCTTGGCAATTTTTGTTAAGATCTCGAAAATCCTAGTCCAAAAAAATCTCGAAAATCCCAATCCAAAAAAATTTGATTTGAATTTTTTAATTTCGTCCAAAATTCCGAGATCTCGTTGGGATTTCGAATTCGATCACCTCCGAGATACAATCCGAAACCGAAATTTGAAACATTGATTGGCAATTGTGTTAAATAGCAATTAATATGCACAAAGTATGTAAAAAAATTAAGACATTAACTTCTTGTTTTATACTGTATGCAAGAGCTAAAATAATATTTATTTTGGACCGGATGAGTGAAGGAGTATTCGGTATTTGTAGTAGTGGCATAAATGCTTCTACTTAATGGGATTGAATTTTGTTTCCTTGGGTATAAAATAGATGATGTTTTGGCTCTATACACGTAAAACAATCAAGAAGTTAAGATCTTAACTTGTTTTTACATAGTTTGTAATACTATATATCTCACTAATATCGCTAACAACAAGCAATTTATAATAAAGACATTTTTTAGATAAAGAAAGCTTTTATTAATCTCAAGAACATTACATCGAGGAATAAGAAACCAATTTAACTAAAGCCCAAAAACCATAAACACACAACACTCTAGTGACTATCAATACGGAGACTAGATCGCCACCCATGTTGGCCACAGACCAAGTTATAATAAAGACATTCGGTGGTAAATGTTGGCGTGGTATATTTTGGACCGGAGGGAGTATGGACATGCAATTACACTAGCTAGTCATGTGGAGAACGATCATTCTTGTGTAATTTGTGTGACCGCATAGAATATTTTCTTACTAGTACAAAATATTTGTGATGGTGTAGATCAAATGTGATATTGTAGGGCCCGGCCCCTAGTGGGCAGTGAAGCAGCTTGGCATAAATTAAGTAGCAGTCAACACATAAAATAGAATGAATTGCATAAGATATAGGTAGCCATTTTCATGTTAAGCATTTGCTAGGCCTAACTTCTACTCCGTTATTTTCTCCAAAGGCTTACAAAAGTAAATGTGTAGTTATGGCCATGTCAGCACTCATGAAGATCTGCAGTTGCCGACCCTCGAGTAGGGTTAACAATATCGCGATTATCACCATAATCAACCGTATCGAGCCGGCTCGACATTTGAAACCGGTTTAATCCAAATAATTCAAAAATTTTATGTAACGTAAACCGGTAGAAAATCAAACAAAAATCGGCGCAAAAAAGTTTGACTGGTCGGTCGATTTTTGGTGAAAACCAACCGTTTTTTGATTTAAAAAATCAAAAAATCTGATTTTAAAACCCTTCAACTTTTGACCATTTTCAAGTGATTTTCGACGAAAATCAATAACAGGCTGGTGACGTTTTTCGAGATCATTTTGATAATGTGAACCCTGCCCTCAAGTCGATAACACTTCTAGAGATGATGACCTTGATTGATGCTTCAAGAGGCTCAAGCAAATCCTCCCTTTCAAATGGGGGCTAAGTGGGTACTCCGGTGATCGAGCATCTCAAATGCTAATATACTCCTCCTTTTCCCTATCACATGTGATGCCAATCAGACCACATGTTCTAGTGCATTTTCTAAAGAACGAAGACCCTCTTTACAGCATGGGGATAGCTGCATCTCGTGGTTAAAAACAGGACGGGATAGCTGTAATAAATGCTTGCGTCGTTGTGCAAAATGATGCGTGTTCGCTGTCAGATGATCCTTTGATTTGACTGGACATTTTGTGTGTGTGGTGTGGGGTGGTCTTCCTTCGAAATGGACACTTGAGCGGAGGGATGTGCCGCAATAATACCTTTATTAAACCTCATAAGTTTTACGCCCTGAGAGGGTGTCACGTCGGAGTCGCGTGCGAGCCGGCCGGCCGGCAGGCTCATATTTTCGCGTACAGATCTCTTTAAAAATATATAATTACATATAGATTCTTTTCGTAGTTTTTTACGAAAATGATCTTTTGGTTTAGAAAAATCGCGGATCTTTCGTGAAAGGACTCTAAATAAATACCCAAAAAAATACGTGATTACGTGTAGATCATTCTCATGGTTTTTTATGAAAACGACTTTCTGATTCAAAAAATCGTGGATCTTTCATGGAAGGGCCTTAAATAAATACCGAAAAAACGTAATTACGTTTGGATCATTCCAGCTATTTTTCGTGAAAAGAACCTTTCGATTTAGCGCAATCGCAGATCGTTCGGGAGAGAACCCCAGATAGATGAAAAAAATGAGTGATTGTGTTTGTATTCTTTCAACCGTTTTACGCGTTTTCTCGATGATTTTAAAAAAACACATGAAAAAAACAGAATTGTTTCTAAAAAAAACAACGCACGCGACGTATCACGCCACGAAACCTTCCTAGTTTACCAAACCAAGAGGTCATGGAGATTGCATATAACACTGAACTACTTTGTAGAGAAATTTTTTGTTTGTTTACTACAGTGAATATGCATGTACTTAGTGGGACGTGGGCGGCATGGGGAATGTAGCAAATTTCTGATGGATCTCGCCATCACAGGTGGCATATCGATCAGGCGGTGGGGTTATAATATAATGCGGGTGCATAATTTCGATCGAACCACTCATGGTTTGATTGGTTCCAAAGAAAAAGTAACCAATTTTCTGTGAGCAGCTCTAAAAGATTAAGGGCTAGTTTAGTTTGATGACAAATTTGTTTTACTAAACCTTATCAAGATTTAGTATTACACAAATTTAATCATCAAATTGATTGTCAATGTTTTGGCTAAAGATTAGTAAAAAATGAACTGGACAACAAGAGAGAAAGGAATCTTATGAAAATTTAGTAACAAACTAAATGCCTAGCAAATTTGATCAATACTACTAAAATTTAATTAGACAAATATTAGTAACTATTGAAAGTAAACTAAGCTCTCTTTGGATGGTAGAAATTTTCTTAAGTATAGTATAGTGAGTATTTTCTATGGAATCTCTGAAATTTTCTGCATCCCAAATGCGCTCTGAAATCCATGTAAACTCTGGGAACTCAAAACTCCGCGTAAGCTAAGACTGTGACACGTACTAGTATACGATTGAACCAGCCGAAACAGGTGAGCTAGAACTGAAGCACGACTAGGGAGCTATAATTTTGTTGCAAAGTTGTCAGTCTTAGGGCAGGAGATTTAGCTGGATCTAGTACAGTACGTACTAGTACTAGTGATTACTGAATCCTGATCCACACAGTTCATATTGGCGAACCCTGGGCGGCCACACGGCCGAACTCACAGTTCAGATTCAGTTGGGTATTTGGCGGCCTGGGTGGGTGGTCGACACGAACGCAAACACGAGACGAGAGCGGTCCGCTGCTGCTCTGTTGGCCGACAGGCACGCGGTCAACCTCCCGAGGTCGGAGATCCATAGATTAACGGAGTAGGAGTCAGTCTCGATCCATGGTATGATCGCCTAGGTTTCCTAAACCACGACACCAATAAATGTAGTACCGCATCTAGTCATAACTAGTGGTTGATTTAGATATAATACGGTTTGGAAAATACAACTTTGATTGTTATTTTATATAATAATGTATTTATAAAATTCAATGAAATTATAACATTATGAAAGCAAGTTTTGAGACAAATCTACATATATGATTTTTATGTGTCAATTTAAATATTTAAAAAGATATTGACAGCTAAAGTTTTAAAATTTTAATTGCATATATGTTGAAAACGATAGCTATTTGTGACTGAAGAGAGTATATATTCACCCCTTGCACACAAACGAGCTACCCTATACATGGCATTTAGATTCCGTAAATTGAATGTGATTCATTCAATTGGATTACAAATCCTATTATGGTAGAATGGATTACAAATCCTATTCTAGTAGAATTCGATTTTGTTTGTTTGGGTGCCCTTTGGAATTGGCATAGAATAGAAGTTCTTATCGGAAAATCAACATATAATCTACTGTTAATCTCTCTCAACCCAGCACCAATTCATACTCCATCGCTGCTGCAACTCTCACCAATGGAGTCGTTGCTGCTCACCGTAGCCAATGACTCATGATACCTCAAAAGGACTTTAATGGTGATGGAGAATGCCCTGCTATAATACCCCGGCCCTTTAATGTGAAGGCCTATGTGAAGCGACGGAGGGATTAGTTCTATATTGCTTGCACAAAGTGAGTTGTAATAGTATATAATGCCTGTTGGGTCCAAACATAGCACCTCCAGATTAACCCTTTTACACGAAGCGAGGACGAAAGTGTAAGTGGGGTACTATGCATGCGTAGGTCTGCCTTATGGTAGGCTGGACATTGAGCTAATTTGGGCCAAGGTGTTACAGATGGTATCAGAGCATCAACCTTCGCTGCACGGGCGCGTGTGGGATAGGGGCGCGGGCATATAGCGCATGACACGTGTGGCCCCGGAGTGGGCATACGGCATGGCATATGTGCCGGCACTGGACGCACACTACACCATGACACCAAATTAGCGTCAGACATCAGTCGGCAATAATACATAATTACCGACCAACTATCTGTCGCTAAAACTTGGTGACGGACTAACTGTCGGCAATAATACTTTTAGGGTCGGATGGTGCATTGGAAATTATTTTGATATGTAAGGACAAACTATCATCGGCAATGATAAATTTTTACATCGATATATCTGTCGGCAAAAGTCTATCTGTCGGCAAAACACATATACAGCGAAGGCGGGCCGATCCTTCAGGCCAATCTGGACGGCCCATTTCCTCTGAACCATAACCTTCACTCACCTAATCCTCACCTCTCTCCCTCACAGCGCCGCACCTCACTCCTCTCCTCTTCCTTTCTCATTTTGGCCGTCGTCTGCTTCTCTTCCAAGCGCCCAGCCTGATCTGAGCTCCCTTCTTTGCTCCCGACTGCACCTAGCTCCTCTTCCCTGCCGCCGCCGCTGCCTGGCCTAGCTCCTCCCTCCTACTTCTCGCGCGCCTGCTCTTCTCTCTAGCACACCAGCGCCCTACACCACCAGATCCGCCGTGCACTGCTGCCTCCTGGACATCGCCGCCTCTTCTTCTACTCGGTCACCAGGCCTGAGCGCCACCGCTGCCGCTTGGCTTTAAACGCCGGTCGACTCCGTCACCGAAACCACCTGTCGGAGTTTAGTATAACAAGCAAATAAATTTGTAAGTATAGGGGATCACGCTCCTCTCCTCGAATGGTTAGACAAAGAAGCCTCGGATGTATACTTTCTTTGTGGGGTACCCTGGTATGGGTATTCGTCGGTAGCCGGGAATCTGGCTTGGCGTTCTGGAGAGGACCTTCGCGTACCGCATAACGAAGCGGCGAGGCCTTCTGGAGATGGCTATCTGCTCGCGAGTCCGACCAACCCGGTCGGTTGGTTTCGACCCAGGTCTTGTGGCCTTCCGGTAGTGTTGCCCGAGCCCCGGCGGTCGGGCTGCTCGGGGGTTCTATCGATCGGCGACGGATCCGGTGAGCGAGTGCACGAGCTTGGTCAATCCGAGCCTATGAGTGGATTGAAGTGCACGGCACTGGATGTCGAGGTCCGGCCGCTCGATCGGCCGCATCGGCGAAGTAGCAGCCTGGCCCGGTCCGGTGTAGCCCCGAGCCCTCGGCGAGTTGGAGAGCCGGTGGGGTTACTTCGAGATAAGCGAATCGACCCACCCGGTCGGAGGCCACGATGCGAGATCGTGTCGGTTGGCGTGAGTGCCTTACGCAGGTCGCTTGCTTCTCGTCGAAGCTAGACGTGGCCATGCGGCGAGGAGAATGCAGATGCCTTCGCGAGAGGTTACGGTCCCCAGTCTTTGTTTTTAATGTCGTAGCTAGACGCGGTGTGGTGGTCGGCAGGAGGTCGGATGCCTTCGCGAGAGGTTCGGTTCGAGTGCTTTTTAACGTAGTAGCTAGACGCGGCCGTGGTCGGCAGGGAGGTCCGGATGCCTTCGCTAGAGGTTCCGATTCCCAAGTGCTTCCGCATCCGGAATCCTCGTTCGGAGTGAGTCTTCTTTGTTCGTCTTGGCAATGGCTTCGGTTTTTCTCTTGTTGCGAATGTTGAACTGTTTGGTGTTTTGACCAGCGCTACTGGCTCTGGTTCTTGCGAACCATCTCTTTGTACTGCGCGGCCACCTCGATGGGAGGGTGGATGCCTCGCTTCTCTGACGAGGCGCGGCAGCCCGGCATGACCGTCTTGGCCGACTGGGCCTTCGCTTAGCGTCGCGGTACCGCGATCGCCCTTCGGGGCGGAAGTGCTTGCTCATCAAGCGTGGACCCGGACATGGGAGGAGGAACTGGCGCAAGCGTGTGAGGAGGTGGCGGCAGGCGGGCTCGGTCGCGCCCTCGAGGAGCTTCGCCACAGCGCCGCGAGCCAGCGTCGTCGCGATGGGCCGGGTTGAGGCCGCCTGGAGGATGTCGCTCGATGTATGCGGAGCAGCTAGCCTCACGGAAGGGCCTCCTTTCCCTGCTCCGCCCAGCCTTCGAGAACATGGGTAGGAGCCTGGAGCCTCTAGGGGTGAGGCTGCCGGAACCTCTGGAGCTTACTCTGGCGGGGAGTCGCCTTCGTCTTAACCGGCGGCCGGCGCCCTTCAGGCTTGCCTCGCGCCTGCGTGGCGTGAGCGCTTCGCGAGGGTCGGGCCGCCTCGCAGCTCTTGGCGGAATACGTCTTGGCTTTGCTGCGCCCAGTGCGACGCGATCCTTCGACCGATTGCAAGCGTTGCGGGATTGAGGGGGCGTGGAGCAGCGCGGGCAGTGCGGCCGGCGACGGAGAAGGTGGTTTGGCCGGTGGCGTCTTCGGAGCAGCGGCAGCAGCTCGATGGCGACACCGCCGAAGCGGCGCTGATCGATAGCCTAGAGACGGCCCGAGCGTCCCCTTTTCTTCTTCTCTCCTTTTTTTTGTAATATCGCTGCGCATCTGCGGCTTTTGGGGATTTTGCCTTATATTGCGCATTCTCTCGCCGTGTGGCGCTTCATTGGATGAACGTAGCCTTTAGGAATCCTCCAAGGTTATCGGTCGCGGGCGCGGGCGCGATACTTTGAAGAACGCGAAGATCGCGATGAAACCGCGGCCGGGGCGTGCTCCAAACCGATAAAGGACTGCCCCGTATGGTCATCTCTTTTCACCGTGAAGCGCTACTTCGAGACCATAGCCGCTGGGGCGTGGGCCATAGCGCTCTCGGCAAAACGAGTTACCATTAAGGTAGGTCACGATGCTCGGTTGGTGCGCGATCTCATATGGCCATGCGGATAGGCAATCCTCTGAGCAACGCACGACGATCAGGGTGTGATCAGTACGTTGCGCTTCGGGCCTGGAGGTTTTGCCAAAGTCGCAGGAATAAGGATGAAGTTTTAGGGATAAAATCGCCTTAACTTTTTGATATTCCACGCGTTGGGTACAACGTTGCCGTCGGCGTCTTTGAGTCGAAAGGTACCGGGTCGGAGGACTTCCACTATGGTGAAGGGTCCTTCCCATGGGGGGGGACAGCTTGTGCCTGCCGACGTTGGACTGGACCTGGCGCAAGACCAGGTCGCCAACGTTGAAGGACCGTCCGCGGACTGTCGATCATGGTAACGCCGCGTCTCACGATACTTAGCCGTCGAGCGGCCACATCGCGCGCCTCGTCAAAGGTAGTCGATGGCGTCTTGTTGCGTCGAGCTCCGCGCCTCGTCGAAAGCTTGTAGTCGTGGTCTTGCCGTAATCGGTCGATGAAGCAAAGCGGCCTGCGCGAATACCGAAAAAATGGCGTGAACCCGGTAGATCGGGTCGGCGTGGTCCGAGCTCAAAGACGGAGAACCTCGGTGCCCATCGTCCATAAATTTCTTGATCGTCGAAGATCCGTGGTTTTAGCCCTTAGAGGATCATGCCGTTGGCGCGCTCGACCTGGCCGTTAGTCCGCGGATGGGCCACCGCTTAATCGACGCGGATGTTGAAGTCGTCGCAGAACTCGAGGAATTCTTTCCCGTGAATCGCGTCCCATTATCGGTGATGATGGAGTTCGGGACTCCAAACCGATAGACGATGTCGCAAAAGAAGTTGGCCGCCTGGACAGAAGTGATGGTGGCGACCGGCTTAGCTTCTATACACTTGGTGAACTTGTCCACTGCGACGAGCAAGTGCGTCAAGCCCCCGGGCGCCTTCTTAAAGGGACCGACCAGATCAAGTCCCCAAACAGCGAACGGCCACGTAATAGGGATTGTCTGCAGGGCTTGCGCGGGGAGATGCGTCTGTCGAGCGAAGAATTGGCACCCTTCGTAGGTGCGAACAATCTGCTCGGCATCGGCCATCACCGTTGGCCAGTAAAAACCTTGGCGAAAGGCTTTGCCCACGAGGATCGTGGGCGGCGTGGTGTCCGCGGACTCGGCGTGGATGTCGGCGATGAGTGCTTCCCTTGGTTCGCGGGATGCGCCGGAGGACCGGAGAAACTTCTCTTGTAGAGATCTTCCCCGACCAGAACAAAGGATTTCGCCCGCCGAGTGAGGCACCGGGCCTCGATGGGATCGGCGGGAAGCGATCCGTCGGTCAGTCGGTCGATGAAGAGTTTCCTCCAGTCGGAGTCGGTGACCAGCACGCCGTGAATTGATTCAGAAGGCTCCGGCTTCGGACGCCCGGCATTCGGAGTAGGTGCATGCCGAGAATCTGGCCGAACGGAGGGCTTATAGAGGTCGGAGACGAAGATCCCCGACGGGACTGGTCCCTGGCTGGAAGCCAGATTGGCCAGGTAATCGGCCTCCCCATTGTAGCGACGGTAGCTATGGTGAAGTTCGAAACCCTTGAACCTTTCCTCCAATCTGCGTACCTCTCGGCACTATGCCGCCATACGATCGTCACGAGGCTCGGACGCCTTCATGACTTGGTCGACGACAAGCTTGGAGTCGCCGTGTATGTAGAGCCGGCGCGCGTCGAGGTCGGCAGCGATCCGGAGGCCGTTGACGAGAGCTTCGTACTCGGCGACGTTGTTGGTGGCGTCGAAGTGCAGCCGAATCGCGTACTGGAGCTTGTTTCCAAGCGGAGAGATGAAGACGATTCCGGCGCCTGCTTCGTTCTTGGTGTAGAACCCGTCGAAGTACATCGTCCAGTACTCGGGGTCTTCGGGCGCGGGTGGCGCCTGAGCTTCGGTCCATTCGGCGCGAAGTCGGCAGAACTGCGACTTGATGGTCGTCCAGGGACGTCACGATATGTCGTGGCCATTGAGCTCGAAGCCCATTTGGTCGTTCTTCCGAGCGTCGCGGTGCGAATGATCTCGCCGAGGCGCGCATAACCTGTCGGTGTTTAAATATAACAAGCAAGTAAATTTGTAAGTATAGGGGATCACGCGCTCCCTCTCCTCGAATGGTTAGACAAAAGAAGCCTCAGATGTATACTTTGCTGTGGGGTACCCCTGGTATGGGTATTCGTCACCACCACACCAAGCTAAGTGATTTCCTCCCCCTGTTCTTTCCTACTTCTCTACTCTATTCTACTCACTTTTCCTCTTTGTTTTGGCTAGGTCGCCCGGTCGGCTTCATCTCCGGTGGAGGGGGAAAGCCCGAAACCTCGGGGCCGCAGGCATGGAGCTCGACGGCCACCAGGCTTCCTCTACCTCAGCTCCGGTTCTCCTCTCCTCAACCCCTTAAGCTAAGTACCCGAGACTATCTGCCCCTTCCTATTCACCCAAAACCAGCTACTACTAGCTATAGATTTGGACTTGAGTTGACGTTTCGTTGTAGTTGTTATGCTGAATTCCTTATGAATCTGCAGAAATGTATATATGGATCTATGTATGATGGAAGATTATTATTATTATTATTATTATTATTATTATTATCTGTGTGCTTGATTATCAGATTGAAATTGGTATTATGTGCTGTGCTGTGGTTTGATAAGTGTAGATTTGTGCTAGGTATCTTCTGTGATTGAATGGTTCTAGTTCTGGATTGGTAGACACGGTTATAGATTTTATTATGTGGTTCATATCCAAATTTGGCATAGCGAAGGTTATTCATCACTAGATTGCATATGCTTTTACTCTTAGTTCTTGCAATGTATATATGCTTTGTTTGATAGTGATTAGTCTATCATTACCCCTTTCTTTTTAACAAGGTATCAATATGATTAGATCTATCATGCGTTTGGGCTTTCTTGAATCAATTGATGTATGAATACCTATAAGTGTATGTATAGTTATCAATTCCCTATGTTCATGTTTTAGATCCTTTTATGGTTAGGTGATTAAGAATCTAAAATATAGGCCCCGAATGTTGTATGCACGCCAGTTATTAAGATGATTAAATAGATGGTTGTGGTTTTGCACTTTCGAGTGGGTTGACATTCATATGTTGATTCTTATGATTTTGCTCTTTGATCTTAGTGAAAATGTACAATTTGTACAAGTCCCTGTCTTTCAATGCCTCAAAGCTTCTACAAAGTGAAAAAGTGCATGCTTAGCAATGTACAAGTGTTTTTAACATGATCTTCAAATGATATCCGAATCAACTAGGGAGGTACAAAAAGGTGTTAAGAGTACAAATTGATGAAGCTCAACTGACATACTAGCTAATTTTAATTATTCCATTTGTATCTGACACCATTCAGTCAAGTGTGGTCTTTATATTACTCTACTTTGTACTAATTGTGATTAATTAATTAATTTCAAGTTGTTCAATTAAACAGAGTCATATTAATGTACTCTGATTGTAACGTCATAACTTGACTTATCTAAATTTACAGAAATGAATAACATAACAATCAATTGCCTAAATGACCCTCTTACTCTTCCTAGTGAAAACAAAACACCTGGTGAGTTCAAACAATGCAACGTTAATTTTTCATAGGTTCTTGTAGCTCCAATCATTTTATGATTTACGATCAACATTCCCATCCTGTAGTGAAAACACCTTGCCTCAAATGTTCATTTCAAGTAAAGGTTGCGATGATGGTGGTCTGAAATTAAAATCCTTCCTATGCAAATTGCAAGGTCAAGATTTTTAGCGAATTTAGAATGAGAATGTTTTACTACAATATTGTTTGGATCATTCGTGTTCGATCATCTTTTGAGCATACCTATCTATAATTTGACACATGCTTTTCATGCACTGTGCGTATGAAAGTTACTTCACTTTTATGATCGTGGAGAACTATGTATAGATATGGATATCCTTACTAGCTAGAAATTTCAAGTCATGTTCATTATCCTTCTTTTCCCATTTTTTCGTGACAGAGGCGCCTTCTTGTTTCTTGGTTTTCCAATGATTATGTTGTTTCTTCGATTATGGTTATGGAATGGATGTTTTCGGCATTGCGGTTCAGCTATATCGGTACAATCTACAATCGATGCATTGATACTTGTTCATGTCAATTTAGTAACAGCATGAACTAATGCCATGTTTGATGCCATGCCAAAGATAAACCGACTGACTCACTTATCTTTATTTAACGAGGCTTGATGTTGTTCACATATACAACTTTAGCATTGCGGGAGAATATATTGCAAAGGCACTAAGACTCATCAAATGTGAGCTGAATAGAAAAATTTCTTCTTGTGGTTTCACTTGTGTTTACAATCAAGAACACATCACAATCCATAAAAATTGATTGTTGGATGGTCTTCACTTGATTAAAAAAGGTATCTATTTCTTGAGTGTTCACTTCTAGCATTAATGAACTTATTGTTGAATGGTCTTCACTTGATTAAAAAAAAGCTATATAATGCATTGATTGTTAGATGGTCTTCACTTGATTAAAAAAATGTATCTATTTCTTGAGTGTTCACTTCTAGCATTACGAATAAGATGGCGCATTTTGTTTTTATTCCCTTTGCCTAGTTTCTTAACCCTATACATATTCCTGTCCCCCAGTACCCTTGATATTTTTTATTCACCGTCCCAAAAGAAGTTGATTGTCAGTTTTGACTGGAGTTAAAGCACTCAAGGGGTAAGAAAATATCACTGCTCAGTATTCACTAGCCCTTGATCTTTGAGGTTGTTTTAGCCTTCTAATGGTGGCGTTGTGTTTCTACTCAACTGGAAAGAACATTCTGCTACACATAGATTGTACTCCCAACTGACTTCTTGAAACCTTGTCATGTACTAGTACATACAGTTTGTCTTTGTAGACCCTTGATTACCAGAAGCATTGTATGATATATGAAGGAGCCTCTTGCTGTAATGTTACATTGTGGTTTTCATGATTTCATATAGCCATTGGCTTATGGTAAGAAGCCTTAGTAAGAATTCTTGAAATCATTCTCTTTGTTTTTGCCACATCCAATAGCTTAAATGTTACCTGAAGAACTTGCAGGTTATCCTAGCACTTATTAGAGTAATAATTGAATGATGTGAAAAGAATAATCTTGCACAATTTTGGAGTACCAACATGTTGTAGGAGCATGTATTGTGGCTGGCTCTGAAGTCTGGAGACAGTAGTAGACTAGTCGGAGGACTATGAGTAGGTAGTGCAGTTCATTTTTCTTTTCTTCTTAAGCTATTCTGGAAATGTAATAATGTCGCCTAGCTAGCTTGTTGTTTAATTGTTATTACAAGTTAGCCTGTCCAACTATTTGTTTATACAAGAATTTTTTTGTTGTTACATACAATATGTGATTTGCTTAATTGTGATGTTGTTTTTGAATTTTATATTTTTTTGAATTTTTTGCATGACCCTCGGACTATCTGTTGGCAAAAGTGCATGCATCGGAAAAAGTATATCTCGTCGGCAAAAGTCTTATAACATGGTCGGATAATCATGCGGTAAAAAATATCTGTCGGTAAATGTTTTCCGAAGGACTTCTTCCGATTGTTTTTTTCGGAAAAACTTTCTGCCGACAGATAATCGTCGCACTCGTGGTTTTTGCCGCAGATAGATTTGTTGATGAAATTGTGTCATGGTGTAGTGGCACGGTAGTGTATCGAGGGTGTTCAGGTATCTGCTTGTGTATCACGGTGTACTCTGAGGGCGTCAGCCCTTAAGGAGGGTGAAGGATCGAGATGGCGAATAGAGGGGGGGTGAATGGTCACAAATAAATTTTTCCCCAAAATACTCCAACTAATACCTCGAAAGGATCGCACAAAGGAAATCGTGAAAAACCCGAACAACTAGACAACTATGTGTACCCCTAGCTTACATGGATGAATACCATAGAATATATGGGGATTTTTGAGTCACAATCCTGGTTTTCTAGTGTCCAAAATAAAAAGGAATCAATTCAACTCTTACTTTTAGAAAGGAGATCAATTCAAATCACAAAAGTTACTTTTAGAAAAGCAAAAGCAAAATTTGCAGAGACTATCCTCAATTAGAACAGGTGGTTGGTGGGTTTTTGGTGCTCAAGAAATTTTGATAATTTTTATTTGTATGAGAAAATGAGTTGTGAAGAACTCCACCAAATTTTACCTCAAAAATCCTTACAAAAAAATAAGCAAAAATCAAAGAACACAGATAGTTAGAAACTTCGAACAGAAAGTTTGGGGCTTGGTTTTCACCTCATGGTGCCCAAACGTTGCAACAAGTGGACTCCAAAATTTTTTTAAAGATGAATATGAGAGCCCCGCACATTATCCAATAAGAATCACTTAAAATGATTTTCATATATTTTTCTAAAAATCAAATGCTAACTGCTATGCGAAGAACAAATTCTGAACAGAGTTACAACTTGATAGAATAATGATCTCTACTCGATCCTAGAGTGCAAAAGAGATATAAAACCATATAAACACACTCAAAACATCCAATATCAACAGCATTTAGAAGGAGGGCAGGCAAATTCAAATTGCAAGAAAGTAAATTGCAGGATTTTAAATGCTGAATTTAAGTGCTGAATTTAAGACATAAAGTTGTGCGTAATTTAAATTCAAGCATGAATGAAAAAAATTTGCATTTATGGAAGGAGGAGGTTTACAAAGCCTCACAATAAGGTGGGCAAAGCTCAAAGAAGCATAAAAACCTCTACAACCTTCAAGGGGAGGAGGCTACCCCTCCACCCCTATTTATACTACTCTTGGGCCACCTACCACCCTTGGATGAGTCTATCAACCCTAGAGCACTCATTTAAGGGCTAGGATTAACCCACTCACACAGCCATGCAAAGGCTAACCCAAAACCCACACACATAACGGGTTTTCTTGCACGGTTTTCAAAGCATACTACCTATACCCGCTAACCTATCAACTAGATCGCAATCCGACGGTCTTCCTTGATCTACGCGGCGTCTAGCTACTATCTCCTCCTTTCCTTGTCTTCTTGGCTTGCTCAGACTCCGTCTCCGATCATCTTCTTCGGCGATCTCCGATAGTCTGGACCTCAAGCGCTCTCGCCTATTCCGGTCATCCTTTGCCTCACCATGACCTAGCAAATGCGCTCTGCAACCATCAAAGACAAGGAAAAACCTTTCACATATCAATGCCCACAAAGATATTCAATGATTATCCCAAAATCATTAATCAATCATAATTTAAGCTCAAAGATGCAGTACTACGCCCCGTGCCAGAGTAGCTTTGGAAAAAGCAATCAACACTCAAATTGCTTCAATTTGAAGATCCAATTCAAATCAAACTCAATTTCAAATCAAACCAATCTCAAATCTTATCAATTACTCATCACACATAAGGACAGACTTCCATATGGTCTTTCAGAGGGGTGAGTGTAATACCCCGGTCCGTTAATGTAAAGGCCTATGTGGCCCATATGAAGCGATGGTGGGATTAGTCCCATATTGCTTGCACAAAGTGAGTTGTAGTAGCATATAATGCCTGTTGAGTCCAAACATAGCACCTCCGGGTTAACCCTTTTACACAAAGCGAGGACGAAAGTGTAAGTGGGGTGCTATGCATGCATAGGTTCGCCCTATGGTAGGCTGGACTTTGAGCTAATTTGGGCTAGGGTGTTACACATGCTCTGTCCAATCGAGCCATTGCCATGGTCGATCTGTGAATATCACTACTACAAAAGAAGCTATATTAGACACATCATCACTGACGATTTTATGAACAAACCGTCCGTGATGTGTTTTGGGCACATCGCAAATAGTTTGTGGCTGCAACCGTCTGCGATGTCTGATTATCATAGACGGTTTCAAAAACGAACCGTCTGTGATGAAAGAGAGAAGTTCACAGTTGGTTTATGGATAAAACCGGCTGTGATGAGGAAAATATCACAGACGGTTTTATCGGCAAACCGACTGTGATGATAGGTATAACTTCACAGATGGTTTGTAGATAATACAGTCTGTGATATTGCCCTCATCATAGACGTGTTTATCCACGAATCGTCTGTGATCATCAATTGAAAACAGCAAATGCGCGCCTTACAAAAAGACTACTGGATTGGGAACTAGATTGCATTATATACATAAGAAGATCATTACAAAAGTCTTTGATGATTTTGAGAACTAGATTGCATTATATATATGAAGAAGCATTACAAAAGAGTACATACAAAAGTACTTTAACTAAAAAAGATTACTCGTCATCGTCGTCGTCGTCGGAGGACGTCGGAGGGGCGTCGGAGTCGACGGAGTCCTCGCTGCGACCGTCTGGGTCCTCGCTCGAGCCAGCTCGATGCAGGTCATCCTCGGCTCGGTATGCCGCGATATCCCTCAATGAGTCGTAGCTTTAAATGCGTTGAGGAGGAGGCCGACGCCGAACGCTTCTGCCCGGCGCGGGCGGAGGCGGAGGCGGTCGAAAGGGTAGAGGAGCCGTGGAGATGGCGTGGTGTCGCGCCGCAGCCATTGGCGCATGGGCATGCCGGTGGGTCTAGTCGGAGGCGGCGTCGAGGGGGGGTGGTGGAGCCATCAGAGGAGGAGCCGTCGGAGGAGCTGTTCTTATAGGCGCGAAATTGCATTGGAAAGACGAAAGGACGCCTGGAATTAACGATCTGCATTAGGGAAACGAAACGCCGTCTGCATTGGGAAGATGAAACGATCATTGGAAAGACTGCGCGCGTCTGCATTGGGATTTGGGAAGACGAAACAGTGAACTCAAAAGACTGCGAGCATTTGCATTGGGAAGACGAAATGATTAACTCGATCGAAAGACTGCGCGGGATTGCATTGGGAAGACGAAATGATGAACTCGATCAAAGGATTACGCGTGTCTGCATTGGGAAGATGAAGGAACATCACTGATGGTTTGTAGATAAAACCGTTTGTGATGGGCCATCACAGACGGTTTTATCCACAAACCATCTGCGATGTCATGTATGATGCCATCACAAAGCAGACGGTTTGTATATAAAATCATCTGTGATGTCATCACATCACAGATGGTTTGTAGATAAAACCATCTGCGATGATATCTGTTACCTGTAAAAGACAGAGAGCCCCGATCAGCTCTGTATTTTTAGGTTTTCCTCGATATTTCTGAGGTGGCTGTGATTGAGAAGCGTTCTAGTGAAAGAAACCCTAGATTTGGAGATTTAATTGCAGATCCTTGTGCTCTTTGTCATCCAATTTTAGTAATTGCTTCTAATCTGAATTGGTCCAAATTTGCATTATATTTAATATCTATCTTGGTGAAGAGGGAAATGAAGCTGGTTAATTTGTTCTCTGTGATATAAAGTTAATACATTTGCTATATCTTGTGTAGATCCATTTGTACGTTTTGATCTAAATTCATCGTTTAACACCTATTGTTACATATGTAGCGTGGATAGACCAAAACTGGATGTACGCTGAGAACCGTGCGAGTGCCGAGTACATTAATGATGTCTCTGCTTTTAGAAGAGCTGCAAAGGAAGATATGTCAAATAAGGGGATGGAATTTATGCCTTGTCCATGCATTGACTGTGAGAATCTCCAGATGTTTCAAAACCCAACGCAGATTGAAGCACACTTGATTTTACAGGGTTTCAAAAGAGGGTATACATGTTAGACCATTTACGGTGAAGAGCAGATTACACAGGGACCAAGTAGTACTACCATCGTGTATGAAGTCGACGATACTCTGGATATCGTCAACGATACTCCAGATGATATCGACTGTACTTTCGATGACAATCTGGATCAGATGCTACGGGATGCAGAAGGAAACCGTGATGAGCGGGAGTATGTAAAATTTCGGGGCTTGATGAATGACTCGGAGAAACCTTTGTTCCCGGGTTGCAAGTCCAAATACACAAGGTTGTCTTCCGTGTTGGAACTGCTAAAATTAAAGGCAAACAACAGTTGGTCTGACAAGAGTTTCACAACGCTGTTAGGTCTGTTAGTGGATATGCTTCCGAAGGGAAACGAGTTGCCAACAACCATCTACAAAGTAAAAAAGGTTCTTTGTCCCTTGGGAATGGAAGTAGAAAGAATACATGCCTGTCCGAATGACTGTATCCTGTTCCCCAAACAGTATGCAAACTTGCATGTATATCCGGTGTGCAATGCATCCAGGTACAACCATAAGAATAGATCGTATGATGACGACGAGGGCATGGAGGTGAAGAAAGGACCTCCCACTAAGGTGGCGTGGTATCTGCCTATAATTTCCCGTTTGAAGCGTTTGTTTGCGAACCTGAAAGAGGCACAATTGTTTCGATGGCACTCGGATGAGTGTAAGAATGATGGAATGATTAGGCACCCAGCTGATTCAAGGCAGTGGAGAAACATCGATAGGAGGTTTGAAGAATTCGCAGCGGATTCGAGAAATATATGGTTCAGATTGAGTACAGACGGAATGAATCCTTTCGGTAACATGAGCAGCCGTCATAGCACTTGGCCTGTAAATCTCTGTGTGTACAGCCTTCCTCCTTGGTTGTGTATGAAGCGAAAGTACATATTGATGTCTGTACTCATCGAAGGCCTGAAGCAACCTGGGAATGATATTGTTGTATACCTAGCACCATTGGTGGAAGATCTCAACACATTGTGGGCTCCTTGGGTGCAGATATGAGATGCTCACAAACGAGTGTACTTCACTTAGCGCTGCCTGTTGTTCTGCACCATAAATGATTATCTTGCCCTTGCTAACCTGTCGGGGCAGAGTACAAAAGGAGCCAAAACATGTACTCACTGCTTGGATGATATCGAGAGTGTCTAACTAAATCACTCACGCAAAACTGTGTACATGCGTCACCGTAGGTTCCTTCGGAGAAATCACCCATACCACAAGATGAAGAAACAATTCGACGGCACCACCGAAGACACTTTAGCTCCAAAGCCTTTAAGCAGGACATACATTCATGATATGGTTAAAAAGTTGGATGTTGTGCTAGGAAAGGGACATGAATCGAGGACCTGTGAGAAGAGCATGTGAAAGAAAAGATCAATATTTTGGGACCTACCTTATTGGGAGCACCTAGAAGTTCAACACTGCATCGACGTGATGCACGTAGAGAAGAATGTCTGTGATAGCTTGATTGGTCACTTACTGAACATTAAGAGTAAAACAAAGCACAGTATAAATGCACGGCTTGACTTGGTTGATATGGGTATCAGACCTGAGTTAGCACCGAAAGAGACTGATAAAGGCTGAACATACTGCGAGCCTGCTTGTTACACTCTGTCCAAGGCTGAGAGAACTGAACTGTGCTAGTGTTTGTATGGTGTGAAAGTTCCGTCCGATTACTCGTCCAATATGAAGAGACTTGTTTCAATGCACGATTTGAGTTTAACCGGCATGAAGTCCCATGATTGCCTTGTTCTTATGACACAAATGCTCCCTGTGACAATTAGAAGTATTTTACCGACCAAGGTTCGGGAGACAATCACAAGGATGTGTTATTTCTTTAACACAATTGCTCAAAAAGTCATCGATCCTGAAGAACTTGATGCTCTGCAGGCCGAGGTGGTAATGACTCTATGTAATCTTGAGATGTATTTCCCTCCGTCATTTTTCGATATCATGGTCCATCTCATTTTTCACTTTGTGAGGGAGATAAAGATGTGCGGGCTTGTGTTCCTACGTAGCATGTACCCGTTCGAGAGGTACATGGGAATTCTCAAGTTCTACGTACGGAATCGATCTCGACCAGAGGGTAGCATTATCAAAGGTTATGTAACCGAAGAGGTCGTTGAATTCTGCGTTGATTACATGGCTCAGGTCGAACCGATAGGTGTGCCTCGATCCCGCCATGTGGGGAGGCTCCAGGGCATCGGGACCATTGGAAGGAAAGCAATCACGCCTGATCCGGTTACGTGTGCGAAAACCCATTTCACAGTTTTGCAACACATGGCTATTGTGGCCTCGTATATCGACGAGCATAAGAATTGGCTACGGCAAGAGAATCCGATGCGGTAGGAGTACTGCATCATCAGACAACATAACCTTTAGTTCAACAGATGGTTCAAGGAGAGACAACCCATTACTAGAAGCACGTCAGGTGAGACGCTGACATGGTTGGCAAAAGGGCCAGCTTTTACTGTTGTAACATGGAAAGGATATGACTTAAATGGGTACATATTTTACACGAGAGATCAGGACATGAAGAGAACAAACCAGAACAGCGGTGTTCGCATTGATGTGCTGAATACCGCTGGATCGATGAGGAGCTCGTATTATGGGTTCATTGAGAAAATTTGGGAGCTCGACTATGTGCTATTCAAGATCCCTTTATTTCAGTGCCATTGGGTTAACCTGCAGCACGTGAAGGTTGATAAGTATGGCGTCACAACTGTGGACCTCGAACGTGTCGGATACCAAGAGAAACCATTTGTTCTCACCAACCAAGTTGTTCAAATCTTCTATGTAACTGACCTGTCCAACAAGCAGCGCCACGTCGTTCTTCAGGGAAAAAGGAGGATTGTCGGAGTCGAGAATGTGGTAGATGAGGAAGAATACAATCAGTTTGATGAGTTGCCTTCTATTGGTACCGGCGTCACAATCCAGGAAGACCAACCTGAGGAAGCTAGCTACACACTGTTGATCATCGCGAAGGTCTAATTTTTGTACAAAAGGATAAGCAAGTGTTGTCATGAGGGCTTCATATATATACCAAGTTTTACTGTATTATAATTAATTAATGACATGTATTAATTTCTGAGATGTATTGATTAAAATTAAATGTATATATGACATATATGTTTGCACGGCAAAAAAATAACACAACGGCCCATCCCAGACGATTCTGGGATTGAAGTGTCTGAGATAGAGTCATCATAGACGGTTCAATCCCAGAACCGTTTGGGATAAACATGTTTACCTGGACATTTCTACGATTGAACCGTCTGGGATAGAGTCATCCCAGACTGTTCAATCCCAGAACTGTCTGGGATGGTCCTCCCGCGCCACCCAATAAATCCCGCGCTTGCCATTTCACCAAGTTCCGCGCACACTTAGTTTATTGCAACCCTAGCTATCGCGAGCTCCTCTCCCTTGGCGACGCCCTCCCCCCTCGACCATGCCCTTCCCCATCGGTGGCACACTCCCCTCTCGGCCGCGGTCTCCTCTCCCCCGCGGTGGTGTCTCCCCTCCCCCTGGGTGATGTCTTCCCTCTCCATCGGTGGTGCCCTCCTCCCTTCCCCCTCTATTTTTTTGTTGCCTTGCTTGCTCCATGATGATAATGGGTATTGTGATGACTAGAGCATTGGGTTCCTAATGAATATGATAGTTAATGAAATGAACTAGGCCTTGAACTGGTAGATTACTTGAATTAATTCCTTTTCTGGTTATTTCTCTGCACTAACCTGGTTAGCTGTTCAATTTGCTAGTAAATCTGAAACTTGATTCAATTAGTAGTTTTATTACTGATTTGAATTTGTATGCCTGTTCGGTTAGTGAGATTGCTAGCAAATTGATCTGGACTTGTATAGTTTGTCTAGCCAGCCCTTCATCTGAATAGCTTCGAGTGCTATTCTCTCTGTGAGTATTTTCGGTTCTGCACTTGAATCTTGCTAGCTGAGATACTGGTGTTGCTCTGTGATGAAATTAGGGTTACTAGATGAATATGAAAATTGATGAAATGATTTAAGCCTTGAACTACTAGACTTGTATGAAATTATTAATTATATTCCTTTGTTCTACTCAATTTGTATTCATTTCTGTTATCGTTTTGATTACGTCATTATTATATCCTTTATCTGTTCATTGCTTGGTTCAGTTGGTAGAGTTCATAGATATTGATCTGAACAAATCATTAAAGATTCGGTTCATTACGCAAATTCTTGTCGAACACCATTAACTTGTGTAGTGAATCATCGATTTGAACTAGTTATATTGTTCTACTAGTTGATTGATTTAGCTAGTGGTGAGTCTCTTCCATTGGTTACATCGGTTGATTTTCTTGATATTAATCTGAACTAAGTTGTCTCTGTTGATAGAAATCTCTTGTCGAGTTAATTGCTATTTGTTACATTAAGTGATCTTTGAACCGATCTGAACACGCAATATATATTGGCTCTGTTATTAGTCCGATCGGATCTTTGATTGTGGATAAAACCGACATTTTTAGTCGATCCGAACACAAATTGATTTTATAACAGTGAATAATACTTAATCAATTCATGTGCATGCTAAGATGGTAAGGGTTCAAGGCTTAAGTTATTGAATTGATTAGTCTAGTCCATTTGTGATTGTGGTGAAGATCCTTATTTTTGTCCGAACCCTAAACTCTGAGAGCACAACAAAATTAATTCCTCTCTTTGAGGTAGAAGGCTTAATTCATATGATGGATGGCTTAAACTTGTTTAATATCATCTTGTTTATGTCATGTTGGTTGTTTGTGGATTATGTATTCTCATATATATACTTAGAAGTAATAATGAATAAATCTTGCTCTTATACTCGCATCTTTTCCAATAGTCCAGCATGATTCATATTATGGATGACATAATTCTGCTTGATATCATCCTGTATATGTCATCTTGGTTGTTATTGGATTGTATATTCTTTTTTATATTGTTAAATGGAATCATGTATAAAATCTTGCTCTTATGCTCACATCTTTTCCAACAAGATGGTGTTAAAAATCTTCTCTTAAATTTGCTTCTCTTAACTTACCTACTCTTAACCTTGCATCATACAAGATGGCGTCTCCTCAATCCTCGGCACCGAAGGAATCGATAACGCTAGCGTACGAAAAGCAGTGCATTGCAAGAGGGCTTAGTAAAAAGCCTCAAACCGATACACCATCACGGGTCGATGCACATGATGGGGACCCTACCGCGCCTCCAAAAGTGCGGCGACTTCCGGACCATATCTTGAGATCGTTGGGCGTGAACGGGTCCCCATCACCTATCCATCATGGAAGACGCTGATAGATGAGGAGCGCGATAATCTGGTGACAGAAATATTCGTGTCATTCGAGCTTCCACAAGACATCATGCCTGCACTGCGACGGTACGCGTTCCTAGTGGCAGAAAAGGTGTGGAAGAACTTCAAGAGCGTTCTCGTTGCTAATTACGTGAATAAGAAAATGACTCTGCTCCAGAAGTACGGGTTCATCTCTGAAGATGTTTGAGAACTATTTGTTGAGTTGAAGACGGCGGAAGAATTCATGCTTCAAAGCGCGGCTCACAAGACCGTCCAGTCAAAAAACAAACACCCACACAGACTCGGCTCAACTGGGTGCGCGGGTAAGATGGCGCAATGGACGAGGGAGGACGACGAGGAAGTCCAGAAGGAGGTCATGCCACCATTTGCCTCGATCGTGGATCCGCGTGCCTAAAACTGTGTAAGAGCGAGGTCACGTCACACTTTTTCGGGCGGTGTGTCCTTTGCAAACCCCGCTGATGAGGAAGTATCCCAACGCCTAACATCGTTGAGCACAGAATCTTCCTAGGGCTCTTTCACTTCAAACAGAGAGAAAGACATGCTTTCCACGGCCTTGGGAAACAAGGAGCACCTGGGTCGCACCAGAGGTCTAGGTGTTTTCGTTCCCTAGAAATTGGGATTCCCATAAGACTCGGCCACGTACCCGAGTAGGAAGGGAAGCAAAGCCGAGCGTGAGAAACAACTACTAGCCCTCATTGAGAAAAGGGTTGAGGAAAGGCTTAGAGCGTAGTTCAATGATCATCTACAAAGTCTCGAGGAAAGGCTAGAGCAAAGGGTGGCTGAGGAGAGGCAGGCACGGAACGTGCTAGCCCAAGAAGCACATGTGTAGTTCAGCCTAACCAACCGTTGGAGCAGCCGCACGTCCGCCCCTAAGACGGACGTGGATGAAGCCAGATTTCCTCCTGATGACACCTAGGTAACATGTCTGCAATGCTCCTTACCTACACTTTTAATGTTGGACGTGTTAGCTAATTATTTATGTACCTTTATGTAGGTGCCCACGCTGTGCAATCTGCAAGTGAGGCTTGCCAACGGCTCTGTTCCCTGCAGGCTGCTTGGGGACAAGCGTATGCATCCAGTGTAGGGGCATTAGTGCACAATCATACTTTAGAGCCGGGCTACGCGAAGGTCCATGTCGATGGTGTACATAAAATTTTCAAAGCCGTCACGCTGGATATCCCCCCAAACGACGAGATCGTCACACTAGGGGATGCCATCGGCACATTCATCCAGTGGCCCAAGAAGGATATCTCCTTCGACGTCCGCCTAGAAGCACCGAAGGTACAAGCAGTCCCAAAGGCACCACATCATGCGCCAGAGCTACCAACACTACCGGAGCCATGCCATGCACCGAACGAGCCTGCCAAATCGGCTACTATGTCCCGTCCCGCGTAGACCGTTACTACAGTAAGGGCCCAATCATCTCCTGTGAAGACGAAACTTGGTAGTAGGGCACGCGGAGATAAAGGCAAATCGAAATGTACCACGTCAGCTCATGACTTTCTGTTTTCCCCATTGGCGCGGCAATTCGAGCTGGCGCAACCGTTCGTACCGGATGACTGCAAGGAGACGCTTTCAATAGCCTGCGTTAGATTGCAAGAATGGTACATACAACAAGCCAACAAGCCAGTGGCATAACGAGCAATGAGTATCTCCGTGACCTTCAAGGAGGAGTATTTCTTACACCGGGCTTTAGATGGCATATTCGTGGTCGGCTTCACCCACTTGTTCAATTTGTACAGTCTCAGAGCGCTCAACGCCTCACTCCTAACATGCTGGACAATGTAAGTATGTGCAATCACCGTCTACATTTCTAACGCACCGATAAATGTCATATATATATCATCCTTGATTTTGTATATGTAAATACATGATCCAGAAAGCAATAACAAGGAAACATCTGGTGGGTTTCGCCGACCCACACATAATGTCCAAGCAAACCATGGACGAAAATAAACAATTCATCCATGAGTACGTGGAAAAAGTACTGCTGGCTTATTCGGACAAAAAAATTATACTTTTACCTTACAACCCAGGGTAAGTGCTTTGTCCAGATGCTATACTCGTTGATTTCTACTATATATCTCACCTCGAAGTTAGATTCAGTGACCATGACAACATACCTGTGTAGGTATCGCTGGGTTCTACTCGTAATTATACTGAGACATAACCAGGTAATTTATCTTGATTCCAGAAAGTGTGGCACCCACGATTTGAAGCATATCAGAGATTTTCTCGACACGTCGTTCGGTGTCTACAAATCGAGGGGAGGGCCACACAAGAAGGGCCCAGCCACTTTAAAGCATACTTTTAACTTTCAGTATCCGATAGTATGCAATAATCCTTCACACTCCATTATAATATATTCGGAACTAATTAAACTATTATGTTTTGGCAGTGCCACCAGCAGCCAATGGGCACTGACTTATGTGGATTCTGTGTTTGCCATAACATGGCACTCCTCCTTGGTTCCCAGCAGACCAATGTTATTCAGGTCTGTCAATCTTGCAACAAATGTCTCTACTTATTAATTTATACACACGCGAGACTTTACTTTTCTCATTGACAGGCTTGGCAATGCGTTGAATCTGCATTGGAACAGGCTGACCTTTGAAGTATTCAAGGACAGCTCTGTGCCTTCTTGCTGCGTGAGGTCTTAAATTCAAAGGGCAGATGCTACTCAAGGCTCAACCATGAGTTGTGAATTTGTTACTTACCGTACATTAAGATTAATTTGTGAACCTTGTGATGTAAATTTGTCATTTCTACTTTTGAATCCAATTGGTTAGTACTTCTAAAATGGATGCGCTGTATATTGTGTAACATGTGATTGGAGTACATTTTTAAATTTATGTCATAATAATATGCTGGTCATACTGTGTGTACTGTTATTTGTTTCAGAGGGCATGGCTAACAATTTCTGACGCTAGCCAATAAATTAAAATTTAGTAAAAAATAGAAAATCAACATCACAGTTGGGTCTAACGAAGAACCGTTAGTGTAGAGGCCCAGATCACGGACGGTTTCAAATTGGAACCGTCTATGATCTCGGACTCTTCACAAACGGTTTCAAATTGGAACCGTCTATGATCTCGGACTCTTCACAAACGGTTCCAATTCCAAACCGTCTGGGATAAGCTCATCATCACAGACGGTTTTTAGTAACAACTGTCTAGGATAAGTCCATTATCATAAACAGTTATTTGTTAGAACCGTCTGTGATGATACCACAGCACAGACGGGTCTAATTTGGAACCGTCTGTGATGAGGTTTTTCACAAACGGTTGGAAAACCGTCTGCAATGACTCTTTGTCATCACCGATACTTGCTTACAAATAGTTCACAAAATCGTCTGTAATGTGGATTACGAACCGTCTGTGATGACCTGTTCTGTAGTAGTGTATGCTAATAATATATGGCATATAAGCGAATGGGGAGGAGAAGATGGCAGCGGGGAGGTGGAGGCGTCGAGTTTGTTATGAATGGCACTTGTAATCATGAAGCCAATAGGTAGGGATGCAATCGGATCGGATATTTGCCGACCGATCGATCGACCGGATATGTTCGGATCGGATTTGGTTATTCAGGTCGCATATTTTTCGGATTCGGATTCGGTTTCAGATATTTGGATTCGGATTGATTGTCGGATTCGGATGTCATATAAGTGACCTTTTGACGAAAAATGTAATTAAATCACGGAAAAGTTGATTTTTATGACGAAAATAAGTAATTCATCATTGAAAACTTTCTATGATGCACTTTCTATGACAAGTCGAATTTCATCATAAATTCGTCATAAAAAACCTACAATGATGATTTCGGGACTAATGATGATGAGTTTAGATCGTCATTAAAAATTACTTTTCTTGTAGTGTAAAGATAACTTTGCGTCCTGATAAAAAAAAAGATAACTTTGCGTCATAAGCAAAGTGCTAATGATTACATGCTCACATATAAGAAGTTTGATAATCATAAAGTTGTTTGTTATTTAGATACTGATTATGCAAGGTGTGTTGATATTAAGAATCGACATCAAGTCAAATCTTCAACCTTGCAGAAAGAGCCATATTGTGGAATGGCTCTAGTCAATATTTTAAGGCATCATTAATTATGCAAGCAAACTTGTGGCATATCATAAGACCATTAGATAATAAGAAATCCACAATAGGCTGTTGTGGTTTAAGAATAAGAAAATTTATTTTTGGCTTAATAATCTATCCTGGAATTTATTATGTAAGAGTGCAATTTTTGCTTTGAGTAACAACATGTCAAGTTGTACTGCCAAACACGTGACGTTGTGAAAGATATAATCCAGAATCAAATTATTAATGTTCAGCCTATAAGAATTGAGTGTCATGTTTAATATATAAGTTTACGCATCATGTTTAGTTTAATGATTCGCTGTTAAAGGCTTGTCTCAAAACTACTACCGGCATAAGACTTATTGACAGCCTATACTTCTGGGACAAATTGAGATCTCAAAACTTCAATTCTGGAAATTACAAAGTTTGTTTTCACCTTTTGATGTGCACATGATGACAAATGAAAACAAACTGCACAAAAGGACCATAAGAATAAAACTAACTCCCGTTAAGAATAAATGATCATCCTATCGAGATAGAATGATGCACTATAGATTCTAGGGTTGCAGCGGTGCTTAGATTAATCGTTGTAACACTTAATCTTGGTATATTGTTCTGTTAAGTATGGACTTATGATATTAGACTTCGATCAAGTGGGAGAATGTTAGTTGTGATCTTCAGTCATAACAGAAAGTACCGAAAATAAAGGAAAAAGATCTGAAAAATCTGGTATTGACCCACTATTTTGCGCTCTGATTGGGAGCAGTTTTAGTAGTTTTGGTTTTGGTCCTGACAACCAGCGCCACATTAAAAAGGAGGAGACCAGCACCCAAGTGATGGACTTTTGATCTTGAGTTTTACCATCCACTCGAAAACCCCTTCCGACCAAGGATTTGGCGCAAGGTTGTCGAAGAACAGAACCATCATCGAGAACGTCTCGGTGCTCCGTTTTCTTCATTACGCATCAGTGTTACCGCGCATCTACGTCGGCGCTTCTTCCTCACCGACAAGAACCCTAATGGCTAGTTGATCTTCACCGGGTCAGTGATCTAACGATTTATCTCCGCATTATTATTTTCGGTGATCATGATTTAGATTAGCTAATGTTTCATGTTTCAGTTTACACGAGTCTATCAGGCTGTACCCACATCTATGTATGTGTGCCACCGTGCAACTACACAGAAGATGTGAATATGCTAAGAATATATGGCATATAAGCGAACGGGGAGGAGAAGATGGCAGCGGGGAGGTGGAGGCATCCAGTTTGTTCTGAGTGGTACTTGTATATTCATCATGAAGCCAATAGACATATACCGAGAGGATGCTGTCTAACCTCAATAATATTCTGATATGATAGTGTTGAAGTATAAGTGAATTGCCTGTCTTTCTCGTCAGTTCAAGTTTTTGGGCGAATTGATGGTGTATGTAACTCAATATGGTATCAGAGCCAAGAAATGTCTTGAGTTCAAAACCTAATTGGTGTAATTAAAAAATATATATAATTACAACCTACTCCTATTCCACCTCTTAGATAAACATAATTGCTATTCCACCTCTTAGACCTAAGAGGGTCTACTTTCTTCTATATCAGATTAAGTTTTTAGATCAAAACCAATGCCGGATTCCACACAAATGACTGGGGAGAGGAAAGAAATGGAGCTACGTGTAGCCCGAGGGATGGAATTTGGGGTGGAATAAATTATTCTAATTCCAGTGACAGCCAAACAACCCCGCTCCTGGGATCCCATTGCAAATCTATGATTCTGCTCTCAATTACTGGCTGCTAAAGAGGGTGTTAGGCCCAGTTTGGGACATATTATCGATGGATACTGCATTATAGGAGAAACTGTTTTTGATTGTAGGAGAATTGGGTCAGGCCGACTGCAACTTTCAAATTCTAGACTGGGTCGATGAGAATCGTATTTTAGTCGGATTTTAATTCTATGTAGTGAGTTGTTTCTGATTGTAGAAGAAGCTATTTAGAACCCTCTTATTTAGCAAATAATTATTTTTTTTAAGCAGAAGCTTTGCGGAAGTTATCCCGAACGATGCCTTAATGATCTTGAAGAGTTACTTGCTCCCTCAAAATGAGGCTGAAGTTCTCAGACACAAAAAGCTTGAGAAGCCATGCCCTCTTTGCGCGGAGCTTAGGCTTCCACCAGCTAGCTAAAGATACCATCTAGCGACCAGAAAAATTCATACTACTATACTGTTAAAAATATCAGGCGTCTGATGAGGATACTGTTAAATTTTACAGAACTGCATATTTCCTATCTAAATTGTCAAAAAATATATTTTAGTTTCAATTTTACAAAACTACAGATTTTAGCTTACGTCACGAAACTATGTGTTTTAAAATTTATCGTTTCTTATAACAGCCCTGACAGTCTAAACTTACATAGCAGCCACACGCGCGAGTGAAATGAGAAATAAGAACGTATGAGACTATCATGTAGGCCAAGACTGTAAGTTCCATTACCAAAATGATCAATCCTAAACATGTATTTTTGTCGAAGTTCTCTAAAATCTGTATTTTTTTTAAATAAGAGCTAAACTCTGTAGTTTTTTTCCGATAGTTTGTACAAGGACCCTACAGTTTTATGAAATATAAAAATTCAAATGAATCAAATTGAAAATAGCAGTATGTCTACTAAGTACTCTTGTCTCTGCTACACAGCGGGGTTGTGGATACATGAGTTCATCCATAAGAATCGAATAAAGTGGTGCTTCTATGGATTTCATTGCGAAAGTTGTACATATATTAAATCATGAATGAATGTTGGATACTGATTATTTATCTTTTTACTTGTTTCAAGGTTTATACAATTTGTATAGAAAGAAAATACATCCTCGGCGTCCTTATCTTTGCTGAATCTTGATTTCCAGGTTTATACTACTCTGAATCTTGATTTCCATCTTTATGGACATGCGAGTGCGTACTAGTAGAAACTTTGTTGATTTATCCTCGGCGTCCTTATCTTTGCGGATTTATCTCTCACTCTGTGTGACGCCAGTTTCCGCGCCAGACCCAGCCCAGGTCTTTCTAACAGGCGGCCCATACTCCTGGAACTGGAAGGCCCAACCCAGCCAGGAAGAGATGGGCTCTGAGTTGAGAATTAGCTAGCCCGTCCCCTTTCATCCCACGAGGATTCGATTCGATTTTCAAAATCACAAATCGAACGGTCACAAAAATTCAAAAGAGGTTGGAAGAACTCGTCGTCTCGTCGGCCTCCCCATTCGCTTCTCCCCCTTGGCTCGGCCTCGCGTCTCCGGCCGCCTTCCTCGGCGAGCAAGCAGCACGGGAAGACGTGTCCCGCGGGGCACCCTCGGAGGGGTCGTTTGGGGTGGAGCCGAGCGCCTGAGGCGGTGTTGTGGTGGCCGTGGAGCTGTTCGCCGCGGCGCCTGAGGGTCGGAGGCGGTGAGGCCGTGTACGCGGGGACGGGAACGCCGCGTGCTCCTTCCGGCGCCTCCAACGTGGACGGAAGAGGAGGCGATGGCGAGGGGCCGTTCGTCCGCAGGTGAGGCGGTGCTCTGTCTGCTCGCTTCTTTGCGTCGTCGGTTCCATGCCATGCTCGTTGTTTGTTTTTCATTTCTTGCTTGCTTGCGGCCACGCGTATTGGATTTAGGATTAGAAAATTTACAATGCACAATTGGAAGAGTGCCGTGGTGTCTGTCAATAACACGATGACGCTTTCTTAGTTCAAATGCAGTACTATTAGCATGAGACGGGAATTGTGTTTGTTCCAATGCCAGTAGGCTTTTCATCGATATTAGCTCGTAACTGTATCTCTCTGGCTTGTGTATCACATCCAAATTAAGACAATAAATTACAGTGCATTGTTACTAGAGTGGCAGTTTGAGCTTCCTTTTGTATGATCAGTCCCTCCACAGTACTGATTTATGGTCGGTGAGTGTTGCTCCAGTGGATAGCGCGGTATTGTGGTGTAGACCTCGCACGAGAAATTTGTAAAAAAATTGTTTGTTTGCTTCAAATTTGATAACATCATCCTCTACTGTGAAATAATGTGACAAACAATATCTGCTTTTAGCATGCAAGTCTGTGTAGAGACCAATATGTTATTGATGAGTTTCTAAATCTGCATGTTGCAATGAAGTTTCGATCTCAGCAGCTGTGATTTTACTTCCAGTGTCTTCAGCCAGAGCCTACTGATTAGATAAGACCTTACCGATCTACATGTTGTTTCTCATTTCTTTGCATGGAAGTGCAGCTTCAGAAATCGATTTATCATATACATTTCATAAGATCACTACTGAGGAAATGAGGGATAAAGAAAAAATAAGAAGGGCAAGCCCTGAACAATCTAATATGCTAATTTGGTAATTTCCAAGTCATGTAAGAAGAATTAAATACTAGCAGCTCTCCATGGTCAATTTACTACTAAAGTTGTGATTCTCCATGGTAATTCCTTCAAGTGGATGTCATTGTCATTTGTACAACGTACCTTACAGTCCTAATTCATTTCCGACTGGTTGTATGGATCATTTTCATGTTGCGCCCTATTGTGCTACTAATATTTGATCTCTCTCTCTTCTCAGTCTAATATTTCTGATAATAGTTTTTGTTATACATAATGCTCTAAGCTATTATTTGGAAAGACAAGTCCCAAATAGAGGTGGGCAGCCCTATACAAAGTGGGCCATACCGTGCCGACACGAAACTGTAGCACGGGCTGTGCTAACCTGCTAGGCCCGAAAACCGAGCACTATAGGTGGCACGACCTGGCATGACATTGTAGTATAGGCCATGACGGGTCCGATGACCCAAGTATGAGAAAGAAGCCTAGCATAAAAGTCACCAACTCGCAGAGCATGAGTGTTATGGACGTACCCAGCAGCATGGACGTCACCCCCGCCGTCAGCACCTGAGAGAGACAGGCAAGAGGAAGAGAGAGCTGAGAGAGATTGAGAGACGATGCAATAAGCTACTCTCTCTCGCCCGTCCCTCTCAATTTCTCCCTCTCTTATCCGTCTCTCTCAATCTCTCTCGCATGTTTCCCTTACTCTCTTTCTCGCCCATTACCCCCTTTCTTTCGCTCGTGTTCAGTACACCCCCTCACTTTTTGTAACTGTTCAAGAATAAATAAATTTTAGTTCCTTTTCCTGTAATATTTGTGTCTACTGGCTTAACTCCATGTGTCTCCTACTCTTTTCCTCTCGTTGCAATAGTGCAAATGGACCGGGTATAGGCCAGCACGGCACAACACATTAGGCACGACCAGATTCAAGCACGAAACACGATAGACCCGTACTGGGCCAGCCCAATACGGCACGGCGCCCACCTCTAGTCCCAAAAATGAGAGAATAAGCAGTTTGCTGTAAGAGGCTCCTTTAGACACTAGAATAAGTTACCTTTGTTGAGTGCTCAATGCATGTGGATATATGATGTCAACTTATCATGTGAAGATACTTGTTTGTTGTGCATTACTTTTTGCTAATTAATTGTGTTAAGTTAAACTGTTTTGTACGGAAAGTGGTAAAACATTACTACTCGATTAAAATACAAATACGATTAACATATAGCGGATGTGATAGCATCTGTATTTAGTTGTGGTTGGTTTATTTGTTGTCGTTGAGACTAGTGTACCTTTTATTTTCCAACAGATTCACGCATCTATCTACAAACTATCAATAGTTAGGATGAACTAAATCGAAGTGCTAACGATATGTATTGTTCCGGTGGTAGAACCTTTCAGGTTTTTAACTGCCACCAACTTCAAGACCCATTCATCCACAACTACAGTGGATTAATCTCAAATTTCCTAATCTTTTTCTAGCCTTATTTTGGCTACTAGATAAAAGGTCAACATCTATAATAAAGTTATTATTCTTATTTGAAGTATACCAAAGGCGTATGAACTTTTGATACAATATGCATACTGACCTTATTAAGCTTACTGACACCACATATCCTTCTGCCTGATCTATTTTTGCAAAAAAAATTTTGCTGCTTTTGTCCAATTGCAAGATTTATTTGATGGGGAGCTGTTTTATCTTTTCAGGGGAACCATGGAATATGGTAATCTTCCAATGTGAATGTTGAAATGCTAATCCTCCAGCTACTTTCATCAGTTTTCGAATAAATTAGCAATAGCGCTGAAGCTATTATCACTTTGACATCATGCACTAGGGGCTGGTTTAGTTTTTGGGCAGCACTCCCGTGGTGTGCATTCTTTGTTGTCCTGAACACAAGCTGTGGTCTCTGCTAGTCATTGACTCATTCTAAGTCTGTCTGTAAAATTGCATTTACAGTAATTTATCTAAAGCATAATTTTTTCTAGCAGTGCCATTTCTAGAATTGATATTTTCTATTGTTACTATCGTGAATCTGTAAATTGAGGTTCGTTCTTTTCTACATTTAGTTTCCTGATTTTATTTGTATGGTAGAAGAGAACTATTTATTGAGTTTTTTAGGTAACTGGTGTTACATGTAGATGTTAAGTTGGGCAAGAACTCATACAATCACATGGTTTTGATACTAACTTTAAGTTGTATTCGTAATTGATATGTGCACACCTGTGGCGACTCGCATAATTAGTCCAGGGTAATGACAGTAACACTATCATTACTCTTAGATAATTACACGAATATCGGCATACTAGTTAATCAAAACATCGAGTGTACTCGATATTTTACCAGTTAGTACACCATGTTTAGAGTTTTACAACTGAACAATAATTAAAGACAGGATGAAAATATATTCAAACCAAGCCACGTAGGGCTATATGTCCATCACATAGATATACTTTTGATCTCTGTACAATAAAAAGATATTATATAGATACTATTACACTAAAAGACTGACGAAGCCGATACACAGCTACTCACGCCTTCTATTCCTCCTGATAGAGCTCTGCTGCCTCGTCCACCCGACCGCCTGCATGAGCACCAGAAAACAGAGGGATTTAGCAAGAGTGAGTACAAAAGTACTCATTAAGCATAATAACAAATGCAAATATGATTTTTTTCTCTTAAATCCAGCCATTGCCTTATCTTTCTTCAAAATCCATTTTTTTTACAGAAAATAGGTTTTTGGTTTTCTTTAAGGGTTGGATATTTTAAATATGAAAACAGCTACTACACTCGTATATGAGGCAAACTTAGCTTTCGTAGCCTCTAATCTAGGAGACAGGCTTGAATTCAAAATTTTAACCCTGTGAAGTTTCGTATCATTTTTAGCCATAGCGACCGCTTCCTGTGAGGCCTCAGAACGTTTATCACCAATTTAGCATTAGATCTCCAACCCTGTTAGCCGACGAGTAGTGGTACCTTGACTGTTCCCTACCTATCCTCAACGTACCAGTTGTACCATACTACCGCAGCAGTACTGATACTCCCCTAGGTTTTAGATATAGTGCCAGATCAACTGCAGCTGATTTCTGTGTCCCTCAATGGGACTCCCGGCGTACCTAGCTTCACACACCTAAATAGGCTAAGATGGTGGTAACTACAGGGTTAGAACGGTGAGGTTTCTCGGCTTGGTCTTTTGCAGCGCTAGAACTTGTGCTGTTTTGGCAGAGACAAGGCATGAGAGCTGGGCACTGATGTTTACAAGAGATAAGGATGGTGGCACCAGTGTATGAATGGGCGACGGTTTGTGGTGCTTGTAGAGAAGAAGTGGGGTGAAATGAGAGAACCTTGGTCAGGTATTTAAAAAGGAATGAAGATGTTTCCACAGAATGTAAACAGGAGTGAGTAAAGGTGGCCAAGTTGCGGCGGGTCTGTGCGACAAGTAGCGTTTTCGCTGTTTAATTGACCATAGAACAGGGGGAAGCTTAATGGCTGAGTGTATGTGCGGTGATGGTGAATGACAGGGTTTGAATAGGGATGAATTTGATGGCTCTGGCAGCTACAGCCGTGGCAGTGCAATTAGGGAAGAGATGACATTGTGGCAGAGTATGGGGAGAGCATGGCTACCTTGGAGCAGGATGTGCCGATTGCAAGCGATGAGATGGGCAATGAACGTGCTGCAAGTGTTGGATTTGATTCACACAACATCAGCTATAATTTTTGCGAGATGGTGCTCTGCCGTGGCAGCGATTGGCAAGAGAAGACAACGCTGCAATTTGGCTCGGGCGGACGCGATGGCAACCAGAAAACACAGGGTCAGGGCATGGCTGAGGCAGGAAATGTCAGTATGTGGCAGCGACGTGCTAGTGTTAGAGTGATAGCAGTTTCGGTTCGCGAGTTGCGCCTGCTTAACCGGAGAAGGACAGAGAAGAAAGAATAAGGCGGTGGCTCTGTTGCTTGGCGTGAGAATGAAGCAAAGAGAAAGAAGAGGAGGGAAGGAGGAGGGAGGAGTCTGACATGGAGGCCCATGGTCCACTGGTAGCCAGAGAGAGAAGAGCTAGCCGGCTGGTTCAATTACTAAGGGGGACACATGTAAGTTTCTAATGAAGACAATTCCAGTTCCTTCCTTTCTAACAGCATGGTCAAGCATTAATTCGAGGAGTCTAATCACATTGAAACATTTTGAAACTTTTTACCAAGGGTCCTGGATAAGTCCTCTACCTCTGGTAAAACTTTTGGGTAAAAATTCTTTGCATATACATTTAAGTAATTCTGACAATATGATCTGCTCTTTTTCTTCGTTTGGTTTTTCTTTTATTTATGATCTAAATGAGATTAATAATTCTTGTAGATTTTTGAAGGTTTTTCATGGTCTAGTGTACCTTCTGTAAAAAATTCAAATTCTTATCTTGCATATTTAATTTATAAAACTTTTTACATTGAGAATTTTGGATTTTATTATTGTTCTGTATTTGAATTTAAAAAGGCTTTAAGTTTAGTTTTTAATTTTCGATATTTTTACCAGAGGACAACCTTACACTCAGGAAGACGTGGTAAAAATATTGACTCAAGATAAAGTCTGAGGATTTTTACAAAAATTTGACATTGTACTGATTGCTGCTAATCTCATGATTTCTTCTCTCTTGTCTTCATTAAATGTGTCTAGATTTTCTTTGATAGCAGGATAAGAATTCTGAGGTTTCTAATATTTTAATGTTATTTTTTGATTTTTTTATCTTTTTAATTTTACCATTTCAATATATATATGACCTTTTCTTTTAAAAGCAAAAACTCAAGAAAACCCAATAAAGCTAAAGAACTCAGGAAATGGAAATTTAAATTAAGATTGTTAAGGCAATATCTTGGTTACCTAATATAAGAGATTACTAATACCTTGTATAGGCTTTCCTTGCCTTGTATAGGCTTTCCTTGTATACCCTTGCCTTGTATAGGCTTTCCTTGTATACTCTTGTATTCATGTATATATTCTGGTCATTGGCCTCATGATCAATACAAGTGCTATTCATAACATGGTATCAGAGCAAGGTTAGGGTTAGGGTTTTCTGACGGGCGTTGCACTTGCGCTCCACCTTTCCTCTCCTCTGGCTTTTCATTCTATGGCGCCAGCCTCTCTGCCTTGACTCTTGACTCTTCATCGGCCACCGCGCTCTACGCTGGCGTGCTCAAGCCCCATTGCAGCCTTCACCGACGCTTCGCCGTCGCCGCCTGCGGGACTTCCATCGTCTTCAGCCTCCGTGCGCCCTCCTTCTGCCGCCATCCTCTGCACTGCGGCCACGGCCGCCTGCCGCCGGAGGGAAGTGGCGCAGGAGAAGCGGAATCAGGAGGATACCCTTCTTCCTCTGCGACGCCACCGAGCTTGGCTCCTTCTACGCCGCCCTTCTGACGATGTCGCCAAGCTCTCCTTTCGCGCCGCCCCTCTGCTGACGCCGCCGAGCTCTCTTCGATCGGCTTTGACCTCCTCGACCGATCGGATTTGAGCTCTCTTCGGAATCAGTTTTTAAAACCGTTCAGGTCCGGTTTCTAAAAAAAAAAAACATGTCGTCATCTTGAGTTTTTCTTGAGGATCATTTACATTCCTCGCTGCCGGTCCTCTTTGATGGTCTTAATTATCGAGGACCGGGCTCTTCATATCTGACTTCACATGCGTGGTCGGCGTCGTGGGAGTTTCTTACGGTGAGCTATCATGTCCACCTTGTCTGCTCCCCCGCCATGCTTACTTCTTCCCAAGGAGGCCGATGATCTTTGCTCGTGAAGGCCTCGATGATTATCTTGATCTTTGTGGAGTCTTTTCAAACTTCGGTTCTTGCTTACAAGACATGGATTGATGAAGATGCTCGCCTCTGCTATTTTGGTTGCTAGCATGGAGGTGCATCTTCTTGGTGACATTGTTGCTTTGTCTTGGCACGATTGATGTGGGCGCATCTTCGTGATCGCTATGAGCTCTTTGGTGACTCTCTTTACCTTCTTTGTCACAGCGGCAGAGCGATCGCTTCTGACGAGGTGATTCTCTGTGGATGAGTTCTATCTTGCGGCTATCTTGATGTGGCGTCGGCTTGATTCTCTAGGACGAGAGGTTTGCGGACTTGCGGTGTTGTCGGACGGCAAGACTCTCAATTGAGCCGCGCATCTCGACTTCACGACCGTCTTGGCTGAATTTGAGCAGATTCGTGCCCGATTGCTTGCTCGTCATCCTCGTGTGACTCTGTTGGAGAGCTCTTCTTTGCTATTCGTACTAAGGAGACTTCGTCTTCGTGGTGCGGGCCTACTGGTGTCTCCCTCAGTCTTGGCTGCGCCTCGTTCTACTCCTCCATCAGTGGCGCCTACTTCAGTTTCGACTACTGGGGGTGGAGGTCTTCACTGCACATACTGCAACAAAAATGGCCATGTGGAGCAGTTCTGCTACCGGAAGAAGAAGGATCTTGCTCGTCGAAGTAACCGTCCTCCTAAGAACAATGGAGGCTCAGGCGTTTCCTCTCAGCAGACTCCTCCTCCGCAGACTTACTGGTTGGTTACGACTCTACTCAGAAATTCTTATGCTCTTTGCGTCGCATGGTCGCCTCTACAGAGCAGTTGGTGGTTACGCTACTCGATCTTCGGTGAGAGACCACCCTCCTCATCAGGTAACACACCATGGATTCTTGACTCTGGCGCTTCTTTTCATATGACATCTGATCCCACGAGTCTACATTCCATTAGTCCTCTTGTTGCTCCTACCCTTTATGCGCACCGCAGATGGTACTTCTCTTTCTGTTGCGAGGCGAGGCACTCTTTCGTCGTCCTCTTTTCATGTTCTCGCTGTTTCTTATGTTCCTAAACCACCATGCAGCTCATATCCGCCGGCGGCTTCATCGATCATGGTTGTCGGATTATTCTTGATTCGACTCTTGTTGTGTTCAGGATCGTCGCACGGGGGTTCTAGTTGGGACTGGCCCTCGCCGCCATGACTCTCAGCGTCTTTGGGAGCTTGATTGGCTTCATCTACCTTCCGCTGCCTCTGCCAGTCTCTCTGTTTCCTCTCTGGGTTCAAAGATCCGTGGCTTCTTCTCTGTGACTTTTGCTCGATGGCATCACCGTTTGGGCCATCTTTGTGGTTCACGTCTGTCTTCTTTAGTTCGTCGTGGTCTTTTAGGCTCGTATGCGGTGATGCCTCTTTACATTGTATGGGTTGTAAGCTTGGCAAACAGCTACAACTTCCTACCATTCTAGTGAGTCTATCTCACGGCGTCCTTTGATCTTGTTCATTACGATGTTTGGGGTCGGCTCCTTTTATTTCAAAAGGGGTCATAAATATTACATTCTTTTTATAAATGATTTTTCTCGCCACACTTGGATATATTTTATGTCCTCTCGTAGTGAGGTTCTCGCCATCTATATGACCTTTGCCACGATGATTCGTACTCAGTTTGATTCTCCCATTCGTGTTCTTCGTCTTGACTTCGGCAGGGAGTATTTGTCGAGCTCTTCGTGGTTTTCTTGCTACACAGGCACTCTTTCTCGATTTTCTTGTCACGGTGCTCATGCTCGGAATGGTGTGGTGGCGCAAGCATCGTCATCTTCTTGAGGCAGCTTCGTGCTCTTATGCTTCTTCTTCTTTGTTCCGCCTCATTTCGGCCGAATTTGTTTCCCTTGCTACCTACTTGACCAATATCCAACCTTCTTCGCTCTTAAAGGTGGGATTCGAAGAGAGCGTCTTTGTGGCATGCCTCTGATTATTCCGGACTTCGCCTTTTTGGGTGTGTGTGCTATGTTCTTCTTGCACCTCATGAACGCCTGCCAAGTATTTGCTCTTTCACCGTTGAGTGTGTTTTTTAGAGCTCTGATCTTTGAGCACAAGGGATATCGTTGTTGGGATCTGTTGGTCGACGCATCACGGATCTCACGGGATGTCACTTTTGATGAGTCTCGTCCCTTCTACCCTCGTCCTTCTTCTTCTTCTTCTACATCCCTTGTTGAGTCACTATCTTTCTGACTTTTCACGATACTCCGCTTGTCACTTTTCCTCTTTCTGTCAGGCGTCTCCTTTATCGTCGGTTCCTTCACCACCACCTCTCCTCCACCGGTCTCTTCCGATATTGTTCCTTCCTATCCTCTATACTACACTCGTCGTCCTCGGCCGAGGATTCTTCGATGTGCCATCCTCTTCTTCGATGAGCCATCTTCTTGATGCCTCCTCCCGATTCGCTCTTCGTGATCGGCAGTCTATTCGGCCTCTGGCGCCTTGGTTTTGTTGGTCTTTGCTCTGGTGGCCGACTTCTTCCGTGATCTTTGTTATTCATCGAGTGGCGACATGCGATGGCGGAGGAGCTTGTTGCTCTCGAGCGCAGCACGCGGGATCTTGTTCCACTTCTCCACGTGTCCGTCCCATTACATGCAAGTGGGTCTATAAGATTAAGACTCGCTCGATGGTTCTCTTGAGCGCTACAAGGCTCGTCTTGTGGCGGCGTGGTTTCAGCAGGAGCATGGTCGAGATTATGATGAGACTTTTGCACTGTGGCTCACATGACCCTTTGTTAGTACTCTACTTCTTGTGGCCTCTCCGTCGTGAGTGGTCCATTTCTCGACTTGATGTCAAGAATGCCTTTCTTAATGGTGAGTTGCATGAGGAGGTCTATATCGGCAACCACCGGGGTATTCTGTTCTCGAGGGCATGGTTTGTCGGCCGTCGCTCTCTTTATGGGCTTAAGCAAGCCCTCGTGCTTGGTTTGGCGTTTTTCTTCGTGATCACTTTGCGGTGGTTTTTACGCAAGTGCTCATGATCCTGCGCTCTTTGTTCACACTTCTTCTCGTGGTCGGACTCTTCTCCTTCTATATGTTGATGATATGATCATTCTTGGAGATGATTCTCGATATATTGCCTTTGTAAAGGTTCGTCTTAGTGGCGATTTCTCATGTCCGTCTGGGTCCTCTTGATACTTTCTTGGGATTGAGGTTTCCTCTACATCGAGGGTTTCTTTCTCTCTCAAGAGAAGTATATTCAGGATCTTCTTGATCGTGCTTCTCTCATCGATCTTGGCAGTCAACCGAGACTCCCATGGAGCTCAATGTTCATCTTCGCCCTCTTGATGGTGAACCTCTTGAGGATCCTACTCGTTATCGCCATCTTGTTGGGAGTCTTGTTTATCTTGGTGTCACTCGTCCGACATTTCAGTATTCGGTTCATATCTTGTGTCGGTTTGTTTACGCTCCCTCGGCTCCACTATAGTCATCTTCTTCGTGTTCTCGATATCTTCGTGGAACTATTTCTCGCCGCCTTTTCTTTCCACGCTCCAGCTCCTTACAGCTCCAGGCATACTCTGATGCTACATGGGCTAGTGATCCCTCTGATCGTCGGTCTCTTTATGCTTATTGTGTTTTTCTTGGTGGTTCTCTCATTGCTTGGAAGACTAAGAAGCGAGGCAAGCTCGCTCGTTAAGTCTTTGAGGTGAGTTATGAGCTATGGCTCTTGTGACAGCAGAGATTACTTGGTTACTGGTGGTTACTTGAGGATTTTGGTGTTTCTGTTTCTGCAAGCTCCTCTTTTATCGAGATAGTACAAGTGCTATTAGCATTGCTCGAGATCGATGAAGCATGAGCTCACAAAGCATATTGGTGTTGATGCTTCTTATATGTGGTCCCAAGTTCGGGATTACGTTGTGGCTCTTGATATGTGCCTTGAGCTTGGTGGCGATTTCTTCACGAAGACACAGACTAGAGCTCATCATAACTTTTATCTCTCCAAACTCAGTGTTGTAGATCCACCATGAGTTTGAGGGGGGGGGGTGTTAAGGCAATATCTTGGTTACCTAATATAAGAGATTACTAATACCTTGTATAGGCTTTCCTTGCCTTGTATAGGCTTTCCTTGTATACCCTTGCCTTGTATAGGCTTTCCTTGTATACTCTTGTATTCATGTATATATTCTGGCCATTGGCCTCATGATCAATACAAGTGCTATTCATAACAAAGATCACATTTCAAATTTATTTTTATAGTTTGTTTGTTTTATGAAGAAACGGTTCTTAATATTGAAATTTACTCTTTTTTAAGACTAAAATAAGGAAAAGTATATTTTTTAATTTAGAATCTTGATTCCAATTGAAATTTTTATTCAATTATATTTTTAAATTTCAAATTTTTATTTTTTTCTATTGTTGAATTTTTCGGGATGTTACATCACATGACTACCTTGGGCATTGTTTGGGAGGCTCAATCCCGACCATAATGAACTTGACTTTGTAGGGATTGGGCCTGGTTTCCGATTGGGATCAGGCCTCCCAAACAACACCTTAAGTTTACATTCCTACACTTTTTAATCCATATTAACTATAAGGAATTTGGATTTGTATTTGTAGGGTACACATTGGTTTGGCATTTGGATTTCCCTATGTCAATATGTTGCATTGCGTTGTTTCTTGTGTTCCACAAATTTTTGTCCCAAAATACCATGTCTGCAATTTAATGTTTTGTCGGTATTGATCAATGTTTTAACGAATGACTTGTATATTCATGAAATTAATGTCAGTTTCTACTTGGAGCAGGTCCATATCTGCTATCTATTTCTCTCATGGCATCTGCTCTGAAGTAGCCTAAAGTTGGAATTTGAGCTCTCTAATATAGTTCACGATATCTGCAATAGGGCTTTGTTCTTCGGTAACGTATGGTGAATTCTTTTATTAGTAGCTGGATATTAGGACATTTTGTCTCCACAACCTTATCTTGGGATGGGGACAGGAATGCTTCCCCATCCTTGCTCCCTGCTACTTCCTGATAATCACTCTATACATGTATAATTATACGTCTACATGTGTAAAATATTAGTATTTTGTCTCTAGCCTAATATAGTTTTGCATAATATATAGTAAATAACTCATTTACTATTATTATAATATCTCGTGTACTAATAAATTTACATATTTATATATAGGTTCTAAATTGAAATAACCCCAAAATTTCAAAATTTTGATTTATTTATTTATTTGAATTTTTTGGAATTTATTTGAATTTTATTCGGCTTTCTTTTGTTTCCTTTCCTTTTTGGGAAAGTTCCCGTTTTGGCCCTTACCCATTTTAATGATGTCAAGCTTTCGCTTTCGACCCAATTTCCTCCGCCGTTCGCTTCCACCACCAAGCCCGGCTCACCGCTCGGCCCAATCTTCGCTTCTTGAGCCCATCGCCCCAGCCTTGAGGTCATCTTCCGCGCCAGCTTCTCGCCTTCGGCCAGTGCGTGCCTCGCCACCCTACCGCCTCCCCTACCTCCTTCCCTCACTTTGCGTTCGCCAGCACTTGCCGCCCTCCGCGTCCATGCCCGTTGTGCCCCTCCCTCTCTCTCTCCTCCTCGGCGGCGACTATAAAAGCTGCCATGATCTCCATTTCTCCCCAAGATCGGCCGTTGAGCGCCTCATCTCCTTCCCCACTCTCCTCTTCAATTTTCCCACTTCTTCCTTCCATGACGCCTTGCTGCCGCTTCGCTTCACAAGCTTCTTCTCCTCTCCGGTGCCAAGACGTCTGTCCGCCTCCCTTTCTCTCCCGCCATTTTACATACCACCGAACTTCGTAGTAAGCTCCTCTTGCTCCTCCGCCCATCCCTACTCTGCTGCCGCCGTTTGCCATTTTCGCCTTCGTCTTCCGTCAGAGCCTTTGCCATCGCCGCCACCACTTAGCCCTCGCTTCCTCTCTCGTCCTATGGTCCCCAGTAGTGTGGCGCAATCCGCCTCCATTGCCCACAGCCCGGGCAGCTCGTCGACACCTCCTCCCCATCATCGAGCCTTGGGCCCTTTGTCGACCGCTCGGTCGCACTATTGGGCCGGCCCGATTTCTCGCCTGTTGTGAGCCGCACAAGCGCCTTTGTGCGCCCATTGGCACAATGTCCCCTCTCAATTTCTTTTCGGATTTTAATTCATTTAAAATCCGAAAAATTCAAAATTAACTCCAAAAAAATGTCCATAAATTCCAGAAATTCCCCAAAAAATCCAAAAATGCCAAAAATATATATTCTTGACCAGTTCGAGCCACTGAGTCCAAAAATGATCTCCGTTTCGCCATACCAAGTCTAGAAAATTCCCAAAATGCCCTTGACTCCTGTTCCGGCCATCTTCTCTCTGGTTTCTGTTTCGTTTTCCTTTTTTATTTTGTTTTGTTCGTTTATTTATCGTTTGCGTCTTCTCGCGCTAGATCCGACGTCGAAGCAACCATCGGCACAAATCTCGGAGCCAGAGCAGTACACGGAGCCGTACCTGGAGCAAGAACCGTTCGAGGCCAAACACAACATCAACCCCTTCTCACTAGGCGAACCCTCAAGTCCGTAAGGCAAGCCACACTCCTTGAACATGTTGAACCCAGTTCTGTTACAATAATATGTATATACGTTTGTAATGCATTATTTTAGTATTTTACGAGACTAGAAAATGTGGTAGTTTCGAATGACATGATTAGATACAACCAAATGTTAACCCTGTTGTTATGCCCTAATTCCTTTTTAACCTCAGGCTATAAATATTGAACCCTCATAGATATAGCAATTCATACAATTATTACTTTTAGACAAATGCTTAATCTCCGAGAGATGGCTCGGTTGATTTTAAAAAAAAAATGCTACGGTGTGGGGGACAGCTTGGGCGGACCACGAGAGGTGGATACTGGCCCAACCCCCAACCGATGACGAGGCCAAGGTTGTGGTATGGTGGTGGTACAGTTGGTACCAATGGTTTGTGGGTATGTCATTTGGCTGAGTCTTTGGCATTTAAGGACCGATGTTTTGGGCAACGTAAATAACTTCAGATTCCGCTCAACCACAGGTTGGGTCGGTCAGCTTTGTTGGCCTGATCTACGTTGCCTGGTATATTGTCTTTTCCCCTGGAATGCCTACAGGTGGACCCATTCTCTGAGGGAAGAATGGGTAGCGTCGTGGTAGGGAGTGAAACGGAATGAAGAGGCCATTCAACGGTTTTCACAACAATAGGTTTCCTCAATTGATCAGGTCACAAGGCTCACTTTGGCCCGTGGGTTCCTGAAGGTCGAGGATTTGCACCACCTACTGGGTAGGAGCTAAAGGGGGAAAATTCAATGAAAGGTTATGTCAATCTCGGTCGGCCGCATGCATAAAAGTTGCATGTTGATCGGTGGCACTAATGACCGTAGATGTCTTGTGGGTAAAGTCGAGCACCTCTGCAGAGTGATATCAATGGTATTCGAATACGCCGTGTTAGGTTAATGAAGTGAGTTAATTTAGGGTGATTCTCAGTAAGCTCGCCTCTGTAGCTTTCTTAATTAAAATTTGGCGAGGATGTGAACTTTACAAATGACCCCCGATATATATTTATATTGCTATTAATGGTTTGTGTTTTAAATGTAAAATGAAAACTGATATTTACAACTTGCATCCACGATACTTAAAACATGTGCCTACCTTTGTTTATCCCTGCATATAATATTCAGAATTTCCGTGTGGTTTGTTGAGTACGGTTGTGTACTCACCCTTGCTCCCAACCCCCTCTTTAGATTTCAATTGAAGATGGCGAATTTCAAAAGTCCGTAGATGACGATGTTATTTGGTTTTGAAGGCCTTGATCTATCTGCTCAAGCCTTTCCTGTGAGTGTTCTGTAATGTATTTAGTGCCAGCCACACCTTTTGTAAAACCTTGGCCGTTAGGCCCTTATTTCAACTGTAAAAATATTCGCATTTGTTCTTATTTCAAGCAATGTACACTTGGTTACCTGCAGCTAAATTCCTGGGTAGCTGCGAGGATATTTATACGCACCCCCTGAAAAGGGCGGTCCGCCACATAAATGGCCCTGTTCCCCACTAAATCCTCTATGGGGAGCGAATTTAGGTTCTTATTGACCCCCTCCTAAATCCTCCATGGGGAGGGGATGCGAGAAATATTGGCCCCAGAGCTAATTAGGGAGTGGGGATGGGAGGTCGTTTCCCATGGGAACAACCATGTTGCCATCCCTATTTGCAACAAGAAGCCTTGTCTTGCATGATTCCACATTTTGCAAAATCTATTAGAGCAAAATCCACATTTTTTATATCAAAAGGACATCAAACCAAATTGATGTGCCCGTTCCATTTTATAAAACTGGAAAGCAATTTGATACAACATCATATGTAGCTCATATAAATACTTCTCAAAATCTAAGCATCTTCCGGTACAGTTGAAACACTAAGCAAGAAATTAACCATAATTGAACTTGTTCTCAGCTAAAGCATTGAAGTAGACCAAAAGCGCCTACAGCTCATCTGAAATACTCTTCCTTCTGATATTTACTCATCATACTTTCCTTCATAGTCATGTTACTCCACATTCCAAGGGCAACGGTGCCTGAATATTCACTTGCAATCTTCTACAGAACAGGTCCATCTTGATCATCATCTCTTCCTTATGCAAAGGTCACCAATATCTCAGTGATATAAGCACTCATCTATACACTGTTTTTACACTTGACCAGCAGTGTAATTGAAAAACCATGTTATTTCTATTCTTCCATAAATTCCAAAGAATGGCAGCACAAATAGTGTTCAAAACGTCATTTTTAGAATTATTCAGCTAAAACTGAGCAACCGATTCATAGCTGTAGCCAATGTTCAAACCAACAAACTCAGAAACCATATTCCAAATATTATTGGCCTCAACACAATCAAAGAAAATATGATTAACCGATTCATCCTCATCATAGAAACTGCCGTTTCTCTATCAATACCCCTTTATAACTAATTATCTTTAGTCATAATCTTATCGTGGGATAAGAGCAAAATCCACATTCCCTAATTAAGGACTAGTTTGATGGTTTGTTCTACCCCGCTGCCTAATGAATCGCATGATGGCAAGATACAAGACAACTTCATCTGTTGCATTGCCATCTACCCATCTGTAGGTAGCACAGTTTTTATCCTTTTCTCACACCAGTTTCCCTGCAACATGAGACTGACTGACACGAGATTGACACCAGCACACGGTCTAAAAATCTGAGACATATCTATGTCTCAACATTGTGGCACACTGTTTGCACCCAAATTTGGTAGATGCGGTCAAAACTCTGCGGTTAAGGTCAACGAGTACAAATCAGACCATGACTTGAAGATATTTGGATAGAAAAGGGATTATTTAGGAAACAGTGATACAAATTTTGCTTGTTAAACGTGTTGTAATAGGACTCGAATCAACTGATGAGTACCAGGGCCGGCAAAGAACACACACAATTCAAGCAAGCTCACATCTACTTTTATTTTTCTGTCGACTAGAATTAGTTCTATAATTTAGTCTTGTAATTCGATCTTGATCAATAAAGTTGCGCATCGCCGATTATTGGTCTTCATCAATTACGCCCCAGGTTTGATTTGATCTAATTTTGTTGCGCATCGCTTTTTGAGAGTCAATCTGCCTTTGCCCTTCAATTAGCCTTGATCGGCTAATTATCGATGTTTAGTCCAATCAGCTTCTAGCTGATTGGATTTAAGCTGATCATCACGGGATCGGCTTTAAGCGAATTTCATACTTTTTCTTTACCGATTGCAAGGACAAATCGATTGGCATACTCTAAACCAGGTGTTCGTCTGGTGTGCTGTAGCCGAAACCATACTTCATGTTTTTGGTGTCAACACACTCTTGACACGCCCGGTGGGACTTAAAAGATGTCTTCGATGGCAAATCGATTCCACCAGCCGATCTCAACATCGAAGCCATAATCGTCCCCACATTGAACGATTTTACCCCAGAGCAACGCAGATACATCGAAGATCAAAACACTCCTTTAGAGGAGATGATGTTGGGCTGCTACCAGAAGACCCGACGTAGGGTTACCCAGAAGACCGCTCTGCCGATACTAAACCCTCTCGGTGACACAGGCGTCTCAAGTGACTCGGTAAGTCGGTATATGCCTACCCAAGCCTAGTTATCGGCAATGATCAAGCAATCTGTGCATCATGCATTAATCAATCAATCATTGGCTTTGGTTACTACCCTAAAGCCGATGATAGCAAATAGTGTGAAAACATTTGCTCAAGAGCTGGCTTCATCTAGAAGTCTGCTCGATCCATTGCAAGTGCTACCAACATAACCCGTTTACTCGGTGGCGCAAAATACCAGACACGATAAAAGTGTCGACTCCAACGCCTTCATTAATGCCGACTCAACCTACTGTGTTGTCGCCAGGAAACCCCCGTCCTGGCGGGATTACACATTATCACACATATACTAACACTACAAAGCTGAACGTGTCGGCTAATTTGCCACAATCTACTCCATTCCATGTTTTCCACAGTCGGCTCAAAAGCTGATCGAATCTAATAGGGGTCCTCAATTCCACGAACCGACTCCACTCAAGAATCCGGTTCCACATAGAGTAGTAACATATACCGAACCTTTTGTCCCTGTGCCAGAGTTGTCGGTTAGAAAGGCTGATGGATACAATCAATTTCCTCAGTATCAATCAGCTCGACCCAATCGGTAGCCCAATCTTGCACTTGAGGGGTAGGATAACATTATGTAACATCCCAAAATTTGTGTTTTGGAATGTTTAAAGTTGAAAATGAACCATTTGCCTTTTTCTTGAATTAATTAAAGCTTAATTTAAATTTTCTAAAAATGAGAAGATTTAATTTGATTAATCTATTCATTAATCTAAAGATTTCAATTTTTGTTGGGTTCCTTATGCTTCAAGGATTTTTTTTGTATTTTTGGAGATTTTTCTGAATTTATTTGTTATTTATTTAAATTTATTTTCTTTTATTTGAATTTCTAGAATTTTATTAATTTGAAAAATGATTTTATTTCTTCTCGGGCCAAAATATTTTCTTCTGGCCCATTTCTATTCTCTCGGCCAATAGTTTTTCTCTGCCTCGGCCCTTTCTCTTGACCCGTAACCCGGTTGCAACTTGCGACGAAGGCCATTCGTCTCGCTTTGGTATGCGGTCCGGATAGAGCCACATCACTGCGTCGCCGCTGCCGCATCTCGTCCTAACCCTAACCATCGCTCTCGGATTCCGCTCACAGCCCGCCTCCTGAGGGCTATAAAGCGCCGCCACCCCCGTGCAAGCTTCCCCGTCGCACGCTGCATCCGTCGCACCTTCTCCCGTCGCCCGAAACGCTGCCGTTGCCGAGAACGAGCTCGCCGAAGTTCCTCGCCGCCTGAGCACCTTCTCCACCATTGTTTGCCCTCTCCGGTGCACCTCCGACATAGCCATGTGCCTCCCCGAGTCGCCTGTGTCTCCCTCTTCCGGATTTCCACCGAGCCGTGCCCGATCTGCCGTGTTTTCGCCGTGCGCTCGTCGTCTTCCCCGTTGCCAGTGAGTACGTCACCGCCCGCCGTCGACTTTCGTCACTCAATCGTTCTCGTCCAATCTTCCTTCAACGCACCAGATTGCGCCACGTCTCCTTGCCCGCGCCTTGCCTTGTCGCCATCCGATTCCACAGCGCAGCTAGATGTGTGACGCGTTCCCCATCGCGTCGGCTTTGCATGTCTTTCGATGGCGCCACGCCAACCGCCACTGGGTAACCGTTAGCGCTTCGTCGCCGTTGTGTGTCGCTTTCATCATCTGTGACGTCGGCAATGACGTCAACCCTAGCCCTGTTCCCGTGAGCCCGGTCCACCGTAGACCAGAGTTGTGGCTGTGGACTCGGTCTATAGACCGTGGGTCCCGCATGTTAGTGAAATACGTATTTTTGGTGTTATTTTAATTTGGTAAATTGATTTGCTGACGTCAGCGATTACGCAATAAATCGATTTTCCCATAGAAAAATAAATCAGGAAATTCGGATTTAATCTTTTTCAGCCTTTTTCTCTGAATTTAATTTTTCGGAGGCTCGTTCTCGCTCATACGAACTCCGATTGAAGTGATTCAAATTTCTAATTTTTTGTAAAATTGTGCTTTACCTTCTAGAGCTATTTATTTTCAGTTTTGAGCTTTTTTAAGTCTCTATTTTGTATTTATTTGATTTTGTTGCTTTCTTTTCCGGTAGACGTGAATCCCGAATGAGCAAATGGAGACTTCGAAAACCAAGACTCAGCACTAGATCAGCAAGGCAAGTTGTAACCTTTGATCATATTGAACCCATGTTTGTAAAAGTATTTTGATTTATACAATTGCATGCTATTTGTATATCAATGCTAGTTTATAGGAATAGTTATTCACCTAGTCGACATTATGCCACCTTCATCTTTGGAATGCCATGTATCTATTGTTAGCCACTAGATGGGTTATTACTAGTTGGACATAATCATAATACCAACAATAGGTTATCGTAGCTATGCTTAGACCTTGCTTAGTTGTACGTTGGGATTCATATCACATGTGAATTAATGTTAATCTTGACCTAATGAGATATTGAATCATGGCCGTTGGCCACTGTTGTAAAACTTGTTGTACCATAGCGGGGTTTGCCATCGGTCTTGGTTGAATAAAATGTTTTCCCTTGGGGAAGTGATCGTGCAATAAAGGGGGTGCTTTCTAGCACATTGGGATGTGGCTGTCTTACCTGAGACAACTTAAGGACTTAATCTTGTGCGCCATTAAACTGGTCCTATCCATGCAACCACAAGTCTAATATGGGACAGACCTAGCTGATTAATTTGCAATATCTAGTCTTGAGTACTACCAACTAGTTGTGTGGATTCCGGAATAGACGGGTAGATTCACATGGCTCTAGAGGGGCCCCGAGGGGCGAAACCTTAGAGGGTAGTATCGAGTTAGATAGTGCATTGTAAAGGCTTTGTCATGACATCTCTGTGACACACCAAAGGAAGTGTGTTACTACCGGTTGTACCAAGAGATGTTCATGTCTTGTGGGTAAAGCTGTACAATCTCTGCAGAGTGTAGAACTATTCGAATAGCCGTGTCCACAGTCATGGACAAGCCCGGGGATTTCACACGGGGTATAGAGTATTTCATGAAATGTGGGAAGGTGAAACTGTTGGGATGTGAACAGGGGAGTTCACTGTTGTTTTGTTGTCTAAAGTTATATTATTGAATTTAGTGGTTTGATACTTGTTTTGGATTGTGTAGGGTGATGCCTCGCCATTCTGTTCATATTGTCTACCATTGATTTACTAGTTATTTATTATCGTTTTCATCAATATGCTTTCAATCTATTTACTGTATTTCAAATTCAAGTTATTGCTTTCTGCAAATGAACCATATGATTGTTCTTTGTCAAGACTTGTATGAATATTGCATTATTTCCCTACACGGCTTGCTGAGTACTCTTGTACTCATGGTTTTATGCCTTTGTTGATCAGTTGTTGAGGAAGGACTAGGAAATAATGAGTATCAAGAAGAGAAATACTATGAAGACTACGTGGACTAGGAAGGCGTTTCCCCAGACGATTGCCTGTGGCATGTCGAATGGCCCAAGTTATCTTATTTCCACTACAAAGTTTTATTTGTTTCTTAAGCCATAAGGCATTGATGTATGAACCTTGACCACAATGTCGTTTGCTTTCTTCAATAATAATTTGTTTCTTCTTAATTAATTCGTTGTATGGAATGATTCATCTGTGTTGCCACTGTGTGCATTAGTGTGATCCTGGACTAGTGCAGAATACACAGACGGTTTCGGATTTGCATATCCGGGTCCTGACAAGTTATGACCATAATTGACACAATCCCAAAGATTACGTCGACTAACAAATGGCGTCAATCAATGACAGTTTTCTTTGTGTTAAGGGATCAATTCGGCTTAAAGCCGAAGGGAAGAGTTATCAGCTATAGGAAGCTATACCCAGATTATATAGATCGTATGCCTTATCCACATAATTTCAAAGTCCCCGATTTCGCCAAATTTTCTGGAGACGACTCTGTCACCACCCTCGAACATGTCAGACAATTTATCGTCTAATGTGGTGAAGCTACTCAGTCTGACGGGTTGAAAATTAGATTGTTTCCATTGTCCTTATCAGGGGCTACTTTTACTTGGTTCACTAGTTTGTCCTCAAATTCGGTCCACTTTTGGAACGATTTGGAAAGCCGATTCCATGAGTATTTTTTCTTTGGTAGTTTGGAGCTCAGAATTTCAGATCTAAGTTCCGTCTGTCAGAAGTTCGGGGAATCGGTGGCGATTACATTAAGATATTTAGGGAAGTTCGAAATCGGTGCTTTAGCGTCACATTGCTTGCTAATAAATTAGCCGATTTGGCTTTCCAAGGGTTGATTCCTCCGCTTAAGGAAAAATTTGGTGGGCAAGAGTTCACTGATCTAAGTCACCTGCTTCATCGTGTGTCGGCTCAAGAAAGCCGATACCCTGAAAATAGGGGATTCAAGGAAAAGTTTAGAGTAAACGGTAATAGTAAGGAGAAGGCTAAGGTTATTATGGTCAATCATAGCCCAAGTGAGTCTTCCAATGTTGAAGAAGCGGAGGTAAATATAGCCGAGTGGATTAAAGGTCCCAAAAAATCCCTAGTCTGCTCATGGCTTAAGTCGACCAAGAATAAATTGGAAATCAAATACACATTTGATGTGTCCAAATGTGACTGTATTTTTTATTTATTATTGTAAGAAAGGTTAATACGATTACCTGAGGGGCATGTCATACCATCGGCCGATGAAATTAGGAAGCGAAGGTATTACAAATGGCATCACTCTTTTCTCATAATACTAACGACTGCAATATTTTTCATCAACTGATACAATCGGCTATTGAAGATGGTCAGCTAAAGTTTGCAGATGAGACGACCATGCAAGTGGATGTCGACCTGTTCCCAATCAACATGGTCCAAGGCTCGCGCGAGCTTTAAGGAACCAATGAGTGATGAAGAGCCTAAACAGCTTAACGCATCAACATCCAATCCAGCTCGAAAGGTGGCAAAACTCTCAAGATAACAATCGGCTCATTACAAATAGAAGCTGATTAGGATGGCAAGAACTCTAGGACTTTCAAGCCAAAAGGAGATCCGCATGTCAACCGATGGTACAAGGTCGAGAGATTGCCACCACAGACCCAAACAGATAATATGCCATTCACGCCGGGCCCAAAGCTTCACTCTATTCTTTAGTCCAACGCTCATTCAGCTAATTTCCTTTCATGAAGGACTTACATTGTTCCTTCTATTCTTTAGTTCGGCGTTTTCTCAGCTAAGTCACTTTCACGTCAGACCAACTTTATCTCTTTTGAAAAACAGTCTGGCGCATATTAAGTCTACGCCGGAACATTCTTTTTCAGTCTGACGTTGAAAGCCCCTATTCAAGAATCAAACTGAGTGTACGCCATTCACGCCGGACCATCTTCCGCAGACATAAAATCAAGTCCAATGCTACCTCATGTTTACGTCGAACCAACCTTTTTCTTAGTCGGGCGCAAATGCATATCTCTCGGATATTTTCCTTTTGCTTTCTAAAAGTACGCTGGACCAATCCTCTTCAGATATGCCTTCTACGGCGGACTAGACAAATTCAGTCCAGCGCAAATGTGCAATTCTCAATTTTCACATCGGACTCAAATTCCTTTTAAAGCCTATGTACGACGGACCTAGCTAGCTTAGTCTGGTGCAAATGCACATTTCTATATTTTTGGTCCAGTATACACAGAGTGGTTTGTGAAGCTTAATCAAGCTAAGTCCGGGGCAGTTGAGCTTAGCCTATTTTTGACTGTCTGACACGTCCAACGGCTACTAGCTTAGTCTAGTTAGTGATGTGCTAGTGAATCAAGGGACAAGGCTTGTGGATAGTCTATTACTCTTTGAACCAGGCGTTCCTAGATGGCTTGGAGGAGTTTTAGTATGACCTATTCAAAGGGATTGTGGAATGCCACTATTGTTGTGAGAGGTTGGGACTCACCTCACCGGAGTGGTGAAAGAGTCACTCTAGTGGAGACTAAAGCTACTGTGACTAGCTTTGGGGGAGAAATACTTCGTCATAAGTGCTCTAACGTGAATGTAGAAACTTGTCTCTGAACCACGGGAAAAAATTCCTTGTGTCTCTCCCTTACTTTCAGTTTTTGCATTTCTCTATTTATTTCCTGCTATTGATCTTTGATCTCAATTGTGTTAGTTCTTGCTACTTTTGTGTTATTTGTGCTCCCCCTCTAGGCCAACTCGATCCTTTTAGCTATATCTTCCAGAGGCTCAGAGATAAGTGATGAGCTGAATAGGCAATATAGCTAGATCTGGATGAACCATAAGGGCCCTCCTATATTGTCGACAACAAACTTGGCAAGCCAGAGAATAGCCGACTCCTTATTGTATATATCATCTGGTAGATTGCCCCTAGCAACATTTTACGAGGGCAAGCCGACACCCCTTCACTAGACGCTCGCTATCAATTGGTACACTTGCGTCGACCCAAGAGATGCCCCACATAATAAAAATATGTCCAGACATAGATTCAAGAAAGTAACATGCTCCTCATTCGATACTTGCCCATTCACTTTATTGTTGTGCTGGATGTACTTACTCCATCCCTCTCCCTTGGACTGGAGCAGCTTATATCTTGGTTGGCCACTGAAAGCCGATATCTGCTCGTCGTCTGGTCTAAGGCAGCACAATTCAGCTACATCGAGAAGGGTTAGGCTGATGGCACCAGTCCGGAACAAAAAAGCATTGAAAGTATCGACCAGAAATAGCAAGCCGTGGCCACTAAGGGCTCATTGGCCTCTGGATAGGCTAGACAGAGAGGGAGACACTCGGCTATGCCTATTCTTTCCCATTCCTCTCTTTTTTGGGCCGATACGCGAATGTACCAAGATCTCCACCCTTTGAGGGCTGTCAGCCAAGCTCTGAAACTCTTACTCCACTCCTCCACGTTGTAAGCAGAAGCGACAAGGTGAGTCTAGGGATTTCTTCATTTATGACCGTATCGGCATCTAAACTCCCTACTGGTCCTAGATAGTACTGGTCATTGCTGTCAGGGATCGGGATGAGTACCTGATTTTGATCCATTCAGACGATCTGAGGGTGAAGCCGATTGAGGAGTTTGAGTGCAGCAGAAGAGGAAAGCCAATTTTAGTTAATTGAAGAGCTTGGGAGTGTGAAAATGACGGTGGGGACGATATTTATAGCACGGTAAAAATTTTGAAGCGACGGGAAAGAATTTTGAAGCTACACATGCAGTTAAAACGCACCGACATTTTCACGGCGCCATTAATGAGGCGGTTGCTGATTTAAGTTTTCTGTTAAGTTGACGCTGGACAAGCTGATGGATAAGATTTTTGGAAGATAACAACTTATCTCCTAAAAATGAGGGGCATATGTTTGCACCCAAATTTGGCAGATGTGGTCAAAACCGGCAGTTCGGGGTCAATGGAGTATGAACCAGGACACGGCTTGAAGATATTTGGATAGAAAAGGGATTATTTAGGAAACAGAGGCCGATACGGATTTTGCTTATTAAACGTGTTGTAATAGGACTCGAATCGGCCGATGAGTATAAAAGATGAACCAGGGCCGGCGAAGAATACACACAATTCAACCAAGCTCGTATCTACTTTTATTTTTCTGTCGACTAGAATTAGTTCTGTAATCTAGTCTTGTAATTCGATCCTAATCAATAAAGTTGCGCATCGCCTATTATTGATCTTCATCAATTACGCCCCATGTTTGATTTGCTTTGATTTTGTTGCGCATCGCCTTTCCAGAGTCGATCTATTTTTATCCTTCAATTAGCCTTGATCGGCTAATTACCGATTTTTAGTCCAATCGGCTTCTAGCTGAATGGATTTAAGCTGATAGTCACACGGGATCGGCTTTAAGCGAATTTCATACTTTTTCTGTATCGATTGCAGGGACAAATCACTTGGCACGCTCTAAACCAAGTGTTCGTCTGGTGTGCTATAGCCGAAAACCCTACTTCAAGTTTTTGACGTCAACACATATAACAAGATCACTGTGGCAGTTAAATGCAACCAATAGTATGAGAATACGCCTCTCTTTCAGCTCATTTTGGTGGCATGAGCGGGGCAGGTCACATGGCGCGATCTCAGCTTTGGATGTCTTCTGCTTTCATTTTTCGAATTCCTGTTTACGCATGTTACTCATGGATCTGGTACTGCTGGTAGTTTGAAGTTCAAACAATCCGTGCATTCAAAATATTCTGCGTTCACGTCTATCTCTAAAACTTTTGATAACTGTACCTCCATGTCTTTTGCTCCTGCCCCCGCTTTTCCTCTGGTCGACCTTTCACTTTTCTGGTGAAAATTCCATGGTGCCTTGCAGTCGCAGATGAGATGGTGATCAATACTTTTGCTGTTTTGTCGTTGCCTGCCAAGAAGGTTCAAAAACCGGTTTGAAATTTGATGTACGAAAACAACAAAAACCGCTAAAAAACAGTCAAAAATCGAAAAGTTAAGAAATAAAAAAAATTAAAAAATATAAAAAACGAAAACTGTTTGGTTTTCAACGAAAACCGCAGTTTTTCACAAAAAATTGCTCGGTTTTCACCGAAAACCTACCCGACCAATTGAATGTTCTTAAAAACTGTTTTTGAGCGGTATTTCAACGGTTTTCGAACACATAAATTTTTCAAAATTTTTAAATTTTATTTTAATTAGACTAGTTTACTGAGCGTTTTGAATCTCGAACTGAAGTGATAAAATCAAAAACCGCGGTTTTCGTCAGTTTTTGAAACCCTGCCTGCCAGGATAACCATATCAAACAGTTATGGCGTTCCATGTCTTCCATCCATGCATGCCCTGGGCTATCCCAGAATGGTACATAATTGTAATTTGTACTTCCTCTATCTAAATTTATATAGCTTATTTTTAGTATCCTTATCCATAAATATAACGCATATTTCATATTCGAGTGCAAAACTGGTGTGATGTTCTATTTAAAGTCCTAATAAATATTCAGCTTTTCTTAATATTTTTTTACATGTATGCATTAGCGATTAGAGACAATAATTAGTAGTAGTCTGGTTATTTTAAATTTCTCTTTATCTACCTATATATACTAGCAATAATAGCGCTACTACTTCTGCTCAAGAGTCGATATGACCCGTCGGCAAATCCATGAGGGACGATTTTGGTTTTCATATTTGTTTAAAAAATAGGTCGTCACTATAAACCTTCAAGGAATCTACGCTTTTTTAGAAACCGCATGGTTACAACCCGTGTCTCGATAAAATTTGTCGAATTTTCGATTTCCGCATTTTTAAATAAAATGGGTCGGTAGGACTCATTGGCTAATTCATGGGATATTACGAATCTCGTTTTTTGTTTTTAAAAGAAAAGTGCGGATTTTTTTTATGTATTTCCTTTTTAAAAGGTCGCTTTGACCATGAGCTAATCCACGAACCGCTATAAACCTTCACCGAATCTGGTTTTTTTCGTTTTTTATTTTTTTGTGTTTGCTAAAAAAATGGGTCGTTAGGACCCGTCCGACGAATTTATGGGTCGCTATAAATCTTCGGACTAATCTACATTTTTTTTTAAAAAAACCGCTGCTATGACCGATTGGCAAATCCATAAGTCGCTATAAACCTTCGATTTAACTGTGTTTTTTTTGTGGCGAAAACATTTTTCCGGTTTTTCGGTGATTTAAAACATTTTTTCCGCGAAAACGGAGAAAGGATCTCGAACGTAAGTAGGGACCGCTTTGTTATTTTTTGGACACATTCGCTATCTGAAAAATTAGAAAAGGGCTTGTTCGCGATTTGAAACTAACGGGAGGCTTTTTCGTAAAATACGCGCCAGGACCAAAATGCGAAGAAAAAAAATATCTTTGTCTCACAGAAAATTCCACAGGGACCTATCCGTAATTTCGAAAAAGTTGAGGGGGTTTTTCGCAAAATTAAAGAGAAAATACGCACCGTAACTTTGGATGGGATAGCTGCATTTTACGTGTACGCACAAGCTTCCTTTTGTCTTGTATATAATCATTGCAAGCTAAATAGCTAATCCAACACGGTGTGGTGATCTCAACTTGTGGCCGTACACATTGATTTATGGATCCCAGCGTTGGATTAGATTGAGGAGTGCTGCTAGTAAAGTGCACGAGTCTACTCTTGCCCCTCACGCTGCCTACAGCTGCTCGCTAAGATAGCCGCAATTTTTTGTTTATTGCTTCGTGGCTGCGGCGGCTTCTTGTAGAACGTAGGAGTTAGCTCTGGAAGCAATTTTTTTTATCTTTGTCTCGGATTACCTTTCTAGTGAGCTTGTGCTTTACTGACACTTCAGAAGGTGCACTTGATTCACATTGCTTTCTTGTATGTCCTGTTCAACATGTACATACGAGAGGTTGGTTCATTTTTAAATATGTAAGTAATTATAACCAGCTGATTTACCTACGCAACTGCAAGGCTAGATGTTATAATACAATTGTCTTTGATATACAACTCTACTTTGAATAATTGAAATACAATTTATTTGTTATATAACTCTAATATTTATATATGATTAATCTGTTGGAATAAATGCGGTATTAGCAAATTTTTATTACTTTAATTCCAAGCATAATAAATAACCAGAGTACAGCGATGTTATAGCAAAAGCATAATATTGCAGCTTAGTATTATCTAATATGAAAGCATAAAGATAGCTCATTATTAAATACCTAAGCATGTATATATGACAATGAACAATGATTATCAACTAGCAACAAAAGCGCAAGTTGATTAAAGTTTGCTCTCAAATGTCGGGTTGTCTTAAATAAAAGGCCTCTATGCCACTAGGAATGGGATCATAGACTAATTTGTGATAACCTTACCGATCATATTTGCAAGAAACAAATTTCAATAATTGACGGCTAATTATAACACAATCAATTGATTACCTAATATATATATGATAAGCAATTAAACTAATCAAGTATATTGTTGTCACAGATTATCTCTCTAGTCCAATTCTCATTGAACAAGAGCCACCCCACATGCAAGGTCTCCAAGACAATCAATTGTCTAGCTCCTTTACACAATTAATACAGAACAAATGACAGAAGGTCGAGTATACTCACAAAATACCGACAGTCAGTCAATGCAAACCGACTAGGCTTGTCAAAGACGATGTCCCAGAAAAAACTATTGTTGTAGCAATATTGCAGACTCACCGGTGATTGTTTCGGAGATACAAAGCCATGGACCACAGAATGAGGCAATTCACCAAATAGTCTCAAGATGCAGCCAATATTGCTCAGAGCCACATAATCGACTCCCTGGTCAAGGGAGATGACCATGTCGAACAAAAACAATAGGCCTCGAAGGACCTACTCCACACGAGGCAACACCATAGCTGAGCCAATCTCCACCACTATAGAGCCGAGCCAACCGACCAAGCAAGCAAGGTCAGCCCCAAATACTCAGCCATAGAGAGCACCAAGCACACCTCGTCGTCAACAGAGCATCTCAAAGCGTTTGCCAAAATGAATTTGCTTCAATCACCTTGGGTTGCACACAAGAGCAGCATCCATGAGATGAGTGAACACGGATTGGGCCCGAGGAACACTAGAGGGTGTCAGGTAGCCGAGGATTTGCTGATGAACACAAGAAGTAGCTAGTGGATTAAGAATCGGCCAAGAGGAAATCTCACGTCATTGTTCTCTCTTGAGGATTAAATGGAGCTCAGGAGGACAAGGAGAAGGAGCAATGGAAGCCAAGGTCGATGCCATCTCATTGCCTCTCACGGGGAGGCTGAGCCGGGAACTATGTCATCGCTGCCTCTTTCCGTTTCCCCCTATGGATGTGGTCTGGGGGTAGGGCACCAACGCTCGGTGCCTTATCCTTAGCCCCCTAGGCCAGCTGGCTTGGCCCGGCCCAGTTGGCATTTTACTTTTTTCTTTTCTAAAATTTGATAGAAATCAAATTCATGCAACATAATCTACACTGTTATAATCTAATCCCACCAAAATGAATGGTAGAGATACTTCTTTTTTTTCGATTAATATGAGTATTTCTAGGATTTTCCTATTTTAGGATTATTGTTAGATTCTTTTGCCCTTAAAATAAAGGAGGTGTATTGAATATTATCGGTCGTTTTTATTTATATAGATATGAAATCAAATCCATGTCCAAGAAAACTTGTGAGGCACTATAGGGTACTGATTGGTTCCGGGCTATTCCTTCAACGTTTTCTGGTTGTTGCATAGCTCGAAATTGTGGTACATATAGCTTTATTAGCTTGTGGCCTACCACCGTAGCCTTATTTGGTTGTTTATAAATTATAATGCTCTGCTGTAGTTTTTGCGGCGTAAGTGCGGAAAGCGAGTGTATTTGGGTGATTAAGGGACTTGGCCAAAAAGAAAATACAGTCAATGATAGGGCTAAAAAGGTTCGGTGCATTAGTGCAATTGAACACGCTCAAAAGGAAAAAAAAAAGAGTATGGTGCATTACAATTGCGGTTCCGAACTTAAACATCAGATGCGGAATGTCGAACTTAACTAACTCAAGCGTGGCAAAAGATGGTATCAAATCAAAACGCCATCGAATTTTATTAAGCTTTACCACAGTTTGTAACAAATGGTTTAGCTGGTGAGACAAGAACAACTGTCAAATTGACCAAGCTGAAGTTTGGTCCAGAATAGGATGACAGTGGCCTCATTCCGGGAAATCCGTGTGGAATTGATCTACTAAGAGAAGTATATATGGAGAATTTGTATTCGGTGCCGTATATAGGCATGGGAATGCTTCCTCCATTCGCCTGTACACCCAGAGTCCCAGTAATACTCATATGCATGTGAGCTAGCTAGGGCTACACGCTATGTTGCGTCGTGCGAAATTTTGGCGCACGATGTTGAAAAAAATTGTGTTTTTCGACTTTCTTGTTTTTTATTTAAAAAATAGGTTACTAGGAGCCGTTGGTGGATTTGCGGATTGGTAGGAGTCGTCGGTGAATCTGTGTTTTTTTAGGAAAGCACAGAGGGACATAAACATATTTTCTTTTTTTTTTTTTTGCATAATTTCTGCTTTCTTTATTTTTAATTTTTTTAAAAAAGGGTTAGTAGGACCATCGGTGAATCTGTAGACTTCTATAAATCGTCGGCGAATCTATTTTTTTTGTTTTTGGGAAAAAACAAACGTATATATGGTTTTTTGCGTAATTTTGGTTTTCTTTTTTTTTTGAAAAAATGGGTCGTTAGCCCATCAGTGAATCTTTGTTTTTTTGAAGAAAACCATGGAGGGATCTAAATGTATTTTCTTTTTTTTTGTGTATTTTCGTTTTTTTAAAAAAAAAAACGGATCGCTAGAACCTGTTGGCAAATTTGTAGACTTCTATAAACCATCGGCGAACTATGGTTTTTTGTTTTTGTGAGAAAACAAACGTATTTTCATTTTTATGTAAATCCGGTTTTCTTTTTTTAAAAAATAAATTGATCACTAGGACCTATCGGCGAATCCGTGAACTGCTATAAACCATTGGTGAACCTATGTTTTTTTTTTCTTTAGGCTACTTCTGTCAAAAACCGATTTTTTTTGGGACCAAAACGTTTTTTCCCCTTTTTCGGGCCTATTTTGTGAAAAAAAGCTGGAAGGACCTGAACGTAATTGTAGAGGGACCTAGATGTAATTTCGGTTTTGTCGGGTCTTTTTTGCTAAAAACCGATCGGAGGACCTAAACGCGATTTTGGATTTTTTTGAAGGGCCTTTTCGCGAAGTCACTGACGTGGTGCAGCTGAGGAGCGGCTGATTTCTCCGCTTTATATAAAGTTATACATTAGTACACCTATATGTCTAAGGGTCTATTTGTTTCAACTTTGGATTTTCTAAAACTGATTCTAGATTGTGATTGTAGAGAAGCTCATTCTCCAAAAGGTAGAATCCAAAAGCACATATGAAATGAATTGTAAATTCTAGCGTATATGGGTGAGCTGGATTGTGAGAATCAGATTCTAGAATCAGGCTGTTTTTAGGCTAGAATCCAAAATCAAAAGTAAAACAAACAAACCCTAAAACATGAGTATTTTGCCTCTAACCTTATATATTTTGTACAATCCATAGTATATAGCTCATTAATACCATTTGATCAGCTTACGTGTTAGGTTTACTTCTTTCTTCGTAATCACATTGCGAGTTTATGAAACTAAATCATACGAATTTAGGGTCTTGTTAGGCTCGCTCCTTAAAAACATCAATGGTGAGGATAGGATTGTAATAAAAAAAAATAACCCTGGTAGCCAAGCAGGGATAGAGATGGAAAGGCACGCCACGGAGAATGGCCTGCACGCCCTGCAGAACGCAAACCCAGAATTCAACGAGCTTCAATTCACAGATGGGTGAGCATTTTTGAAGTTTTGCGAGGCCCAAGAAAGAAAGGAAGAGAGGAGAAAATCCGAGGTACGAATAGATAGGGAAACGTGGAGGAGAAGGACGGATCGGCCATCTGATTGTGAGCACAGGAGATGAGATGGCGATCCGGGAGCCGCCACCGGCCATCACGTGGCCGGAGACGGGAAGCCGATGAACGGGGCCCCACCCACCGCCACCGCGAACGGATGCCTCGCCAGTCTAATGTAGCCTCGCTTTCCTTTACCTCATTTTTCGAAGCTTATGCTTTCATTTTTTTCCTTGCCCTGATACACCTTTTTTTTTTATCAATCACGCATCAGGCACGGTAATAACGAATTTGTAAATTAGTATAAATATAAATTAGATGACCCGCCTAAACACTCTTAAGGGGTGTTTGGAACAGCTATAACTCTACTAAAATCCTTGGAGTTGGTGGAGCAGAGTATTTCTAGCTCCAGAAATTTATGGAGCTAGAGCTATGGGTACATTAAAAGTGTTTAGGTAGATCATCTTATTTGAATTTTAGATTAAAAATATAAACTTAATTCAATTTATTTAGCTTATAAGTTTCATATTTGAGCTGAAACTCTCCCAAACATGCCCTTAATATACCACACTTTCAACTCTACGGATCTGATGAAGTTAAAAATATCTATTTTACCAGCTCTACGTATCTAATAAAGTTAGAACTGTACTAAACACAGTCTTAGCAGGACCGCTGCCACGCTACCAGTGTTTTGCCAATTGGAAACGGAGTGATGTGACCTGCCGCTGATTTCACATTCACAATTTTTTAAAAAAAGGTTGATCAGTGCCTTTTTTTTTTCCCATACCGATTCTCGCACATGCCGACCAGCCGCTGCTCTGCTCCCAACCCGCATGCATGTGCACGCAGTCTTTATTTTGCTCCGGTTTTTCTCTCCGAGGAAAACAGAGCCCTGCGTCATGTACTGGTCGTGCATGTGCGCGTTTATCGAGCGCAGCTGCTACCACTTGATTGTGGGATAGTACTGGTACTGTTTGACCCAGCTTAGTCTTCTTCCCTCATGTGTGCACCAGTGACCGTAGGCGGCGATTAAAAGAAGGAACTGGTCTCTCCGGGTCCGGTTCATTATTTTCAAAGCTCTAGGACATTCCATTGGGACTTAACAAGCTCGTGGGTCGTGGGTCGTGAGAACTTGATAAAAAAATATATAGTTATTTCTCCGTAAGACGTAGGAAAAAAGTTTCAAGGAATTCTTGGGAATCTCGTTTGGAGGGGTGTCAACCCAAGGGCTGTCAAATGTTTCGTGACATGCCGAATATATAGTTTCCGGGTAAATAATCACATCCTAGTAACCTCTTCGGAGCATGATTATTATTTGGTGTAATCGGATAGGATACTTCTTGACCGACTGTCCGACATGTCATGCTCGGAACGATTCGAGAAATTTCATCAAATATTTTACGGATTCGAACTCTATACCATATTTTTTTTTTATCGGATTCAGGAGAGAGGTATTTGACAGAATCAGATACATTCGGTTTTCTCCTCAGATAGTTCCGATAAATTCGTTTGAGATATCTGGATATTAGCGGATTTGATATATTTAATACGTGCTACCTTCTTCGTTGGAACTTATAATTAGGTAAATAATATATCAATTTCTATCAACTCGATGGTATCTTCACGATAGTGGCTTCCAATATATGATTCGGATTTGTCGTTGCTAGTAAAACATCTCTTACCGTATCTTGGACATATGGTGAACTTTCATTATGTAATTTTTAGTATTGTATGTGTTCTCTATATGACCTATGTTTTCACATGATATACGACTAAATATTCGTTACTATACCGAATTCGCTCTGTATTCGCGACCGTTCTATCTGCATCCATTTTTTTGTATTAGACACTATCCATATCCGACTTCGAATTCGAGAAAAAGAAATAAAAATTATGATACGAAATGGGTGATATCCAAATCGAATCCCATCTAATTGCACCCCCTAATCACTGTTAACAGGCAAACCAGGCCATCACTGCCTGTGCCCCTACCAGCTTTCACATCCTTGGCGTCGTCTGAGCCGTGGATGTTGCTTGGTCTGAAAGTCAGGACGATAAGGACCGTTTTTGGAGTGTACCGGTAGAGCCCTCCAGCCTCTAGCTTTTCCAATTTCCAAGTATCCATTCCATCCGCACTCATTAGCTCCTAACCCTGACAAGTCCGCTTGTCTGTCCAGCGTTGGCCGTCGCTTGAAGAGCTGAGACAAGCTAGATAGAGCGAGAAGATGAGTAATTAGCATGCAAATGAAAGGCAGGGGGGTAGTAATTGTCACCATCGATCTTTTCCTTTGGGGCCTATACATGTAACTTTGACGAGTTCACATGTATTTGGCTTCGATCGATCCCCTTTCCTCCTTACACGCTAGCTTTAATTTGTTGCAAAAGTGGCCCTAGCACATGCGTGCCTACACTTTGGTGAAAGCAATTCCTTCGGATCCTAGAAAGAGCAAACGTTGTGGCTCCGTTTGTAAGCCCTGCGAACTGCCTGGCCCCATGCCTGTTTGGTTTGTATTTTTTTGAAGACAGCATGGCTGTGAATTATATTAGATAAGGAAGAAAGGAGAGTATATGGCGCAGGAGGCTGCGCCCGGAGAATTATTTTTTTGAAGACAGCATGCCTGTTTGGTTTGTATTTTAACGGAAAGAAGAGCATGCTACTTGAGTTCATTGTTGGTTTTGCTTGATTGAAAGATTATTTAGCGGATGCCCGGTCCTTAGATTCGATTAGGGAAATCAGGCGATTTAAAAAAAAAAACAAGGAAAAAAGAATCAAGAAACGCCACTCGAAGATGTAAGTTATATGCCGTAAGGTGTCTTGCTGATACGTGAGCACTTGACACATGTCGGTGAGATATCCGTAGTATTCTTATTGGCAAAAAAACTCTATCATGGAGTTATCCAAAATTCTGGTTATTGTAGGATCGTAGACGACTATGTAGAGAGAGGGGATTGGAGGCTTGGAGCCATATCTTTTTTTTCTCCTAGGTATTCCAAGTTTCAAACTGGATTTCAACCCGCGAAAACTTGCAATTGTTCATCACTAATGCCTAGGAACCTTCTCACATGGTCCAACAGTTATCATACGACTCGTTGGCTCAAGCAGGAGCAGCTCAGTGCATGAACCTCGAAACCAAAATTAATTGAATGGCAAGAAACGCACGATTTTTTGAAGAAAAATCATCGTGTACCAATTTGAATGCTTGCCTTATTGACACACCAGCAGCAAAGGCCCTATGATATGTACTACGACTAGCCCACTGTAGCAGACTAGTAGTGTACCGATATGACTCGATCATAGGACGGATACAATGATGAGACCGATTGCTTGCAAAAACAAATGCTGTCGTGCGTCAATTGATCGCGCTCTCTGTCTCCTAGAGGCTTTCGGAAGTTCCTAAGTCCTAATTATTTAGCTAGGACATATTTGGTTTAAAGCTAACTTTATTAAGCTCAGACGTGATATATATTATTAAACGGCTATTTCATTTGTTACCATAACTGTGACTTTCTACACCTTATTAATTCTATGTACCACGTGTTATAAACTTAGATTTTTGCAAGCTTTGGTACATTTATAGCACTGAATTTTGTTGTCATAAAGTGTGGCAAACCATGTTTGGCTAAGATCAGTTATGAAAACGTTAACTTCAAATCTAACATACTTGAGTTAATCAATTGAATCAGCCAGGGACTGGGCTAAGGTCTTGAGTAGCGTAGTACCTTCCCGACCAAAATCTAGGTGAGCTGCCATTCGATCGCTGCCTGCAGATTAAGAGAGTTAGCCTGTCGATCAACCTTTCTGTCACACTCAACTAATTAGTGAGTGATTAACTGATCCACGAAGCTCGGCTCCATCAGAGCTGGGTCTTGGTATGAAAGAAGATAAACTGGCTTCTCAAACCACTCACATCGCTCTGATACTACAGTTTGTCGTTCGTGGTATTTCTGAATTTTTTTTGAATAATATATTTTTTAAAAGGAATTGCGATATTAATACGTGAAATAGAAAAATTGTAAAAATAATATCCTGTCGCCAAATGGTACGACGAAATAGGAGTAGTCGCCAGCAGGCTGGACGAAGGCCCTATTGTTGTCATACTGTATGGCGACAACTCTTTAATCCCATATTAAGGAGTTATCGCCATACCGTTAGGGCTGGATATCGAGCCAACTCGACTCGACTCGACTCATTAAACTCGTTAAGATAACGAGTCAACTCGACTCGACTCGTTTTCTTAACGAGCTGAAAACTCAACTCGGCTCGACTCGTTAAAAACTCGAGTTAGCTCGTTATGATACTTATCGGTGGAGAAGAGGAACACGGTGGCGGAAGCAAGGGCGAGGGTGGAGACGCAGCCAAACTGGGAATTGGGGAATTGCGGATGTGAAATGGGGAAAAGGAATCGGGTCTGAAGGTTGAAGGAACGGGTTAGAGTTACAGACTTATAATGTTTTTTTTCCTGACTCGTTAAGCTCGTTAGCTCGCTCGTTTAACTCGTTACCTTAACGAGTTCAAAACCCAACTCGATTCGACTTGTTAAGAAACGAGTTCGAGTTAAGTCGAGTCGAGTTTCCGAGTACTCGTTAAACTCGCGAGTTTCGAGTTTTTTTCCATCCCTACGTACCGTATGGTAATAACTCTTAATCAGCGTGATTAATGAGTTGTTACCATATGGTATTACGACAATAGGGTAATTAAGGAGTTGTTGCCAAACGGTATGGCGGTTGTCGCCATATTGCTTAGCAACAACTCCTTAATCGTTAATTAGGAGTTGTTGTCATACGGTATAGCGATAACTCCTTAATCCCGCGTTTGTCGCCATACCATATGGGATTAAGGAGTTGTCGTCATACGGTATGGCGACAATAGAGCTTTCGTCCAACCCGCTGGCGGCTACTCCTATTTCGTCGTACCATTTGGTGACGTGTATTATTTTTGCAATTTTTTTGTTTTGCGTATTAATATCGTAATTCCTTTTAAAAAATACATTATTCAAAAAAAATTCTGGTATTTCTAGTCATCTTTTTTTCAGAGAAAGGTATTTCTGTTCCATACCACTAGTACTTTCGGTTCGATAGATTTATGTAAAATGTTGAATAACTTAATCATGTGTTGAGTAAAGAACGATCGCCACTAAAATAAGTGGCGTAATCAGAATTTTAGACAAGGTTGATCCAACTAAGAAAAAAAATACAACTGCATAAGCACAAAATGCCCTACGGTCTGTCGTGATCCAAAATCCAAATTCAATTTTTTGCTGCACAAGCACAAGGCGCGATCCAAATCCAATTGCTTGGCGCACAAGCACATGCGCAGAGGTGCTGCTCAACAATGAAGAAGGATTGAAGTATTAAACGAACCAGTAGTGACTGCGAGTCTGCGATATTCTATTTTCCTGTTGTCTGCATATACGTAGACTAAAAAATATACGATAAGCTAAAGCATTGATTACGCCGTGATATAACTATGCCAGCTACTAGTTACGCCCCTCACTAAAATCACTTATGTAACTCCGCTAAGTGCATGTGGAAGTATTTAGATTCACTAATGCAAGTATCACTCGTATGTCTTATCATTCGCTTTTAGTGCATGGATTTTATAAGAAATTAATAGTATATGTCATTACGAATCACTAGAGAAACATTTTATTTCAAGCTAGACCTTAGCTCGCAACCGTGTGCAAGTAGTTTCACTTTCGCCGCACATTGCGATCACCTGCTTACATTAGATTTGGGCAATGGATCATGTTTTTTTAGGCTGATCCTTGCCACGGCAAGTCCAACATACTTAATACATGGTACAACTCAACCTACCATCAACTATCTTATCCTAGGAGTCTAGCTTATCATCAAATACTAACTCTCTCCTTCGTCTTCTTCTCTCACCTCCGTTATCTTCTCTCTCCTTGTCCACTCCTACTTTCTCCCCTCACCACCACCTCACTTGCTGTCCGACACCATCCCTGCGCATCTTTGTATCAAATCTAGCGGACTTCGGTCACATCGTCATCAAATACAGCCTTGCGGCACTATGCGACCAGCTTCATTGGCCGTCCTAAGGAAGGAGACGGCGACAATCAAGAAGAAGAGGATAGTGACGATGCCAAACCTCAACAATCTTCACAACTTCAGCACCAGATCCAACCATCTTTAACTATATCGATGCCAAATCTGGCCTTCCCTCACCATGTCGCTATCGTCTTTGATCACTATATGTGCTTCTTCTCTGATACTAACGACTTCCTAACCTCCAGCCGAGTTGCACTCTATCCTCGTTATCACACCGTTAGGGTGCTCATCCCTAACTTCTTTTCTTTCCTCTAAAATAGATAAGATCGAGATCGGCACGATATAAAGTTAGCATGGCATGACAATGAATCGTGTGTAGACCTGTTAAAGATGTCAGACGATACGACATAACTTAATGACTAAATCGTGACGATACGACACATTTTAGATCCACAGTCCATCGTACCAGTGCCGTGCTAGCCCATCATTGCTCAGTTCTCGGGTGGGTCTAAGCTTCATATCCGAGGTGAACGACCGCTCTTGTGCAGCCACCCACACAAAACAGCAGTCTGTCAAATTAAGGTGGCACGATTAACGCTAGTAACAACTGGGCCCCACGGCGCAGTAACACAGTGAAAACAGCATTGTCAGACCGTCGTGAGTGCGCCCTCGGCTGATGGCGACCTGAAGACGATCTGCCCTCCCGTCCTAGCGAACTCTGTTACCGCCTCGGAAATCGGGATAAAAAAAATGATGATTAAAAATAACGCACGCCGAGACACGGCACACATGCTGAAAGGGCTCGGCGAATCCTGAGAGCCGCACATGATCCTTTTGGGTTGGGGTTTTTACCGTTTTAGCCCTCCGGGCAGGCGTTGCTGTCAGTTCCCGGGGACCGGTTTGTTCTTGTACCACGTGGACGTAACTGGCGCCATGCGTACATACATTCGTGCAGTGCAGTGCACGTTTGTTCGGCTCGAGGATGCCAAGATCCGATCCTGCGGTACTTCATCTGCATGGTGGGTACAATATCAAATACACGGTGATAAAAAAGTACGGTAGACGGTAGATAATATATGTTGTCTATTAATATTTTCGTGGTTAAAAAGGTTAGTCTTGTAATTTCGTTAAGGATAAAGCTAAAGATAAAAAGGTTGTGTAGAGAGGCCTTGATTTTAGGAAGTACGCAATCGTCCAGGGCCGTTCAATCTGTGTACACGTTTAAGAGATAATTTGCACAACAGGCAGCTAGCTCACTATGCATGCGTTAGATTGAACGTTACGAACGCCAGATAGACCCACACGACACGATGCACTTATGGCACGCAGATCGCAGAATGCCTTGCTGCATTTAAAAGTGTGACTCCTCTATGTGTTCTTAATTGTGGAAAATAATTAATGGATTCACCGAAAAGTCTAGGCAACTTAACGGATACACATGCAGTGCAAATTAGTATTACTCCCTCTGTCCCAGTATAGAAGGCGTAACTGCAAAAGACGCAGAGACCAAGGAACGATTAATTTTCGCTCGCCCCGACGACAACGAAGCGAGCCCAGCAAATTCCGCCCACGCCAAGATATTTTCGCGCGCCGCCCATACGCCATGCAGCCATTCACAATGCCATGCAGTTCGCGCGCCCAGCAAATTCCGCCGCGCCCAGCCCGCGCCAAGCTATTTTCGCGCGCGCGCCCATGCGCCATGCAGCCATTCACAAAGCCATGCAGTTCAAGCGCGCGCCCAGCAAATTCCACCCGCGTGCGTCACAGACCCAGCCCGCGCGAAGCAATTGTTGCATTCGCCATGCACAGCGCCATGCACTTCACAGTTCTACAAATACTGCTTCTGCTTCAACGCTCACAGTCCCTTCTGCTTCTTTTTTCTGCTCTCTTCTTCCATCAGCTCTGCATGCGCCGAGCATTCGTGACCTGCCCCAAGGCCTCCTCTGCCGCCTCGCCTGCTTGGCCTCGCTTGTGTATTCGCCTGCTCCACCGCCGGCAGCGTCGCCTGCGTCATGCTCATGCGCATGCTCATGGCGCACCACACGAGAGCTAGCAGGGAGTCTTTAAATGAACGAGAGCTAGCAGTGCGTCGTCTAAACAAAGAACTGAATTGAACGAGAGCTAGCAGGAACCGAATGAGAGCAGTGCGTCTTTAAACAAAGCCGGAACCGAACAGCTTGCATGTGCATGCTCATGGCGCACCGCGCACTCAATGCACATGCGGGAGCCGAGAAGTTGCCGCCCTCTTTTCTGGGACATAGATGAGAAACGGTTGCGCCTTCTATACTGGGACGGAGGGAGTATTGGACAAAGCCCGAAGAATATGGCCCTAAATATTGTTCTATACGGCAGATTCGACCATGAAAAATGTCACGTGTAATGAAAATTACGCTACACTGTTATTAATCTGATATCCTTGCGTGGTTGCTCCCTGATATAAAATTAAGGGCGTATTGCCTCCGGACAAATTGTTTCGTGCAAATTTATCCAAACGCGCGTCAGGGCTGCGAATCATTTTTTAAAAAAAAATTCTTTCACAAAATACACAACATGATTGTGTCGTATAATTTTGGTCTAATAAAATACATTATCAGAAGTATCTCCAAAATGGAGGCGAAAGTGAGAGGGCGTGAGAAACGATAAGGAATGGGCACCACGACGAACAGAGCACGAAATTAATTACATGTGTATGCATTTGGTATTTAATTTCAGAGCATCTTTTCCAGCTTGTGTGCCATGCATCTGGTCATGTCTGGACAGGTCAGTGACTCCATGAAATATTAATTAAGACTAATTAACTGTGACTAACACAAGATTCTTTAGAACACCGCCTCTTGCTCGCTAGTCTGCTACAAGTGTCACAACAGAGCAGGCTAAGCCCATAGTTTCGCGCCACACTAGACGATAAGAAGGTGATAAATTTAAGTGCATTTAAACTACTCGTGACACACTAGTTTGCAATGGGGAATCTTTCCAATCGTTTGCAAGCGAGCTAGTGCTCTTCACTAACTATTTCATCTTCTTGTCCCGGATTAATTAATTAAACACCGTTCGTGTTGCGAGGGTGCCACGCCACATGCCTCGAAGAATCGTCGAATCGCTGTATATCAATTATGTATCATTACAAAGTGTTTGCTGTACTGTTCAAAAACTCAGCGAGGACTGTCCTTAGCCTGGCCTAGCAGCCTATAAAAATTTCCAGTTCAAATTCAGTTAATGCTCGAATAAAAAAAAATCCAAAAGGGTGAAATCTTCCTTGAACAGTATGCTTTATGTTTCTCTCTCTCTCTCTTTACCTTACATTTATGCTCTACCACATGTTTCACCTTTTCATTTTTCTCATCATGAATCGTACGTGGTTATTTATTTATTTTGGGACTACCTAAATCGAAAAAGGTTAGCATGATAGCACCCGGCTAGATTTACCACCACCAACGGCTAATCATAGTTATGGTCATTTTCCCCTCTGTCGCCTAAAATAACGGAAAAGTTACCGTGAGAATGTAAGCAACAGATGGATTCCGGATATCACGCCATGCTTCCATGTCGAGCAATTTATTTGTTTAATTTTGTTTCTTCATTCCCTTTTTTAAGCATACAACAATTTCTTTATAGATACTACGCGTTGGTCTTAACCTCCGAAGCATGTGCTTGCAAGTAATAAATATAAGTTGACATGAGCAAAAGAAAAATAATTCCTTCACGCTAATAAAAGGTCGCCACTTGTCGAAATGTGATCAATATCCATGTATGGTCCCGATCGATTGATGGGCAGATGTATTAGAGCAACAACGCTTAATTGCTACTCTCACAAACTTTCGAAATTTTGACTGTTAATATCTTTTTAAATATTTAAATTAGATACATAAAAATTAGAGGTATAAATTTGTCTTTATTTTTTATAATATTATATTTTATAGATTTTATAAATATGTTATAACAAAAATTAGTTATCAAAACCGTATTTTAGAAACCATGCCAATATCTAAGACAGCGGCTACTTATGACCAGAGGGAGAATTCAGCAAAAGTACAACTTCAGAACAAACCAGAGAGAAATTGAGTGATGTGTTTAATTTGTGTATACAGTCGCGCGCAACCACACGATCTGGACATGGGGATTGAAAGCTCCATGGAACAGACATTAATCTCGAGCTCTTTCGCCCATACTTTTAATAAGTATTTCACTGTTTTGATCGAAAGCACCATGCTTCTGAGGGATTACACCTGAAATGTCTCGAATATACTACTCTTTTCTTGCAAGGAAGATTATTTTACCCATCATGATCTCTTGTAACAGAGAAATCAATTGGGTGACCCTGTCTGTGCAACCATCATTTCACCCACCCCATTATTTCTGGACATATTGACAACATTTTTTTCTCAGCTAACAATTTTAGCTGTTCGCTACTAATCTACGAATATAGGTCTCAGTACCTATGCGGTAGCAACCAACTACTTTATGCGTTGGTGAATAGTAACTCTTAGGGTGTTGGCAACTAACTAATCAACTACTCATGATGGTTCTATATTACTCCTTTCGTTTTTTTATAAGACGTATTTTGATTTTGTATAAAGATTAAGATTGCGTTGAAATTGAGAAAGATACGAGAGAAAATAACTTAAATGCCCCCATTTAATTGTCTTGAAAGATGAAAGATATACTTTGTGTGGGTGGTAATGAATAAATGCATATGGATGAGAGAAAATAAATAGGAATATAGAAGAAAAGATCTCATTAAATCTACATACAAACTTAACATTTATAAACAAGACCATTCAAAAAATAGGCCTTATATAAAAACGGAGGGAGTAGTTGCTAGCTCTACATGTTTTTTCTATATTTGTTGCAAGCTCTACATATTAGCACTTTAGAGGTATCAAAAACTTACATGTTACCTCCTATATTAGTTGCTATCAGCTCTATATAGTACTTACTATCAACTCTGTATTATGGACAATTATTAAAAATTATGTAATCAACTACTAGTGATGGCTCTGCATTAGTTACTAGCAAATTCAACATTAGTTGTCAGTTCTACGTGTTGTTTTGCTACATTAGTTGCTAGTTCTACATATTACTTGCTATATTAGTTGTAAGCTCTACATGTTACTTCTTATATTATTTACTAGTACCTCTATGTATTACTTGCTACAATATCAACTTTACATATTGCATACTAGCAACTTTCTATTAATGATAATTACCAACGAGTTTATGTGATCAATTACTGAGGGTGGCTCTACATTAGTTGTTAGCTTTATATGTTACTTGATATGTTAGTTGTTAGCACTCTACATGCTACTTGCTAGTAGTGGAAACATAGGGTTGCTATCTAAATTTGCTAACAATTAATGTAGACCTATAAAAGAGCTCTATCTAGATTTATTAGCGGCGGACATCTAGAGTTGCTAGCTGAGAAAGAATTTTACAAATATATTCTAAAAACATATTCGGTCACAATGGTTTAGTAGATATCACTATATATTTAAAGAAACAAGAATCATCGTACAAACTGCATGCTGAGGTCAAACTGCTTCGCAACTGGCAGCCTTCATGTGTGAAACGCCGCACTTCTCTGTGGTCGTATTTGAGAGTTCTTCTAATTCTAATTTATATGAATAATTCAGAATTTTAGCTAGATCTCGGTCAAAAATGAATTACCAGGTATAAGCGAGGTCACACGTCTCTCCTTGTCCGCGTGTGGTCGCGCAGCTAGCCCGTATGATACAAAGTGTTATCGGGAATAAAATATCAATCCCGGCATTATGGTTTCAAATAAGAATCATATATATCTTTTTTCAATACAATATCTATATTCAGTCCCGTCATTTCTTCCAAAGTCTCTGACCTAGGAAACGTGCAAGTGGCCCCTCTAGGCAATGCTCCTAGAGATCTACGCGTTCTCTCCATATTTAACCGTGTTAATTAGCGAGGAACTCTTGAAATATTAATGATATTCAAATAGATCCAGGTCCTGAAATATTAAGGAAGTCAAATTTGTCTGATATAGTTCCTCTTTGTATAACCATAACTTTTTTGAAAAGTAACTTTCGATTAAGTTGTATAGTTGAAGGACTGCACGGCTACACGGCTAAATTGAAAAAGTTTGGTGTTTAATAATCTAACTTTTAGTCTAGTTTTTAAGAGTGAGGGGGTGTAGGTCGGGAATGAAAGTAAGAGGTTAGGGTTTGAGATTTTATACTTGGTAGGAGAGAGTAATTTTCTTTAACTCAAATAGCAAAGTCATCACTCCAATCCATCGAAACCGTGGGAAACTATCTTAGACTAGCTTTCGACTTTTAGCTGCTTCTCCTAGTACAAATGAGCTGCTGACTTTTAGCTTCCGATTGCTGGGAAGCTAACCGTTTGAAACATTTTTCGCCTTCTAAAAGGAAAATTTAAAGTTAAAACCGTTCCAAATAGGTTCATATTCTGCATGTCGTTTGCGACATGTTAGAGGCTTTAGAGGTTAGAGAAATTTTTTAAGTAAAACAAAGCAAAATTACGAAGCGGTCCTCTTGGACCACAATGTTTTAGGATAAGAATTGTCATCTCTCTCACAGCTAACAAGCAACAACTATGTCCGTCCATATGTTTTGCTGTCCAAAAGAATTTTATTCTTTCATTCCACTGTAGTGTCGATAGCCTGATCTATTCTTGCGTATAATTAATAATTGAGTTCTAGACTCTGTTGAACCGTTGTTTAAATTAGCACTAACGTAAGTTATCAAATCTAAGCCTATTTCCAACTTCTTGTCAGCGTAATCGTATATGCAATGATACACTAGCTAGGTGATTTATTAATGCCGATTATGTATGCATGATTCAACTATACTATTAGGGGTGGGCATATTTGTTTTTTCCAGTCTAATTGGTTCAGTTTTTTTGTTTTAAAATGATTCAGTTTTTGAAAACTGGCTACCGAATTTCTCGGATCAAAATGAAAAACCGAACTGAATTAATCGGTTTTTCGGTTAACTGAAATATGAATAAACACTAGGTATATTAGATTTCGTCCTTCTCATATCGTAACACAGAGTAAGGATAAACCCACACAATATTCATAGGTCATTTAAGTATAAGCATAATAGGACATATGAATATACCAAACATATGCATAAATGTGTTAGAATATGAGAATTGTTTAGTAGCCTCAGGAAGAACATTATAAAGGTGGTATTGCATATAGGCTATTTGGTTATTTCGGTTTTTAAAAGCGAAAAACTGAACTAAACACTAAATTATGCCAAAATAAAAATGAACCAAAAACCAAAAACCGAAATAATCAATTAATTTAATTTGGTTTGGTAATCTGTTTCGGTTTAAAAATGCCCACCCCTATATACTACACCAACGAAACTGTCATCTCCAGAAAGAAAAACCAAGGCTAGTGACTCACTAAAAAAAGGGTCCATATATCTAGCTAGCCACAGTACATACATATAGAAAATCTATTGTTTAAGAAGGAAAAACCCGACTCTCGTGTTGCTCATGTGGGTGACCCGAGAGGCGATGCTGACACCTTGAGAGACCCCCACCTTCGGCTCCTCACTGGCAGCCCACTGCAGCCCCTCCTCCTACCCTCTCTCTCCCTCCTCTCTTTGTCTTCGGTCACTGCTGACCTCCAATCTCGGTGGATCGATGACATCCCTGTCATCTTCAACCTTCTCCCTCTCCGATTCCACTGCTGTCCTCCCGAGCAATGCTATGACTTACCAAATCTACTGGTTGTTATTGGTGCTTGTTGTTACTTGGTGGATGATACTACTTGGTTGTCCTCTGGCCACTCATGGGCTATGTCGCCTCATCTATGTGGCTGGCCAGGCATAGTCACAGGCGCATTAGGTATGTGTGGCTGATCGGGCCTGGTCGTGGCCACACGGGGGTGAGCTGTTCGGCGGGAGCCAGCTAGTTGTTGTGGCAGCATGATCATCCTTCTCCTCACGCGTGGTTAGCTAGGTATGGTATCGACCGTGGATGGGTGTGTGTGTGACCAGCTGGTCCTGATCAGGGCACAAAGGTGAGTGGTTGACTACTTGGTGGTGGTGCATGTCAGCGTGGGTTGGGCGTCATCATCGGCTTGGCTAGTGTAGTGCTATAGGCATCACTGTGGTCATTGTGATCGTGTGTGTCATGGAAAAATTAGAGCTTCTACACCACGGGCGCGTGGGCAGGGCAGCGATGATAAAACGTGGAAGGCGTCGTGGTAGGGTGTCAGGGCGTGTAGGTGGTGGCAACTTCGGTGGTCAGTGGTCTTGGGCAACTTGAAATCTGTCCCAAGCCTAGGGTTGACGTCAACTTGGCTGATGCTTCGCTTCAGGTGCTACTTTGGATTCTCTGATGATGCTTGTTGTGACGAAGTTAGAGCTGCTACATCATAGTGTGCGACAAAGGGACATAGCTAGGTGTTGGGCGCACAGGTGGCGGTGGCTTCGGTGATCTTAGGCGAGCTCAAGCCCAGTGGCATTGTCGGCTCAGCTGAAGCCTTACGTCAAGCATCGCTTTGGACGCTTTAGCGAGAATTGTCGCGTCATGGTGTGCGATGGGCAACAACGATGACACGCTCATGGTGGGCATTGGGCACACAAGTGGCGACCATTTCGGCGGTTGTGGGCGAGCTTAGGCCCAGCGTGGTTGGCGCGACGGGTAGCTTGTCTATGTGTATCGGCAAGGCGGGTCATGACGGAGTTGGAGGTGTTGCATCGTAGGCATGAGCCACAGTGATGATGACTTGTGACATGCAGTGTCAGTGGGTGTCATGTGTCAGGCGACGCATGGTGGTGCTTGGGACAGTGGTAGTTGTTGGTGGTGTGAGCAGAGGAGCCGCTGCTCTATAGGGGTGTAGTGGTTGTTGTTGTTGGGTGCATGGTAGGAGTACCAGTTTGGGACTAATTCCTCCATATTGGCATCTCCTCTCTGTTGGGGCTATCGATGTTGGTGTTTCCCACTCGGGATTAGTGTAATTATCTTCTCTCTACCGTTGGTTTCAAAATAATACATAGTACAGAAGTCATGCAACACAAGTTTTTTATTATGTACTACTCTCATAATTAAACTAATTAAGTTCACAACAAGATTTGATCGGCACAAGTTACTACGCGCCAACTCAATTCGGTTAACATCATCTTCTCTCTACAAAATCTTCTTTGGCATGTCACAACTCACAAGTCACAACCCAATGCATCACATAATGATATTATGGAATAATAAGATATGAAGCGCTTTCGGCTTAGGCTTTCTGCTTTTGAGTTAACCTTAGCTCGGCATGACCTAATTGACTTCATTTGTTCTTGATCGACCATTATTTTCGTTACTCGTTCTGCTTTCATCCAACAGTACTGAGCATGTCCAACTAATTCTCCCATCTATAGGAAATATCTTTCAGTTCTGCTAATTTGGAATTCTGGATTTTCGCTGGATTCTCACAAAAAACATAGTCTTTTTCTGTAAAATTCTTGTGTTTGAGATTGATCTTTAACGTCACCAGGGATCAACCAATCTGACCGTACCAGAGACTGTAACTTAAATAGTCTCTAGTCGTTTGGACTGTCCAATCGAGATAATAAACAGTTCATATCGTCTAACAGTACTCTGAAACAGTGTTTTGCAAACAATATTATAGAAAAGGCAACATATCATGTGCACACAGGGCTTCCCGTGTACACACCGTGCACACCAACTAATAAAAGTCATAAAAAATTCTAAAAAAATGTAGATATACTTCATTGATCACTCTACCTATGTATAAAGTTTCAAGATCAAATTCATTATATATCGAGAGTTACAAAAAAGAGAAAATTCTGATAAGTTTAAACTTAACTTGTCAAAATTTTCTCTCTTTTTTTTAACTCTCGATATATAATGAATTTGAACCTACAATTTTATACATAGGTAAAATAATCTATGAAGTACATCTACAATTTTTTTCAGATTTTTTCATAACTTTTATTAGTTGTTGTGTACGATGTGTATATAAAAAACCCTATGTGTACAAGATATGTTGTCTATAGAAAAAATCTAACCTATTCTCTTTTTATCTAATGGTGCACATACAATTATTTAAGTTACACTCGCACGTGAGCTACACTGGATCCCCGTTCGATCTGACAGGTGCAAGTTTCGGCTTTGCTTTGCCGGAACATGCATGCATTGTATCATTTCGATCGTGACTGCCAAACCAACCTGCGAGTAGCGTCACACGACATGTGAACTCCCGTGCGTATAAAAATTGTTGTTCCATGTGCGACAAACTACTTGTACCATCACGTAGCATTGTATTGTAAGGTGTACCATCCGGTATACGTAAGTTCGTACGTTCCTTGCTTGGCATATACTCCCTCTATTTATGACGTAGTTTGATTTAGTATGGTCTTTAAAGTGGAACTTTAATGTTAATTTATTTTATAATACTTTATTTATAGCTACAAAATTATAACCACAGAAAGTGCTTTCAAATACGAATATAACGATATCACTTTTGTATTGTATAATCTACCTAACCTCGAAATGCATGAACATCATATAAAAATCAACCGAGGGAATATAAAACCGGCAATTAGTCAATGCGAAACTACAGATGTGCACTCGTGGTTTGTAGTTACCATTGTGCAATACTTTAATTTTTTTGTTAAGGAAGCCGAGAGCTTTCATTCCCTTAAAGAGTGGAGTACAAATTACACATAGCATCAAGTCTATTAACAAGAAAATCTAGGCTCAAACCAAGGCACTCATTCAAACCCGACCGTGTGCAAGCCTACTTAGCACAACCATGAGCCGCAACATTAGCCTCACGCTTAACAAATTAAATACAAAAGAAAAATAAGAGAAAATAGTAACTAGCTCTCGAACTTCATCTAAGATGCAGACCGCTAAGCACACTCGTGGTTTGTAGGAATCATTGTGCAATGCTTTACTCTTGGTCGGTTATGGTAGCACTTTGTATTTTCAAATGTATCACGATGGTTGGATATACAGTGCCCAAGCATTGGCTAGTCTGATCACGTGACACTCTTGTCTTGCGAGTAAAAAATTAAGCGGAATTGTTAGGAGCCGGACGTCTGATTTTTCTGGACGCTGTAACATTTTTTTTCTACGTGTAAAACATTTTTCTTCGATAACAGTAGAAATATCGATCCAGATCGTTGCAACATTTTTTTTCCTACGTTGAAACTTTTTTCATACACGTGAAATATTTTCCTTTAATAACAGTAGAAATATGCGCACGAAAAAATATCGTAGACATTGAAAAAAATATTGCATTGAACGTCCGACGAAACATGTTGATATCGGATATCTGGGTGCTAGTTCTCACCAAAATTAAGTCCCACTCAGAAATTGCCTAGATGTGTGGTGTGCATTTAGTCCAAGGTTTAAGTCTCATACTTGACGTTAGTATTCACCGATTTTAGAGCATACATATGTGCTTGTTCCGTAAAAAAGCGTATGCCTGCCTTGATAAATTCAAATCTTTAAACATTGAGTTGTCGTTTTTATTTTTCTTAAGAAAGATTTTAACATTCCACGTCTCCTCTCAAAAATCGGTGCACCATGTTTACCCACCATGGACTTTGACAGTACGAAGCTAAAATAAAGACATATTTTCATGAAGAATCTTTTTAGAACACGCGTATTCTTTTCCCATTTTATTTTTTTTCTCCTAGATATATTGTTCCTCGCCCCAAGGGCAATCACGTCCTTTTACAACATGGCACTAAACAAGCCAATCACATCAAAGTCATCGACTAAAAAAAAGAAAAAGAATGGAATACACAAACAAATTAAAGACACATTTGTTTTTGCTTTTGATTCTAGATTCTGGCTTCAAAAGCATAATAAAAAATAAATAATCTGATTCTAAAATTCGATTCTCACAAGCTCACCTATGTACACTAGAATCTACAATCCACTTCATATGTAATTTTGGATTCTAATTTTTGGAGAACCATCTTCTCTACAATCACAATTCAGAATCAAATTTTATAGAATCCAAAGCTAAAACAAACAGAACCTACAATTGGTCGTGCGCACATGGTGGGGTCAAAGAATATGTGTAGAAGAAAAAAAAGGAAGAATTATATTTATCATTGAAAATTGATTGTATTTCTAAAATATCATCGTAAAATTGTTCTCCCCTTTATTGGTATCAGATTTTAACTTTCACCTATTTTTGTCACTTCCGTCACTTTGCTATTAGTCAACTATCATTTGCTCCTCGACCTTATCTTTTTATAGAAAATGACAGTCCTGCTCCTTGATCAAAGCACTTCTTCCTCTCCGCTCATACAACTTTCTCTGTCACTGGTGCTCATTTACGCCAAATCAAGTTCACTTGTTAGATTGTTTAAGTTAGAATGAAATAAGGGTGAAGATGGGTAGAATTGTTTTTTTCCGTATAAGTTAACGGCTAAGTAATGGGTCATTAACGAGAGTGACAAAAATAAGATAAAAGTTAATATCCAATGATAATAGAAAGGAAGAACAACTTCATAATATTAATTTAGAGATCCAACCAATTATAAATCGCAAATAAGGAATTTTCTTTTAAAAAAAACTCGAGCCAACACAAAACACGCCACCGAACCCCACTAAGACGACGGCTAACCCTAAGGGCATGTACAACAGTAATTAATGAGCCGTCTGCAAGTTGCCATGTAATCTTTATCATCCTATGTGGCATAGAATTAATGAGGAGAGAGGCGCTTGCTGTCTCTTCGTGAGAGGACGGTAGTGGCCCATGATCCGATGCAAAACGACGGCTCTGTCGCCCTTTGTAGGAAAGAAGCCGTCTATATACTCATGCTTGATCACGGTAATTTATGAGCTCAGGCATAAATTAATTAGTTTATAGACTGCCTGACAGACAAGCCATTGTAGAAATTGTCTATTTTATTATCTTTATGCGATATGACATACACTTACAGACAGTAGCTGTCTAGACGGTTGTATATGCCCTAATACCCCCGAGAGTACAATTTTTACTCTTGCTTTATGGCATCAATCTCCGCGACGCCATACACACCACGTGGGATTCACCCGCTCCGGCGCCCACAGAGAATCCCGATCCCCAGCACCACCACCAAGGCCCACGAGCCGCGGGGAGGTGGTCCCCACGTGTCATACACGGACGCGACCGCGCAATTTGGCTCGTGTGCTACGCTCCCCCGTGGGGCACGTGTCGCCCACCCGATCACGTGGTCGGGCCCGCCGTGCGCCTCAGCAAACGCGGCCGGAGGCGCGTCACTTGCCGGTCAGCTCCTGACCTCACTGACACTCTGGGACCAACGTATATCTGGCCGACGTGTCAGTAGCGAGGGTACACTGCGCTGCGTGGAGCATGGGGCGCACATGAGTTGAACCACGTGGGTGGGAACGGGCGATCGCGATGCGACCGGGCGGAGCCGGTGGGCGGGACGGGCCAGATCCGGTCGCCACGTGGGGCCCACCCGCCATCTAACGCCCATCGTGTTAATTAATGTGCCGAGTAATTAACTAACTAATCATCGCTCGCTTCCTCTCGTTTCATCTCACTTCTTTTCCTCCTAATCTCGCGAATAAATAAGCGAGGGAAGAGAGACGTTGAGGCATCGTCGACGAGGAGAGGGGAGAGAGAGGGAGAGGGGCTTCTTGCTCCCGATTCTTGAGAAAAATTCGCTTCTTTCTTTCGTTTCTTCGCGTCTCGTGTTTTCGATTGGTTGGTTCTTGAGCCAGCCGCGGCTTCTTCCATGGAGAGGGACTTCCTGGGCGCGATTGGGAGGAAGGGGATGGAGGGCGAGGTGAAGGAGGAGGTTGCCAAGGCGGAACCGTCAGGTCGGTGCCTACCTAGCTTCTCCTGCCCCTGTGCGCGCGTGATCGATTGGTTCGTCGTAGGATAGGGTTTAGTTCGTCGCGGCCGGTGGGGATGGCGATGCGTTTCTTCATGCCTGCCTGGGCGGTTGGAATTCGGCATGTGATCCGCGGTTGCTTGCCGCGGCGGATTCGGGCTGATATCGATAGGACGCCAAATTCCTTCCTTCCTCCCTTCCATTTCTTTTCCACTTCTTCCTCTCTTTTTTGTAATTTCGTTTCGCGAATTAGCTGTTCACATCGAAGTGATTTTCTTGTGCTTACATGCACGATTTAAGTGGTTTTTTTAATTCGATTTTTCTAGTAAATTTGTTCTGCGCATGATGCGATTGCGACATGTAACAGATGGGTGCTTCTTGCTTGCTTCGTATTTACACTCGTGTGTCTGATTTGAGCTACTTTTATACTGCGGTTAGTGAGTGATTTTGAGTTGTCTGTGCTTCAGATTACCTGGGAGGAGCGCCGGCGATGCAGTGCCAGTTCCCGGCCAAGGCCAGCGCCCCGCCGGCGTTCATGTCCTTCAGGGCGGTGAGGGAGGAGGACTCCAAGGAGGCCGTGTTTGACCACTTCTCCCACTCCGGGTTCCGGCCACCGCCGCTGCCGGTTGCTGGGGATGCCTATGATGGTATCGGAAAGCAGGTCTCCCCTGTGATTGCTCATCAGCAGGTTTGCATCAGCTCTGAGTTCTTACCGTCTTGCTCCTGCCATTGAGATAGATGCTAGAGGCTAGTAGTCTGAGCTGTGTGGTGGTGTTTCTTTCTGCAGAGGCAGTTTGGGTTCGACGGCCAGGTGAATCCCCAGCAGTATGCCGCCGCGGTACATGGCCACCGCGCGCAGGGCATGGATTCGTACGGCGTGGCGGCTCATCATCTCCTGGGTGGGTCTAGGATGGTTCACACGGCATCGATGCTCCGCCATCCCGTGCCGTTCAATCCGGCAAGCCCGATGCTTAGGGTACTTAGCCTCCCCAATGGTGCCGGTGGTAGCCCGTTCAAGAATCAATCTTTGGCTGTGAGCAACGCGGTGGCTGGTTCCACGGTTGACGTGTATGGTGGCACAAGGTGGATAAATTTGTTTTTTTTGGTTGAAATCAATTGAATTCTGAACTCCTAATAGTGACTGTAAAGTAAATGTTTTGCTGACAAATGGATGTTCACTTGCAAAGGGACCTACGGAATCCGAAGTCGACACAAATGACTATATTCTACGATGGCTCGGTGAATGTATTCGATAACATTCCGGTGGAGAAGGTACCTATCTTTACAAAGCATGAAACATTTTGATGTTACCAGAGTTGCTCAGGTATATTTCCTGATTGTGTTTTAACTATGACAGGCACAAGAACTTATGCTTTTAGCAAGCAGGGCATCTATTCCAAGCCCGCCCAGTGCAGCCCGCAAATCAGATTCGCCTATTTCTGCCACTGCCAAAGTTGCGGAGCCTGAGGTTTTACCTGCAAGACAGATTATAATTCAGAAACCAGAGCCTTCTGTGCCTCATGTATCAGGCATTTCAAGTCCAGTCCGCGTCGTGTCACAAGCTGTGATCCTCCCCAAGAGCACATCTAGTTCTAACAGTGACACTGCAGGGCCGAAATCTGTGGGCATACCATCGGTTGTTCCTTCCGTAAGTCAGGCATCCTCGTCTCAGCCTATGCCGCTAGCAACTACGACTTCTGCAGCTATTATGCCAAGAGGTATATATGATTGTTACCTGCCTGCACCACCCGTTGCTAGTTCTGCATTGTATTTTGATTCCAAGATGATACCATAATGTCTAGTGAAGTTTTATATTGATTCATGGTTTTGTTTTTTCCAGCTGTGCCTCAAGCTCGGAAGGCATCTCTTGCCCGATTCTTGGAGAAGCGAAAGGAAAGGTATAGATAGTGTTTGATGGTTGTAAGCAGTATCTGAATGCTGCTGAGACCTGTTACATTCATAACATCTTGCCTTACACTAATTTTCATCTGCACATTATTTCTTCTGTAGAGTGTCAACCGTGGCACCATACCCAGCCGTAAGGAGCCCATTAGAGAGCAGCGACACCTTGGGCAGTGCCAGTACTCCGAGCAAGTCATCATGCACAGACATTGCCCCATTGAGCAACAACGGCCAGGAGCCCCTTTGCTTAGGGCAGCCCAGGAACATCAGCTTCAGCAGCGGGGAGGCCCCCAGCACAAAGTTACAGATCTGAAACCTGATCACTGTCCATAGTATCATTCAGCCGAGGCAGGGCCTTGTGGGGAGGATATGTAGGAAGAGATGAGGATATGAGATCATCATATGTTGTTTGCACGCTAGGTACAGATCTGAAACCCGATCACTGTCCATAGTATCATTGAGCTGAGGCAGGGCCGGGTGGGGAGGATATGTAGGAAGAGATGAGGATATGAGATGATCATATATGTTGTTTGCACGCTAGGTGCAATGCATCCCTGTGTTGGCTAGAGCTGGTCTAGCCGCCGCCGCTAACAAGAGAGCCGTGTGACATTGCAGATTTCTTCAGGCTCTTTTTTTAGTTGTTTTTTTTTGCTGCCCTGCTAAGCTATATAGGTTTACATATTCTGCGTATGTAATGCTCTTTTTTTTTGTCCCTGTGTTGCTTTCGACATAGAAAGCTAGCTGCGGAAATTCAAGAGCAGATGTTGCGAATGCCATGGCCTTTTTTACATGTTCGGTTCATGCAGTTCTGGTTACACTTAGTTTGTGCTCGCACAGGCAAATTCTTGGATCTGTCACTGTGCTGTGCTTGTAGGGTTGACGCTTGCAGGTTTGCACTTCTGGTTGGTTCTTGCTTGCTTTTTTTTTTTTTTGAAATATGACTGATTTCATTAACACGACGAACAGCTAAATCGCTCGCCACTAGTGAAGAAACACAACTCGGCACTGAGTTATGCCTGTACGTGTGCCTCTGGACTCAATGCCTAACCTTATTTGGCTAACTCATGATCTACACGATTACATGCCCGTGGGCAATATCTAGTGTTAAATGCTCGGAAATTTGTGAGGAGGAACTTTGCTTCCCTGAAAAGGACACCCAACCACGATTGGTCGTAATCAATGCAGTCAATGGCAAACTTCAGATTCTGAGCATCTGTCCCAACTACAGTAGCAGCAATACTGGCCTCAGCAGCAGTGTTCAGAGCTTTCAAACAAGCTTCGGCTTCTCCTTGCGCACACGCTGCAGAGATGCAGGTGCGACGCACGGCACAACACGGCGGTGACACACGGTAAGATCTTGACCGCTGATTCTAAATTCGATGGCCAAAAGACGACGACAATGGAAACAACGGTGATGACGTGGCAAACCCTAATGCGATGACGGGACTAGCCCTATGTGGCACGTGGCGCAATCTAAACCACTCAAAACAAATCCAACGGCCACGATTGTGCGAAGCGGCGAAGCGCTGAAGCACGCGAGGCGACATCCAGGCTGCCCGCGGCCACGGTGAGGCTGATCGGCGGTGACACCTCGTGCAGCTGTGCATGATCGGACACGAGGAAGACGAAGGCGCAACGGCGGAATCGCGTCGGTTTTGACTTGGATCTGCATGGATCTACAAGCCTTTGTCACGACGAACTCAATGGAGGTAGTGGCAACAACAGAGGCTCACTGTAGGTGGGGAACAACGCGGAAGAAGACGGCGGCAGCTTTGCACACTCTGACGAGAGCAAGAACTACGTGACACAAGCTCCTTAGCCGACGAATCTTGGGGCAAAACACGCGCAAGAAGGCGGCGAATCTAGGGTAGGATGCGATACCTTAAATAGGCACCTCGATGAGCGCGTTTGGCGCAGGATCCATGGCAAAAACAGTGGTGATGGTGGAGATCTGATTTGATATGGTGAAGCCGACATGGAGAAATCCTGAGCATATAAGTGGCACTGATCCAATATTGCACGGATCTGACGGTCTGCATTCTAGGGTTTGGCGAAGAGACTGACGCAGGCCAGTGGTAGGGAAAAGAAATGGGCTGGGTTCACTCAGCCCAACACTATTTTGAAGATTTTAAAATTATTTTTGAATAAAAATAAACCAGTAAAATAAATAAAACCTAAATAAATAGCAAAAATATTAGAAAAATTCCAAAAAAATTTTAGAAAATACTTTAAGGCATTTGGAACTCAATAAAATATCTTCAGCAAAAGATTATTAAAACCTTTCACATTTTTCAAAAGGAATTTGCAAATAGGCCATAAATCAAATAATGCAAATTGATTCAATAAATTTCAAAAAATATTTTAACACATTTGGGACTCAAACAGAAATTCTAATAAAATATTATAAACACTTTTCCAATGAACAAAAAAATGATAAGAGGCTTAATTACATAACTACAAAATAAATTCAATTAAATCCCAGAGAATTCATAAATGCATAAAATGCAAATTAAATTCAAGAAATGCAAAAATTAGGGTGTTACAAACCTCCCCTTAATGGAATCTCAACCCCGAGATTCAGGGTTAACTAAGGAATAGGTTTGAAAATTCTAACTTCAAATCCTTCTCACGCTCCCGCGTAGCCTCGCTTTTTGAATGATTGCTCCACTGCACTCTGTAGAAACGCACTGACATATTTCAGGTTCTACGGTCAGCTGCATCTAGAATCTTGATTGGCTGCTTCTTGTAGGTTAGATCCTCTTGCAATTCAATTGATTGCAATGGCGTTTGCTCCGCGGGCACTCGAAGACACATCTTTAACTGAGACACAAGGGACATATCATGCACTCCTGCCAAAGACTGCGCCAATTCCAACTGGTATGCAATTTCTCCTTTGCGACTCAAGATTTTAAATGGACCAACATATCTTGGTGCAAGTTTCCTTTGGCATAAAATATTTTTACTCTCTTGAGAGGGGTTACTCCGAGATACACAAAATTATTAGGTTCAAAATTTAACTCATGGCGACGATTATCAGCATACCTCTTTTGCCTTGACTAGGTAGTCTTTAATCTTGCTAATCATGGTGATTTGCTCTTTGGCTTCTTTGAAAATGTCTGGCCCAAAAATCAATCTTTCGCCTATCTCATTCCAATTCAGTGGGGTACGACAAGATCGACTATAGAAGGCTTCAAATGGTGACATTTGTATTATAGCTAAATTTAGCATATGGCAAACATTTATCCCATGTAGCTGCATACGCTAGAGCACAAGCCATCTTCTAAAATTTGATTGACTCTCTCGGTCTGACTATTTGTCTGCGAATGATACACTATACTGAAATTTAAGCGAGTTTCCATTGCTGCATGCAGCTTATTCCAGAATCTTGAGGTGAATTGGGTGCCTCTATCTAACACAATCTTCTTAGACACACCATGCAACACACAATCCTTGATACATATAAAGCTCTACCAAACGATCTTCTGAATACATAGTCTTCACTGGTATAAAATAAGCAACTTTGGTCAAACAATTAATGGTGACCCATACGAAATCACATCCTTTTTGAGTTATAGGCAAATCCTTAACACTATGGATCCTACTGGTTTGCCTCCTACTTCCACTCAGGAATCTGCAATGACTGTAGCGAACCAACAGGTCTCTGATGCATGGCCCTTACTCTTTGATACACATTAAATAAAAACAACATATTCAACAACTTCACACTTCTTCTGAGGCCACCAAAACCTTTTCTTAAGAGCTTGATACATTTTAGTATCTTCTAGATGAATTGAATACTTGGAATCATGATCTTCCTCAAGAATCGAATGCTTAAGCTCCCTTCTTATTTGGCACACAAATTTGACACTTCATCCATAAGGCTCATTGTGCATCCAAAGTGAAATCCTTAGTTTTACCTTCAAAGGTAGCTAGGAATTCTTTAGGTACCACTTCCAATCTTATCTTTTGAAATTTCTTGCATAACTTAAGTTGATCTTTTTGAACTAACATGTTAACACTGTAACTTTTTCGGTTCAAGGCATCGGCTACCACATTAGCCTTTTCAAGATGATAGTGAATTCCCACATTATAATCTTCGATTAACTCTAACCATCTCCTTTGCCTTATGTCAAGGTCTGACTGAGTGAAAATATACTAAACTCTTGCGATCTGTGTATATTTCACAGCGATTTCCAATAAGATAGTGATGCTATGTCTTTAAGGCATGCACTATTGCAGCTAATTTCAAATCATGCGTCGGGTAATTCTCCTCATGTGACCTCAATTGTCTTGATGCATACGCAACAACCTTACTATTGTGCATAAGCACATATCCAAGTCCTTAACGCAAAGCATCACAATAGATATCAAAACTACTCTGAATATCTGGCAACACTAATACTGGTGTGGATGTTAACCTTTTCTTCAATTCTTGAAAACTCTTCTCACACTCTGGCGTTCATGCAAATTTCTTTTTCTTCCTCAACAATTGCGTCAAGGATCTAGCAATTGCCGAGAATTCTTCAATAAATCGATAGTAATATCCCACAATTCCAAGAGAATTGCGAATCTAGGTTACTATCTTTGGCTATTCCCAATGCAATACTGCCTCGACTTTACTTGGATCGATAGCAACACCTTTAGCAGACATCACATGACCAAGAAATTCCATCCTCTTCCTCCAGAAGTCACACTTACTGAACTTGGCATATAATTGTTGTGCTCAAAGCTCCTCCAAAACAACCTCAAATGTTTAGCATGATCTTCCTCCGTCTTGGAGTAAACAAGAATGTCATCTACAAATACAACAACAAACTTATCCCAAATATTTTATGAAAACCTTATTTATCATATTCATAAAAATATGTGGTGGTATTAGTCAATCCACATGACATGGCTATAAAGTATAAACTCATAATGTCCATATCTTGTTGAAAAATGCAGGCTTGGGTACGTCTTCCACATGAATCTTCAACTAGTGATATCCTGATTGAAGATCTATCTTGGAGAAAATTCCAGCTCCTCTCAACTAATTGAACAAATCACCGATCTTAGGTAGCGGGTACTTGTTCTTTATTGTCACTTCATTAAGAGCCTGATAATCAATGCACATTCTCATGCTTCCATCCTTCTTCTGAACAAACAAAACAGGTACTCCTCATGGCGACGAACTTAGCCTTACAAAACCTTTTTCTAGCAACTTCTCAATCTATTTCTTCATTTCTACCAACTCATCTGTAGGCATCCAATATGGTCTCTTGGCTACTGGGGCTGTACCAGGTACCAATTCAATTGCGAACTCAATATCTCGGTCAGGTGGCATTACAGATAAATTGTCAGAAAAAATATCTGGGTATTCATTTACAACTGGTACTTCTTCTATACCGACAGCTTTGACACTATTAACTATCGTCTGACCATTGTGAACTGCGGTCACTTGGATTCCCCACTCTTTCACCTTTCGGGCTTTCCTTTGGCACAACTTTTCTACCAAAATCCAATACAACCTTGTGTGTGGACAACCAATCCATCCCAAGGATAGCATCTAAGGTTTGGCATCCAATATGGTTCGCTAGGAACTTTTCTCCATCAGTAAGCAGCTTAACTCCAGAACATCTCAGTTAGACCGAACAATAAATGAGTTCTTTCTTCTTCTTTTTTTACAACAACACTCTTCTAGGCTGACAAGTTTCACACTAAATACCCTTGAACTAGCCATTATTATGCATGAATCATTATCTGGTAAACTATCTGTATAGGGTGAATGCACAAAGAAACACCTAACTCTTTATTTATCATAATGCCTTTATTCCAAAACTTCTTGTGCCAGCATATCAGACATCTTTTTTATATTTCTTTAAACACAAAAATCTTTACATGGATTTCCCAACCAATCACAGTTCTACACAAATAGAGTTATGACTTTGTGCAAAGTAAAATCATTGCTCTAGACCTTCTCGATTTAGCGTTGGCACTAGAGCTTGACAGGTGTGGAGTTGAGATTAGAATGAACCGGCTTGATCTCTTTCTTCTGAGGGCAGTTATCGGCAAAATGCCTAGGTTTATGATAGGTGTAGCAGATTTTAGGGGGCAAACTCCCTCCTTGAGTATTGTTGTCCTGGGTAGTGTCTTTTGTTCAAATGCCTCTTCTTCAATTGATTCTTTGGGCAAACTGCTCTTGCAACTTCACCGCTCACTCTTGGCGTTATGTACTGAGGTGACTTCTAGAACGACCACAGCTGCAGGAGATACTTTTCTTCTTTGTGGGCATTGTTTAACAAAATGGCTTCCCTCTTGATAGTAATAGCACAAACATTTGCATCATTGTGCCTTGTTAGATGTAACTGTATGCACAATATTGCCCTCCATGTACTCCAAGGTTGGTTGCTTCTAAGGACAATCTTTGGCTCAATGTCCTTCTTCATCACATAGGAAACATGCCGTTGATGACTACCAATTACTGCTTTCTTGATGAGGGCTGATAAGATCAAAGTGCTGCTTATTTAGCTCTTCATGTGACATTACTTGTGCAGCTGGTGTCCCACATCCTTATACTAATTCTTGAGCAACAGCAGCTCATAGATTCTCTTGCTGATGCTGAGTCACAGCGGTCACTATCGGATCCAAGGGATATTGAGTTGGGCAGTGATCTCGATCTTCACAAAGGTAACATGTGATGTTACTCATAGGACATTCTCCCGGAGAATCACTTCCTTCACAACTAGAGCAATTGATCGCATGCTCGTCAGCGGTATGTCCTATTTTTTATAGCGAATATACGCATGATCTTCTGACTTGTTTGGTTGACAACACTTCAAAGAACAACGTCTTGATACCGAATAAGGTGCAAGGGTAGTATTCTGATTTGTGTCTACCATGATTACACTATCATCTGGTGAAACAAAGAGATGATGAAAAGCGGCAATAAACTCATTCCAAGAGATAGTCTGTCGAGCTTCATGATTAGCACAATATTTCTTCCACCATTCAACAGCAATTCTTTGTAACTGATAAGAAGCATACATGACCTTCTCATCACTGTTACACTGAGCAATGAGTAGCTTTCTTTCAATAGTCTTAAGCCAATCATCTGCTTCTGAAGGCAAAACATTTCTAGAAAATTTCGGTGGATGAGTCCTTATGAATTCTGATAACCTTAAGCAGGAATAAGGATCATTGGCAACCTCTTGGGACACTCTATTGAAACTAGCTTGATTGGTCATATACTGCATTTGCTTCATCATTGCATGTATCAACTGAGTTTGAATTGTCACAAACACTCTAAAACTCTGCATATCCCTCTACGATAACGGTTGAAGAACTGATCCATCATTGGGGTTCTCGCTAAGTTGATTTCCACTTCCACTAACTCTGCCGCTTCTACCAATTTGAATCATCTGCTTGATTGCTCCACAAGGGTTAGGGGAGAGGGAACTAGCATAGGTAAGAAGTAGGGATCCTATTGCAAGGGAGATAGGTTTAACCCAATAATTTAAGCAAGCAATATTAATAACTTAGTATGGTTGCTTACATAAGCCTAAAAGCTCTGCAACTCATATTGCACACTCAACAATTATGAAAGAACTAATTTAACCTAGACACACAAAACTACCGCCTACGTGGGCAACACTCTTACCTTGAGCAGACGCGACTCCCACACATGAGTCTCAACCACTACTTAAAGAACCGGGTCTTCTATCTACTAGAACACTTCATTGATCCACCCTTCTTGAGCTCGATGATTCTTTTCTTCGAGATATTCTAGGCAGTAACAAACACTCAATGCTTTCTCGTAAGGTGCAGTATATCATTTTTGTCGGGGATTGGATAATCTCCATAAGGACTGTTATACCCTAGCAGCCAGTTTTGACCGACCATGCATGCCCTTGGATGGTGTCCCTAAGGAGGACCCTTGGATAGTCTGGCCGACGAGTCCGCCTGACCGGAACAAGCACCCAAGGTCGTCCCCGAGCATACCATCTCGTCTCTGAGCATGCAAGCTTGGGAACGTGCGAGAATTGGTCAGAGCCAGGGGAATCCTCAAGCATGATCAGAAGATCGTGTTTGCCCCACAACGTGTACGTGGCGATAATTACGCCACGATCTAGAGCCGTTATGCCCATGACGAGAATGCGGCAAGAATCAAGGCTGTAGTTACGACCATGGTTAATTGTGCATTATTCGGCTACAGTTATTTCAATTATCCTGTAAGCTATATGAACCCCCCCGATAGATCGGTAAAGGGGGACAGACAAAGAAAAACACACAGATATACTTGAGGCTTCCTGTAAATGTTTGTCAGCAATAGTGAAAACCACTGGAGTAGGGTTGTTATCTCCGCTGTGAGAGGCCCGAACCAGTATAAACCCCTTTGTCTATTTTTCGAGTATCCGATCTTAAGTGCATTTTTCAGATGCAAACCTTTCACCAAAAAGGGGATGTGTTGATCCCTCATTCAACAAGTAAGCTCGACGGGGACCTGTTGCCCAAATGTCGACAGCTTTCTACTCAAAACAACTTAGGTAAGGTCTTTAACTCAATTCAGCAAGGAAAAGAGAAAGAAATTCAACAATGGGGAACAGAAGAAATTTTGGCAAGGATAGGAATAGAAGAATAAGATAAGTGAAGAACATATTATTCTTTCAAATTAAATATTTCCTTTAGAAAATAATTTTGATGGTCCAATAGAGATGACCAGACTATCTAGGACCAAGACCTACAGTTAGTATGGCTCTGATACCACCTATGTCGCGACTCGAATATGCAATTCTGGACCCTTTGTGTATACTGCACTAGTCCAGAATCATACTAGTGCACAAAGGCTCAACATCAGTAAATATCACAATCATACACAGCGAAAACATAATAAAAGACTTCATATATTAAGAAAGACATAGTTGAATGACCTTATGGTCAACCTTACACTTATTAGGCCTCGATGGCTTTGATGAAAAGTAAATAAACAACAACAGAATGAAGAACGTCGGTGAATCCCATCAACATGCCATAGGCATCTGACAAGGTTTAACTCCTAGAAAATCGTCTCCTGATTGAATTCCATCTCTTTCGAAGGTGTAGACTTTTCCTCAACTGATGATTTGGTTGTAGACAAGGGTGAGTACATAAAGTACTCAACAAGTTGTGCACATAATGCAAGTCTATCATACTATATGCATGGCTTATTACAAAGGAATAGCTAATATGGTTAATTTGCAATAAAGCTGCATTTATGAAAGAATAGCATAGATAGATTGTAAAGACAAATAAATAATAACAATAATAAATTTCTCAGTTGTTTCCCAATTAAATCAACTCAATCCTTAAATCAAATTCCAAACTTCTGTAGGTATACGGTCTCCATCCCCAATTCATTTCGATAAAATCTAACCCTTGACTGTAATCACTGAGGAACACTCAATATCGTGAGCATGGCTATTTGAATAGGTTTTACACTCTGCAAAGGTTATGCACTTTACCCACACGACATGATCATCTCGTGTTGCCAAGCTATTGACATACTTCCTTTGGTGTGTCGGCAGAGAGATCATGACAAAGCCTTTACAATGCTCTGTCTAAATCTAGTACTACTCACTAAGATTTCCACACTGGTAGGATTGGTTACCACATCTAGGGCCCCCATCTTGCACCATTTGAGCCACCCCGTGCGAGGATTGATTACCACTACCCAGGTCTAACACCACTACTAGTAGTACCAAAGTTTAGACATAACAAATTAATCAACTAGGTCTGTCCCATTTTAGACATGTGGTTACATGATTAACTCAGGTCAAATGCTTGTAAGGTTAAGTTCTCAATTGACTAGGGCAAGACTAACCAAAAAATTCACCATTACCATAAATCATCATATACCATTAAAAACAATGCGACCGCTCAAATACCACATTGGCCCACCACAAATTCTTGCCACTTGCCTTAGTCTAAATCATTTTACCACCCCGGTTGATTACCAAGCACCACGTGCCTTCAACAAATCAATATCGTTGTGTGACATCCTTCGTCACTGCAACTCAACATCATTGTGTGACAACACTTGACACACTAATTCATAATCATATTCTATATTCCATTAGTCAAGATTAACTTTTGGCATTCCAAATACATGAATTGACGTGGCGTGGCTAAGCAAACTAACATGGTCTAACCAACCCATGTTGATTGTTAATATTAACCAACTAATAATAAATTTGTCGACGATCGGGATCGCCTGACCGCAAATGTGAAACGGGGTTAGTGTGAACAGGGGACCCAAGATGAGCTACGCTCAACAGAAGTGTGGACGTTGGTCGAGGTGAAGCGTCAACGAGCAGGACATAGCGAATTATACTGGTTCGAGCCCCCGCGAGGGTAACAGCTCTACTCCAGTCTTCTCCTGAGGTGGAGGGCTTCACTATCTTCGAGTACAGAGAGTGGATTACAGCTCGAGCTAGAGCGTTCTGGTCGTGTCTATTGGTCTATTGCTAGTCTTGTTGATGTCCCTTCGCCGCCGCCACAAGGATTTTATATTCTCCGGCCGTTACGTAAACGGCCAAGAGAGATTCCCGGGGTAGTGCATGGCGTGCATTGAAGACGTGCTGCAACCGTCCTAGATCTGGCGCCCACGTCCGCCTTAACTCCGGGATTTTCGGTTTTGGTAACCGCTGAGTAAATGCACACCTCCGAGCCAAGGTCGAGGTCGTGCGGGGATGGGATCCCCACTGCCTGAGCTCGAGGTCGTGGGGGGATTGGCGCTGCCTCGTCGCATGTCTAAGTCCCCTGGTCTTGACACGAGCCGGGGACCTGCTGACCGCTTCGTTGACTGTCGAGAGATTCTCGCCCCGGCAGCCTAGCCCCCGAGGCTCAAGGTCGTGGCAAGAACTTGGGTCGACCTCGAGCCTCTCCATATAGACAGAGGGGACTGTTTTCTGGAAATTTCGAGTCTGAAGTCGAGGTCGGGCGGAGACCTAACGCCAGGCTTTGGCGACGCTACACTTGGCACTAGGGGTGAAAACGGGTCGGATACAGGCGGATATTGCTCTTCCCGTATCCTAATCCATATTTTTTTTCGGATTCGGAACCGGATACGGGCTAACCGGATCCGGATATGAATCCGGATAATTCGGGATATGGATACGGGTCGGATATATGACGGATTCGGATCGGGAACGGATAATGTAGTGTACTGAAATTTTAGTTTACTAGACCCAAAACTCACCCTACCGCTTCATATTGTTTGCAGGAGTCAAACCAAAGAAACAAAACAAGAAATCTAGTATTTGCTTTTGATGGATGTGAAATCTGATCTATGTGAGCAAATGTACACAGCAGTTGAAATGATTAAGATATCATGGAAAAGTTCTAAGCATTGAAATGCCAAAAGAGCAAACCTTGACAGAGTGATGCCATGCTGCAGGTTTGCATTCGTCTTTTGGTTTTTCGAGGATCGCTTGCCTTCTCGAGTTCGACTCTAGGTCTCAATGACTCCAAGTCGTGTTGTTCATAAAGCTCACTACCTCTCCCATTAGGCATGCGCTTCTGATCTGTAACTCGGAGACATCATACCCATCCTTTCCCCTCCCGCATAATACCAACAGATCGCATTTCATAGACATGAATACACATTGTGAAGCGTAAAGCATAAATATTACAAATAGTAAGCAGATTAAAAGTTAACTTTGATTTAATAGCGTCACAATCATCCTCCAAACTCTTTGTTAACAAGGATGTACTAGGAAACAAACATCAAGTTTACGGTATCAAGTCGTTTCCTTTCATCTTCTTTGATAGGGTTGAAACCAAATCCCGATGTCCATGTATTCACTAATTCGAATTGCGTAAAGCACCAACATCTTTACATGAAACGATCTCACTTCAGTATTGAGAGAGTCACATGGTTAACCATCGATACTCTATAGTAATACATAGTAAATGCACACTAATGATTATAGACGGTAAAACTTTAATCTGTAAGTACATTTTATGAAGAAACTCATTGATTGCCAAATAAATATTTAGGAACTGTAAAAGATTCTGAAAGTAACATAACAGAGATCGATTACATGGAAATAACCAAAAGGATTACCCGATAGATCTTTGCACATAAAATTTCTTCACCTTTCTCCAATATCACAGTAGAAGCCACGATAATCTAAGCGAGAGTACTTGGATCGATTAGAAAAAGGTGTTCCAGATCGATATAGTTTCCAATTTTGCAGAGTGATTAATTACCATGGCAAAAACTTGGTTAACATAATTGATGATAAATGCACATCTGCGAAGAATGGGAGCACATCAAGGAAGGCTCTCTGTCAAGTAGCAGACCAAGTTACGAGATCCCAGTGACCAAGTTCGGACTTGAGGCCTTTCAATTAGCGTGGACAGGAGGAAATAAAGGTTGGAAGAGCAAAAGATTTTGAGTTGTTGTCTTGAGTGAGGGCTTGAAGTTTCATTCAGCTCGAGATGACGCCATCGATCAAGATGTTAAATGATTCTGCTACACAATGATGCTACCATTAAAGAACGATACAAAGCGATAGGCAAAATCTGTGTACTGGTTTGCTCATCTGCAATACTCCTAGTAGCAAAGACACATACAACACCCTATTTATTAGTAATAGCTAGCACTATCTCCTCCTCTCGATCTGTGTATATTTCTTGATAAGAAGCTAACCATTTACTCTGTGCCATAAGGTCTTGAGTTTCGGATAGTGTTCTTTGCCTTAAGTAAATATTTGATCTGACCAGAGATTACTACTACACTAGTAACAGGCAAGTACGTCCAAATTTATGATCATCTTGATGGGCTTGATGCGTGCAAAGATGGGAAAATAAGTTAAGCATCATGTATTCATGTATATGCCGTTGCTTACCTCGAAAGTTCCTTCTGTGTGACCGATTGAATCAACGGAGGTAGTTAGATCTGGGGTCGCTGGGGGAGACTGGAGGAGTGAGACGTCGGGCGGCTTGGGGGAGACATTGCGAGTCGGAGGGAGACGCTGCCGGGGAGGATTGGAGCTCGGGCAGGAGGGAGACGCCAGGGGCCGGAGGGAGACGCTCAGACGCCGCCTGGGGGTCGGTGCGCGGGCCGGGGGAGACGACGCCAGGGGAATAAGATGCCGGGGGAAGACGCGGGCCGGGGAGACGACGCCGGTCAGGTCGTTGGGGGTACACGTCGACCAGGGGGACCGCCGGACCGGGGACGACAGTAGATTGGCTTGCGCCTTGGGGGCTATGGCGGAGGATCGAATGGCCGATTAGGGAACCGAGAGACAGAGGGCTGACCCTAACCGAGAGAGGATATTAGTATTAGGCTGGATTGAACCCAAATTTAAATCCGGATTTCCGAATAGCGTAAATATCCGATATCCGGTATCCGACCCATATTTTTCGGATAGTGTACGCTCCGAATCTGATCCGATATCCGTTTTTAAATATCCGGATCCGGATTCGAATCCGACCCGATATCCGTTTTTCTTCCCGAATCCGGTTCTAACTGGATCCGGTTCCGGATCGGGTGGGAATTATCCGTCCCGTTTTTACCCGTACCTGGCGCCCCTTGATCTTCAAAATTCTGGTATGGACATGATCGAGCAGTGGAACCGTTCGCAACGCCTCGATTCCACCACGCAACCCTTAACTGCACCTGTCGAATCACCTGACCGACGCGCCTTTTGAGATGCCCTAACCTCCGGCCTGTAGCGCACCGGGTTTATAAAACTCGAGATTATCGCAACTTCGAAGAACTCTCGACCTCTTCGCAATCTTTCCCTTCTAACTCCTTGCTCGAGCCCTTCTTCTTCCGACCAAACCTCCCCTCAACCGCCATGGCCAAGCTCGGGAAGAGTTCCCTGACGGCGGCGAGAATGAGAGAGCTTGAGGGCTTGGGGCTGTTGGACCTGGCGACGTGGCGGCTGCCGGACGGAGAGACCGAGCCGCAGCCACGGGACGACGAGCTCGTCAGCACAGAGCATTACATGCTCTTCGGCCTACGGACACCGGAGAGCGACTTCCTTGCAGCCGTTCTCACACAATGCGAGATCGAGCTTATCAATCTGGTACCCAACTCCATCCTCCTTCTTTCTGTCTTCTCTCACCTGTGCAAGGGGTTCCATGAAATCCTTCCCACCCCCTCGCTTTTCTTCCGCTTCTTCTCCCTCTTCCGCACCGGGAAGGACCCCATGGTCGGATGCCTTTACTTCCGGCTGTGGACGGGGGTCCCTTGGTCATTCCCCCAAATGCGTCCTCGTGACTCCCTCGGCCCATGGACCGAGCGGTGGTTCTACTTGAAGCGGGGCGAAGATGGCGCGATGGCGTTCGACGGAACCCCCATCAAAGGGAAGAAGCAGACCCCGGAGGCGGGCGACCTGGAGGACGACTAAGAGGCCATCGCCGCCATTCATATCTGCGCCTCGCGAAGCCCGACTGGGCAGGCCATCGCCAACGACTTTCTGAGGAGCCGGGTGTTCCCTCTGCGGAAGAGGTTACACCCATTCTTCGAGATCAAAGGTCGTGACAACCTCACTCGTGAGGGGACATCTGGTAAACCATCCTGTCTCGAAACTTGTTCCAGTTTTGATCCCTAGGTTCCTTTGATGAGTTGATTGTTCCAGCAACGCCGAAGGAGTCTTGGATCACCGCCCGGATGAACGAGATGTTCGGGAAGGCAGCGTACGACTACACCCTCGATGATCCTATTCCGAGGAACGTGCTACGCCGGAAAGCCGAGGTAAGCCGTCCCAGACCGAGCTTCTTAGTCTGCGTACGCCTAGAGTCTCCCTTGACTCTTTGATGCACCCGTAGGACAAGCTCGAATTGCTTGAAACGGCAAGAAAGATGCTGCCGCTGCCCGGGGTGAGCAAGGGCAAGAAGACGGGCAAGAGGCCAGCTCTGGACGGAGCGAGCGGCAAAGGCCCGAAGAAACAACACGTCGAGTGGGGCGACCACACGATGGTGAGTATCCTTGGTCGAGCCCCTAAGCACTTCGCTTGTGCACCTTCACCCTCTGACTTAGATTTTTCCTTGCAGGAACAGAGCGCTGCGGACGCAGCCAGGACCTCGACCGAGGACCTGGACCCACCACGGGCCCCGAGGTCCAAGGCCCGAGACCTCCAAGGAAGGACTCTCGCTCATGAGCACCATGGGCTTGCCACCATGGCCAGAGCGAGGTGCAAACTCAGGTGCATCATCGGCCCCCTCTTTGCTTGGTTTCTTTTCCGTCTTTTTAGCTTAGTAGCCTTCCTTTATCACAGACCTTGAGCACTCGAGCTCACTACCTGCCTGTCCTGACGATGACTGTTGTCCAGGGTGAGTCTGAGTCCGATGAAGAGGTGGAAGCTTCCTACATGCTGGCGCCCCGCCGGCCCTCGAGCCGGGGGCGCACCCCCCAGGCCCCCAGAGTTGGGCCATAGCTGGGGAGTTCGACCAGGGACTCGACGACCTGGACGAAAATGACGTCGAGCCCGCGGCTAGCGAAGATGACGCCGCCGGCTCCGTGGATGCTGAGGACGGTGATGACCCATCTGAGGCCGCCGAAGGAGACGGCACCGGGGATGCCCTAGCCACGACCGCCGAGACCACCGTGACCATGGTGGTCGGGGCCCCCCGAGCTGTCGAGGCTGAAGACACCCTAGCCGAGGCGAGCACGGAAGACCGGGTCAGATTCGCCAAGACCGCCATGGGAGGGGTCAAGACTCTCGGTAGTGGGAGACCGGCCTTCGCTGGGACCGAGCCCGGGCAAAGCCGAGCCCCTTGGAGAGGAAGCTCGAGATGCAATCGCTCCTGATGGAGTGCCCGAAGGTCTCTCCCCCCAACGACCCAGTGGCAACAGCGGGTAATACTGCCCCGGGGACGTCGGGCATCAGACCCACCGAGTACTCTCGCGCAAGTTTCGAGGGCTGTCTTACCCAGGTACCTGGGTTTCTTCGCCCCATTGCTGAACCTTAGCTCGGATTCCCCCCTTTTCCTTCTTCTTTTTCTCTCTTCTGGCGAGCACCGTGTTGACCCTTCGAGCTTTGCAGGCCGTCGACTCAGTCGCCCAAGGGCTGCAAGGCCTCCAGACGCACGCCGACGCTCTGAGGGTCTTCCTCGATGTGGTGGAGGCCCGGGAGGCGGTGCGCTCCAGGCTCGTGGAAACCTTGCAAGCCGAGCGGGAAGAGGCCGCGCAAAAGGCGGCAATCGACTCCAACGAGATCGCCAGCCTCCGCAAGGAGGTGAAGACGCTCGAGGCTTCCCACAAGTCCGAGCTTGAGCGGGCCATTGCCTCGGAGCGGGATCACGCGTACAAGGCCGTCGAGGAGGAACGCGCGAGGTTGGCCGGGGCGCTCGAGGCCGAGCGAGCCAAGGTTCAAGACCAAGCAGCCACCACGTCGAGGGCCTCCCCTGAGCTCGAAGCCAGGGTTCAAGAGCTCGAGGAGAAGCTGGGTCGGGTGAGCAGGACGGCAAAGAGCGCCTTGTCCCAACTTCAAGAAGAACGACGCCGCGCCGCCGAAGCCTCCGCCGAAGGCTCCGCGGAAGCCCTCCGACTCCAGGGCGAGCTTTCGACCTTGAGGGCCAAGGTCGCCGAGCTCGAGCAGGAGAAGCTCACGCGTGAGATGGCCGATTTGTAAATAGGTTTAGATCTTTTTGCCTGTAAACAAGACCTTGTGTAAGACAAAAAAATATCTCAACAAAAAGGTTCAATGGAGTGACATCGTTTTGGCAAGAATAGTTGGCAAAAAACAACTAATGTCTTGGTCTGCCTATCATTTTTCATAATCGTGCACTTAGCATTTCTGCTCATAGTGTATCCCGTCCAGCCCCCATTGGGACTAAGGTTGAGCAACGCCAGCCTTGGGCGCAAGTTAGAGACCTACAAGATCGAAAAAATCCACAGGGAGCACAACACAGGAGCACGAGGAAAGACTTAGGCTCTCGAGTATGAGGATCGTTGCTAGGGCAAGCCTCTCGAGTCCTAACAATGATTTGCACCTTGCTCATTGGACCCAGTCACGGGCTTAGTTCAAACCCTAGCGCAGGGGGAGAGTTGATGCGAAGAGATTTCTTACAAGTAACTCGACCGCTGGGGATGAAGTTTAAGCCCCCGATGCCTGGGCCAAGAGCAAGCGCGCTCGTCCGTAGGTCGGACTTGAAGAGGCCCCGAACTCGAGCCAACACAAAATATAGAACAAAAAAAGGGCGCAAAGACCAAATATGGCAATTGAACAACAGCTTTATTGAAATTTGAGGTAAAAGGGTTACACATAGAATTTTCGAAGCTGGTCGATGTTCCATGAGCTAGAGAGTTCCCTGCCATCGGGCAGTGCTAGCCGGTAAGCCCCTGTGTGATATGTTAAAACAACTCTATAGGGGCCCTCCCACCGCGGGGATAACTTGTTGGTGTTGGACGGAGCCTGAATCCATCTCAGGGCTAGGTCCCCAACAAGGAGCTCCCTAGGTCGTATCGACCGGACGCATGTCTGCGAAGAGCTTGCAGGTAGTGCACCGATCGTAGCGAAGGCACGGCATCTTACTTCTTCGCCAGGTAAGGTCAAGAGACCGTTTTGCTCGGTCGATCCGTCGACTGTCGACCCTAGCAAAGCCCAGCGTGACCTCTCGGAGGCGGGGCGGCAGTGCATCAACCCGAGCCGGAAGGGTGTGGACGCCGTCGCTCGGCTGGCTGTGGTACGATAGACCATAAGACGGTGGGAAGCTCATCCACCCAAGTCTGGCCGTGTCGTTCGAGCTCATCTGATACTCGCTTTTTGACGCCTTTGAACAATCGTCTGTTGGCGCTCTCATCGCTCCATTGTTTCATGGATGGGCCACCAAGCATAGCATACTTTGGTGTCGATGTCTTCGCAGTACTCCTGGAATAGCTCACTGGTGAATTGTGTTCCATTGTCAGCGATAATTCTGCATGGAACCCCATACCTGGTGACCACAAATGAGCAGAAAAACTTGACCGCTGCACGAGCTGTGATGGTCGAGACGGGTTCGGCTTCGATCCATTTGGTGAAGGTATCGATGGCGATGAACAAAAACTTCTTCCCCCTGGCCGCCTGCGGGATGGGGCTGAGGACGTCTAGCCCCCAGGTCGAGAAAGGCCAAGCTAGTGGGATGGTGCGAGGTGCGAGGCGGCCGATGTGACTTCCGCATGGGCTGGCAGACTCGACAAAGCGGACGATGTCGCGAAGGCCCCGAGCGCCATAATAATAGAACCCCATGCGGAAAGCTTTCCCGACCATGGTCCTGAAAGAAGAATGTGCCCCACAGAGACCTGAATGAATGTCGTTTAACAGGTACTTACCCTCCTCCGTGGTAACACACTTCGTCAGGATGCCGGAAGCATTCCGACGATAGAGCTTGCCGTCCATGAGCTTGTACGAGCTCGCCCGGCGCTTGACCCTGCTCCTCTCTACGGGATCGGTCGGAAGCTCTCCTCTCGCCAGGAAATTATGGATTGGCTCGGCCCATGAGGGAATACCTTCGATGAAGGCAACTGAGGCCCCTTGGTCGGAGATTGAGGGCGACGCCAGGGTCTCCAGGATCACATCTGGAGGGACTGCGTCGTCAGACAACCCGAGCTTGGAGAGGAAGTCTGCGTCGGAGTTGTCCTTCTGTGCCACATGCGTGATTTCCAGGTTCTGAAACCATTTCTCCATCTTGCGTGCCTCGGCGAGGTACTTGGCATGGAATCCTCTGAACTCTGATTGCCCTTTTTGAACTGGTTGACGACGAGCTGTGAATCGCCCTTGACGACCAACCGGTGAACACCCAGCGCCTTGCAGGCTCAGAGCCCCGCCAGAAGAGCTTCGTACTCCGCTGCGTTAATTGTCGCTGGGAATCCAAAACGAATCACATACCTCAACCTGTCGCCCTGCGGGGTGAGAATAAGGATCCCAGCCCCCGAGCATTTGAAGGACCTTGAACCGTCGAAGTACATGACCCAGGGTTTCTCCTCCTCAGCCTTGAGTTCAGGAGCCGGCTGCGATGTCTACTCGACCACGAAGTAGGCAAGCACCTGCGACTTGATGGCCGTGCGCGCCACGAACTGGAGGTCGAAGACGGCCAGCTCCATGGCCCACTTGGCAATGCGACCTCCGGCCTTTGGATTCCTCAAGATCTCCCCGAGCGGGAAGTTGCTCGGGACGACCACGGAGTGAGCCTGGAAGTAATGCCATAGCTTGCACGAAGTCATGAGGAGGGCGTACAGTAACTTCTGGACCTGAGGGTAGCGCTCTTTTGGCCCATAGAGAACCTCACTGACGTAGTAGATCAGATGCTGTCGGGCATCCCGCTCGGCCACCAGGACAGCGCTGATAGCCTGGGTGGTGGCCACGAGGTAGGGCAGCAATTTTTCGCCTGGCTGCGGGGTCGTGAGCAAGGGTGGGCTTGATAAGTATACCTTTGTAGGATCAAGGATACCGACTAGAGGGGGGGTGAATAGGAGGTTTTTCAATTTTAATCACTAAAGTCAAGATTAATATTTCTAAGCACAAGCGACAAGTATGGCAATATCAATGTCGAGCAATTCTAGTGACTACCAATTAAAATTTCTACTCAAATATATCAATGGCAACACAAGCAACACAATGATGATCAATTTACTAGAGACAATTCAAGACCTATGGAGGTAACACTAAAATGATCAAATTGCTAGTATTAGATCAATAGTAATAACAATGCAAACCACAAATGAGAGACACTTGGATTTTATCCGTGGTCTCTGAGACTTGCCGGTCTCCCTACTCCACGCTGAGGTGACTTGAAAACCTTCAAGCCGGCTCCACTTGCTTGAGCCTTCCCGATCACTAGTGATAGCTCTTCCCGCGCCGGGTAGGCGAGCCAGTGCCTTCACAACCTTGGGGTCTTCACACAATCTTCTTTGTGAAGATCACCGAGCCTCACGCCTCCAAGCCGTCTAGGAGGCGGCAACCTCCAAGAGTAACAAACTTGACGCGGGCTTGAATCTCAAGAGTGCAATCAATATGGCTCACTAATGCAATGCACTCAATTTTAGCTCTCCAACACTCTAAAATCAAGAATTCAATGCTCTAAAGGATGGAGAGAGTTGCTAGGGCTTAGAATGTATTCAATGGAGTGTCCAACTCTGTCCTAGCACAGGTGGGGGGGTATTTATAACCCCCACCAACTCAAACTAGCCGTTATTTGCTCTCACTGTTGATTTTGCGCCACGGCCGGTACTACCGCCCTCTAGGGGCCGGTAGTACCGCACCCGCGGTGTAACGGCTATACGGCGCAATAACTGCACTGACACGTAGCCGTTACAGCATTTTTATATATGGCCGGTACTACCGCTCATGGGGGCGGTAGTACCGCACCTGCCGACCGCAAAAGGATGCCTTCTGGAAAAGAGCTACCGCCAACTAAGGTGCGGTAGTACCGCAAAAGCGGTACTACCGCCCAGTCCACGCGGTAGTGCCGGCTGGAGAGGACCCGAAAACACACCTCTCTGGAATATAGCTACCGCCAACTGTGGTGCGGTAGTACCGCACCTGCGGTACTACCGCCCAACCCAAGCGGTAGTGCCGGCCTCCGAATTTTTTCAACATTTTGATTTTTCCATCAAATGCATGATTTCAAGGATGAACTAATGAGCCATATTAAAATGCACTTTTCAAGATTTAAAGCCCAAACCAAGTCCCTCTTAATAGAACGGCGACTATCCTAAAAATCCGATCTTTTATTTCCAACTCTGAGATCGGCAAAATGACTAGAAAATGTCTATAAGATTTTATACCTTCATATCTTTAGCTTCTTTTGCGCGAACTCCTTCCATTTTGTACTTGAGAATATCCGACTTCCTTTGAATGACGACTTTACTGCTTCCAACTTAACCCTTTGCAATTTACGTTAGTCTTTTTCACGTGATTGTCATTAATTATCAAAACCAACGCCACATGGGGGCCTAGATGCTTTCAATCTCCCCCTTTTTGGTAATTGATGACAATCCTTATAATCGAATTGAAGTAAATTGATATTTAGTGTGAGTGACCAATAAAGATTAATTACTCACACCGTGGGAATCTTATTTAGCAATATTTTGTCGTTTTAAAGGACAAAAGGTATGAAAATATTGCTAAATGAGAATAGCTCCCCCTACAAGTGTGCCATGGATAAACAATAAAATTTTTTTTTTGCACATTTGTATATGAGTTATATAATAATAGAGATGATATTTATTCTTTTGAAATTTCATGGCATGACTACAAAACTCATAATAAGGATGCTTTTAGATAAAAGAGCGCAAAAGATTAGATGAAGGTCGAGTTCAAAATAGATAATTAACAAGACGCAAAAAGACGACAACGTCAACAAGTTCAAATCCAACAACCATATAAGTTAAACAAGTCTATTACACAAGATAGATAGATTTGAGCTTCAATTCTTCATTCTTCTCCCCCTTTGTCATCAATGACCAAAAGGGGACCGCCATGGAAACGTCTACTCCTCACCATCTCCAGGAGCAGAGCTGGGTGGCAGATGAGGAGACCAAGGATCCCAGCTGGATGACGGAGGAGGGTCATGGGAAGGGGGAAAGCTGCCGCCATCCGGACGACGACGCTGATACGACTGATGGTAGGAGCGATAGTGATCAAAGGAGGTGCTTGTTTAACTCAGACGCTCTCGGACATCCTCAACCATCTCGCGACAGATATTGGAGCTCCATGACAAGTGCAAACTGTCCTTGCATGTAAGATTCTTGTCTCGCAAATCCAGCCATCATGTCGAAACGGAGGGTCTCAAGGCTGGCAAGATAGGCATCGGGCACGGAAGCAGCTTGAGCAGCTTGAGCTTGGGCTTGGGCTGCTTGCTCGGCTTGAGCTCTTGCTTGAGCGGCTTGCTCGGCGATGTGATGCAGGACTTGAGGTGGAGCGACTCGAGGCTTATATGGCTTGTGAGGAGTAGGGGTGGAACCATTGTACTCGGCAACTCTCCGGATTAGTGCCATGATATACGGAGCAAAATAGATGGTCTTCCCTCTATCCCTAGCCTATTGAGACATCTCCCTTATTATGAAGTCCACCACATCGAATTTTTCCCTCGCCATGACCTTTGCAATAACATTCCAAGCATGGCCTCTCACAGCATCAAAATTGCCACTCTTCGGATGAATAGTGACACGAATAATTTTATTGACCATGCTAGGTTGGAGCTGAAGACCGGCTGAGTTTCCAACCTTGTAGCGATGAGATTGATCATAGAATTGAAGCTTGCTCCAAGGTCGAGTAGGCTCGTCATGGTTTTTGCTTGGTGTGAAAGATTCCCAAGGCATGCTCAAAATCATCCTTGAAGCAGATATTTTGAGGTGTCAGACATCCAGGTGATTTGCTCGAGGTTTTCAGACACATAAAGCGTCGCATAGAATTGCTTGATGACCTTTTCATTATAATCTGTCCTTGTACCAAGGAAATTGTATAGCCCAGCGCCACCAAACAATTCAGGAATACCAGCAAACTCTGGTTGCTCACGGATGTGCTTCCAACTGACCCAACGCTGGTTTGCAAAATCCTTCTCCATATATATTTGCTCAAATACTCATTCTTTGAAACAATGAATGGAATCTTGGATTTGGGGCGAGCGAGGTTGGAGATACAGATTTTGACTTCAAGAGCATAGTAATCATCACCTTTGATTTGAGACGGATCATTCCTTCCAACCGGAGGCACCACTTCTTCTTCTTCTGAGCTCTCCTCATTGCTACTCTCAGTCTCATCGTCGCTGCCAGTAATTTCAGGAGCAGGAGCAGGGACTTTTCTCTTCTTAGCCTGAGAAGGCTCAGCAGGACCCTTCCCTTTAGCCCTTGTTGTCCTCATGGCGACAGTGTAGGAGTTGTCGCTATCTCCGCTCTCCGAGTCCGAAGTGGGCACGCCACAACCTTTAGTCGTCTTCCTCGTGCCCTTGCCAGCTCCTAAGGACCGGTTCGGCGACTTTAGTGCGAGGCATGATCTAGAGAAGATCAAGGAGTTTGAGATGTGAGAATTGAATATGAATCGGATTTTGACATGATGGAAAAGAAATAAGTGAAAGTCGTAGAAAAACATTTCTTCAAAAATGCGCAAAACCCAATGTTTCATCACTCGGTAGGTACTACCGCCATCGAGGCAGTAGTACATCAAGAAGTCGGTACTACCGCTCCCAAGGATCCAGTAGTGCCGAGCGACCACGATGGAATTTGGGCAAAATCGAAGCAATGTTGAGCCAAAGTTGATTTAAATTAGGATTAGGGTAATGGAGACAGTTAAGGACATCAATTTTATACCTAATCCTCAAGGTTCTTGTCACATTACAAGATTACACATTAAAATTCCATTTAAACCCTAGATTGCTCAAAAAGGGATGAATCAAGAGAGAGAATGAGAGGAAATGATACCTTTCGGAGGAGGAAGACTCAAAGACCGAAAACAATGGAAGAAATCCCCGCAAACAAGAAGATTTTGAGAAGATGAAAATTAGGGTTTGAGGGAGAGAGAGAGGCCGCATTTAAAATGGAGAGGAGAGGAGGTTTGGTGAGGAATATTGATGAAGAGAGAGAGAAAGGTGGAGAACGGTAGGAAAGGAAGTGGCCCACATTTTTGATCCGAGCAGTACTACGCTCCAAGACCCGATAGTATCAAGCATTTGATACTCATGGATGCTATGGCCATAGTCTTGGGGCTAGAAACGTAATGGCAGGATCAGAGAGAATTTGGTTCGAATTGATTATAAATATTGATATATTGTGCATGAGTAGAGATTGGAGCATTCACAACCACAAGAAAAACACGAAACAAAAACTTTAACCACAATCAAGTGTGGAATCATGATTTGACTTGTTTGAGTTGAAATACCACATAAGAAACTAGACACAAAGCATTCTAGTTCTATGGGCAGAACTCAATTTTGCTTTTAGCAGATCAATATAGATCAAGATTTTGAATTTTATTAAGCTTTTGAAAAGCAAAAGATTTGTTTCATAATAAACATAAAGAAGGTTATAATTATGATATAAGTTCCAAAAGATAAGATTTATGCAATAATAAGTTTTAAATGAAGATTTGTGAATCCTTTGTATTTTGTAAATCCAAAATAGATTATTTTCAAGTAACTTTGACTTATAAAGTCTAGTTTTAAGCTTTTAAGATATTTATAGCACAAACTTCAATTTTCCACATTTTAGGGGATGTGATATATATACATAAATTGCATATTACTCCCCCTTTATGTGAGACTCAAAAAAATTGTGCCAAATAAAAACCAATTTAGGCAACCAAGGAATCTCACTTAAGCCACATTAGAGATATCAATGACATTTAATTCATTCCTCAATTTACAAAACCTAGTCTCATCTAGGGGTTTAGTGAGTATATCCGCTAATTGATTTTCCGTTCTGATGTGACTAATCTCAATATCCCCTTTACATACATGATCTCTCAAGAAATGATGACGGATATCAATGTGTTTTGTTCTTGAGTGTTGGGACGGGTTATTGGCTATTTTAACCGTGACTTTCATTATCACATAAGAGAGGCACCGCTTAAAAATTATTCCATAATCCATTAGAGTTTGCCTCATCCATAACAATTGAGCGCAACAACTACCGGCGGATATATATTCGCCGGCGGTGGATAAAGCTACGGAGTTTTGTTTCTTGGAGAACCATGAGACTAGGGATCTTCCTAGCAATTGGCAACTCCCGGAGGTGCTTTTTCTATCCACTTTACAACCCGCATAATCCGAATCCGAATATCCAATTAAATCAAAATTTGCACCTTTAGGATACCATAACCCTATGTTTGAGGAATGCTTTAAATATCTTAGAATTCTTTTTACGGCAACTAAATGACATTCTTTGGGAGAAGCTTGAAAGCGAGCACACATGCAAACGCTAAACATAACATCGGGCCTAGATGCGGTAAGGTAAAGCAAACTACCAATCATGGATCTATAACCCTTTAAATCTACCGGTTTACCTCCCTCGTTTAAGTCGAGATGCCCGTTTGATGCCATTGGAGTCTTGATGGGCTTTGCGTCCTCCATGCCAAACCTTTTGAGTAGATCCTTTGTGTACTTGGTTTGACTCACTTAACGCCCTATTTTTGAATTGCTTGATTTGAAGTCCAAGGAAGAAGCTCAACTCCCGATCATTGACATTTCAAACTCCCTAGACATCATATCACCAAACTCCTTGCAAAATTCTTCATTAGTAGAACCGAAAATGATATCATCAACATATATTTGACATACAAAGAATTCATCATCAATTATTTTTGTAAAGAGCGTTGTATCAACCTTCCCAATTTTGAAACCCTTTAAGAGTAGAAAATCTCTAAGTCGCTCATACCACGCTCTAGGAGCTTGTTTGAGTCCGTATAGCGCTTTATAGAGTTTGTAGACATGATTAGGATATTTGGAATTTTCAAAACCGGGGGGTTGTTCGACAAATACCAATTCGGATATTTGTCTATTTAAGAACGCACTCTTTACATCCATTTGATATAACTTGATGTCAAAGCTTGAAGCAAATGCAAGCAAAATTCTAATGGCTTCTAATCTAGCTACGGGTGCGAAAGTTTCACCGAAATCTAATCCTTCAATTTGAGTGAAACCTTGCGCCACTAATCTAGCTTTATTTCTTACTACAATACCATTTTCATCTTGTTTATTACGAAAAACCCATTTTGTGCCAATTACATTACGTTCTTTGGGTCTTTCAACTAATGTCCAAACATCATTACGAGCAAAATTGTTCAATTCATCATGCATGGCATTTACCCAATCCGGATCACTTAATGCTTCATCTATGTGAGTAGGTTCAAATGAAGATACGAATGAATAATGCTCACAAAAAGAAGCGACACGGGATCGAGTTTGAACGCCCTTACTCACGTCACCCAATATTTGATCTATTGGATGATCTTTGGAGAGACCGTGATGAATTCGTTGAGGTAGAGGTTGAATTTGTTGGTCATTATTCTTGTCATCTTCGTCGATTGTATGAATTCGACTCGGTGTTGCGGAAGTTGAAGGCTCGGCTTGAGTGGATGAGGGTTGATCATGCTTATCAACTTCCGGCTTCACGTCTCCAAGTGTCATATTCTTCATAGCTTCTCTTAGTCCTTCTTCACCTACATCATCCAAATTTTCTTGCTCTTCTTGAGAGCCATTAGTCTCATCGAATTCAACATCACAAGTTTCTTCAACAAATCCTTTGTTTTTATTAAAAACTTCGATAAGCTTTACTATTAGAAGAGTAACCAAGCAAGAAACCTTCGTCAGACCGACTTTGAAATTTAGAAAGCGAACTCCCTTTTTCAAGATATAACATTTGCAACCAAATACTCGAAAATAAGAAATATTCGCCTTTTTCCAACAAGAAGCTCATAAGAGGTCTTTTTCAAGAGTCGATGCAAATAGAGTCTATTTGTAGCATGGCAAGCGGTATTAATGGCTTCGCCCAAAAACTATCGGACGTACCATATTCATCTAACATCGTTCTTGCCATTTCAATTAATGTACGATTTTTCCGTTCCACAACTCCATTTTGCTCCGGAGTGTAGGTTGCGGAAAGTTAGTGCTTTATTCAAGTTCATCACAATAATCTTCAATTCTTGTATTTTTGAACTCGGAACCGTTGTCACTCGGATTTTCTTTATTACAAAATCAAATTCGTTTTGAGCCCTTTTGCAAACCTTTTGAAAATATTGGAGGTTTGGATTTATCGTCTAAGAAGAAAACCCATGTATATCTAGAATAATCATCAACAACAACTAAACAATAAGAATTACCTCCAATGCTCTTATAGGTTGTCGGGCCAAACAAATCCATATGCAAGAGCTCTAATGGTCTAGATGTGGACATGATACTTTTGACGGATGAGAACTAGCGACTTGTTTACCGCTTGACAAGCACTACAAAGTCGATTTTTCTCAAACTTCACATCTTTCAAGCCCACAACTAAATTATTTTTAAATAGCTTTTTAAGTTGAATCATTCCAACATGAGCTAGTCTTCTATGCCATAACCATCCTAAAGATGTTTTTGCCATTAAGCAAGTTTGAAGACATGAGTCATTTGAAGTGAAATCAACTAAATACAAATTTCCAAATCTAAATCCTTTAAACACTAGCGAATTATCATTTTCTTTTGTAATGACAACATCATTTTTAGAGAATGTGCAAATAAGATCAAGATCACAAATTTGAGCAACGGATAGCAAATTGAAGTTCAATGTTTCAACTAATGATACATTTGAAATGGAAAGGTCGTTTGATATAGCAATTTTACCTAAGCCCAAAACCTTTCCTTTGCTATTGTCACCAAATGTGATCTTGTCGTTTTGTCCACTTCCCGAATCAAGCGTGGTGAACATTTTCTGTCACGGTCATGTGTTGGGTGCACCCACTATCCAACACCCAATGCCGTCCACCGGTTTTGTAGTTCACCTACAAAAGAAAATCAAACCTTTTAGGTACCCAAATTTGTTTGGGTCCTTGGAGGTTAGTGACCAAGGTTTTGGGAACCCAAGCGGCTTTCTTTCTTTGGCCAATTATCGGGTCCCAACAAATTTAGCAAAGACTTTACCATTTCTATCCCTTTTAAGCACATAACATGAATCATGAACATTTTCCTTAGTTGTTTTGCTCAAGGCACAATCATTTGCTAGATGTCCTACTTCATGACATTTAAAACAAAATTTACCATTCGATTTCACAAAGCGGAGCTTTGTTATTTATTTTCTTGTTCTTTTAGGATATATCCTAATCCTTCTTTATTATATGAGCATCTTTGACTACCCAAGATTTTATTTAGTGTTTCTTTACCCTTAAAACATCTATCCAAGCTTTTGTTTAGTTTATTTACTTGTTCTTTAAGCTCATTGTTTTCCACAATCAAATTTCCATGACACGAGCTAGCACTAGAGCATGATAAATCAACTAAATCATCACATGAAGTAGACATGCTTGATTTTTCTTCATGAAATGAGCCATCGTCTAATCTAGGCAAAGCATCAATAATATTACATTCAATACCAATATCATTTGTGGATTTTAGAATATTCTTGGCAAGGAGAATTTCATGAGCTTCCTTTAGCTCCTCATAAGAATCCTTGAGAGAAAGAAATTCTTTTCTCAAGACCCTTGATTTTGATTTTTTTTGCCAAGATATTCATTCAATTCCTCAAGCATATCCATTAGTTCATCATATGACGGTTCATCATTTTCATTAGAAATTACCTTGGTTTCTCCTCTAGCCATAAGACATAAAGGAGTGACGAAAGGTGACGAAGCCTCCTTGATGGCGATACCGGCAAGTCCCTTCTTCTTTGAGGGAGTTTCTTCTTCGGATGAGTCGGAGTCCGAATATTCTTCTTCGGAATCCCACTCCCCAATGTGAGCTTCACCCTTGCCGTCCTTTTGAAATTTCTTGAATAGCTTCTTCTTGCCTTGAAAGAATTTCTTCTTCTTGGGTGATTTGTCCTTGTCATCCTTCTTCTTAGGACAATGTGAGGCTATGTGTCCCTTTTCATCACACTAATAACATCGAATATTAGCATATCGGTTAGTGTTAGAATTTTGTCCTTTCTTATACCTTTGCGGACCGCTAAAGCTTGATCGCCTTCTCATGAATTTCTTCATTCTTCTTACTAGAAGTGTCATCTCCTCCTCGGTGTCCTCATCTTCGGAGTCTTCATCACTTGACTCCGCCTTAGCTTTGAATGCGATGTTTTTCTTCTTGGAAGAACTTTGTTCCAACAACTCTTCCTTGTCTTTCTTGTAGAGCTCGTTGGTGATGAGATTGCCGAGAAGTCGGTTGGCGTCATCCTTGGCAATTCCATGAGTTGAGGAATAAAGTAACCAATGTCTCATATTTCTCCGGAAGGGCCCTAAGCATCTTTCGAACAATATCAAAATCGGTTAGTGATGCACCAAGGCCTTTAAGCTCGTTTACTATGTTATTTAACCGTGAGTACATTTCATTAATGTTCTCATGAGGTAACATAATAAAACTCTCATATTTGATCCGAAGCATATGCAATTTGGCTTCTTTGACCGATGATGTGCCCTCATGAATTTCCGAGAGGGTTGTCCAAATCTCATGAGCGGTTTCGAGGTTGCTCACTCGATTGAACTCATCGCGCTCAAAGCACCAAATAGAGCTGTTCATGGCTTGAGCATTGAGATGAATGTTTCGCTCAATTTGTTCCGTTGTAAGTGGGGGATTAGCTCCCGGAGCGATACCTTCATCTACAATTCTCCATATGCTTGGGCTCATGGCCTAAAGATAAACGGTCATGCGAATTTTCAAATATGCATAATTTGTGCCATCGAAAAATGGCGCCTTGCCTATTGACACCCCATCACTAGCCATCCTAACTCTTAGGCGGTAAAGCCCTAAACAAGAGTCCTTGCTCTGATACCACTTGTAGGATCAAGGATACCGACTAGAGGGGGGGTGAATAGGAGGTTTTTCAATTTTAATCACTAAAGTCAAGATTAATATTTCTAAGCACAAGCGACAAGTATGGCAATATCAATGTCGAGCAATTCTAGTGACTACCAATTAAAATTTCTACTCAAATATATCAATGGCAACACAAGCAACACAATGATGATCAATTTACTAGAGACAATTCAAGGCCTATGGAGGTAACACTAAAATGATCAAATTGCTAGTATTAGATCAATAGTAATAACAATGCAAACCACAAATGAGGGACACTTGGATGTTTATCCCGTGGTCTCGGAGACTTGCCGGTCTCCCCTACTCCACGTTGAGGTGACTTGAAAACCTTCAAGCCGGCTCCACTTGCTTGAGCCTTCCCCGATCACTAGTGATAGCTCTTCCCGCTCCGGTAGGCGAGCCAGTGCCTTCACAACCTTGGGGTCTTCACACAATCTTCTTTGTGAAGATCACCGAGCCTCACGCCTCAAGCCGTCTAGGAGGCGGCAACCTCAAGAGTAACAAACTTGACGGGCTTGAATCTCAAGAGTGCAATCAATATGGCTCACTAATGCAATGCACTCAATTTTAGCTCTCCAACACTCTAAAATCAAGAATTCAATGCTCTAAAGGATGGAGAGAGTTGCTAGGGCTTAGAATGTATTCAATGGAGTGTCCAACTCTGTCCTAGCACAGGTGGGGGGGTATTTATAACCCCACCAATTCAAACTAGCCGTTATTTGCTCTCCTTTGTTGATTTTATACGGTAGGTACTACCGCCCTCTAGGGGCGGTAGTATCAAGACCCATGATATAACGGCTATCTACGTATAATAATCGCACCGACACGTAGCCGTTACAACATTTTTATATATGGCCGGTACTACCGCTCATGGAGGCGGTAGTACCGCACCGACCGACCGCAAAGGATGCCTTCTGGAAAAGAGCTACCGCCAACTAAGGTGCGGTAGTACCGGAAAAGCGGTACTACCGCCGATCCTGTGATAGTGCTACCGAGAGGACCCAAAACACTCCTCTCGGAATATAGCTACATTAATCGTGGTGCGGTAGTATCAAGACTCTTGGTACTACCGCCCAACCAAGCGATAGTTAGGCCTCAATTTTTTCAACATTTTGATTTTTCCATCAAATGCATGATTTCAAGGATGATCTAATGAGCCATATTAAAATGCACTTTTCAAGATTTAAAGCCCAAACCAAGTCCCTCTTAATAGAACGGCGACTATCCTAAAAATCCGATCTTTTATTTCCAACTCTGAGATCGGCAAAATGACTAGAAAATGTCTCTAAGATTTTATACCTTCATATCTTTAGCTTCTTTTGCGCGAACTCCTTCCATTTTGTACTTGAGAATATTCGACTTCCTTTGAATGACAGCTTTACCTGTTTCCAACTTAACCACTGCAATTTACGTTAGTCTTTTTCGCGTGATTGTCATTAATTATCAAAACCAACGCCACATGGGGGCCTAGATGCTTTCAACCTTTAACTCGTCGAAGGACCGCTGAGCCTCGGGCATCCACTCGAAGCTTGCTTGCACAAGGCCATGAAGAACGGCAACCCGCGCTCGTCGAGCCTCGAGATGAAATGGTTGAGGGCAGCCATGCGATCGGTGAGGCATTGCACCTGCCTTACCGAACTCGGGGGGGGCATCTTTTCTTTCGCCTCGATCTTTTCGGGATTCGGGCCGACCCCCGAGCCCTCGATCATGTATCCGAGCACCTTCCCAGAAGCAGCACCAAATACGCATTTCTCCGGATTGAGCTTGATCTTGTGCTTGTTCAGGTTGGCGAAGGTTTCCTCAAGGTCTTGAACATGGTCGTCTTTGGAAGAGCTCTTGCCGATGATGTCATCCACGTAGACCTTGAGGTTGTGGCCGATCTGAGTCTCGAACGTCTTGGTCATCTGGCGTTGGAAGGTCGCGCCGGCGTTGCGAAGACCAAACGACATGGTCGTGTAGCAGTAGGTCCCGAACGGTGTGAGAACGACGTCTTGCTTTCGTCGTCCACTGCCAGCTTGATCTGGTGGTACCCAGAGTAGGCGTTCAGGAAGCTTAGCAGCTTGGCATTCGCGGTGGAGTCGACGATCTAGTCGATGCGCGGGAGTGGGAAGTTGTCCTTTGGGCATGCCGAGTTTAAACCCGTGTGATCCACGCACATCCTCCACTTTCCGCCTTTCTTCTGCACGATGACGGGATTAGCCAGCCATTCGGAGTAATCGATCTCACGAATGAAGCCGGCCTTCAGCAGCTTGTCGAGATTCTCCTTAATTATGGCGACCTTCTTGGGAGAGAAACGTCGCAACTTCTGGCGCACGGGCCGGCAGCCGGGCCGCACTTGTAGTTTGTGCTCGACCACCTCCCTCGAGACGCCTGGAATGTCCGCTGGCTCCCAAGTGAATATGTCTTTGTTGGCGCGGAGGAAGGTGACGAGCTCGAGTTCCTATTTGGAACTCAGCTCGGCCGAGATGTGGACGCACTTGGATGAGTCCCCCTCCACGAGCGGCACAGCCTTCGTTGCCCCGCCGTGCTGGATGACCGCCTTCTGGCGGGCAACCTTCACAGTCGCATTAGGGCCCTACTGAGGCAACATACCAGCGAGGGCCAAGGCCTGGGTCTCGCAACCGTGTGCCGCCTTGATGTCGCCCCGCACGGGGATGATGCCGCTAGGCCCTGGGAGCTCCATGCAGCGGTGGCCGTAGTGGTTGGCCACCATGAACTTGACCAGAGCCGGATGCCCGAGGATGGCGTTGTATGGGAGATCGCCCTTAACCACCTCGAAGGCGATCAACTCGGTGCGGAAGTTGTCCAAGGCGCCGAAGGTAACGGTCAAAACCACCTACCCCAGAGGTGTGGTCGAGCTTCCAGGGACGATCCCGAAGAACAGAATCGCGATGTTCTTGACCTTCGACTGGGGAATTTGCATCCGGTCGAGCGCGCTAGCGAGCAGCAGGTTGAGGGAACTACCCCCATCGACCATGACCCGCCCGACCATGGTGTTACTAATGGTCGGGGTCACAACTAGGGCAGTCTTGAGATCTTTGGACATACCTTGGGGGGCATCCTCCTGCGTGAAAGTTATCGTAGCCCCGGCCCACTTGCAGGGCTGGTCCGCGGGCTTCCCGACGGTGTCCTGGTAGACCATGCGCGCGGCATCCTTGATCTCGCACCGGGACTGATACGCCGACGAGCCACCGAAGATGACATCGATCCGGCGGTCGCCCTGCTGGAAATCCAGGTCGAGGTCGGCCTGGTCCTCTCCGGTGTTAACCCTATCGGGTTGATCTCCCTCCTTCGGGAGCATGGGCATCTCTCTGCGCCCGTTGTAGAAGGCCTCTAGCTTGCTCTGCCAGGCCCTGTAGCCTCGCAGGTCGTGGCCCGGAGTCCTGTGGAACAGGCAGAATTTACCTTCGTCAAACCGAGGCCGCCCCTCAGGGCCTTGCGGGCGGTCGCCGGCCTACCGCAACCCAGACCGACGATCCTCCTGCCGAGGTCGGCGCGGCGCTTGCTGAGGCCGTGGCCGATTTCGCTGGGGACGGGGCCTCTCCTGGGCCGAGTCCCGCACTTCCATGACCTCACGGTAGCCATCTGCCGATACGGTCACCCGCGGTCGGCCCTCGCCACGCTTGCGGTCCCTCTTCTGCTTCTTTGTAGCTGAGCCCGGGTTGATACTCTTGGCGCTGGAGGGGCCGGCCTCACCCGAGTTAACGCCAAGCTTACCTTGGTCGTAGTCGCGCTTCCAGTGGACCGCGTCGTCCACGTCCGCGTAGCGCTCCACCATGCGAAATAGCTTGCCAACGGTGAGCCTTGTCGTAATCTCCAGGTCTTCGGTGAGGCGCCAGTCGTGGACGCCGAACTTGAAGGCCTTGATCACGGCCTCGTCGGAGACACTTGGGATCAGGTTCCTGGTGCGGATGAACCACTGCACGAAGTCGCGGAGAGGTTCGTTCTTTCCCTGGATCACTCGGTCCAGGTCTTTCTCCCTCCCGGGCCGCTCGTAACAGCTCTGGAAGTTAGAACGGAGGGCGCTTTGAATTTGGCGCCACGAGCGAAAGGTGCCGGGCTTCTGGTTGAAGAGCCAGGTGCGGGTGGCACCGTCCAAGACGGTAGGGAGGTAATTTGCCATCACGTACTCGTCTCCCCCTGCGGCCAAGATGGCGGTGGTGTAGATCGACAGGAACTCATCGGGGTTCTTCGTCCCATCGAACCGCTCGATCAAGGCGGGCTTAAACGAAGTGGCGGCGCACCCGCGAAGGTCGTCGAGTCGCCGCCTGACCATAAGCGAACAGGCGCGGTTGGGGAGCCGTTCACCGCCGCTGAGTCGGATTCACGGTGCCGCCACGGCGTTCGACCTACCGCGGTCGTGGGTAACGGGCCCGAGCATCGCCCGGGAGGTACTGCAAGCGCTCGTGGACCCGGCGGCGCCTTGGGGGAACGTCGGGGGAGAGGCCCGACATGCTACTGCTAGAGCGAGAGTCGCTGAAGGCCGGCTGCCACCGCACACCATCCGGAGTCATACTCGGGGAGCGACGGTGTGGCGGTGTACGAGACAGGTCTTGGGATTGTCGTAGTGGAGAGGCTAGCGGGGACAATGGCGCTTCTTGCGAGCTGCCATCCTCCTCGTGACCAGACCTGAAGAGGGCGGCCATGGTGCTGCGGCAACCGCAACCGGTGGCGGCCTTATCGAGCTCGTCTGTGAGAGCTCAGCTGAAAAGGCCTGACCTCGGACGGGCGGGGTCGGTCATGACTTGGGCGATCGCACGGAGGCGCTCGCTCGATTGAGGGAGCTTGGAACGACCTGATGACATTCCAATCCTCTCGCGCTCCTCCCACCGGAGGGCAGTTTCGGCCTGGTTGATGGCGACTTGTGCCATCCGACGAGTGTCTTCTGGGGTCTTCGGGCTGCGCTCCCCCTCCTCTACGCTCGTGCCCTGGCTCGAAGGTCTTGGTTCTCTTCCGGTTGAGCGAAGCTTTCGGGCCCCACGGTGGGCGCCACTGTCAACGATCGGGATCGCCTGACCGCAAATGTGAAACGGAGTTAGTGTGAACAGGGGACCCAAGATGAGCTATGCTCAACGGAAGTGTGGACGTTGGTCGAGGTGAAGCGTCAACGAGCAGGACATAGCGAATTATACTGGTTCGAGCCCCCGCGAGGGTAACAGCTCTACTCCAGTCTTGTCCTGAGGTGGAGGGCTTCACTATCTTTGAGTACAGAGAGTGGATTACAGCTCGAGCTAGAGCGTTCTGGTCATATCTATTGGTCTATTGCTAGTGCGCTGATGTCCCCTTCGCCGCCCTGCCGCAATGGATTTTATACCCTTCCCAACCGTTACCAGAAACGGCCAGGAGAGATTCTCGGGGTAGTGCAAGAATTTTACAAATTCACTCGAGTGTGATCATGATCCAAAACTTTTAGGAGAGCTTAAGCATTGCCTCTGAACCTTTCTCTAAAATTTAAAAAAATTCTAACCCTATTTGGTTGCTCAATCAAATATATGAAGCAATACATGTACTCAGCCATCCCACTATTAGGCTTTTATCATGACAGTAGCACTGCCAGAATTTTTGAAAATTCCTTAGGCTTGATCATCATCTAAAAATTTTATGGGAACATTAGTGATGCACCAAAACCCACCATAAACATTTTGAAAATTTTCTAATAAGGTTTGAACTATTTTTCATTCGGTTCAAATTTGTAGAGATTTCAGCACTTTTAGGTGAAATTTCAGCAATTTAGGCCAATATCTTGGAAATCCTGTTCTAAAAAATTCTAGTTTTGAATCTTGCTATTTGAATTTTGTCTAAATTTCATCCAAAATTCTAAAATATCATCAAAATGTTGGATTTTTGTCACCTTTGAGATATAGTCAGAAAACAAAATTTAAAACATTGCTCAGTGCATGGCAACAGGGTTAGGCTAACACGTGGGCCTGCACCACTTGCTGATGTGGAAGACAACACTACTAACACGTGAGGAATATATTAGCACCACAGTCGAGCTAGCCGACACGCGAACACGCTCGTGGAGCCACACAAGATTGCCAGCTAGCATTTCGATCCGTTATTGTCGGTGGCAGCGGCTCACTGATAGAGAAGACTATGACTTTCCCTGCGGCGCTCTGATAACTAATTGGTGACTTGATCTTGCGGATCTAGAGGAGTTCGATGCGAGGAACTCAAATCCAACCTCTTCTTCGATGGAAACCAATCAGTGATGGAGATCTTTGTGAAAAACCATGGTGGTGCAACTCAAGCACTCCAGCGAGCTCTTGTGGACGAACAACGATGGCTTGAGCTTCAGCATCTAGGACAAAACATTCGGCAGATCTCGAAGAACCTCAAACAGGGGTTGACTCGGCTTATAAATGCCTCGATGGTCACATTGTACCCAGACACCCAGGTAGAGTTAGCGATATTGACTAATACGAAACAGGGACGATGGTAACCCACTAGGGGTTCAATTGAAGGCTCGATTGGGCCACGCGATGGAGGAATGGGACAACGATAAGTTGCATAGAGACGGGCTGGTTAAGGCAAGATGATGGGCCAAGAAAGAATTGGTACGAGCCGAGGCCAAGGGTTTTAGCCCAACTTCAAAACCCAAAAATTTAATCCTTTTCCAAATAAATTTAAATCTAGAAATTTAAATAACTCAAAATAAATAGCAAAAATACTTAGAAAAAATCTTAGCAATTTTGTAAAATACTTTGGGATATTTAGAACTCAAATAAAATATTTTTAACAAAGTTTATATAAACTTCACACATATTTAAATATTATTTGCAAAATGCTTAATTCAAAAATATTATTTAAAATCCAAATAAATTCTAGAAAATTCCAAAAATTCCCAAAATTAAAAAAGAAATCAAAAATAAAAATATAAATCATTATAAACCAAAAATTGGGATGTTACAATCTATATCTTCCCAAATTAGCATGTCTACCAAATTCTAGTGTCAACAAATTCTTACAAACATTTATGGTCCTCGTGAAGCTCAACAAAGAAGTGAATTTGTAGACTGGTTCAACAATCTCACCATCCCAGCAAACAGAAACTGAATTTTTATAGGAGATTTCAATTCCATTCGTTCATTTCAAAATAGACATAACAAGGAGGCAATATGAATGACATCATGCTCTTCAATAGTATCATTAGTCATTTGGGATCTATAGGACTTCCTTTAAAAGGGTGATCTTATACTTGGAGTAACATGCATGAAGATCCTCTGTTAGAGCAATTAGACTGGTCCTTTACTACTACACATTGGACTTCTTTCCCAAACACAATGGTCTCAGTGTTAGCAAAAAATATTTTTGATCATGTGCCTTTGAAAGACCATGTGGAGGTCTATCCTTGTGTGTGATGAGTAATTTACGAGATTTGAGCTTGGTTTGTTTTGAAATTGAGTTTGATTTGAATTGTATTTTTGATTTGAAGCAATTTGAGTGTTGGTTGTTTTTCTAGTGCTACCAGTCTGAGGGCGGTAGCACCGGACCATTGAGCGAAATTATGATTGATTAATAATTTTGGGATAATCATTGAATATCTTTGTGGGCATTGCCATGTGAAAGCTTTTTCCTTGTCTTTGATGGTTGCAAGGCGATGGTGCTAGGTCATGGTGAGGCGGAGGATGACTGGGACTGGACGAGGAGCGTCGGAGGTCTAGATGGTCGGGAGATCACCGGAAGATGATCGAAGACGGAGTCCGGGCAAGCCAAGAAGACAAGGAAAGGAGGCGATGCTAGCTAGACACCGCGTGGATCATCGAAGGCCATCGGATTGCGGTCTAGTTGATAGGTTAGCGGGTCTAGGTAGTATGCTTTGAAAACCATGTAAGAAAACCCGTTATGTGTATGGGTTTTGGGTTAGTTCTTGCATGGCTGTGTGAGTGGGCTAATCCTAACCCATAGATGAGTGCTCTAGGGTTGAGGAACTCAACCAAGGGTGGTAGGCGGCCCAATAGTAGTATAAATAGGGGTAGAGGGGTAGCCTCCTCCCTAGGGATGGCAATGGGTACCCGAAACCCGATACCCGATGGATATTTACTTCATTAGGGTACAAATCTGGTCCAATAATTATACCCATGGGTACCTTAATGGGAGAAAATCTTCACCCGTCGGGTATGACGGGTACGGGTACGGGGTACTTTCACCCGTACCTATTCACCCGTGGGTATGATCCACCCGCTTCTCGCTTGATGAGGTGAGTGTTATCAAGTTCAACTTGTTCATCATGCATCCATCAAATTTCTTCATTTCTCCAACACGATACAAGAGTACATAATCATCAACCATTAATGAGAAACATATCATCAAGTTGACATGTTAAAAAAATTAAAAAACTTGAATTAGCTACACATTAATGTGGGTACGGGTTACCCGTCGGGTCCCGTTACCCGCATGCGACGGCACGGTAAATTTTGTACCGCATGCGGTATGGGTATTATAGCGGGTGAATTTTATTAACACGGGATGCAGTGCACAGGTGGTGATACTCACGGGTGTAAATGGGTGGGTATAAACCCACCCGCATTGCACTAATGCCGGATGCAAAATTACCTAATGGAAAACTATTTTACACTACCCGCTCTGCACGGTAGTACCCGTAGGTTAGGTTAGGGATCGAGTCAGTGCGGGATCGGCAATACCGGTGGGTGCGGTCGGATTCGCGGTGCGGATAATTCTCACAATCCGTGCCGCGGTACTACTAATTTGAAAATTTCGGCGAAATTGCACTGACCAAAAAATAGTTCAAACGACGTCAAAAAATTTTGAATTTTTTTTGAAGGTTTTTGAAACATATGAAATGTTCTCATTAAATTTTATGGTGATTATCAAATATGAGGATTTTTAAAAATTCAAACATTGCTACTATCCTGATAAAACGCTGACCGATAAGTTTGAACTGAATGAAAATTAGAACAAATGAGGTTATAAAATTTTGAAATTTTTTGTTGATGGTTCTGACATATCTATAATATTTCATAAAATTTTTAGATGATGATCAAATGTCATGAAGTTTTAAAAATTTGAATATTACTACTGTCCTGTTAAAAGGCTTATCGGCAAATTTGAACGAAATGAAAAATTATACAAACTATGTTATAAAATTTTATATAATGATACTGATGAAATTAGTAATCTCTGATAAAAATTTGAGATCATGATCACACTCAAGAAAATTTATAAAATTCTGACAATGTAAATGTCTCAATTATGTTCTACTTGCTATCAACCTAAACAAGAGGAGGAGCACATGACCTAGTTTCCTAGACTACGGACACTTGTGATTTCACGTTGTCCAAAACTATTGTCATTGCCTCCTATTCCTTTGGGGATTACCCCAAGTTCCTCTCCTCCAATTCAACTATGTGTTGAACTATATATGTGAATTTCACTTTATGTATTGGACTTTGTGTGTTTATTGAGCTCTATGTGTTTGATTATGTACTATTTGAACTTTTTGTTGGACTATGTATATTTGTTAGACTATACGACACTATCTATTGTATTATGTGATGTACTAGTGTGATAGTTGGATTGTTTTCATCGCATGTTTTGATCTTAGGTATTTCGTGCACCACCCGATGAAGTACCCATTGTCCGTATTATATCCGTCCGCACACTACCCGGAACTTTATTTCAATCCGTTCGTAGAAAATGCTACCCGTTACCCGTACCCCACCCAATTTTTACTACTCGTGCCCGTACCCGTACCCGGAGAAAAAATAATAGGCTAGGGTATGGGATGATCTACTACCCGCCCGTACCCGACCCATTTACACCACTAGTGCTACCTGCCGGGTATATACTCGTTGCCATCTCTACTCCTCCCTTTGAAGGTTGTAGAGGTTTTTGTGCTCCTTTGAGCTTTGCCCACCTTGTTGTGAGGCTTTGTAAATCTCCTCCTTCCAGTAATGCAAATCTTTCCATTTATGCTTGAATTAACATTACGCATTTAATTTATATCTTAAATTCTGCATTTAAATTTAGCACTTAAATTCCTGTAATTCACTTTCTCGCAATTTACTTTCTTACAATTTGGATTTGCCTCCCCTTCTTCTAAATACTGCTGATCTTGAATGTCTTGAGTGTGTTTATATGGTTTCACATCTCTTTTGCAGTCTAGAATAGACAAGAAATCATCTTTTCTATCAAGTTGCAACTCTGTCCAAAACTTGTTTTTCACGCAGTAGTCAGTATTTGATTTTTAGAAAAAACTTAAAAAATTATTTTTGAGTTATTCTTATTAGAGAAGGTGTGTAACTCTCATATTCATCTGTGAAAAAATTTTGTAATCCACTAGTCGCACTGTTTGCGCGCCATGTGGTGAAAACCGAGCCCCAAACTTTCTGCTCAAAGTTATTGACTGTCTATATTCTTTGATTTTTGCTGATTTTTTGAAAGGATTTTTGAGGTGAACTTTGGTGTAGTGATTCATGACTAACATTCTCATAGGGAGAAAAATTCCCAAAATTTTTTGAGCACCAAAAGTGCACCAACCTCTTGCTCCAAGTGAGGACAGTTTTTAGAAATTCTGTTTCTGCTTTTCTAAAAGTGTCTTTTGGGATTTGTCTTAATATCCTTTCTAAAAGCAAGAGTTGAATTGATACCTTTTATTTTGAACACTAGACAACTACGATTATGACTCAAAAATCCCCATATATTCCAAGGTTCTCATCCGTGCAAGCTAGGGGTACACATAGTTTTCTAGTTGTATGGGTTTTTCATGATTTCCTTTGCACGATCTTTTCGAGTTATTAGTTGGAGTATTTTGGGGGGAAAATTTTGTTTGCGACCATTCGCCCCCCTCTGTTCGCCATCTCAATCCTTCAATTGGTATCAGAGCCGATTTTGCTCTTCCATAGATCTTGACCGGTCTCGAGAGCCATGGCGATGGACAAATATTCCACCAAGCCTTCCATCTTTTCTGGAATTGATTTTCCTTTTTGGAAGTCTTGGATGGAGTCATACATCACTGTCCAGGGCTTCCTGATATGGCAGAATGTGAAGCTCCCGTATGAGGTTCCTGCCGATGAGAACGTCACAGCCGGCAATATGACTGACGTTGAGGCAAATGCTAAGACAAGGAACATTCTCAAACAAGGACTCAGTCACAGTGAGTATGATAGGATTGCTCACCTGTGATCTGCTCATGAGATTTGGAAGACTCTCGATGCATATCATGTGGGCACTACCCAAATCATGACTGTGAGGTAGGATCAGCACAAGCATGAATATAACAAATTTGAACAACACGCTGGTGAGAGTCTTGATGAGTGTTTTTGTCATTTCACAAAGATTTTGAGTGAACTCTGAGCTGTCGGTTGCACATACCTTGACTCGGACAATGCTCGATATTTTTTGACCGCACTTGATCTTCATGTTTGGGAGATGAAAGTGACCGACTTGTCGACCTTGACTCTTGACGGACTCTATTCCCGACTCAAGACTCATGAGATCGACGTTATCTCTTGCAAGACGAAATCACAATCGATGGCCTTGGTCACTGATCCCATTGGATCTTCTTTCGATTCTTCTACTGGATTTTCTCTCTCTGCCCTTTGCGAGCTAAGTGAGATGACCAACTGGAAAATTTCTAAAAAATAAGCTTGCTCTTTTAACTCGCAAATTCTCTCATGCATACAAGAGGGTGAGAGAAAGGAAGAGAGGTGGCATGATCACCTGCTTTAAATGTGGTGGCCCCAACCACATTCGAGTGAACTATCGCAAGCTGGAGAAGAGCAAGAATGACTCCGGCGGTTCCGGCAAGAACGACTACACCGACAAGAACCACAACAAGAAACCTCCAGTTCACGAGCCGGCACACGAGAAGAAGTAACACAACTTCTCGAAGAACAATAAGCTCTTCCACCGCGTCCTCGCCGCCCTCGACGACATCAGCCTCTCCGACATGGAGACATGGAGCGACGAAGGCGAGGATGATCCACAAGAGAAGAAAGGCGGCGACGACTTCTCCGGCATGTGCTTCGTGGCAGACGCCAACAGCATCAGCGACTCTGAGCTCTACAGCGACTCGGACGAGGTACCCACCTACGACCAACTCAATGAAGCTTTCTGTAAGCTAGGAAAATTTCATGCTAGAGCTAGAGTTAATTGTATGGAGCTTGAGAATAAAACTGGTATCTTGACTCGGGAGTTAGCTTCTCTTAGATCTTCTCCCTCTCGAGTCACTGATGATTGTGTGTTGTGTGATACTTTATTTGTGGAGCAAGAGAACCTAAGGACTTTGCATGATAGTGTGTAAACTGAACTTGAAAGTCTTAGGTCGAGTAATGCTAGCACTTATTCTGTTGATGTTTCTTCTTTGGATGCTAGTTTTCTTCAAGCTCACTCTACTCCTTTTGCTCAAATTGCCCTAAGTTACTTGATGAAATTGATGCCATGAGTGCTCACCTTAGGAAGCTTTCTTCTAGAAATGATGAACTTGAAATGCATGCTTCTAAGGACCCTGTCAGCCCATGTGAGGGCTGTAAGCAACTAAAACTTGATAATAAAGCTTTAAATGTCAATTATGCTAAACTTGATAAGGACTTACTAGATAAGTCACATAAAAGTTGCTTGCATTGTTCTGTGATTGAGGGGGACTTGGATAAAATCCAAGTAGAACTTAGAAAGAAATTAGAAGACCAAGCCCATAGGATTAGAGAAGCTCCTTACATTTCTTGTGAGGCCCTTAAGATTGAGGCAACCGTGCTGAAGGAGAAAAATACACATGCTGGTGTTTCTTCTTTTCTTTCTGGTTCTTCTTCCTCTCACCCCTGTTCTTCTTGCGCCTCTCTCTTCTGGGAGTGTGATTATCTCGTGAGCACTCTCGAGAAGTTTGTAGGAGGCAAGAAAAAGCTAAACCTCATTCTAAACCAATAAAAAATTAGCAGATTTAATCAGGGTCTAGGATTTGACTACTTGGAACATGCTAGAACTCATCCCCCTACCATTGTGCGTGGCTCCAAGAGTGGAGATATTGTGGTAGCTCCTAGGGTGAGTTCCACTGTATTTAGGTTTACTGGGTTGTCCATGGGACTTCTGAGCAGAAGGGTGCTTCTCCTGTCACTTCTGCCTCTAGCAAAGCGAAGTATTCATGCACCTTCTGTAAGAAGGATGGTCACCTAGTAGATTTCTGTTTTAGGGGCGTCAAGATCACGAGACGTGAGTGTGTTGCTACTCCTAGGGGTATTCAGAGTCATCCCCAGACACTGAGTGCTCCTAAGGCACACACTGCTTCTAGACAGTTAGAAAGTCGTCTGTTTTTGGGCAGCGTCCAGGATTCGGTTTTTATGCTGTTTAGTCGAGTTTTAGTACTGGAGTTGCTCATGGTCAGTCTTTCTGCCATCCTCTTGATATTCCTCATTTTTTCCATTGAGGTAGATATCAACGGCGTGAGGTGTTTTTAGGTAGAAAATTTAGGCAACCTCTTTGGGATGGTCCGGCCTTTGCACCACGGTGGGACAAACTAGTGACAGCTCCCAGATCTTCTACTAGAGTTGCTTCTTCTGATCTTGTGAGAGTCGAGCATCAGAGAGATACTAGAGCCCAATCTTCTTCTGTAGCTAGTACTTTGAGGCATCGTGTGATTCAGTATTGGGTTCTCAAGTCTTCACTTTATCCCATCACTGAGTCCTCTCTCTCTCTCTCTTTTGACTTGATCAGGTTCACCGGATGGGGAAGAGAGATGTTTAGATTGTTGACTCCGGTTGTTCTCGCCATATGACTGGAGGCTCCCATTGGTTCTTTTCCTTAGTCCGAGCCCCCGGTGATGAGTTGATCATTTTTGGGGTTGCTTCTTCAGGTAGAGTCATTGCTAAAGCTACTGTCTGCATTAATGAAAATTTAATTCTTAAGGACGTTGCCTTAGTGAGTAAGCTGCAATATAATTTGCTTTCTGTTTCTCAGCTTATCGATGACTCTTTCGAGGTAAGCTTTAAGAGTAATGCTTGTAGAATCTTTGATTCATCAGGAGAGTTAGTTTGTGGGATTTCTAGATTTGGGAGAGTCTTTTGTGCTGATTTTTCTGTTTCTTCTGAGACTCTCTTCGGTGTTTGATTGCTTCTGAGTCATGTGATCTCTCATTCTGGCATAGGAGATTTGGTCACATTGGTTTTGATCATTTGACTAGAGTTAGCAGCCACGATCTTGTTTGTGGGTTGCCCAAACTCAAGATGGTCAAAGACTTAGTTTGCTCTTTCTGCCGACATGGCAAGATGGTTACTACTTCTCATCCTTCAGTCACCATCGTGATGACTGATGCACAGGACAGTTTTTACATATGGACACTGTTGGTCCAGCTAGAGTGTAGTCAGTAGGAGGGAAGTGGTATGTCCTTGCCATTATTGATAATTTTTCAAGGTATTCTTGGGTATTTTTCATGGCCTCGAAGGATGAGACTTTTTCTCACTTTAAGGGATTTGTTAATAGGTTGTCTATTGAGCTCCCAGGTGCATTACATGCTATACGCAGTGATAAAGGCACGGAGTTCAAGAATTCCTACTTTGAGAGTTTCTGTGTGGAATCTAGTTTACAGCATCAGTTCTCTTCTCCCTACGCCCCTCAGCAAAATGGTGTAGTGGAAAGGAAGAATATGACCTTGGTTGAGATGACCAGGACGATGCTAGATGAGTACAGTACTCTTAAGAAGTTTTGGGCTGAGGTTATAGCTACTGCTTGTCATGTTTCCAATCACGTTTTCTTGAGAGCACATTTGCATCACACTTCTTATGAGTTGAGGTATGGGCGAATGCCCAGTGTTTCTCATTGTCGCATTTTTGGTTGCAAGTGTTTTATCTTGAAGTCTGGCAACCTAGATAAGTTAGAGTCTCGTTCTTCTGATGGTATTTTTTTGGGTTACTCGACTTCTTCTCGTAGCTATAGGGTTTGGAGTTGTAATGTGAATAGGATCATATAGACCTGTGACGTGACCTTTGATGAGGCTAGCCCAGGAGCTAGACCTGATATTTTAGACTCTTCTTATCCTTTCGAGACCATCTTTGTAGAGGATGAGGATGATGGAGATGATGATGTTCCACCTGATCCAGTCCCTCTACATCTGAGGTGCCTCTTATTTCCATTTCTGCACCTCAGGGAGACCAGCCCTTGCCTTCGGACACTCTTTCAGCATGTGGCTCTGTTCCTACCTCTTCTGTTCAAGAGGTAGAGGCCACTTCTGCTTCTGGTCCACCCCGCCACATTCAACGTTCTCATCCACCTGAGCAGATCATTGGTGATCTATTTGAACGTGTGACGTGCTCAAAATTAGGCTTATCTGTTTGAGCCAAAGGATGTTACTTATGCATTATCCGATGAATCATGGATTAATGCAATGCATGAGGAACTAAAAAACTTTGAGAGGAACAAAGTCTGGCAGCTTGTAGAGTTCCCATCTGGTCATAATGTCACTGGGACCAAGTGGGTGTTAAAAAACATGTAAAGTGAGGATGGGGTTGTCATTCGCAACAAGGCTAACCTAGTTGCACAGGGTTTCACTCAAATTAAGGGTCTTGACTTTGAAGAGATCTTTGCTCCTGTAGCTAGACTAGAGGCGATTAGAATCCTGCTTGAATTTTCTGCATCGCAGGGCTTCAAGCTCTATCAAATGGATGTCAAGAGTGCTTTCCCTCTTAAAATCTGTCTTGAAAGTCATAACAAAAATTTGGACTAATAGGCTTCAAAAATGCATCTTAAAGTTAGTCCATCGGAATCAATATGGTTTTCTTAAAACAAGAACTATTCAAGATTGCTTGCATGGTCTTTTCAGTATATTCATTAGTGTCATCGAAACAAGAGGGAAATTATCATTCTAAAGCTAGATTTTGGGAAAGCTTTTGACATAATTGAGCATTGCGCTATTGCTATAATTATGAAAAAAAGGGGATTTCCATACAAATGGACTCATTGGATAAACAAGATATTATCTTCAGGAAATTCTTCAGTCCTTTTAAATGGAATCCCTGGAAATACTTTTCAATGCAAAAGGGGAGTCAGATAAGGAGATCCTCTATCTCTACTAATGTTTGTTACAGCTGCAGATCTTCTTCAAATCATCATAAATAAGGCAAGACAAAGAGAGCTTCTTAGCCTCCCAATTCCAGTTACAACGACACATGATTATCCTATTGTCCAGTATACTGATGGTACTCTTATTGTTATGCTAGCTTGTAGTAGGCAACTATTGTGCTTAAAAGGTCTATTACAAACTTATGCCCTATCAACTAGATTGAGAGTTAATTATAATAAATCCCATATACTTTCAATCAATGTGTCCATGGAAAGAATGCAAAATCCAGCAGGAATGTTTGGTGCACAAGTTGGAAGAATGCCTTTCACTTATTTGGGTCTTCCTTTGGGAACATAAAGCCAAAAGTTCAAGACTTAACTCCTCTAGTAGACAGGATAAAGAGAAGACTTTCAAATAGCGTAGAATTTTTATCTTATGGAGGAAGACTCATAATGATTAATCACTACCTTGCACATATGCCAACATACTACATGAGTACAATATGGTTACCAAAAAAATAATCAATCATGTTGATCATGCAAGAAAGCACTACTTATGGAGAGGGAGTAGAGATCTACAAGCAAGATGCAACACTTTGGCTGCTTGGGTTATGGTTTGTAAACTAAAAAAGAAGAGTGGTTTGAGAGTTTTAAACCTAGAGTTGCAAAAAAAAAAGCTCTTCTAATCGAACATCTTCATAAATTCTACAAGTCATCTAAATTACTCGGGGTTGATCTCATTTGGGCTACTCAATATCCAAATAGGGTTCCACATGCAAAAAAACCCTTGTGGTTCATTCTAGTGGAAAGATGTCATAGAATTGGTACATGAATTCAAAGAAATAGTGATCACAAAATTGGGCACATGAAGCTCAATTCTATTTTGGAATGATACTCGTACTAGCAATATTATCTCACAAAAATACTCGTGACCGTTTTTGTGTACAAAGAACCAAGATATCTCTATCCAAGAATATTTGTCAGATGCAGATCCACAGAGTAAATATTACCTTCCTTTATCTATTCAAGCATTTGAAGAACTATCGAACCTACAACAGAAAGTTCACTTACCTCATGATTCACTATATGGAAATGACTATTGGACTTACGTTTGGGGATTAGATTATGCTCCCTCAAAATTCTACCAACATCACTTTCAGTGCCAACAATGGATTCACCTTTTTTTGCAAAAATTTGTAAAAGCAAATGTGTAATGAAGCTTAAAGTCTTTGCCTGGTTACTTCTAACGAACAGACTGAATACAAAGGATATTCTACACAAAAGAAATTATAATGTAAATTATTACAGTTGTGTTGTATATCAACCAGGCGCAGAAGAAATTGTTGAACATCTGTTCATCAGATGTACTTTCTGCACTCGGTGTTGGCAAATCCTTGAAATTCAATGGGACAACACATTAACACTATGAACAACATCATCCGGGCAAAACAAAACTTTCTTGGACCACACTATTTGGAAACTGTCGAATATCTAAACATGGGGCATGTGTACGTGCATGATACATTAAGAGTATGTACTAACGGCATATAGAGATTCCAGATATCACGGGTCTATTTCTATGGGATAAGATATATGCAGAGAAGATAATTTCATATTAGGAATGACTCGATTGTTTTCTCGTCATGAGGAAACCAACTTGAGTACGCCTGATATCCGGGGAAGTTTGGATATGCTACGAAGATCACGCGACGATGGATTCCTCATCAGCTACGATCTGATATCCCAAACTGACTACAACTCAACCTGAGACAGGGCTACCCTAACTATATAAGGCTAGGGGTAGGTATCCTCAAGAGTGGAGACATCCACGAGACATCCAGAGTTAGACAGACAAAGAAGAAGAAGGCTTCTAGAGCTTTCGCTAGACACAGAGCACCCAGGAGCCAACGGACCGTGTTTCATCAACCTCTAGCCATAGTTTAGCCATCGCCTAGCTACAATCTTCATTATAACTAAGGCTAGATACATTGCTCTATACTCCATACATCAAGTTCAAACATCATCCGCGTAGGACGTAGGGTGTTACTTCATCCGGGGGGCCCGAACCTGTATACATCGTGTGCCACTATCTTTGTGCTTGACTTTGCTAACCCGAAGGTACCCATAACTATAAATTTATTGTCGATATCTAACCTTCAACAGTTGGCATGCCAGGTAGGGGCCTTCAGCTATTTTTGCAGATCAAACATGTCTTCGGTGTGCGCTCACATCAAAGTCTTCGGCATCAACTCCTGCGTCAACTTCTGATTGATCACAATCATCGACTAGGCACCGACATTTGATTTGAGATTGCCTTCGGAACCATGCTCTATCGATGAGGGATGGGCAGAGACCTAATGCATATCAGCTTTACCGAGTCCCGCTCTTGGAATCCACGGCGAGAGGTGTGTTTTATAGACTTCAACCCCATGGAGCCCAGCATACTCATGTCAATCGAGACAAAGAGCGATAGCAAAAGCGACAGCTACTGCAAGCACTGCAGCAGCCGGACGGATCGATGCATGTTCGTGGCCGGAGCTAGCAACGGTACTACTGTCGGCAAGTCCCAAGAAAGGAATCCAAGGGTAGATGTCACAGAGGGTCAGGGACACCAGGTCCCCCAGTACATGCCTCAAGATCTTACAGCGGTGATAGCTATAGCTTGGGCGACCGTAAACACTATTGCTCCCAATATTATAGACCATCGGTGAGATCTAGCAGCCGTGGCCACAACTGGGATCATAGCCAATCTGTCGAAGTGACATGATTTTGATGATCCAATGACACTCCACCCGCAGGCGCAAAATCTTCAGGGACAGCAAATTCCTCGATAGATCAACCATAACAATGGGCCTGGTCGCATCCTAGGAGCAGCTTCCGACCAGAGCCACAATAGTGACATCTTTAGCACTCCTAAGGCAAATGTCCAGTGTGCTCACATGTTGCCGAAATTTCTCCCGCCACTGCATCCGAGGAACCTGATGACTCCAGTGTTCAATCAGATGAAAATGTTACTCGATGCAGTGCAAGTTTAGACTGCTTGAGTAGCCAACTCGAGGTTTAAACACCCCGGCTAGTAGGGCGCCAGAAGCCAACTGCCGGGACCATTCCACGATCGTCATCGAGCAGCAAGATTGGTGGTGGCTAGCTCTAGCCATCGTGTCTCTAGGACAACTCGTTCTAACCCCCATCAGAGATGTCCCGAGTATCTTCGAGATCGTATTCCTCATAATCGACGGGATTTATGTGACTTCCTTCTCGATTGAAGGAACAAATGTGACCAAAAAGACCGTGAGCGATGGGAGAACAAGTCCCTATCTTCGAGAGGCCAATCTCCCGTGTATCAAGCCCGATGGGGCGACTTTCCACCTTTGAGGGGCTGCTCACTGGTACGGTGCAAGTTCCTGTTGGGAAACACGGGATGCTACGCTAGCATATAATCAAATTCTATCGCGACTACCCAGGACACCCTGCAAGCAATTGATCACAGATCGCATTACCTTACGACGTGCAGTGCAGCGGAAGACGAGTCGATGTAGCTAGTTCAATCGATCCGCACGTCGTGGAAGTAGCTGTATATGCCACGCCTCCTCCTCGCTGGTGCCGCAAGGCCTTGCCACTCCATGGCCAAGCCCCACGACCGGATCGTAGGCGGCGTTGAGGTAGACGAAGCGCCGGAAGTTCTCGCGGAAGTTCGCGACCTCCAAGAGCAGTCCGACTTAAAATGGACGCCCAAGCCACATACGAGCTCCGTTTTGGGCGTTCTACCACTCGTTTGAAAGATAACGAGATAAGCTTTCAAACGCATCTAGTCTTGCCTCCAAATTCCTTCTGGATAAACAGAAATCAACAAAACAAGATTGCATCCAGAAACTGTGCGCGAATCTGATTGCGCCTCCTTTCAGGTTCGCTTCGATTAGCGTCGCAGGTGCAACGCCTCTACGGTATCCACACGTACAGGGATTGGAATCCATCCACGCGGGTGTGCTAGCACCTCACGCGCGAACCCTTGAGAGAGACGACGGCTAGGGTTTGGTGGAGGGGAAAACCTAGAAGCTCATCTGTCTCAAAGCCTCCACCGCCTCCCTTTATATACCCTCCTAGTTGGGCCCCTATGCTAGAGGCCCAATAAGGTTTGTAGCCCACGTCCAACGTGGCCTGCTAAGCCCACATCATATGTGACCTGTCATTACTAAGCCCACATCATATGTGGCGCATGATACGCTATTGGGCATACTCCCAACAATCTCCCACTTGCACAATAGACAATTATGCAAAGAGTATTCCAACCTCTTTAAGTGTGTCACCCTGTAGGTTCATGTACAAGTCGGCTGTGGACCCGGAAACACCTTTCCAATCCACAGATCAATAGCGGCGCCTAGCAGCACATATTGACCCCCGAATGCACAGAATGATCATATCAGCAGATCCTTGATACATTCAACATATACTGATCTTTTTGCCGCACGATACCAGTCAAGCTCAGGGCAAGATACGTGCCACCCCTATTGATAGCTTGACCATTTTACTCGTCAATGTGATGGATTTGGGGATTGTGATTAACTCTTCAATCACAGGCATGGCCATGCACTTTCCAATCCATCCACACCGATGGGCCCAGAGGTATCTCTCCCGTTATCGAGGAGGATCAAATCCTATCTTGACCAATCAAACCCCTGGCAATGTTTCGTGTCATACCCAGTAGTTACCTTTATAACTACCCAGTTACGGTGTAGCGTTTGATAACCCCAGAGCATACGAGTCCACATGCTGGGAATCCATGACGATCTCAAGTCTAAGGACCATATAGGTGTATCACTCGAGACTACAATCTGATGGCACTTCTAAGATAACAATCTTAGCGGTGTCTCGAGTGGGTCAATCAACTACCCTTGTTCACCAACAAGTGTCCACACCATTGATTTGATATCCCCATATCAATGATCCGAACCCGATCATCAACCAATGCATGTGCTAATCTTTGAATCATAATTGTTGATTATGATATAAGATCGAGGCCAACTTAGAATAACAACATATAGTAAAGAGTTCCACGAACAAGTCGTACTTGTTGATCAATACCGATGATGTTATTCAAGAACCGTGATAATATATTATCCATCATAAACATAGAAGTGATACAATCATCCCCATGACCGCTAGTTGGCTTATCACTTATGTTTTCTCCACCGACACTAGGCGTACCAATTGAATATCAATATTCAATGCTCATGTCGCCTTTCATAAAGGTTGTGGTAATATTTGTCTAGGCACGGAATAGTTCCGACTTCTCAATCTCCATTAAGTATCTTCATAAGTATCCTCACCACCAAAGAACACAATCGTTTTACTTCATAAGTATCTTAGAATGTTCCTTTCCAAAACATCTAGTGACATTCACCCAGATTTGATTGATATAGGCATATTCGGTGACATTCACCTTAATGCGCTCAGGGTGTGAACCTTAATTTTGGCAATTATCAAGCTCATCAAGTGTTAAATTACTGAGTATTGCTATCCAATGTGACATACACGAGAACACATTCTCGGCTGAACCATTCAACATTATGTCAACATAAAGCACTAATCCAATTAGCCTTTTAAATCTATCTCTATAGATTTTTATGCCAAAATTTCCAATCTGTCCCAAAGTCTTCTATGAAGAACAATTTCTTAATTAAGACATGGCAGATTTACGGAATATTATTTATGATCACCAATATGTCATACATATATAAGATCAAATGTAAATGTGCTCCCACTTGCCCTTGATGAACTAGCAAACACTTTGACTTTACATCAAAGCAAATATCCAACTCTGAGATGCTTGTTTCATAAACTTGCATGCTATAGCATCTTATGGTTCATCAAAACCTTGAGGTCGTGTCAAGAACATATTCTCACTTAGGTCTCCACAAAGCAGGGAGAGCCGTTTTGACACCCATCTCACATATCAAATACGCAACAATAGCTAGATCGATCTAGATAGCATTAAGCGGATTAATCAAGTTCATAACTTAATCATCACGCACAGCTCATCTTTAGATCCCATGGCTTCAAACCGTCTTTCAGAGCATAGGCCCATCACACTTCCTCGCAAGTCTTAAGCTCATCATAGTCTGACAACAATTATCATCCCTATCATATAGGTGACTAATGCGGCTTTAGAACATATGTAAGGTCGGTTTATTTTTCATAAAACATACAACAACTTGTACATTATATGAAAATTTAGTAGGAACAGAAACACTTTCTAATAATCCCCGAACTACTTCGAGTCACATTGTGCTCCCACTGACTATTTTGAAAAATATTTTCTCCAAAATCAACCATTCCGAGCAACAAATAATTTGTTCTCGCCCCCTTTAAAATGTACAAACACTTTGCACTTCACAAAGAAATATTTATCTAAGTTGAGAGTGAGTTCATCAGACGTCAGACGTCTTACATGTACTCCACAATTCAAACTTTGATAAAACAGTATGAAACACTTTCCGATCCATATCATATATGGTTCATTCTCTGTGACTTGATGGAACCCCTTTTATGAGCACTATTATTTCTAAAGTATACCAACATATAGATAATAAAAACAATGGCACAACACAAGTGTATCATCAGAATCCAAATACACATCCATTCACTAATGGAGCATGTCAACACGACAAATCAATCAGGCAAATCGAACAACATTTGTTCTATATTTGCGGTTCATAACCTTCTACTCCTAAGATGAAGCTGAACTATTGATTTTGCCTATGCCAGGAGTATAATAACAATTATTTAACTCCGACATTAATCCTGACAGTTGGGCCGTTAAGAGTATGTCAACGTCCAACTAGACAACTTCAACACCCTTGCCACTATTTCAAAATCCTATATTATAGTATCAGGGTAATGCCAATCTTCAACTTCACAAGTCTAGGATTGGCACTCCAGATGTCATCAGGACCTTTCCCTTTTCACTCATGACTCGGTCTCCTTCATAAGCTGACCAGTCTTTCGAACCATCATCACATGATTAAAGCTGATCTTAATGCTTTCCAATTTTAACATGCATCATATGCATCTCGGCCAGTGATTTATCCAAGCTATTTATCAAAATGTTTAACTCAATGCTCAAAAAGAGCAACCAAAAATCACATCAATAGCTAACCATTAGCTAAAGGGAGAATCATATTTTATAATGCCCAATGTAATCAATCATATCGACTACATGATGGTGATCGAATTCTTCTTGAGCTAACTTGCAAGCGATGATTTAGGGATCAAATCCTCTAGCTCTTGTCTGATCCTCAAACATGCCCTCAAAGTCCACAATCATATTGTAGACACCCATAATCTCATCTTGCTTCCAAAGCTCAGAGTTCATGGCGACAATAATGAGACAGCAAACACCAAGAAAACAACTGCAGTGTTTCCAATAAACACCATTTCAATTCAGATTGCATTTCAAGCTGATTCATCTAGGTACTATTCTTTAGAACAAATATTCCTTTTAATAATAAGAGAACAATTCTCAAAATCAATATCAATCACAATGTACTAATAAGAAATTCATATCAAATATATATATCTCAAATAGTAAAGCACGAGGTAATCAACAAATATTAAACTTTGTTTATGTTGTGTACCCTTCGTTAACAAATTAACAAAAGATACTCCCACTCAAGTCACATTCCCTTTAATGACTTGTAGTAGGACAAAATCCATATTCACTAAAGTCCTAGTGAACTTTGGCTCACCGCTAGAATCCAGTGACATAGGTAGGCAACCCTTTTGCCGATCACATCGTATGTGACTCTTGTGTGTTGAGTGGCATGCGTCGATGCTCAGCACCAACACCCTTGCCACGAAGCTCAAAACCGTTTTGATAGCTTCGTCAAGTAAAATCAACACTATGTTGTGAAGTCCGACTTCACCCTATTGATCAGGTAAATTAACGGCACCCTGCTTTGGCAGAAACTACCAGTTATCATACAAGACCTTAATAGGTGCAGCTGTTGGAAGAGCAAACACTCTTAATTTTTCAAGGGAAATCTATTCTATCAAGATGAAAGAATAGCAGAGCAGATAAACCATCACAGAAAATACACTTCTAAGCTGTGCACTAGTATGGCCCAAGACGCGGTGATCAATATCACCATGCGTCCATTTCTGTCCACCGGGCCATCTACTTGATTTTAGTCAAGTATCACAAATTAATATGTAAGCGTCCGTAAGATCCCTTGCTTAGTGGTCCGAAAAAATTATCTGGCCATGAATCAAATATTCACTCGGCCACGCCACATCAAGCATGTGGTGCAGATAGATAAATTCTCCTTAACCGAATACAAATATCCAACAAGACCCACCATAGCATATTGCGAGGTATCATAAAGGCTATAATACAAAGAAATCTAATTTCAACTGTGATTAATAGCGCAACTATATAGCCCTCTTTGGATCAGAATGAAAAATATACACACAATCAATATTGGTCATAATTTCAATAAAAGATCCATCGAGTTAATCATATTAACCACACATCATGCCCCCGACCAACTCGAGCTCCTCCGAGCAAAAATCGAGCGGTACCGAGTAACGCCGAGTAGTGCCGAGTACCACCGAACAACACCAAGTTATCCGAACAATAATATGCTCATTACCGAGTGGTCCGGGTAGCACCGAGCAATGCCGAGTAGTGCCGAGTGGTGCCGAGTGGTTTCCGAAATTACTTTCGGTGACATCCTACAAACTAGACTTTGCACGGCGTATCTGAGCTGCGCTACCCCGAGAACCTTTCCGGGGGGCCAACCCAATCTGGTAGCAGTAGATCAAATCTACTAAAATCCGAAGTCAGTAGTGTGTTGATCACATCAACAAACAAGGCATGATTTCGTTGATCTCTATATCAACTCAAATATATTAATGAACTAATTAGAACAACTAATTTAGTAATATATCACAAATACTACTTTAGTAATATATCACATATACAACTAATGCATATTTACCGTATGCACATACTATACTGATCTCATCAACACAACATGCAAGTCCAATCTAATAAAATCCACTAATGATATCATGATGACTAAACGCAACATTTGCGCCATAGTCCATCTGATTGATCCAATTTAACTCTCGATTGATCCCATCAATCAAAGTTTCAGATTAATCTTCATTAATCAGTTGGATTCTTCCTAACTAACCGATCCAATCGGCTACAAGAAGAACGGTAGTAGATCGCATCCTGTTGGGAAACGCGGGATGCTACGCTAGCATATAATCAAATTCTATCGCGACTACCCAGGACACCCTGCAAGCAATTGATCACAGATCGCATTACCTTACGACGCGCAGTGCAGCGGAAGACGAGTCGATGAAGCCAGTTCAATCGATCCGCATGTCGTGGAAGTAGCCGTACATGCCACACCTCCTCCTCGCTGGTGCCGCAAGGCCTTGCCACTCCACGGACAAGCCCCACGACCGGATCGTAGGCGGCATTGAGGTAGACGAAGCGCCGGAAGTCCTTGCGGAAGTTCGCGACCTCCAGGAGCAGTCCAACTTAAAATGCATTCCCAGGCCACATACGAGCTCCGTTTTGGGCGTTCTACCACTCGTTTGAAAGATAACGAGATAAGCTTTCAAACGCATCCAGTCTTGCCTCCAAATTCCTTCTAGATCAACAGAAATCAACAAAACAAGATCGTGTCCAGAAACTGTGCGCGAATCTGATTGCACCTCCTTTCAGGTTCGCTTCGATTAGCGCCGCAGGTGCAATGCCTCTACGGTATCCACACGTACAGGGATTGGAATCCATCCACACGGGTGTGCTAGCACCTCACGCGCGAACCCTTGGTAGAGACGACGGCTAGGGTTTGGTGGAGGGGAAAACCTAGAAGCTCATCTGTCTCAAAGCCTCCACCGCCTCCCTTTATATAGCCCCCTAGTTGGGCCCCTATGCTGGAGGCCCATTAAGGTTTGTAGCCCACGTCCAACGTGGCCTGCTAAGCCCACATCATATGTGACCCGTCATTACCAAGCCCACATCATATGTGGCACATGATACGCTATTGGGCATAATCCCAACAGTTCCCTCCCCGATAAGAAGCATGACTATGTCCGCGACAGGCTACCCCCAAGGATGTCGATGAGGGGAGCAAGGTGTTCATCCCCGAGCTGTGCAAGTTAGGTGGCCGGACAAGTTCAAGCCAAGCTCTGTCAAAAAATACTCGGGCAAGATCAATCCTATCTAGTGGCTACAGATTTACACTACAGTCATGAGGGCTGCCAATGGAAGTGAGAAGGTGATGGCCAATTACTTGATGACCACCCTGGATGGTGCAGCTAGATCTTGGTTGCTCAACTTTCCACCTCAATCGATGTCATCATGGGTGGAGTTATGGGCCCAGTTCATTGCCAATTTTCAGTACACGTATGAATGCCTCAGAACGCGCAGCGACTTGCATCGGATGATACAAAAGCCAGGAGAGTTGTTGCGTAGCTGCATCCGATGCTTCAACGACAAGCGCAACTCAACCCCTGACATCTCAGATGAGGAGGTCATAGTTACTTCGAGAACAACATCAAGGATAGAGAGTTGAAGGGAAAGCTTGCCACTCGAAAAATCAAAACCACCAAGGAGCTATTCAAGCTGGCAGACAAATACGCTATACGTGCCGAAGCCCAAGATCATATAGACGACCTCAAGCTTGACAACGACAAGCCCGTGTCATCCAAGCAAGGGGCGAAGAGGAACAAGAACCGTGGGAAGAAACACAAATGTGACTCCATTATAGCCACGATCGAAAGGGGCAAGGCGCGCAATACCGGCAACAACAAGGGTCAAAGCCGTGGAGGAAACAAATACTGCTCGATCTATCACACGGATAAACACGACTTTGATGAATGCCAAGTGATCAGCAAGAAGGTCCAGGGGAATCTCAAGGCTGCCTCGCCGAGTACAAAATTGAGCAGGCCAAAGAGAAGCCCTAGGACAATGAGCCAAATACCGCGGGGTTGATCACAAACTAGCACACATCTTTGAGGGATCTATCACGTACAAGGCCAAAAGACAGTACAAGGCAGTCAAAAGGGAGGTCAACCTGGCCACACTAGCTCCCCCTAAGTTTCTTAAGTGGTCGGAAGTGCCAATCACATTCAACCAATCAGATCACCTAGCTGTAGTTTCACATCCCAGTCGATACCCCGTGGTGGTCGAGCCCACCATCGTTAACATTAAGGTCGCTCGAACCTTGATCGATAGAGGTAGTTCATTGAACCTTGTCTTTACGAAAACGCTGGAGAATATGGGGATTCCTCGGACAGAGATCAAAGTCAAAGAAGAGACATTGATCAAAGCCAAAGCAGAGACATTTCATGGCATAACTACGCGTTCATCATCAATGCTCCTTGGCCAGATCGAGCTACCCGTCATGTTTGGCACACCAGACAATTTTCGCACCAAAAAGAACCTCTTCAACGTAGAAGATTTTGAGACTGCCTACAATATGATTCTAGGCCGCCCAATGCTAGCCAAGTTCATGGTAGTTGTGCATTACGCGTACTAGACCGTCAAGATGCCGACGGCAAAAGGAGTCCTTACAATCTAAGGGGACCAGCGTGTAGAGGTCAAGTGCGATAAGAAAAGCCGGGAGATGGTTGAGCACCTTTGTGGATCGGCAACCAGTGTCGACAGTAAGGGAGCCAAACGCCAAAAATCTAAGAGTATTGACAAGGCTCCTATATCCGACAATGCCACTAAGGACCTAGTCGACGATGGCAAGAAGGATAAAAGAGATCAATAGGGACATCAAGAGGGTGCCCCTGGACCCGTTGGAGCCTTCCAAGACAGTCAAGCTGGGTGCTGACCTTAATCCGAAATAGGAACTCGAGCTTGTCACCTTTCTTCAGGCAAACCGTGATGTGTTTGCATGGTAACCGTCCGACATGCCCGGGGTCCCAAGGAGGTGATCAAGCATCGACTAGCTATGAAACCTAGTGCCAAGCCTGTGGTGTAGAAGCAGCGTAGATTTGTGAAAGACAGGAAGCAGGCCATACAAGGGGAGGTCGGCAAACTCCTGAAGGTTAGCTTCATCCGAGAAGTTCGTCACCCGACGTGGCTAGCGAACCACGTCCTCGTCAAGAAGCCCAACGGCAAGTGGAGAATGTGCGTCGACTACACCAACCTCAACAAAGCTTGCCCTAAGAACCCTTTTCCTCTCCCCCGCATTGACCAAATAGTGGACAGCACTGCGGGCTGTGAACTACTAAGTTTTCTAGATGCCTATTTAGGGTTTCACTAAATTAGCATATCTGCATGGGATGAGGAGAAAATAACTTTTACTACTCCTTTCAGTGTATTCTGTTATATTAAGATGCCTTTTGGTTTAAGGTGTACTGGTGCTACGTACCAACGCTATATTCACAATTGCTTAAAGTCCTAAATCGGGCGCAATGTGGAAACGTATGTCGATGACATCGTAGTCAAGTCAAAAATCGGGGACACCTTAATCAGCGATCTCGAGGAAATATTTGACAACCTTAGGAAGTATCGAATGATGCTTAACTCCGAGAAGTGCACGTTCGGCAAAATTGAGACCATCGACCAGATGCGTTCTCTGTGGACGCTGAGAGAAGTGCAAAAGCTCACGGGCTACATCGTAGCTCTTAGTTGATTTATCTCTCGGATGGGCGAACGAGGGCTACCATTCTTCAAACTACTCAAGAAGCAGGACATTTTCAAGTGGACCAAAAAGGCAAAAGAAACTTTTCAAGATTTGAAAAGGTACTTATCGTCTTCGTCAATTTTGATATGACCTAACGAAAAAGAGGAGCTCTTTTTGTACATTGCAGCTACCCCTTAAGTAGTAAGCACAGTCCTGGTGGTTGAGCGGGATTGTCCTGAGAAAAAGGCCAAAGTTCAGAAGCCGGTGCACTATGTGAGCGAGGTCTTGCTTGACGCCAAACTACAATACCCTCAAGTGCAGAAGATGTCGTACACTGTCCTGATGACTTCTCGAATGCTACGACACTACTTCTAGGCACATAAGATTACGGTCATGACGACATATCTGCTCAAGTAGATAATACGCAACCGAGAGGTGATAGAGTGAATTGCATAGTGTGCAGTCGAACTCAACAAGTTAAAGATTGATTTTGCTCCGTGAACCAGCATCAAGTTAGGAGTCTTGGCGGAGTTCATTGCGGAATGAAAGGACGTCAAGGAAAAGGAGCACAAGACGGTTGATGACCACTGGACTATGTTCTTTGATGGTTCGCTCACGCTTCAAGGCTTAGGGTCTGCCATCATGCTCAAACCCTCGATAGGTGAGGAGCTTAAATATGTTATCCAACTCGATTTTCAAGTTTCAAATAATATTGCAGAATACAAGGGACTGGTTAACAGCCTCTGCATAGTTGCGTCACATGGGATAAGACGATTACTCATGAAAGGGGACTCACAGCTAGTCATAAACCAAGTGCAGAAGGAGTACTATTACTTGGATGACAACATGGCGATATATTTGAACGAGGTCCGCAGGCTAGAGCACAAGTTCAAAGGGCTCGAGGTAAGGCATATCAGGTGAAGTGATAACTCTGCTGCCGATGAACTTATCAGGCTCACTTCGTCCCGTTTGCCTATGCCCGCAGGAGTCTTCGTTGAGAAACTCATTAAACCATCTATCTCCCTGTACGGGAGGTAGATGTTGCTCGACTCGATTAGCATCCTGGCCGGGTCAGTGAGGCAGAACCCACAGACACGGAAGCTGCACTACTCGGATGCGGGCCAACTTAGATGACTCCATTCCAAGCCTATCTCAAAGGTTGAGAGATCCCTGACGATGATGCCTCTGTTGAGAAAATTGCACGTAAGTCCTAGCTATACGCATTGGTAAACAGCAAGCTCTACCGAAAGGGGAGCAATGGAATCTTGATGAAGTGCATCACTCGGGAAGAGGGCAATAAGATATTGCTCGATGTCCATGGAGGCATCTGCGACAACCATGCGTCTTATCATTCCCTAGTTTGAAAGGTTTTTTGGCAGGGGTTCAATTGGCCGACTACCCTCTAGGATGCTTGTGAGCTGGTGAAAAAGTATGAGTTGCCAATTTTACGGCAAGCAAACCACCTGACCAGCCCAAGCGCTACAAACTATTTATCTGTCTTGACCTTTCTCTATCTAGGGCTTAGGCATCTTGTGAAGGGAACGCGTAGGTTACGCTAGCCGAAAATAAAATTTTCTACGCATTCAACCAGGATACATGCGAGTAGTGGATCATGGATCATTACCCTTGGAGCACGTTAGCAGCGGAAGAAGAGTGGGTGAAGCATCCCCGCGTACTCCAAAGTACAGTAGTAGATGCCGGAGTTGATCGTCTCCTCCTCGCGATCGCGCACGCAACGCTGTAGAGGAAGTAGACGTTCTCGCCAATCAGCGCCGAGGCAGATGCAATGGCGCCTCTCGGTATCCACCGTCCAGGTAGGATCACCGCCACAGGTGTGCTATCACCCGCTGCGCAGCTAGGGTTTAGGGCGGTGGGATGCGGCGACGGCTAGGGTTTGTGGTGGGAGAGCCTCTCACCGCACACCCCCACGCCCTTTATATAGAGTGCACTAACGGGCCTTCTTCGATAGAAGCCCACTAGGACTCACACTAATGGATCTTCTCTGAGAAATCCATTAAGACGCCAGAAGGATCCAAATCGTGTAAACCCACTAATGGATCCAATCCTTCGGACATGATCCAACCCGTTAAGTGTGTGACCCGTTAGGTTCATGCATAACGGCTATGGCCCTGAAACCTCTTTTCCGGACCATCGACAATGATGGTTCCTAGCAGGACATGTTGTCCCCGAATGCACGAATGATCGTATCGGTGAACCTTGATATACTCGTATACCAATCCTTTTGCCACGCGATACCAGTCAAGCTCAAGGCAAGATGCGTGCCATCCTTGTGATAGCTCGACCCATTCACTCGTCAATGTAATGGATATAATTCATGATTAACACTTTAATCACTTTGGCATGGCCATGCACTTTTTCTTATCCATCCACATCGAGGGGCCCAGAGATATCTCTCCCGTTATCAAGGAGGGGCAAATTCCATCTTGATCTCTTATATCTCACATCATGTTTCATGGCATACTCGTAAGCTACCTTTATAACTCCCCTGCTACAGAGAAGCGTTTGATAGCCCCAAAGTATACAATTACACATGCTGAGAATCAATAAGAATCTCATGTCAAAGGATCATATAGGTATACCACTCGAGACTACACTCTGATGGCACTTCAAAGATAACAATCTCATCAGTGTCTCGGAGCGGGTCTATCCAACCCCATGTTCTCTAACATGTGCCCACATTATTGATTTGATATCTCCATATCTATGGTATGTGAAACATTACCATCAATCAATACATGTGCTGGTTAGATCACTATTGTCCCACATAATGATATGTGACCAGGGATCGTTTAGAATAATATCATATAACCAATGTGTTTCACAATTAAGTCATACTCAATAAACAAAGGAGTGACATTTATTCATGGAACTGATAAGTACATGAACATAGACGTATGATACAATCATCTCACATGATCGCCTCTAGGGCATATCACTAACATCTTGGGACCATTCCCAAGAGATCAAGGAGGATATAGGTTCCTATTTATGACTATCGATACATTCACCAAGTGGATCAAAGCCAAACCTGTCAGGAACATCACCTCAGAAGTGGCTAAGAAGTTCATGAGAAGCATCGTTACTTGATTCGGCATCTCTAATCGAGTAATCACAGACAATGGTAGCCAGTTCAAAAGCAACGCTTTTATAGCCTTTTGCGATGAATTGGGTATCAAACTTTGCTTCGCCTCTGTAGCTCATTTTCAGAGTAACGGTCAGGTCAAATGTGCCAACACCATAATCCTGCAGGGGATCAAGACCCGCGTGTTCGATAGGCTCAAGGCTTACTCAACTCGGTGGGTGAAAGAACTCCCCTCGATGCTATGGGCTGTTCGTATATCGACTAGTCGAGCCACTCGTGAAACACCACTTTTCTTGGTCTACGGAGAAGAAGCGGTGCTTCCGACCGAGTTAACGTTCAGGTCACCCCATGTGGACAACTACTCAGAAAAGGACCAGGAGTAGGTGTCACTACCAGAAAACGGAAATTTCGTGAGGGTTAAAAAACTGTCACGAAAGGGCCAAAACCGTCATGAAAATAATTCGTGACTTGTAATCGTCACGCAATAACTCTCACGAATCTGACTCCAGGGAAATTGAATTTTATGTGGCGGTGAACCGTCACGAACATATTTCGTGGCGGTGGTGACCTTCAGGAAAACAATGGTCCGGCCAGATTGCACAAGAATTTTCGTGACAGGGGTTGACTCACAGGAAAATAATTCATGATGGTGCTTAATCGCCACGAAATATTTTCATGAGGGTTCAAAGCCTCCACGAAATTTTTTCATGAGGGTTCATTTCCCAGGAGGTCACCCATCCTATTACTACTCTCCTTCAAGCACACTTAACTTCAGAGCTCTTATGAGATCCATTTACTCTAGTGGTGGTATGAAAATATCTGATATATAATGTGTCCCTCCTCCTTTTAACCCTGTAAAGAACCCAAACACTGATTTTCAATTATTACTCACGAAAACTATAACCCACATGAAAATACGTAATTTTCATGGCGGGACAGCTACTTTCATGACAGTTTATGAATACCTTCACGAAAATAACTTCAATTCATGAGGAGTTTAGTACCACCTTCACGAAATGTATTTTTTACGAGGGTTTATGCACCACCTTCATGAAATATTTTTATTTCGTGGCGGTTTGTCTATAACTCTCACGAAAATATAGCACCCTCACGAAATCTCGGTTTTCTGGTAGTGAAAGAACAGATGATGTAAATCTACTCGAGGAGTACAGGGATCGAGCATCTATTCGAGCAGCCAAGTAACAACAAGCCTTATGCAGATATCATGGCCAGAGAGTCCAGGAAAGAGCGCTCACCGTTGGGGACTTAATACTATGGAAGGTGCAGAAGCAAGACAACCGTAATAAGCTATCACCTAAATGGGATGGTCCCTACATGGTGGTTGAAGTAACTCGACCTAGATCAGTACGGCTATCGACATCGGAAGGAATGATGCTTGACAACTCATGGAACATCAATCAACTGAGAAGACTTCATATATGAAAAAAAGACAGTGCATCACAACCAAAATTCAAGTAAGTATGAGTTCACTAAAATTTACTAACAAAAAGTTATCCTATTACATTTGAGGCAGGTACTCTACTATAACTTGTCCTCAGAGGCATCGTGCCGCCTCCCTAGCATCCAAGGGGACTGGAAGTGGATGGTTCCTAGGATGGGCCTACGCCCTCTATACGGGCCGGAAGAGGACGTGAATACCCGACCACTTGTTGATGGAGAAGGCGACCTCTCCGTTGTCAAAAGCCGAGGAATGCTGGTAGAGCGTGAAGCGCATGCGGGCGTTGGGCTAATAAAGTTGTTTTGAGCTTCACCTCCTTCTTCGACAGCGGTTAGGCCTGGGCATTCAGTTTAACCGAAAAATTTGGTTTTGGTTTTTGGTTTATTTGCAAATTTGGTTATTTCAAAATTGAAACCGAACTATGTTTGAAAATTTCGGTAACCGACAATTTGGTTAACTGATAGTTCAGTTTCGGTTTCGGTTTTAACTGAATTAACCGAACTTGGCAATGATGATAGCCGTGTCGTTAGCAACTTTATTGCTTAGGTAGCCACCGTTTGTAGCCTCCTCTTTTGACACTTGAATTTAAGGACAGTCCAATTGTTTGTTTCATACTAAAATGCTCCTTGTGCAATTATGGTTTCAAGCGTTGAGGAAGGAGCCTTTGACTGTATGGCGATGGGAAACAGACGAGGAGCTTTCAATATGTCTCCGATTTGGTGGGTCTCTTTATCAAAGTTCGGTTATTCCATACAGCTAACCGAATCAACAACCGAATTATTCGGTTTTGGTTTTTTCGGCTTCGGTTCTGGTTTTAACAGTTTTGGTTTTCAGTTTTCGGTTTATTTGCCCAGCCTTGGCAGCAGCAGCTTCACTTTCTTCTCCTCTTGCAGCAGTGGTGGCACTTGCTCTCGCGAGGGCGGCCGGGCTGACCTCATCTTCTTTGATGGTGACGTTCAATTTGCTAATGGCCTTACCTTCCTCCTCCGGCCAAACCTCCCACTCGATAGCCTCCCAGACATTCTCTTCCTCCTCATCGGAGGAGATGATGATCTGTTCTAGAGAGACTATGGCCAACGGTGTATGGGGAGGGCACTCTCCAAGGATCTCTACAAACGAGGATGATGGTGGAGTAGAGGCTATGGATACGATTGAAGAGCTAACGCACTGCGAGCGTATGGAAAGAAAGAAAATGAATTGTGGCAAACGACTATGAGTCCTGTCTATTTATAGCTCAGGGAACGGGTTGTACTATAACCTCAATCCATCTAAATTCACATCGGTCCTAATGCACGAGGAATCTGTTACACTTCCACATAAGTACGAAAACCAAAGAGATGCTAAGTTATGACGTACCATATGGAAGCCGAAGGGGCATGAAAACTGTAACAATATTTAATCATTGCAATGGAATTAAAAAATGCTGGGCCTTACCAATATGCTTGGGGGCTCATGCGCCAGAGTGTATGGTCGAGGGCTACTATTTTTAATGCTTACGCTTTACTCTCTTTTCGATACGATCATCAAGCAGAGTCAGGGCCTACATCATGCAAATTCAACGCATATGCCCTACCCTCTACTCGATGCATTCATCGAGTAGGAGGTCAGGGGCTACATCACTCGATCTTTTCTTTACCTGTCTCCACTCTTGGGTTGATACATCTATCGAGTAAGGGGTTTGGAGTTGCAACAGGTATCTGTGATGCTGATGCTTCATTTTTTGCTCCATTCAGCTATCGGCAAAGAGCTGAGGGCTACATCGTGACATTGTGCTTACATCACTCTACTCCCTACTCGATGGCATCATCGAGTAAGGAGTCGAGGTCTATAGATAATTCGGTACCTTGTTCTAGTTCCTGGTCGATACTGTTATCGAGCGGGGCGCTGTAGGCACAAGTTTTTTTATTCTTTTCACATGTGATTTTTTGCACGCATTTACTCGATCATGTACTTAGCATGTCAGTGAACAAAACCAAAGTGTGGCTATGCTGAACCTGACGATGAGCAATTCTATCATGCGCGCACACAAGCACTAGATTGTCAGACATCTAACGCTCAGCGAACGGTCAGAGACGAGGCCTCTAGTTGATTCTACATGCGCTGCTCAGTAAGTTCATATTTGTTACAAAGTCTAAGTTGTATAGTCGATAAAGACTTGCAAAAATCATGTAGTTTTCACTTCAACCTATATAGCGTTTATGTTATATGCGGCCTCTCTGGGTATACGCTTGGGGGCAAAGCTATTTATTGAGAATTCTTCTAGCTTTGTGTGCAGATACAATCAGGCATATGCTTGGCAATGAAGCTACTTATTGAGAGTCTATGAGTGCTAAATCAGATTTGCATCTACTTGTGCTACTCTATTTCATCGACCAGAAAATAGTGGGCAAAGCACGATAGACAAGCAGATTAATTAGCATGATCATTAAAGACCGCAGTAGCAACATTACATCGATGTGTTCGGGCCTAAGAATTCTAGCTGGCATCGTCATCATTACCGGAAAGAGACAGCTCCAGCTAGGCCACAAACCTCTCAGCAAGGTCTTTGAAAGACTCGATGTAATCGACAGCCTCGCTAGCCTCACACGCAAATCCTTCGTCCAATATCAAGAGGTCCAGGTCAGGATGGTGGCTCTTTACCAAGCCGAGCACATGGGAAGTCATAAGACGTGCAGATGAGGTCATGTGCTCGAGTCTCTCCGACTGCAGAGTTGCAAATACTGCATCTACTATAGCATTTTTGACCTCGATCACCTTCCTACTTGCCTCCGCCTTGTCTCAATTGACCATGGCCTTGAGTGACGCAGCATCGACGGCAGCTTTCTTAGCGTTTAGCTTCTCTGCCTCCACCTTCAGCTTCTTCGCCACCCCTTTCTGCTTCTCGGCCTCAGCTTTAGTAGTTTTCAGCTCAGCCCTGAGTGCCGTCAGTTTGGTGTCTTTCATCTCGAGCACTTGTTGATTGGAAACCATAAACCACTCATTTTGTCGATGGGCTTGCTCGCAGAAAGCTTCTACTTCAAGCAAGGTATCTGTAAGATCGAGGATGCCGACTAGTGGTGGTGAATAGGCGGCTTTTTAAAAAAATTCTTCTACGGTTAATTAAATCTCGCCTATTTATTCCTATGTCAAAACCTAAATAAAAATCAATGCGGAAGTGATAAACTAAGGTTTTGATAATTAAGCCTAAGTCAACTAGGCTCACTAAGTGCACTACCTATTTATGTCTCTAACAAGAATATATTATCCTAAAGACGATCAAGCAATTTAATTCTAGAAATGTAAATTGCAATATAATAAATAAGAATTGCAAGCAAACACAAAAAGACACACCGATATTTGTCGTGACCTGAATCTACAAATCCGGACCCTCTGTGTATTCTGCACTAGTCCAGGATCACGCTAGTGTACATAGTCTCAACATAGATGAAATATCACAATCATACACAACATAATAATAAAAGTAACTCAATTACAAAATATAAAACTATTGAACGACCTTAAGGTTGACCTTACACTTGAGAGGCCTTGATGGTTTTAACTCCAATAGGTAAACAGCAGCGGAACGAAGAGCGTGGGTGAATCCCATCAATATGCCACAAGCAACTGACAAGGTTCAACTCCTAGATATTCGCCTCCTTGTGGAACTTCTCATCCTTCGAAGTTGTAGTCATCTTCTCATCTGATGATTTTTTGTTTGCAAGAGGGTGAGTACACACCGTACTCAACAAGTCATGCACAGAATGCAGTTCTATTACTACATGCATGGCTTATTCCAAAGGAATGGCTGAATGGTTCTTTTGCAATAAAGCAGCATTCACAAATAATCATAGTAGATAGAAAAGCAGTAAAACAAGTAATACCCATAATAAATTTCGTAATCATTCTCAAGTAAAGCATTTCTCATCCTTAACCAATTTCCATATCACATTGTTCACATTCCCAACCTCATTTTTATCAAAATCTAACTCTTGACTGTAATCCCCGAGCATTGTCCAGTACCGCGGACACGGCTATTTGAATAGTTTTTACACACTCTGCAGAGGTTATACACTTTACCCACAAGATACAGTCAAACACCACAAAGGCGAGTAACCATAACAAAGCCTTTCCAAAGATCCTTCTAAACCCAGTACTGCCCGCTAAGGTTTCAACACTGAAGGGATACACCTCCACAACAGGGCCCCCCTCTTGCGCCATGTGAGTTTTCACCCGTACACCCGGAACTCACACCACCATGACAGTACCAAAAAATAGATTTCACAATTTACTCAGCTAGGTCCGTCCCACTCCGGAACTTGTGGTTGTATGGTTAGCCCAGTTCAAATTCTTGCAAGGTTAAGTCCTTAATTGACCGAGACAAGACTAACCAAAAATTCATCATGTCGACATGTCATAAAAACCAAATACGACCGCCCTGGTGCCACATCTGGCCCACCACTTAACTTCTTGCCACTTGCCCCAGTCTAAATCATTTTATCACCCTGGTTCGCTTACACGCTCCTCGTGCCATCAACAGTATCAAGACACATGTCACACTTTCCAAAATTCGTTCCATAGCTCATTAATCAATATTCTATTTTTCTCACAAAAATTGTGTCAATAAAACGTTTTGCATGGCTAAGCAGAACTACCGTGTTCTAATTTTTCCACAGTGGTGTATTATATCAACCACATAATATAAACCAATCTAGGGGAACAAAGATTTTCATGGCATACAATTATGAGGGACAAGGGGACATTAACAAGTGGTGTTTTAGCTAATTCCCAAACTATTTGAAGACATTGTTAACAAATTAGCATGCATAATTTAAAACAAAGTAATTTTGAAAGCATAGTATCAAAATGGTGCACAACTTGCCTGGCCCTTGCGATTTTTACTGTTCTTTACTCTTTATCTTTGACTCTGGATCTTCGGTCTTCAATCTTCACTTCCTTGATCTTCAGCTCCTTGGAACGACTTCCGGACAACGTGTCTAATGATTAAAGAAGAAGCAAACACAAACCAACTCAAAAGATAAATCGAATAAACTCCAAATTGAGAACGGATAATATTGGATCGCAACGACTTAGATGAATTTAGGAACTTGAATGGACTAGATCGAAGATTAGACAAAAGAGGATGAGCTTTCGGAAAATACACTAGAGAGGAAAAGACTGATAACAGAGAAAGAAAGAATAATATTCCAAAGAATATTTCTTCTGAAGTTGTTATCTTGATTAGACAGACAATGACATATGGGCTCTCGATCCATAGACCAGGTCCACAAAGATATGTTAGTTCACGATGAACTAAGCTGATGCAAAAAAGTTGACTTTTGTTGACTAAGTAGATACACAATCAAACAAAAGAAAGATAGGCCGATAGATTAGATATGGCACAAGGATATGACACATGGTCAATGGTTTATCGACCAGGTCCATGAATGATTTCCAGGTCAAGGGCAAAGTAGATTTTAAAAGATAAGGCAAGGACAAGTGGGGTCGTCATCCACTGCGATTCGATAAGGGGTTCAGTCATGCGTCGAAGAAGGAACTTGACGATGATAAGGCGGCGATGCTAAGAAGACGGGGCTAAACTCAATGTGATAGGGTAGATCACATCAAGGTGATAGAAAAGATGATGACATCGCACTAGGGCCTTTACTTGAATGCACGCTTGCGACGAGAGCAAGGCGTTAACGGCGGAAGGTTAACGATGGAACATTAATGATGAAGGTGAAGCGTTAACAGAACACTTATGAGATTACAGGGTGGCGACCATCGGTACCATGGTAGGACAGCGAGGTCATGATGTGGCTCAAGTTTGATTTGTGATCTGCGAGGTACTCATGTCATGACACAACGTCAATGACAAATTGGACCAAAGGTTAAGTTAGGGTTAGAGCGAAACGATTCAAGGATGGATACACTTGGCATAGGGGTAGGATAGATTAGGGTTGGCTCTGCGATTAAAAGTTACCAAGAATGGCAAACCGAAACGTGAACCGATACAAAGGTCTAGGCCGAAAGACGACGGTTAGATACTAGATTATCGCTTTGACGGCAAACGGAGACCAAATAACCTCTAAATATGAGCAAAACAGGGAACAACGGTCTACTGGACAAGATGACATGGCTATGACAAAACAATATGTTTGGTAGCAAAAGACGACACGCGACGGTGTCAAAAGGCGACGGGTAACGAATATTAAAATTTTTGGAGGATGGAACATCAAACGGAAAGTGAGCATCACATAGAACGCGGTGACACGAACTCAATGGTATAGCCGGATTTGGCGGCAACCCAACAGGCAGGTCGCAAACTGCTGATGAATAGCTGCCGAAGCCAAAAGATCAAACGGTCATAACTATTAAAGTACTATATGAAACCTAACCAAATTTTACAGAGAGCTATCTGGGATCATTTGGCACAATATGATATAAACGGATCTGAGTTTTACCTTCTGGATCAACGGGGAACGCGTGACGAAGTTTTCTGCCGTTGGAACGCAGTCTGCTCTGGGAAGATTGATTTTTCTGCGCGAATCCCATGAGCAAAACCTTGAGTTAGGGTGAGCACCGTGTAGAAGAAATCAAGATGAGTCTATAGAAAAAGATTCACGATCAAATTCCACAGATGAAACTGCACCAAATTTGGTGGAGAGACAAGTCTGACCATTAGGCACGAGATGACGTAGTTGGATTTCAGAAAAACTCATCAGAACGATGAGGAATGCGACGCTAAGTCTGGCTGATGAGAGGCGACGCCCAAGAGATGAAAGGGTGCTGTTTTTAGTGTTTGGGAGGGGTGCTTTGGACTTTAGGGGGCATGTGAGGGGTCATGGCACCCTTGAACAAGCTTAAGAAGTTGAACCAATCAAGAAAACGCAAAAGACACTGAAATCGAAACCGAAACGGCTGGAATCGAACAGTTGGCGTGCAGCTATAGTAACAGGCCGGCCCATTACTGCTCATAGCCTTTTTCCAGCGATTTTCCAATAAAAATAATTCTAGTAATTCAATTAATTCATTTGAGGAAATAAAAATACCAGAAAAATTCTGGAAAAAAAATCCTAGAAGCACAAGGAACCCAAATAAATCTGAATTTCTTTTAATTAATGTTTATATTAGTCAAATTAAATTGTTTTGACTTTAGAAAATTCCAGTTTAAGCTTTATTTAAGCGAGAAAAACAACGGGGATTTTTTGGAAGCTAATCTTCATAAAAGATTTTTGAAAACCCAAATTTTGGGATGTTACAATATTTTACCATGGTGTTTGGAGACTTGCTGGTTTCCCTTAATCCACGTTGAGGCTAACCCAAACCACTTTGGACTGGCTCCACGAATTGAGCACCCACCTAAATTCCACTAGTGGTTGCTTTTTCCAGCTCCGTGTAGCCGAGCACCAACCTTCACAACTTGCCGGGGCTTCTCACAACCTTTGTCGAGAAGCTCATTGCACACGACGCCTCCGTGTTGTCTAGGTTTCGGTAAACACCAAGAGTAACAAATCAAACCTTCCCTCTTGAACTTTATCTAGTGCAACACATGCACTCCGGTGATCACCATGTGCAACACATGCACAATGACTCCCTCAAGTGCAACACATGCCCAAGAGGCTCTCAATCTACTTCTAATTGCAACACATGCAATTAGAGCTCACTCTTAGCTCAAGAATCAAATGTGAGTGTGCAACACACGCACCACCTCACCCAAATGCTCAATGAAACTAGTAAATGCCCCCCAAGACCTACTTTTGTAGCCTCACAAAGAAAACTAACTGTTAGGGGGCAAAATGGACATTAAATGCACAGAAACTAGCTGTTGCTACAGTACCCTGGTATTACCGATAATGTGGAGCGGTAGTACCGGCCTTTAAACTCAAAAGCACCTTCTCTGGCAAATAACTACAGCAAAATTGAGAGGTAGTGCCAACTCAGGTGCACTAATGCCATGTAGGGCCGGTAGTGCCGCTCCACTGCTGTAGCCACTAAAACGCTCATAACTTTTTACTCCGAACTCTGATTTAGGTGATCTTGGACTCTATGTGAAGCTTATCATGATGGCTACAATCTCCACCCATATTAAAGATTTAAACAACCATAGATATTTTTAAATATTATAAAAACAAAGACTCTAATGTAATCATTCAATTCTAAAATATAATTTCTCAAAATCTCTCACATAGACTTGATCAAGAGCGTGATTACAATCTAGAGAGAGTCAATAATATCAAATATTAAGCCATGTAATGATCAACTCATGATCAAAATAATTTTGTAAATTCTAATCACATGCTCCAATATCAAATGTATGAATACCAATATTTTGCAAAACATATTTTCAAATATAAATCTTGCAAAACAAGAGAAATCAAGATCATATCTTTGAGCCATGTGATGATCAACACATGATCAAACTAATTTGCAAACACATTTGCAAACCCTATTCACATGCTCCAAGATAAGATTCAATTACACCATATTTTGCAAAAACTCATTTTGTAAACACAAAGTATAAACTTATCTTAGCCTTTGTGATGATCAATACATGATCAAGTCACAAGCTAAGACTCCGATGCATAAGCTCTCTATTTGCAATACATGCAAATATCTAACTCCATACAAACAACCATTTAAACCAACTTGTATAAGCTATCTCCCTTTTTCAACGCATGCAAATCTATAGTTCTATAGAAAAACCAAATCAAGATTCAATAAGAAGCAAGCATAAGCTCCCTTATTTGCAACACATGCAAATACTTAGTTCATGCAAAATCCAAACAAGAGAGTAAGTTAAAGTGAACCAGATTGAGTTCATCAACACATAATGAAGCTAAAGCTAAATGACTAAACCCCTCTTAATAGTACGACATCTAACTAGCAACCCGGTTTCGCATCCATACACCGAGACCGGTAAAAAGCTAGGAACACATCCTTAGCCCTAGCTAATTATACCTTTGCCTCTAGCACATCCACTTGGAGCTTTTATGATTTTCATCATCTTCTCTCCAAGCCGGGCCCTTTCTTCTTGTTTATCAAAACATGATGAATTTCCTCTGTTTTTCTTCTCTTTGGGATAACCTCTTGAAGCTCATCAACACATGATGACTTCTTCCCGATTCTTCATTTTCTTGGACTCAACCTACTTCACAACTCATAGAAGATTGTTAGTCCAACAAACACGATTGTCTCAATCATCAATTGCACTCCATTAACACATAATGGATGCCCCCGAGATTGATTGAGCACAACCAAAAGACAATTGATTGAAAGATTAATTATGTCTTGAGTATACTAATGCAACTAATGCTTTATTAATGGCAATCGGACAAAGTGAACCATCAACTCGTGATTAGTTTTTTGTTGATTTAATGGCAACCGGACACAATTTAAATTGAATTTAAATTTTCATGAGTATATATTAACTGCACAAGTTTCATATACTCATTTTGATGGAATCTAAAAGTAATGATCCAATTTATATGAAGTGGTGGAAAAGGATCAATACTCTTAATACCATCAACAATAGAATAAACTCTATTAAAATATATATATATATATATATATATATATATATATATATATATATATATAAATAATTGAACTTGAATCAATATGCATATGTTCAATTTTTGAGATTACTTTGAATTTATCCTATACTGTCATGAGTATACTACAACTACACAAGTTAAATATACTCAAGGGATTGTTTCAAAGTAATTATCCTTGATATAGAAAGATGAATTAGATCAATACTATTGAAACATCAAGGTAAAATATGAACTCCCTCTAAATGCATGCATTCATGTATATTTGGAATTGAAAACATTATGCACATCTTGAGGTCTAAATAATGGTAGAGCTCATCCTTTAATCTTGAATCCAAAATATGCATTAAGATATCATAAAATGAAAAGGAGTACATACCTTGGGTTTTTCATTTTTCAATGAGATGAAACTAATTAAAGATATACTCAACAAAAGAGTTAGTCTCATATTTAGATTTATCAATATGATCATGAAAATTATATCCAAAGGAATGCAACAAGATATGACAAAATGAATTCGAATGCTACCTTTGATATTTTCACCTTTTTCATCCAAAAGAGACTAATAAGAGTTGAACTCAACAAAATAGTTAGTCTCATAAAAAGATTTGTCATTAATTAACAATTGAGACTAATCAATATTATGATTATCAAAAGAATTGGTCTCAATATTAGATTTTTCATTAACACCAAAACCAAATTAATAGAGCTTGAACTTTCAGTATCCGCAACGCTCTATGAAAAGAAGCCAAGAGGTGTCAGAAAGCGAAGTAGAGGATGAAGCAGAACATGGAAAAAGATTGGTCGTGGTCATATACCCGAATCTGGGGCTTCAGGACAGACCAATATTTTAGAAGCGCTTGAGAAGTTGGAGGAAGTGGAGTTGTTGTTGTAATAGGAGTTGCCAAAGGAAGAGCTGCAACGGTGGCGACCGTCCCGAGAGATGACAAGGCTGATACAGTGATGTCATCGACAATACCGCGAGATGCACCTTTTCTACAAGAGATTCTCTACTTGATATCTCCGAAAGAAGAAGAAGAATCGTGAAGGAGGAGAGGTAACTTAGTTCGCCAACCAAATTTTCTCTTGCACGTTCTTCTTTTGCACAGTTGATTTCATCAGGATCGGTCTGGTCCTAGTAGCTGGCTTCTCGACCAGCATAGCTGGTCGAAGAGATGGCACCGGTGGGTCAGTGACTAACGGTGAGATCTGCAAATAGATGGTTACTATGAATAAAAAGTTTGTCACAAACGAACTTAGCAAGCACTAACCGATAGTGGTGTTATCTGCTTAATCGCTCTGGTTGACGAAGGTCCCATTTAAGGAGATGTCTGCATGGGAGTCGCCAACTTCTACACATCGGCCCCTAAGCGGTCCACTGATCGTCCAGTATCTATTGGATTACGTTAGAAGGAATTTCATAACATCCAAGCGAGCGATTAAAGATCACCTAGTTGGATGGCCTCGATGACGAGGTTCGAGGCCATTTGGTTGGTCGATGGGGCACTGGAGATATCGACCTCCTTGCTCGAGGGGACTCGACCACTGCTTGTTCTAGGGCCACCTCACCCTCACTTAGGACGATAGTAGGTGCTAGATCATTTAGGGGAGAGCCAGCATTGATGAAGATAGAGCCCAACACCTGATCATCATTTTGGGTTGGCTCGTCGTCTTCTAGGCCGATGGCTCCCACGATCAGCCCACTTTCCTCGTCGAACTTAGCTTCCTAAGGAGATACTGGGTTAAAGTGGATGACAGATGTACGAACGATGCATTACAAGCCGTAATGCTATACTCACCTCCAGCCGAGGATTAGCGAGCGAGTACACCTCGATGCCGCATGCACTAGGTTCCGAGCCCTGGAACATTTTACTCAGCCTGGAGGAGATGTTCGAGTCTGACAGATCAGGCAAAGAGCAAGTCAACTCACCACTCATCGACTAAAGCAAAGAGAACAAGAATATTATAAGTGCTTACTTCCAAGATTATCCCTGGTGGCATAATCGACTTCGGAGTAGTCTCAGGCTAAGTGATCTCGGCACTTCAGCTGACTCGATTGACGTGTGAGAAAGCCTCTAGTGACATGCCACCTAGTCAGCCCGATCTTCCAAATGTAACAAGCGTTGCGGGCAGTTGAAGGAGGGGCTTTCGTCTAGAAGTCAATTAAATTGGGGAGGAATGGTCGATAAGCTAGAGAGAAGTTCACGGTATCTAGAGATGTGATGTAAAACCATCGCTTTTTCCAGTCCGACTGCTAGGAAGAGGTAATGGGGACAAGGATATACAAGCTGGACACTACACTGCGGAGATAGAAACTGGCACCCCCTATAGCATCATTTTTCGTCACCCTCTTTAAGGTTGTAGAAGTGGCATATTAGATTGAGGCTGGGTTTGATACCCAGATAGGCCGCACAAAGATAGACAAACACGCTGAGCATCGTGATCGAATTGGGGCTCAGGTGAAAAAGTTGAATTTGATAGAAGTCCAAGACATCGAGCAAGAACTGAGAAGGAGAAAAATTGAGTCCACGGCAGAAAAATGCCTCAAATACAATGGTCTTATCCTCATCTTTGGAGGTGGGATATAACTTACCAAGTGACGGCCTCCAATAGAAGAATTCTTAAGGAGGAACGAAACCATCTTTCTCCAATTCGGTAAGACGCTTCTTCGCCATCATTGACTTCTGCCACACCCTTTGGAGGGCCTTATCCACGAAGACCGCTTCGGCCATCTCAGGTTTCTTTTTCAGTGGTGAAACAACTCTGGCGCTGACTGAAGGGCTGGATGCCATTAAGGAAGATGTAGGACAGATTCTTTCAATGTGGTAGTGCTACGGCTTAAGGGGCGCGACGGAGATTTCGAGAATAAGACTGGAGGCAAAACGGAGGGGAATGGTTACAGTTCCAGATTTGAGAATTTATAAGCCAAAACCTTTTTAGGCGAATGGTTCACTCCCCGCAACACAACGCCTCGATTGGCGAAAAAAGTGGAATGATGGCGCTGCACCAATTTTGGCATTGCAGATGAGATCAATAAATACTCAACTACCCAATGTTTAGATTTTCTGAATTTTTTCTAACTCTATTTAGAGTTGAGTCAATAAGTTAGCATCGAGTAACTGTGGCTACCCTAAGGACTCGAGATGGGTTGATGGCAGGGCACTCGACCCAGCATATCCCTACTCGATACTTAGCGATTTCCAATCTACTCGAATCATTAGATCACAAGCTGACAAGGCATTACTCGACGAAGCTAGGGCTTGGCAGTAATCGACCAAGCGCTTAAACGGACCCTCCACTGAACAGAGTTCAGGGGCTACTGTCGAATATCTAAACATGTGGTATGTATATATGTAAGATACATGAAGGGTATGTTCTAAGGATATATAGAAATTTCGGATATCATGGGCCTAATTCTATAGAATAAGATATACGCGGAGAAGATAATTCTATATTAGGAAGGACTCGATCGTTTTTCTGTTATGAGGAAACTAACTTGAGTGCGCCTGATATTTAGAGAAGTTTGGATATACTACGAAGATCACAGGACGATGGTGTAACATCCCAAATTTTATTTTTCTGGATTCATTGTGCTTTTCTTGTTTTTATCTAATTTTCTAAAATTTTATTTATTTCTTTTAGCATTTATTTAATTGAGCCTTTGCTATTCTTTAATTCTTCTGGGCAATTAATTAGTGATCTTTTATTGGAAGTATTTTATTTGGGTTCTATTTGCCTCAGAGTATTTTTTGGAATTTTTTTGGATTTTATTGCTATTTCTTTTGGCTTTATTGAATTTCCTGATTTGTTTTAATTCAAAAAGGTATTTCAAATCGCTGAATAGTGTTGGGCCGAAACCCCCTCCGGTCCGGCCCGTTTCCCTCCGTGTGCAGCCCAGCCTGCCGCCGAACCCTAGCCATTCTCCATCTCCGCCGTTTGATCACGATCGTGCGATCATTGTTCGTCTGCGTCGCCACGCGCTCTGAGTTGTCGGATCGTGCCGCGTGTGCGCCTGCGATAGATCCACGTCGCCTCTCTGTGTCGCCGCCGGATTCCGCTGCCACCTCAACCTCCTCCGCGTTTTTCGCATCGGATGCGGACGCCGAGGCCCCTATTTATTGAGCCGTTGACCGCATCGTGTTCCCCGCACATCGCCGCACCTTCTATTCTGCGCACGCAAACCGAGGTTTGCCCTAGCCGCCGCATGAGCTCGCCGAAGTCCCGAGACCTTGCGCCACTGCTGGTCCATCTCCGCCATCGTCAAGGTCACCGGAGTGTTCGTTGCATCGAGCCACATCGACCCATCCACTTCTTGTCGCCGGAGAAGCCCCGCGTTGCCGTGTCACACGTCGTCTTCTTGCCCTCCAGCAAGAACTGCGCCGCCGTGCCATCGCCGCCAGCTGAGCTTCATTCGCCATCCGATCTCCAAGAAATGCTCCAGATTCTTCCACGTCGCCCTACAACAGTAAACTCCATCTTCATCTTTCAGCCGTTGGATTTCAATCAACAGTCTAGATTGCATCGCATAGATCTGTGTTAGTTTAATCCTAGTCGTTAGATCTAGATCGTAGGGTGTTCTTTCTGCCGCGTCGATGAGTAACCTTCGCCGTTGGATGCGCTCTGGTCGTCTCCGATCATGCCGCGTGTCGCATCGCTGCTCGCTTGCTGTTGTGCGATCCGATCCAGATCCGAGGATAGCCGTGCCGCCACGCGTCGTCCCCGTAGTAGACCTGAGCCGTATTGCATCGGTTGATCTTGGTCGTCCCTTTTGATCTGAGCAGACGAGATCACACCACGTGCCGGGCCAGTCCCGTGTTGACGCGTGTCATGTGGAAACTGAGGAGTCAGTGTCGCCGTCTATGTCGACGTTGTCGTTTAAATCCTAGTCGTCTGATCGGGATCCAATGGTCATGGTGAAGCCACGTGTTGGCTCCGGGTAGACCCGAGTCGTATCGCCGTTATCAATCTTGACCATTCATTTTGAATTGAACGGACGAGATTGATTTGAGTTTCGGTTAATAGTGTAGTGCCGCGTGTCGTGCTGTGATTGGTCCAGCCGTACCGATGATGCCAGTGCTTGCGTCAGCCGGTGCACAGCACAGTGCCTTCGGTCCACCGTGCACCCGAGCCATGCCGTGGACTAGGTACATACGCCGAGACGCGTGGCAGCCTCTGGTTTCGACGCGTGTCAGCGTGTGATTGGGCCACGTGTCATGTTGACGTCATAATTAATTTTTCGTATAAAAATAATTCGGCCAAAAATTCATTTCAGTGCTGATGTCATCAGAGGCCATGCTGACATCATAAATGAGAATTTCCCGTATAAAAAATTCAGATAAATAGGAATTTCTAATTTTTAGGGTTTTCTAGTTAATTAAAACTTCGAAAGGCCATATCTTTTGCGTCTGAACTCCGATTGAGGTGATTCCAATTCCTAAAAATTTGTAAAATTGTGCTCTATTTATTAGTAAATTTTATTTAATTTTTGGAGTTGATTTTGTTCTTTTTTTTTGTTATTTATTACTTTTCCCTTCATTACGCGTAGACGTTGAGTTACCGGGAGAGTTTGTGATCGAGAAGCCAGCACTTGATTAGGTTGCAGAGCAGGATCCAGACCCATTCGAAGGCAAGTCGTGCTTTGACCATGTTGAACCCATGTTTAAATATTATGTTGTTTTAATGTATTGCATATATTTCAATTATCAAATGTTCGCTATATATTGGGAGTAGTTAACCGTCCATTTGAGATACTTTCACCCTTGCTATGTCGTATGCCGTAATTCATTTGTCACCCTAGAATGGTTTAATAGTAATTGGTAGCTATAAATGCTAATATGGGTAGATAGAACGCAAGTAGAATGCTTAGCCATGGAATGAGTCATCCTTTCATGCACAAATGTTTAATATTGCTTAATGACTATGGAACATGATTATTAATTGTGTGTCGGTGTTGTCACACAATGTTGGAATTGTTGATGGCATGTGATGCATAGTAAATCAACCGGGGTGGTAAAATGATTTAGACTAAGGCAAGTGGCATAGTTTTATGGTGGGCCAAGGTTGGCATGTGGGTGGTCGCATTTGCTTTGTATGATGTTATTGATATGGTGATTTTTGGTTAGTCTTGCCTTGGTCAATTAATGACTTAACCTTGAAAGAATTTGAACTGAGTCATTCATACAGCCACAAGTCTGGAATGGGACTGACCTAGCTGATTAATTTGTTGAGTCTAAACTTTAGTACTATTGTGGTGGTGTGAGGCCCGAGTAGTGGTAACTAGTCCTCGCACGGGTTGGCTCACATGGCGCAAGAGGAGGGCCCTGGATGTGGTAACCAGTTCCTCCAGTGTTGAAACCTTAGCGAATAGTACTGGGTTTAGATAGGCATTGGAAAGGCTTTGTTATGGTCACTCGCCTTTGTGGTGTTTAATTATATCTTATGGGTAAAGTGTATAACCTCTATAGAGTGTAAAACCTATTCGAATAGTCGTGCTCACAGTATTGGGCATTGCTCGGTAATTACAGTCAAGGGTTAGATTTTTATTAAATAAATGTGGGGATGGAATGTTGGAATCTGGAAATAAGGATATGAGTTGGACATTGAAAACAAATGCAAAGTTATTACTGTTATTATTGTTTTACTGTCTTTCAATCTATTTATGTTACTCTTTCGTAAATGCTGTTTATGCAAAGTAACCTTGTAGCCTTCCTTTGTACTAAGCCATGCATATAGTAAGTAGAATTGCATTCTGTGCACGACTTATTGAGTGCTTTATGTACTCACCCCTTGCCACCAACATCATCAGTTGAGGAAGAAGCAACGCCTACATTGGAGGAGAAGTTCCAGGAGGAGGCGAACAATTAGGGTGCGAGCCTTGTCAATTGCCTGTGGCAGTTGAAGGGTTTCTACGCATTTTTGTTATTTCCGTTGCAGTTTATTTGTTAAATTTCAGTTAGCCCTGCGTGGCGTACTCATGAAAGGTGGACCATAAGGTCATTCAACAGTTATATTAAACTTGATAAAGTCTTATTTATGTTATCGTTGAGTATAATTGTGATATTCATCTATGTTGAGCCTGTGTGCACTAGCGTGATCCTAGACTAGTGCAGAATACACAGAGGGTTCGGCTTTGCACATTTGGGTCCCGACAGATGGATTTCTCATCAGCTACGATCTGATATCCCAAACTGACTACAACTGAACCTTAGCTAGGGCTGCCCCGACTATATTGATAGCATCTAGGCCTCTTAATTGTTTATTTTGTGTTAATGATATGGTTTTAGTGTTGATGACTAAGTCAATAATATCTAAGCTTTGAAGACATTGGATTGGAGTATTAAAGATGTTGACTGAAAGTACAAGATTAAGGCTATTTGTTGGTAGTTTTTGGCTTGGGAGATGATTCAAGCAAAGTAGCCAGGATTATTTTATTTTGGCCGAACTATAAAAAGGGATTATGCACAAGTTAGAATATTGGTTCACAAGGCTAAGTCTAGATTAGACTGCTTGGAGTTAAAAAAATTCTTGAATCATTTCTTTACCTCCTAATCGGTATTAACCCCAATTAGGGTCTAAGTGTTCCCTGGACTAAACTTCATTTATCTCTCCTTAAGTACGGTGCATCCTTAGCCAAAGCCCATCTCCGCCGGACCAAAGTCCTTTTGGTCCAGCGCCAAAATAATCTCTTGGCTTAAATCCTATCTGAACACATCCTATTCATGACGGACCAAACTTTTCGGTCCGGCGCACATGTGAAAAGTTTCATCTTTTCGCCGAACCAAAGTCTTGTCTTTGATTCCTTTAATCCATGGTGTGTGTATTCTATGTTTAAAGCAAACCGAGTGCATCCCATCTACACCAAACAATTCTTGGAATGGTATGCATGATCAAATGCTCATAATTCTTTTCTGGACCATTTTTACCTTCAGTCTATGGTGAAAATTCTTTGAAGAAACCTCTAATCGTGCACACACCATTCACACCGGACCAAATCCTGCTTTCACAAAATTCAGTTCGACGCAGTTGTTTTTCTCTCGGATAAACTTCCCTAACTCCAAATAACATTCTAGTGCAATTATTCTTGATCAAAATTCTAAACGAGCTCATTCCATTCACACCAGACCAAATTCCGCCTTCACCTAGTTCAGTCCGGCGCTAAGGTATTTCTTTTGGTTGAATTCATACTATGTCAAAAAAGTCCGTGGCTACTGATTCCTGTGAAACCCTTTTACGGCAGACCAAATATTTTAGTCCGGTGCTCATGTTAAACTGTCATTCCTTCGCCGGACCAAAATCACTCTATATTCCTATGTATGACGAACCAAATATTTCGGTCCGGCATAAATAAGTCCATTTGGTCCGGAGTACACAGGACCAGTATCACTAGCTCATTTCACTAAGTCCGTTGTGAACATGTAATCTTGTTTTTTTGACAGTCTGACACGTTCCAACGGCTGCTGTGGTAGGTGCAACAGCTACATTCATCCCAAATGCCTATATAAGCATTTCCTGAGCCATCTACCATAGAATGTTTTGATCTCCTTGACATTTTAGCAAACTTAGTGCTTTCATTTCTCCAAAAAGAGTGTGCTGAAACTCTGAACTAAAAACCTTCACTTTCTAAGTATTCATACTTCAAACTTAGTCTAGCTAGTGCTGTGTTGAGTGATCCAATAGACAGGGTTTGTGTGTAGTCTATTACTCTTGGGTCTTAGTGATCCTAGACGGCTTGGAGACAGTGAAGGTGCGACCTGTCCAAAGCGTTTGTGGAAGGCCACCTTGTTTGTGAAAGGTTTGGAACTCACCTCACCGGAGTGGTGAAAGAGTTGCCATAATGGAGACCCAAAGCTACTGCGACTAGCTTGTGGGGGAGCTATACTTCAAGGAGAAGTGCTCCAACGTGGATTAGGAGACAAACTCTAAACCACGGGATAAAATCCTTGTGTCTCTTGTTTACATTCTCATTATTTGTCGTTGCTTTTTTGTTATTCCGAATATTCCATTCTTTCATATTGCATCTGATAACCTAGTTGTTGAAGCTTGATAGTTGTGCTGTAATTAAGCACTAAAATTTGAAAAGTTGTCCATTCAACCCCCCCTCTAGGCCTACTTGTTCCTTCATATATAAGACCATTGGTAGGTATCCTCAGGAGGGGAGACATCCATAGTTATACAGACAGAGAAGATGAAGGTTTCTAGAGCTTTCACCAGACACAGAGTACCCAGGAGCCGACGGACCGCTCTTCGTCAACCTCTAGCTGTAGTTTAGCCATCACCTAGCTCCAATATTCATTTTAACTAGGGCTAGATACATTGCTCTGTACTCTATACATCAAGTTCATATATTATCCACATAGGACGTAGGGTGTTACTCTATTCGGGGCCCAAACTTGTATATATCGTGTGCCACTATCTTCATGCTTAACTTTGCTAACTCAAAGGTACTCGTGACTATAAGTTTATTGTCGATATCTAACTTTCGACAGAAACTTTTATCATATCAGCCTAGAACATATAGAAACAATGAAATGAAGTAATCTTCATAAATCAACAGCCACAAATTTCAACATGGAAGAGATCCTTTGTTGTAGATAGCTCTTTAAATATGTGTAGAGTTAAAGAGGAAATACAAGTTCTCTTTACAAACTGGTTTAACTCTTTGTGAAAAGGTTTAACCTTGTGTAAAGTTGTACATATTAACTATTTATATGTATAGCAGTAAGAGCCTCTCTTACTGTTTGCAATAAAAAAAGTGAAATTCTGTCTCAGAGCTGAACCATTACTTGTAGTATGATTTTGCAAACACTAATCTTGATCTTGCTAACGAAGGTAATATATACTTGCTTGAGTGGTGGAAGAACAACAAACGGATATTTCCGGTGCTATGTCACAGTTGTTGTACTTGTTTCATGTCTACTGTCTATTTGAAAGCAGCGTTCAGTATGGTATGAAGAATAATTGAAGAAATGAGGTCATTCCTCATGCCCAACATGGTGGAGGCAATCACTTGCATTAAGAATGGGGAATTGGCAAAAGAGCGACAACAATATTGACCAGAGGATCCCGAGATCATGCAGGTGTACATTAACCTGGATTGTATGAACAATATGGACATTGAAGAGTAGTTAGTATATATGCATGTTGTTACTATACTTTTTTTTACTAGGAGAACATACTCTGGGTGTAAGATTTTTAACGAGACAGTATTTTCATATATGCACCTAATAAATAAATAAAATTTAATCATTTTCCTATAAATAATTTTGTGTACTAGATCCTCGCCGACGATCGACGCTCGCTTCTCGTCCGTGGAGCCATCCACGGCGACAGTGCGACAACGGTGACGCCTTTGACTACAGTACGATAGCACAATATACTTTGGGCTATACCTGCACCTCGTTGAAGACTAGTCGGATCGGTGCCGCAAGTCACGACACGGCCATACTCCCGGGTCCAACTGCCCAAGTGGGGGAGGCCACTGTGTTGTGTATCATCCGTAAAGCAAACCCGGGGGATTCTCTCGCTAATGCTTCGGTCCACGTATTTTCGTTGCTTGCTCGTCGGTCGACACGTGTGCCGCATTAGGCTCAAGCTCTCTCACCGGCCGGTTAATTGTTTATCCGGCCATCGCTCGCCTGGCCAACCTCGGTGCTCCCTGCGTACTGTGTCGTTGCCCCATCCGGTCTTGTCCCTTGGTCGGGCCATCTCTCTGACGTAGGGATGCATCATGCATCACATTCACATCGCGGTGAGAGCCACCGATCGGAGCTTGGGGGAGCGGGTCTCGCCTATATAACGACGTTGTGTGGTGAACTGGTGATATATCCCCTCTCGAGCGTCCAATGAAAGAGTAATTCTCTGAAGACTGATCAATCTATCGGATATGGCAGCTATTTACTGTACCAGTTTATAGTATTATAGTAATTCCTTATGCTAATTAGTGCGGTAAAATAAAGACCACGATAAACTTATGACACCCGTTGATTATCAGCCTATTTGATGTGGTTACGATCCCATTCGTGCAATAGGAAAATTTCAAGTTCTCCTAAGCTAACATCGTTCGTCAATGGTCACCAAGTCAAGCACGAGTGGACAAAAGCGTCGTTTTTGTTGAAGGGTGTGTACCAAATGGTATAGGTACATGATGGTTTGGGAAAAAATACTATTTATGTGTTTGGTTGTTTGAATGAAACCATCCCGTTATACACAGTGTGATATAAAATCGAGGAATATTCCTTATAGATACTGAACCATTTTATTCATATAAAACAAGGAAACCAAATGATATCGGACCATTTCATCCTATTCAACCTCATCCCACCACCCAAACACACCCTAAATGATTAAGATAACTAAATCTAAATGAGAAGTAACCTTCACCGTGTGCTGCAATTTCAGTCATGAACTAGTCAGTTACTCGTGCGTTGTAACAAAAATATACTTTTAAACCAAATAATCAAATCATTGCAAGTGTTTTAAAAAAATAAGATTGCACTTAAGTTCATGGGAAAAGAGAAGCGAGGGATGGTTCAGCCAAGAGGAGCGAGAGTGGATAAAAAGGAGGAGATATAGTTGGTTTTTTTATTCATAAGAGATGCAGAGAACATCTCACTGCACATGATTTACTTGACCGCTAATTTTCTTAGAAAGAACGAGGCAGAACAAATGACTACCACTAATTTATATTTATATATTAGTACAGTTCGTAACCCTTCATCATCTACCAACCCCAGCGACCTTCAAACAATCCAGATAATGGCCACGTGTTTAGGTTGATTATTTGATATGCTCGATCAATTAATGCACCAACGACCACAGCTCCTCAAAGACATTTACGCCCTCCATCCGTCCATCGCCATAATAGGAAATTTCCTATCAATATACGTATTAAAAACATCCAATGGTATTTAACGCACCTTTTATTTTAAGAGTAAGAAAATCTCACAATAATTCTAAATTCTAAAAATTCTCACGTTAATTGAAAGAAAAAAGAAGGATATCTACCCCTTATTTTAATAGTATCATATTATAATGGTATAGATTAATCATATATATATATATATACACACACACACACTAGATCAATGCCCGTGCGTTATTACGAAAAATAAAATTAGTAACGAAACATAAAAGTCAAGCAATAAAAGAAAATTGTACTACAAGATCAAACATCTATTTCTCCTGATTACAAAAGTTTTTTATGGTTTCTTCTCCAGTATGAATTAAAACCAAATATATTGTACATAGCAATATATATTACCAATCTCAAAAATCAATCAATCATTTTTATCCCTTTTTTGCAATTTATATTACCAGCTCGCGTTCCTCTTCCTTTTGTCATGCCCGCAGCGCGCGCTCTTCGGCGCCGTCAACATCGTCTTTCTTGTCGCCTCACTCGTCCTCGTCATCCACCACCTTCGCAGGAGCGACACGGGGGCTTCCCCCGAGCATGAGGCGTTACTGCCGAAGCCACCGCCATTCTGGACCACTGGTCGCTACGCGGTCACGCTCGGGCTGTCCGCCGTTTTCGTCGCGGCATCCACCGTCCTTCTCGCGCTCGCGTTATTCCTCCTGCCGAGCAAGTCATGGCGCACTGTAGAATCCGCCTTCCTCACCGCCCACTTCGTCGCGCACGCTATGGCCGCGTGGTCAGTCGCCTCGGAGAAAGGGGCCACCACCGCCACCCAGCCTTTGCACCTTCGCGTCTTCTGGATCGCCACCGCCTTTAGCGCCGCACTCTTCTTCGCTTTGGCGGTGGTCCGTTGCGCCGACGGTTCGTTGCTCTTTCCAAATGACCCTCTCGCCTTTGCCGGCCTACTCGTCTCCATGCCTCTGGCGTACCTAGCCATCACTGGCTTCATCGGCCATGACTCCGGAGCCCATGAAGGTGAACTATAAAACACCAGCACCGAAGCGCCCGCCACGTCTTGCGCCGCTGCGTCGCTCCTCTCTCTTGCGACATTCAGCTGTATCAACCTATTTATCTCCAAAGGGTATGCCAATGACTCTCTCACCACCAACATCGGTGTCGCCTGGCAACCGCGCCGAAGCGTCATACGCTTTGTTCACGTCCAACTGGCCGGCACTGGGGTCACGGCACCCAGTGGGTGTCGCGCTCTGACTATCCTTCTGGTCACAGTTACTACTGACCGCGGCGCTCGACCTCCTGCGCCTCACGGCCATGTACGTCGGTTCATCACTTATTGATCAGTTCGTTGAGTTCATTCGCCGCGACGGCACGACATGGGAGATTTTGAATAAATTTCCTTGATTGATTCTATGAAAACTGTACAGCATATATAGAGTACAAAAAGAGTGATTGGCCGGCTATTAATTACCAGCAATAATAAGAGATTTTGCTATAATAATCAGCCATATTTAGAGAGATATAGCTGGCTGTAAATCAGGAAAGAATAATTAGCTATAATGATTAGCCATTATTAGAGATATGAGGGGTTAGGAAGAACGAACCGCTGCCACTAATTGCAAATTTATATTAGTAGAGATATATAACAAATATAATTGTATTTCAATCATTGGAAGTAGAATTGTATATCAAATAAAGGATATTCACTACTTATTTTGTGGTGTCAGATTATAACAATGTAAATTAAGATGACATTTCATAATTTTTTTCTTTTTAAATTTTGTTTTAAAATATATATCATTCTATAATTTTAAGATGATATTTTATAATTTTTTTCTTTCTATACTCCTCATCTTTAGCTTTTTTCAATGTAATTTACTACTATAAACTAAAATAAGACACATCATTTAAAGAGATAATGAAGAGAGGTAATACATTTTTTAAAAATGTGATTTAGTGGATATGAAAAAACCTAAAATAACATGCATTCAGGGGGCGCTATCTTGGTGATTTAGGCCAAAGCATCTAGTATGCACGTAGGAATGTTCAATGTAATTGACCATTCTGGTATCTTCTTGACTAATTATTGGCAAAGCGGGCAAGTAGGCCATTCCACACGTAGCAAGTCAACATAATATATATAGAGAGACATATTTGATGGATGTACGTAGTGGTTACGAATGCATGACTTCATCACGAGCTAGCTCATGATCAATTATTGAATTCTTGGACAGTTGGATATATACGTGGTAAATTTGGGTTAAGCCTTGGGTTTACTTGTGCCGACATTCACAACCACGCTCAAAATAAGTGATATTGTTTGAAGGCAACTATTTATCTCTCGCATTAGCAAGAAAATTGCAGCAAACTTCAAGCATACTCGATCGGTTTATAATATTTATATGTGCTTTGTGATATTACTAGTAGGATTTTATTTTGTCTTACATGAAAAATATCCAACCAAGTCGGTATATGCCAAAAGCTGGTTTGATGGTTCTCATAACCTTTTATTTTTTAGTCATTTCACAACTTCTTGTGTGTTCTTTTTTCACGGTGAAAACCAAAGATTTATGTGTACAAGTTGTGGCTAAGTATGTAAACGAGTTGAGGTCGAACCATTGAGTTGGGGTTTAAGTTTAGACTTAGGCTCGAGCTTAGCTTGGCCTAAATTGTTCGAGTAAGCTCGATAACGGTAAAAAATTAATATATACTATTTTTAATAATAAAAAAATATTTAAGTTCGAACTCAACTCAAATAAACTTAGTAAGAGTGGACAATTAATAATAATATTTAGCAAGTAGTTTATAAATTTACTAGGCTCACAAATCATTTGAGCTTGGGATTGAACTCAAGTTCGGCTCGTTCAAAACTCAAACCGAGCTTAAAACGAGTCGAACTCGAGTAACTCGTGAGCCTTAAACTTTTTTACGGTCCTAACTGTGACCATGGCAGAAAATAACAAAAGCCTAATAGCGATCGGTCTTGTGAATCCTACTTACAAACCTTCGTATAAACGGATCAGATTGTGTTTCAATACTTACATGCATGTACACACAAACACAAATTGGGATTCATAATCGAATTCATACACATCGCCAAAATCATGCAAGATTGGTGCCACGTATTATGCTTGTTGTATTCGTAGCTACCAAGGATCGATGATACAATACACACACAATACGAATACAATGAGTGGCGTACGTAGAAAAAAATAAAAGAATGTTTAGTGCTGTTCCGTTTTCTTACCGGTGTGACGTCTTAAATACCGCGGGAAAAACCACAAAATTACGAGATACGAGAGGCATATTCGACGCTCGGCTCCAATTAATCTGCCACGTACGCTCGTCGCCGACGTTGTAGGCTAAACCTAGCCTCCACTCGAGTGGATATGTATGAATGTCATCATGGCGAGCACGGCTATTAGAGTACACGTGTGTGCCATCCGACGCGCCTCCGCCCGGAACAGACCAGAAGCGTAAGCAAAACCGCGTCTCTCCAAAGCGGCTTTGCAGGGTGAGTGACAGCCATGGGCCGAAAGTCAAAGAGAGAAAAAAAAAGAAAGCTTAGACTATTCACAGTACATTATATCTTATCATAATATCTAAAGCTACCATATCATATGATATTATAGAAGATACAACTATTCCAATACATAGTATTATGGATTGTTTCTTAGTCCCTACAAGAAAATTAAATGCTAGATGTGTATGAGAGTATGAATTGTAAGCCACTTAAATAATTCAAGTTTCAATATCTATGATTTCATGCCCAAGTGGTATCTTCCTCAAGATACAGCTTTCTTCTCTCCCCTCTTAACTCTCTTGCCACATTATCAAAAATGCTTATATGGCATGCATTAAATGAGTATGTTACCATGCACTGGAATAGCTTTATACACCATGCATATAATTTAGCGCATTTATACTTATCTTTTTTAAAAAGAAAAAGAATAACCAGAGCGCTGTCATCCATTCTAGGGAGGTAGAGTGACAGACACCAAAGAAGTGTGAACCGCAGAAAGATGTTTACAAGAGGATCGAAATTTGCTTTGAACACGTGATTTTCAAAGAAATTAGTTTAATTAATGCTCACATGAATAAAAAAAATTACATATTCTGTTTAGGGTTGTTTGGAGGGGGGATATTTTGGATTTAGTGCCAATTTATTAGACTCTTCTGGTCTCAAAATACACGGATAGATTATCTGTGAGATCGGACTGAAACATCTCTCCTTTGTAGAATGTATACATGTAACAACCCTTTCCTTGAAAACATGTAGAATGTATAAATGATATTTTATATGTATATACTTATTCGTAAATTTCTCAGGCAGGACCATATAGGGGAAAAGGCAATACATAAATAAATAATAACCAAAATCGATAGGGTTTGACTTGGTAGTCACTGGAAAAGGCTGGCCTTCTTCCGTGTCTTCCTTCGCTTTCTAGTGCGTCAAGTCAATGTCGATGTCTAGAACAAAAATGTCGATGTCTAGAATCTTTGTTCGACTGCATGCATCTGTCCTTACTGGACACTGCAACACTGCGAGGACAAGTGGTTGTATGTGTCCAGGAAACAACTCAACCCCTCTTGAAGTATGAACTCTAAGGAGTGTTTGGGAGAGATTCTAGTTTCACCAGATTCGTAAAGTTGAAGCTGTGAGTATATTAAAAGTATTTAGATAGATCATCTTGTTTACATTTTAGACCAAAAATATAAACTTAATCCACTTTATTTTAACTTATAAGTTTCAGATTTCAGAAGAAACTGAAATCTGAAACTCTACCAAACAGACCCTAAATTACTCTCTTGCCTGGGAAACTTAGAACACCAGTAATTCCACGGGAAACAATTCAATTCCTACTACCAAAATTCCCACATGTTTAATTTGAAGCAGGGCTTTAATTGTGTGCATGCCTCCATGCATGTAAGGTGTGACCGCACTCCCTTCATTAAAACTGTGATGTTTTGGATACTGACACGGTTTCTCAAATGTGATTTTAACCACTAATATGTATTATTATATGTTTATAAAACCTATTAAAAATTTAATTTTATGATAGTATTTTCGAAATGTAAACATATCATTTTTATATATCCATTCTAAATATATTAGAGTTATTGATAGCCTAAATTTACATATAAGTTTGACGAATGTCAAAACGTCACTTTCTTTAAGAATATACATACGGTGTGTTTGGTTACATCATAAATAAATATTTTCACTCTACGATATATTATGCTGAGGTTTTCGTAATAAATTATCACGAGCAAGAAAATTGTTGCATTCTCACGCTACCGTTTAATTCCACGCATGCATGCATATACATGAGTAGACCGTAGTGCCCGCGCCAGCTGGTCACGTGTCATACACGGACGACAACGGCGAAGAACACAACGAGATCGTTCTCTAGATGAAGAGTCGAGGACTCGAGTAACAGATACATGTAGACTACTGCGAGGACAAGTGGTCGTATGTGTCCAGGAAACAACTCAACCCCATTTGAAGTATGAACTCTAAATTACTCTCTTGCCTGGGAAAATTAGAGAACCCCATGTAATTCCACGGGAAACAATTCAATTCCTACTACCAAAATTCCCACATGTTTAATTTGAAGCAGGGCTTTAATTGTGTGCCTCCATGCATGTAAGGTGTGACTGCACTCCCTTCATTAAAAATGTGATGTTTTGGACACTGACGCGGTTTCTCAAATGTGATTTTAACCACTAATATATATTATTATATGTTTATAAAACCTATTAAAAATTTAATATTATGATAGTATTTTCGAAATCTAAACATATCATTTTTGTATATCCATTCTAAGTATATTAGAGATATTGATAGCCTAAATTTACATATAAGTTTGACGAATGTCAAAACGTCACTTTCTTTAAGAATATTAATATATATACGGTGTGTTTGTTACATGCATAAATATTTTCACTCTACGATATATTATGTTGAGGTTTTCATAATAAATTATCACGAGCAAGAAAATTGTTGCATTCTCACGCTACTGTTTCCACGCATGCATGCATACCCGCGAGTAGACCGTAGTGCCCGCGCCCTGGTCTATAGCACGTGTCATACACGGACGACAACGGCGAAGAACACAACGATCGAGATCGTTTTCTAGATGAAGAGTCGAGGACTCCAGTAACAGATACACCCTTTTTTATATATAAGATCTATTTTTTAAATAGTTTTATTTATAAATATAGGACTTATATGTAGATTTAATAAGACCTTTTCTTCTATACCTTCATTTATTTTCTTTCATCCATATATATTTATTCATTATCATCCACATAAAGTATATCTTTTATCTTTCAAGACAATTAAGTGAGGGTATCTAAGTCATTTTTTCTCGTATTTTCCTAATTTTAACGCAACCTTAATCTTTGTGCAAAGTCAAAATACGTCTTATAAAAAAACGGAGAGAGTACATATAGGCTACTGCAATTAATTAATTAATGTGTACGTATCTGCACGGTGAAAAAATTTACTGACGAGCGACGACCGAACGGTGGAATTATATAAGTCATGCAAATTCTGTCTCCAGGCCAGCTCCCACGTTGCATGACTTCTCGTAAGGTGCTAGCTAGCTGGATGCAAGGAACAAAATTTTGGTATTTCAGATGAAATCCGTTCAAAATTTAAAAAGAAAAATTCAAATCCGGTTTTTTTCTACCGAGATTTCAGTCAAAAATCCAAAATTACAGCCGAAATTCCCGAAATTTGGCAAAATTGCCCTGACCAAAAAATGGTTCAAACGATGTCAAAAAATTTTGAAATTTTTTTGAAGGTTCCTGACACATTAGAGATGTTCTCATAAAATTTTCAGGTGATTATCAGGTCTGTGGAATTTTTAAAAATTCAAACATTGGTACTATCCAGATGAAGCGTTGATCGACAAGTTTGAACCGGATGAAAAATGGTACAAACGTTGTTAGAAAATGTTGAAATTTTTTGTGCATGATGCTAATGAATCACTAATGCTTCCATAAAATTTTCGGATTGTGATCAAGATTCAAGAATTTTTTAAAATTTGGACAGTGCTACTATCCTGATAAAAGCCTTACCGGCAAATTTGAACAGAATGAAAAATAGTTCAAACCATGTTTGAAAATTTTGGAAATTTTTTTGGAAGGTCTTGATGTATCACTAATATTTTTATAAAAGTTTCATATGATTATAATGCTTGAAGATGTTCCAAAAATTCTGACAATGCTACATAATGATAAAAGCCTGATAATCAATACATAGATTTGCTTTAGCGATAAAAGAAGGTTTAAAATTTGTGAAAATTTTATAGAAGAGTGATAAGGAAGTGTTTAAGATCTCATAAAATTTGAATCATGATCACACTCCAGTGAATTTATAAAATTCTTACAAGGCACAATAGCATTTATGTTCTTTTTATTTTGGTTTTTGCAATATAGTATAACAAATGAAGTTTAATGGTTTTATAGATTTTATTGACCAAACAAAAAAATTAAATTTTTTGAAAATTTTATATAATGGTACTGAGCCAATTCTTAATCTGTCATAAAAATTTTATATCATGATCACACTCGAGAAATTTAGAAAAATCTAACAAATTTACTGTAGCAAATTCAAATTTTTTCAAAATTTCAACTTCAGCTGGTACTCTAGAATTCACCCAGTTCTGATATCCAAAATCACGCCGAATTTCATCGAAATGTTAATCCCTGGCTAGATGTACTGACATATTTGATGTGAGCACGTGGCTAAGCGCAAGTTTAATAATAGACAATTATTGCCTATATACGCTGAGGCACGTTATCTAGAGATAAAACTAAAGATAACTTTTACAATAAATGACATCTTAATTAGGTTGTTTTTATGAGATTCTACTTATGTAATGGAGTTTTATACTATCTATATGACAGCTATACTTTCTCTTCCATATCAGTAAAGATCTTACGTAGCAAAATATATAGACATCTAATTAAAATCATATGACTGTACATACCCTAAAGATGACCATCATACGCCATGCAGATATATAGCTTTTTTTAAGGATGATGATCTAGCTACTTATATGTTTCAATTGTGTATGCACAATGATCTATGGTTTGTTGTGGATGGAGCACAAGAAGAACCCTGGACGTGCTCCACCACCAGATAACCAAATTGCCAGACCATTTGAGTCAGTTAGCCAACACTTAGCTGAAATACTACATATATATTGATAAACTTGTATTGTGCATGCACCTTTAATCTTCACTCGTACACTAGTCCGCCCTGTTTTTAGGTGTTGCGGAGACACCCGGTGATTTACGAGACGGTGCCCTATATGGCTATATTCACACGACTGTCCAGAAAATTAGTTGTACACAGACAAAACATTAAACCTATTTAGAGTTTTTAAATATAGCAAAGTTCACCTATACAACAGAACGTAGGGTCATAGGGCTAAGTTTTACAGGTCCTATGGCCTTCGACTGACTTAGAGTCTATTTGTTTTTACTTTTAATTCTAGATTCTAGCCCTAAAAGCAAAATCAAAAACAAATAGCTCGATTTTAGGAATCGATTCTCACAATTCAGCCCACCTATATACACTAGAATCTACAATCCACTTCATATATGCTTTTGGATTTTAGCTTCTCTACAACCATAATTCATAATCAGTTTTTAAAGAATCCAAAGCAAAAACCAATAGACCCTTATATCTAAAGCAAAAACAAATAGGCCCTTACACACTTAGGATATATGAAAAGCTCTCAACTACACCCACAGGTAGCAGGCCTGAGCGTAAGAGTGACATATAAGTCAAAAGCATCACCATTTCAATCCTCTTTATATACTTCATCATAAGCACCCTCACCCTGAAGATTTGGATTCTCTTATGAATTTAAATATGTAAGCATGAGTAATTAACATGGGTATGCATATGGCAATCCAAAGGAAATGTCATGGAGTAATCTATGACCTACCACTTAAATTTTTTGCATAGCTTTACAAAGATACATTTTCATATTTATAAAGAGTAAAGAGTTTTGTAAGAGTAGTTACTGAGTTATAATGACAACATGATCACCACATCTACATTTTAATTATCAAGAACATCTACTTATGCCATGATATTTGGTATCACCCATTACTATAGCTTCATTAACCGAAAGCACAGTGTATCGACATTTAAGTTAACCTCTGCAGAATTTGCATAGCGTTACCCATATGATACCACAACCAGATTAGGGTTGAGACACCAAGAACAAGATACTACTCTGCCACAATAGTCTCTATCCAGCTGATGATTCGTCCATTTCAACACATAGCTAAGGACCTGCCGAGCTAGGCAAGCCAAATCACCTGCTTCTAAATAGGATCTACTGTGGCAAGTTCGGCCAGGGCTACAAAGGACAAATTATGATCGCTCCCAATGACACCCTATAGCTATTGGGTCACTATCACCATAAAGGTTACACTAGTGACAAGCCTATGAATGTGCAAACATCATGTAGTAAAAAACACATTCATGTTCTAATGAATGATCACACAGATAGGAGAGAACTATGTTATTCAATCTTGGCAAAAGTTTTATAGTCCTTATGTGCTTTGGGTACGAGCAACCACAACCCGATTCATAAAAAATCTCACCACTAGCATCAATTCTTGCCCTTGGCATTAACTATTTTCTAAAGCCACCATAACCAACTAGCATTTGCATATACCATATTTAGCAAGTATGCCATGACTCTAATTATAAAATAGTCACTACTAACTGAATTATCATATTAATGCAATCATACTAAGCTTGTCAAGGTGAATATAGCTCAAGTAACAAGGATGACACAAAAAATCAATTAGGAATTAGCGACTACGTACTACACCATTCACATCAAAAATATTTTCTACTAAATAAACATGCAGAAAGTAATTATACCACAGCAAAATAATGCACAATACGGTAGCATGTGGGATCAACATGTTCAAGGACATGACTTGTCTTTTTGTTCAAAGTTGTCAACACTCCCCTATCTCCTTCAGCTCCTTTGGCTTGTCCTACCGCCTCTTCCACTCCCACTAGCTCTACTTCGTCACCTAAATAATGCAACCAGATAACACCAAATAAACATTTGCATGCTATACTTTTGAATGTGAGTTGGCAACAATATAAATTTTAAAGCAAACACAGAAATTCTGAAAGAATGAAGTGGTGCCGAGGTGATGGAAAGCATTGAGATAGCATCATTGGAACAAACAAAGGTGCAACTGTACTAAACATAGGCTATACTATGCAAAACTGGACAAGACTCGATCAAACAAAAACAAGAAAGAGGGGAATCAGATGGATTCAGCCAAAATCAGCTTGAATCAGTCTGGAACGGGCAGAACACATTGATGATGACAAAGACAGTGGACATTGGCAACATGGAGATGATTTTTTGGAAGATAATGGCGTTATGAGATTATGTGAGGGTGGAACACGACATGCACTCGACTTTATATGGTGGAGAACACTGGTGTGGGTAGTGGCGAGGAAGGAAGACAGGGAATGGCTTGGCCATGGACGACGAAGAGCTCAGGAAATGTTAAGGCGGAGCAAGCATGGCTTGGAACATAGAGCATAGAAGCTAGGAGTGGTGGTGGTTTCGAATTGAGAGGTCGGGGGGTGGCCGGAACAGGGATGCAACAACCACGGTAGATGCGGAATAAGGGAGGTTGGTGGCAGCAGTGCTAATGGTGGCGGCAACTCAAGAAAAATTGGAGCAAAAGAAGGGGTGACATGGGATCACAATGAGGTGAGGATTATTGGGGAAGATCACTTTTGGGGAGTGAAGCAACAGAGTCGCCACTCGGTCAGAATTCCAACGACATCAACACTCAATAGGGAGCATACTAGTGCTAAGAATTTCTCCAAGCAGCACAGGGTCCTTGAACTTGTCATCAACTAGCCACAAGCGGTTGAGCAACCATCAAATGTTCAATTGAAGGTATACATAACCACATGGTGAAGTAGAACAATTGATATGTACCTGGTAGTTTGGCACGGGCACGGGCGCACGGCGGTGGCGGTCCTGGCGGACAAGGAGGCGCGATAGTCCTAGCGGTGGCGATCCTGTCGGACAAGGCGGTCCTGGACCAACGACAGGGACGGGCGGTGCCGGTCGGTGGGGCGGTGGGGGTAGGCAGCTGAGCGGTCGGGACGGGCGGCGTCGAGGGGAGACGCGACGGGCAGCGTAGGCCGGTGCTCCGAGACGGGCAGCATCGAAGGGAGACGGGACGGGCGGCGTCAAGGGGAGACAGCACGGGTGGCACCGGTCGGTGGCCCGTGGGGGTGAGAGGATTAGATCTCAGCAGGTGGTTGAGCGGGGGGGGCCGAGACGAGACGAGGCAAGGCTGGGGGAGATGAGACCAGTGGCGTCGGGGGGAGACGAGACCAGAGGTGCCGGTCGGTGGCTCGTGGGAGGTGAGGGGGAGTAGATCTGGAGGCTGGAGCAGGTGGTTGAGCGGGGGAGGGGGGGAGACCGGAGACGAGACGGGCGGCGCCGGCGGGAGACGAGACCGGGGGCGCCTGACGGGGAGACGGGACTGGAGTAGATCTGGTCCTCTTGGACTCTGGAGGGAGAACAGTCGAAAGCAACTAGGTCTAGGCGTTACTCATTAGGCAACTAAGGCAAGGCCGCAAACTCGCAACTCGCAAGGCAAAAGTCCGGATATCTGAGATTACAGTTCATCAGATAATCCGTATCCGTATCCACCGGATAGTACGATATCGAATCCGTATCCGTATCCGATAAAAAATATCCGTATCCGTATCCGATCCGGAACTATCCAAAAAATATCCGATCCGAAAATATCCGTATCCGAAAATTATCCGGATAGGTCGGAAACTATCCGATCCGTTTTCACCCCTAGGCACACACTAGTACCCGCACCGGCCTATAGCACGTGTGCTGCATACATACGCAGGAACGAACGATGTAGAACGGGAAAGAACACAGCGAACGAGAACGATCTCTAGATGAAGACTATAGAGTGTGACAGATACGTGTAGAATGCAATTAAGTAATTAGTGTGTACATGTCACGGTGAAAAATTCTCACGAGCACATGTGCAGTACTAATTTTCACATAGACAGAAGTCGGTGGTCAGTGCCTAAAATGTGCTGTGCCTCGTCCAATGTTTAATTAGGTCGAACTGACGAGTGTAAGACTGAAGAGCGACGATCGAACCGCAGAAACATGTCGTGCAGCTTTGTTGTCCACCCAGCTCGCAAGTTGCCCTTGCATGCATGGCTTCTCCCGCTTGCCGGTTACCAGACTTTCTGTTGACCTCGTGAAGCATTAAAATTTGCATTGTGATGGTACTAAAAGAGTTAGTAAAATTTTAAAGAGTAGTAACTTTTAGTATTATCTCAATGTAAATTTTAATATTAATCTCCCCATGTATATGACGTGAGCACGCGGCCAAGGATGCGCGTCACGCGTGATCTAGGTTTTTTTAGGATGATCTATAGCTAGCTAATTGAGTTGTATTGTATGTTTCGATTGTACATGAGGATAGTGCAGTACTTTCTACGAAGGATAAGAAATGCCAAAAGCCAACGCTTAGGTCCTATTTGTTTAAATTTAGATTTTTTGACTTATAATTTAAAACCAGTTTTTTAGTTTAAACAGTTTAAAAGCTAATAGCTTTTGTACGTGATAGAGATATGTAATTTTATCTAACTTTAGTGTTATTAGTCTAAAACCAACCATCAATAAGCTAAAAAAAGTCTCTCTCCAGTGGCTTGTGGCTTTTAGTTATATAAAGGCTTCTAATTTTTGAAAAGTCCAGATAAAAAGCTATTCATTTGTTTAGGCTTTAGCTTTTCGGCTTTTTCAGAAAAAGCCCAAACAAACAAAATCTTAACCTTTTTTCCGAATCAAAAGCCTGCTGTTAACTCACAATGCCTCGTATATATTGATAAACTTGTATTGTGGATGCACCCTTTTGTCTTCACACGCTCTCCAAAAAGAAAGTTATGACATTAAATCCTAGAGGTTTTTTACTATCTTTAAAAGTACTAAAATTTATATTAGGATAGGATCAATTTATATCAAGATAGTACATATAAATTTTGGTACCTACCAGTAAGGGTAAAAAAAACTCTAAACCCTAAGTTTCCATAAGAGCATGAAAAAAAAATCCGGCTTTTGGGTTGATCGTGGGAAGCTGTTTAGGGTGTGTTTAGTTAGGTGTACGAGGGTGAACCAAACATTCCTGTATAGGATTTGGTTGTCTTTACGTTTAGTTGGCTGAACGAAACCATTTGGTACAGGATGAGATGGTACAGATTATTAAAATATTTTAAAAAGATGCTGCACCATCCTGTACGGGAAATTTGGCCGAACCAATTGGTCCAGGTTAGAATCGTTCACTCACACCATCTCTCAAACCAATCTCATCCATCAATCTAATCTCATCCCTTCAACCAAACATCATCTCGTACCATCCCGTATCATTTTATCCACCCAACCAAACAAAATCTTGTATCATTCCATTCAGGCAACGAAACATCTTTCTTGTACCATCACCAAACAAAATCTTGTATTATTCCATTCAGACAACGAAACATCTTTCTTGTACCATCTCATTCAGAATCATTCCATCCATCCTGTACCATCCTATTCTATTCATCCTCGTATACTCAACCAAACGCATCTCTCCACCTACCCGGATTTGAGTCTCAGGATCGATCCAAATGCTCACCTTTCGTTGGACGAATGGTAAAGCACCCGTCTTTTTTTTTTTTTTTGAAGTTAGAAGAACACGTCATGCTTTTTAACACTTTGACTAATCCCATTCATCTCTGAACCGCAGAACGCACATTGTCCTCTCGCGGCTGCAATATATAGCGTATAAATCAAGGCAAGCAAAGCATAATCTACTCGAGACAAGTTTGGTAGAATATTCTAAAAAATATGACAACCATCAACATCCTATGATCAACTGCATTCTTTTTTGCCTCTAAAATTCTTGCTTTAACAATAACATATGCACATTCACATAAAAGGGCAAGCCAGACAATAATCTCTACTATTTAAACTAAAAGTTTCTTCTCGCGTTACTTCATCGAAATTACCCACCTTTGCCACTGTTCTTTAATTACCCACCTTTGCCACTATTACTGTTCTTTGCAAATAAACTTTTTATTGCAAATTGAGTTTCCGATGTAACGTACGGTACATGGCTAATTTTATTTAATTGATAGTTTGGTTGAAACTTCCTTTTCATTTACAGTATGTGCAACGGACTTACATGGAACTATGGAAGTACATAATGGCAAGTCTGAAAAAAGATGGGGAAAAAAGATACCACTAAATTACTACCCCACAAGCACTTTGTTTTACTCCAAGCTAGCTTTGATTATTGTACTATTATAGCTAGTGTAAACTCTTCAAGAACATCATATCACTATCACACTACACTAACATTGCAGTAGTCAGTGACACAAAGAACTGCCCTGTTTAGTTCAGTCATTAAAATACTGAAATTAATTTACAGGATTAATTAGTAGTTAGAAGAGCTCAAGCTTGTTCCACGCCTCGTGGTCAAACGCAGCGCTACTCTGGTATTGGTAAGCGTCGTTGAAGGTGTCCTCGTACACCGGCGGCTGCACCAGGCAGTCGTCCCACAGCGACGGCGCCGCCAGGAACATGTCGTCCAGTCCCATCAGGTACATGGTGTCCGGCCACTCCATGATCTGCAACAGCGTGTCCTCGTCGCAGCTGGTCGACGACGAGGACGACGCCGAGGTGGAGTAAGACGTCGTCGGTGCCGGTGCGGCGGCGCACGTTGGCGGCGGCGGCTGGTCGCACGGTGGCACGATGATCTCGTCCGGCTGAATCATCGGCACCTCGTCGATGCAGAAGCCAGGGGACTTCCTGAGGAGGGACTCCTCGCCGTGCAGGTTGGCCGCGGCCTCCGTGTTCTCCTCCTCGTGGTGCTTCTGCCGCTCCGGTGGTGATCCTTGGATTTCCGGCGAGCCACCGGCGAGCGGTGGATGCTGGTCGTGCCGCTGCTGGGGAGCGGGCGGGAGGGGCTTGTGGGTGAGGGGGTCGATCCCCATCTTCTTGAGCCTCTTCTTGATGTGTGTGTTCCAGTGGTTCTTGATCTCGTTGTCCGTCCGTCCTGGCAGATGGGACGCGATCTTCGACCATCTAACAAATTTTTTAAAAAAAGAATTATAAAAACTTTATGTTAGGGATAGATTTTAATTGTAGTCTGACTGGTAAGACACACATATATGCACCGTTAATTTATAATTGGAATTACGATAATGATGCAGTAGTACCTGTTGCCCAATTGGGCATGTAGGTCAACGACGAGCTTCTCCTCGGCCTCGGAGAGGAGCCCCCTCTTGAGGTCCGGCCGCAGGTAGTTCGTCCACCGCAGCCGGCAGCTCTTCCCGCACCGCAGCAGCCCTGTTCATATGTAAACGTTTTCAAGAACAGAACCAAAAAATTGTTCAGGGAATTAATCCGGTGGATGATCGGCGAGGCACGCACTCACCGGCGAGCTTGGGCACGGCGCGCCAGCAGCATTGCCCATTGCTGAGGATGAAGCTGATGAGCTTCTGGTCCTCCTCCGCTGTCCACGGCCCCTTCTTCAGCCCCACCTTGTCGCAGCACGGCTGCCTCCCCATTGCTGCTGCTGCTGCTTCGTCTCTAGCTTGGTTTGCAGCCAAGTGATCAACAACAACAAGCCCACAGCTTACCAGATTCGCGGTAAACTTCCGTGAATTGTGAACCGGATTCGTCGAGTTCGAACCGATTTAGGGTACAGAGTTCATGTTTGCAGTCAAATATTGAAAGAAAAAGGGGCAAATCGCGAACCCGAATCCCGTACCACGACTGGGATAAATAACGTAGGCGATTGATGAAGAACCAAGAGCAAGCAAGTGACTGGCAATGGCAGCACAGGCTCTGAAACTCTGATCGTGCGTTGGAATGGAGGAGTACTAAGGAACAATGTGCAATGCTCACCTTTCTTTATAAAGGGGGAAGAGGAGGAGTCATGACAACCAGAAGCTAAGCCAGCAACCAACTACATGTAGTAATCACGAAGGGCCGTGTACTCTTGTGTGATGTAGAGTTCAAGACTTTTATATTTATTTATTTTTATCTTGCTAGCTCCATGCATACTTGTCAGCGGCGGTGAGGCTGCGCGGCAGGCCCGGAGCGGCCGTCGGCAGTGAGACTACGTGCCACCATGAGGCCAGAGCTTCTGCTCATACGTCCCTTTTGCTTGCCTTGCAGTTGCAAGTGCTGCACTACAAAGCTTCCAGGCTTTCCTTTTGTTCGTCAGATTATCTTCAGTTGAACATTCGTTATTTTTCCCGGGTTTTTACGCAAAAAAAAAAATCACTGCCGACTAGATTACTTACAGGACTTTGTTTGTCGGATTACGCGGTTGTTGTGAACTTGGTCTACGTGAGTACTTGCCATCGTTCTAGAGCTTCAATATCGCGTATAAGGGTCCTTGCTATCCTAGGCTTCTAGCATGGATAAAATTTTCTGTTCCTTTGTTTTTTTTTTCTTTCTGAAAACAATAGGGTATTGCGATGCAATGTACGCATATATTGCATATGAAGCATTGGTCAGCAATTCAGAGGTTTGTAGCCGCAGTCTACTCTGCTTGGTGGGCAAAATTTTGGCAGCCAGCAGGCTGCAATTTTGAAAGGTGCCATGCATGTAGAGGTCAACATTTTCACTCTTCTTGTCGACATCTGAAACTTCCCATGACATCACATAAATGAAGTTCTCACAATTTTACGCTTGCTAGCTCCAAACATTCCTCATTCTGTCCTCAACAAAACAGATTGTGAATCCTGCAGGACAGTGGAGGATTTGGGAGTGAATCGGAAAGGTCAAATATGACATGAACGGTGCATAAAAGTAGTGGTGAAAAGAGATTATGAATCGTAGCAATTGTCGAATGATCAATTCTTTCCTTTTCAGATTAAAAGATCAATTCTTATTTTCTCTACTTTTATTTTTTTGAGATGAATGATCATTTATTGACCCGACTTTTCCAGCAAACTGGAACTGCATGCTTAATCTGAATTCCCTAGTAAAATTAGGGATATACTGGTCCACTATATCATTTCTTCTACCTCACTAATCAAGAATGCGGAGATGATCCTAGCTAGTCAGAATAAACATATCTTAATCGGCACTAACACAGCTAATTAAGCACTCTTTAGACAATCAAAGCATCTGACTTGATCCAAAACTAGCCGTCAGTACACCGCGTTTCGGTGTCGTTGCGAGGTCCGATTTGGCAGTCATGAGATGAAAAATTACGATATTGTTATCATGGGTGCACTTTTGCTCCTATCGTCCTTAATCATTGCACAATTGAAGGGGTTGTTAAGCCTTTGACATGGGATGTGAAAGCATCAGCACCCTGAAGATGAGGGCCAGGTGCCATTGTCAGGGCCATTGCTAAGCCTTTTGTTGAGCCACTCCCACACAAAGAAAGAGATCAGATCACCATACATGATGTTATGATGGGGTGGACCAAAGATTGTGTTCTCCCAACCAGAGCCTCCTCACTGTCTCATGCAAGAATCAAGATTGCATCCAGCTAGCTCATGACACATGTATCACTCACAATCACAGAGCTCTCTTTTTGCTGTTGCTCTCTGCAAGTTCAGAGCCTCCGGACGCGTGTATTCCGGAAGTGTTAGTGCTCATGTAAATGTCATGGATTGGTGGTTAGTTCTAGTGTGCCTGACGACGGTCACCGACACGAAAAGAAGAAAAGTTTCAGGCTGTGAGGTAGCCGCTGCAGTATTTTTTGTGTGAGAAAGAAGCGGTGCCCTTCACTTCGGTTCATGGCAAGGAGCAGGGGATTGGATGGAACAGCCCAGCTACTGCCTTTGCCTTGGAACTCACT